>OY744516.1:26802229-26985488 GCA_963556195.1 Sepiola atlantica | reverse complement strand
GTATATATATATATCATATATATAGTATATATATATATCATATATATAGTATATATATATATTATCATATATAGTATATATATATTATATATCATATATAGTATATATATCATATATAGTATATATATATCATATATAGTATATATATATCATATATAGTATATATATATCATATATAGTATATATATATCATATATAGTATATATATATCATATATAGTATATATATTCATATATAGTATATATATCATATATAGTATATATATATCATATATAGTATATATATCATATATAGTATATATATCATATATAGTATATATATATCATATATAGTATATATATATCATATATAGTATATATATATCATATATAGTATATATATATCATATATAGTATATATATATCATATATAGTATATATATATCATATATAGTATATATATCATATATAGTATATATATATCATATATAGTATTATATATCATATATATAGTATATATATATCATATATAGTATATATACATCATATATCATATATATAGTATATATACACTATATATCGTATATATAGTATATATATATCATGTATCGTATATATAGTATAATATATCATATATATATCATATATATATATAGTATATATATATATATATATCATATATATATAGTATATATATATATCATATATATATATATATATATCATATATATATATCATATATATATAGTATATATAGTATATATCATATATATATAGTATATATATATATATCATATATATAGTATATATATATATATCATATATATATAGTATATATATATATATCATATATATATATATATCATATATATATATCATATATATATATAGTATATATATATATATCATATATATATATATATAGTATATATATATCATATATATATATATCGGATATATATAGTATATATATATATATATCATATATAGGATATATCATATATATATATATATATAGTATATAGGATATATATATCATATATATATAGCATATGGTATATATATATATATCATCTATATATAGTATATATTATATATATATTATATATATATCATATATATATATAGTATATATTATATATATATCATAATCATATATAGTATATATATCATATATATATATATAGTATATATATCATATATATATATATCATATATATATATATATAGTATATATATCATATATATATATATATATATATATATATAGTATATATCATATATATATATATATATATATATAGTATATATCATATATATATATATATATATATATATAGTATATATCATATATATATATATATATAGTATATATCATATATATATATATATAGTATATATCATATATATATATATATATATATAGTATATATCATATATATATATATATATATAGTATTATCATATATATATATATATATATATAGTATATATCATATATATATATATATATATATATAGTATATATATCAATATATATATAGTATATATATCATATATATATATATAGTATATATATCATATATATATATATATAGTATATATATCATATATATATATATATAGTATATATATCATATATATATATATATATATATATATATCATATATAGTATATATATATATCATATATATATAGTATATATATATATAGTATATATATATATATCATATATATATATATATAGTATATATATATATAGTATATATATATATCATATATATATATATAGTATATATATATCATATATATATATATAGTATATATATATCATATATATATATATATAGTATATATATATCATATATATATATATAGTATATATATATCATATATATATATATATAGTATATATATATATAGTATATATATATATATAGTATATATATATATTAGTATATATATCATATATATATATTATATATATATATCATATATATATATATAGTATATATATATCATATATGTATATATATAGTATATATATATCATATATATATATCATATATATATCATATATATATATATAGTATATATATATATATATAGTATATATATATCATATATATATATATATAGTATATATCATATATATAGTATATATATATCATATATATATATAGTATATATATTCATATATATATATATAGTATATATATATCATATATATATATATAGTATATATATATCATATATATATATATAGTATATATATATCATATATATATATATATATATAGTATATATATATATATATCATATATATATATCATATATATATATATATATATATATATATCATATATATATATAGTATATATATATATATATCATATATAATATAGTATATATATATATATATCATATATATATATATAGTATATATATATCATATATATCATATATATATAGTATATATATATATATCATATATATATATATAGTATATATATATCATATATATATATATATATATAGTATATATATATCATATATATATATATATATATAGTATATATATCATATATATATATATATATCATATATATATATATATATAGTATATATATATATATATCATATATATATATATAGTATATATATATATCATATATATATATATATCATATATATATATATATATAGTATATATATATATATCATATATATATATATATATAGTATATATATATATATCATATATATATATATATATAGTATATATATATCATATATATCATATATATATAGTATATATATATATCATATATATCATATATATATAGTATATATATATATCATATATATATATATATAGTATATATATATATCATATATATATATATATAGTATATATATATATCATATATATATATAGTATATATATATCATATATATATATATAGTATATATATATATCATATATATATATATATAGTATATATATATATCATATATATATATAGTATATATATATCATATATATATATATAGTATATATATATATCATATATATATATATATAGTATATATATATCATATATATATATATATAGTATATATATATATCATATATATATATATATAGTATATATATATATAGTATATATATATATCATATATATATATATATAGTATATATATATATAGTATATATATATATCATATATATATATATAGTACATATATATAGGATATATATATATCATATATATATATATATAGGATATATATAGTATATATATATTGTATATATATATATCATATATATATCATATATATATATATATAGGATATAGTATATCATATATATAGGATATAGCACATATATATCATATATATATAGTATATAGATATCATATATATAGTATATAGGATATATATATCATATATATATATATATAGGGTATATATATCATATATATATATAGGGTATATATATCATATATATATATAGGGTATATATATCATATATAGGATATATCATATATATATATATAGTATATTGGATATATATATCATATATATAGAGCATATGGTATATATATAGCATATGGTATATATATATATATATATATATCATCTATATATAGTATATTGTATATATTATTTATATATATCATAAATATTTATATATATCATATATCATATATATAGTATATATTATATATATTATATATATATCATATATATATATAGTATATATTATATATTATATATATATATCATATATATTTAGTATATAGTATATATATATATCGTATATATATAGTATATATATATTATATATATATCATATATAGTATATAGTATATATAGTATATATATATCATATATATTTAGTATAGTAATATATATATCGTATATATATAGTATATATATTATATATATATCATATATATAGTATATAGTATATATAGTATATATATTATATATATATTATGTATATATATTATATATCATATATATATAGTATATAGTATATATAGTATATAGTATATATATATATTATATATATATATAATATATATATCATATATATATATTATATGTATAGTATATATATATATTATACATATATCATATATATATAGTATATATATATATTATATATATCATATATATATATATTATATATATCATATATATATATATATATATATAGTATATATATATATTATACATATATCATATATATATATTATATATATATCATATATATAGTATATATCATATATATCATATATATATATTATATATATAGTATATATATATATTATATATATAGTATATATATATATTATATATATTGTATATATATATATTATATATATAGTATATATATATTATATATAATATATCATATTATATATCATATATATATCATGTATATAGTATATATATCATATATATATCATGTATATAGTATATATATAGTATATATTATATATATATATCATATATATATCATGTATATATATATATATATTATATATATATATCATATATATAAAGTGTGTATTATATATACTAGCAAATATGCTCCCTTCGGTCGCATATTTTTGCTAGGCTGCCGCATCAGAAATGAAGGCTCACGCGTAAGCCAATGGAGCCCCAGTCATATTTCTGTGGTTGTTAGACATTGATTTTCTGTGTTTATGACAAAGAATATTTTTAGTTGAAAATAAAGAAAAAAAAAATTCGACCCTACTCCGATATTTGTTGTACCCTCGCCCATAAATAGAAAGACTTGTAGTTTTAAAAGAAAGAAAATTTTTTGTTGTACCCCCCCTCAATTTTTTTATATTACCAGTCATTGAAATATTTTTTAGTAAGAAAAAAAAAATTTTTTGACCGCCTTACCCCAATTTTTTTTATCTTCCCCCCTCCCCTATACATGTAAATATTTTTAATTACAAAGGAAAAAAACAAACCTAACCCTAACTGTAACGACGGGGTCAAAGTTAGCGTGGGTCCTAAAATGAAAAGGCACCAAAAAAATCAAATACAGTGAACGCGTGTGTGTGTGTGCGTGTGCGTGTGCGTGTTTGTGTACCTTTTTTTAATTAAACAATTTGATTCTACAATCAGTTTTATAGTTTTCCAGTACAATGTGTTAGTTTATTTTGTTGACATTAAAGAAAAAAAATCACATCTTTTTTTTTTAATAAAAAAACATGGAATCATAATTCTGTTGAGGTCGTGAAAAAATGATAATATTGGATATGAAAGTATTAAGAAATCAAATACAGTAAACACGAAAAAAATTTAATTCTCGGAAAGAAAAAGTTTACCTGAACTGTGTGTGGGTGTGTGCGTGCGCACGCGCGTTTTTATATAGTAATTTTTAAATCAATTATTATTTTAATTAAACAATTTGATTTAATAAATTTGTGTTTTAAAACATAATGGCTAAGAATAAACAAACTTAGGACGGTTTTAAAAATGGAAAACTGAGCACGGTGTTTGCCAGCGTTGTTGTTTACATGTTTAACGTGCCAGATTAACGTCGGCTGCTTAATCAGATCGCCATATTTAATTACCGGAGGGAGGGAGGGCATACTGATTCAATAGCAAATCGGCTGCTTAATCAGATCGCCATATTTAATTACCGGAGGGAGGGAGGGCACCACTGATTAAACAGCCAATCGGCTGCTTAATCAGATCGCCATATTTAATTACCGGAGGGAGGGAGGACACCACTGATTAAACAGCGAATCGGCTGCTTAATCAGATCGCCATATTTAATTACCGGAGGGAGGGAGGGCACTACTGATTAAACAGCCAATCGGCTGTTTAATCAGATCGCCATATTTAATTACCGGAGGAAGGGAGGACACCACTGATTAAACAGCCAATCGGCTGCTTAATCAGATCGGCATATTTAATTACCGGAGGGAGGGAGGGCACCACTGATTAAACAGCCAATCGGCTGATTAATCAGATCGCCATATTTAATTACCGGAGTGAGGGAGGACACCACTGATTAAACAGCCAATCGGCTGCTTAATCAGATCGCCATATTTAATTACCGGAGGGAGGGAGGGCACTACTGATTAAACAGCCAATCGGCTGCTTAATCAGATCGCCATATTTAATTACCGGAGGGAGGGAGGGCACTACTGATTAAACAGCCAATCGGCTGCTTAATCAGATCGCCATATTTAATTACCGGAGGGAGGGAGGGCACCACTGATTAAACAGCCTATCGGCTGCTTAATCAGATCGCCATATTTAATTACCGGAGGGAGGGAGGACACCACTGATTAAACAGCCAATCGGCGGCTAAATCAGATCGCCATATTTAATTACCGGAGGGAGGGAGGACACCACTGATTAAACAGCCAATGACTTTGCAATTTTAACTACTCGAGTTGAAATGGTTTAGAAAACACGCCGGTTATGATGAAAATGGCTTTAATTAATTGTATGAATAATGTTTATTAATATAACCTTATCGGAAAATATTGTAAATACATATGTAAATTTGATAATAGCAGTTATAAGTGTATATTTGTAAATATTAATTTAATTGAAGGTTTAAAGGAATGACTTATGTAAATGGCAAAACCCATCTGGTGTCTAAGCGACTTTTAGTGACAGTATATAAAGAATTTCAAAAAGATTAATTTCAGTAAAATAGTCATACCGGAGTTTCGGCTTCAGACAGACAGACAGATACATGAACTCCATTATTAATAGATATATATATATCATATATATATAGTGTATATTATATATATATCATATATATATAGTGTATATTATATATATAAGAGAGAAAAACATTATTTATGTATTCATTAACATATCGTCTTTATTTCTAGAGCTTTCCAAATATTTGTACTTGTGTGTTATTTCCTTAAATCAATCGAAGAAGTCTTGAAATAAAGACGAAATTTTGATGTATACATACATAATTTCAATTTTTTTTCATTAAGTCGGAATGTTATTTCTATTTTTTAATCATATATATATATATATATATATATTGAACGTAGACCAAATTTAAGTATGATTTTACATTAATAAAGAGCAAACCTAGAGATATATTGTAATCTGTACAAAAAAATGTTCTCAAGAGTGTTTCGGAAGAATAGTTGAGAAATATATAATTACATTAACACCATTTTCATGAAATATAATCACAAGGCAGCATCGAGTTAGCATCTCGATATCAACAAAGACGAAACATTTGAGAACGCTTTAAAAATCGATTTTTCTTTCACTGGAAAATGTTTGTTATTCTATTTTCATTTCTTTATATTTTGTGCGTGTGAGAAATTCAGGCGGGCGGGGGAGTTATTTCACTAATCTTTCGATCCGGTAGTAAATACTTAGCTTTCACAGCCGATTGCATCTTTATACTCACTCTAACTTTCAAAATGTCCAAGCATTTGATCGTTTTTTACCCTTCGTGTATAAGTCTGATTTTGGGTAAACAAACCCCTACCCACAGCGTGCAACCGCCTGAGCCGATAGCAGTCAAGAGCTGGATTTAATAATCACTCGTGTCGTGAGTTTTGGCACAATTTCAGTTTGTCTCATCATCTCTGTTGGTCACTGCTTCCTCTACTCCCTCACCGTCTGCTTTCTCCTACTTTTCTCCTCTTTCTCCCTACTCGTCTCTACATTTCTTTTTTCAGGATTCCTCATGTTTTCTTCTTCTCAAGTATTTTTCCTTTTTCTCCTGTCACGTGTGTTAGTAAATAAATTCTATTAGATTTACCTAAATTGGTATTTCTTCTAAACAATTTATTTCAAATGAAGTCGTACTTTAGTTCATTATCTGCTTTTTCTCATCTTCTATATAAAGTACATTGTTTGCTTCCCTGTAACTTTGACGAGAGTAAGAAAATAACCACATGCATTACAGACTAAACTGATCCGCTCGGAAAACTTCTCGGTTCCCTCTGTGTGTTCCTATAAAATATAAAGTTACTACAAATCCATTCTCTAATTATTACATTTAATCCGAGAATACTTACTCGCACAAAAATAACTTACAATGAGAAGGTAGCTTGCCCTTTTATCCGCTCTAATTTTTTCTACTAATCTTTCCACCCACAACACGTGTGATATCTTTACATCGGCAAAACTTTCACAAATCACCGATAAATTAAAGAATACAGAATAGTATGCTTTCATTCTTACTCCATTTCATTACTACATTACAATACAAACATAGTTTAAAAACGAACACACAGACCATTTGACAAAATGGCGACAATAATAACGGGTAGGGTTTTTTCCACTTCTTTTTAAAATATCGCTTTAGACTGAGTATTTACTCCGTCCAAATACTTATTCTAATGCATTCGTCTTCCATCACAGAAAATACTAAACGGAAGACTTTCTTTCTTTTTCCAATCCACGCACATAATGACTTCATCTTGTAACGCCTTTAAAACATCAAACGAGGTACTTTGTGTCACTTAGAGTAAGAGTCTTAAAAATAAACAATAAATATCTTACTACTCAAAACATAAACAATTTTTACATTCAGTCTAATTGGTAGGGGGTATTACTGTTTTCGATTTCTTCAGATTTCGGCGAATTTATTTTTGTAAAACTGAAGAATCTTCTTACATTTTTATACATTGACCGGGATAATTTAGGTCAGTTAAAGTAAGACTCATAAAAATAAGCAATAAATCTTTTCATACTCAAAACTTTATTTAGACCAGTTCAACATTCAGTTTAATTGCTGGAGAGATATTAATGTTTTCGTTATCTTCCGATTTCGGCCAATTTATTTTCGTAAAACTAAAAGAGTCTGCTTATAGAGGCGATTACGTGTGAACCGTTAAAATATTTCGGAGGACTAAAATACAATTTATTTAAATACATTAACAGTAAATCTTTAAAATAACAGTCATAGTTTACCCTAAATAAAAAATAGACATTTAAGTCATTCCTTTTGTTGTTAAATCCTATTTCAGTCAGGTAAATTATTTAGAGTGAAGTAGATATCGGCATTATTTTCCAAACTTTTCTATATCAACAAAACTGTCAGCGGCAGTTTCTGTGTTTTCACTTCTATTTTTATGTTACAAGAAATAAGTGCTAGCAAAGGCTATAAGATGTACTTTTCTTCTGACCTGCATAGTTTTAAACTTCTGAAAGTGTTTTATAGCTTTTTATTTTAATATAACATTTCGTCGACATCCACTCCTTCGAAGACAGTAACAAATCCTAAATGGCCGACTGATGAGTTGCTATTGGCGTTTCATTCATTAAACACAGTTTAAAAATGACTTACCACTAAACCTAAACACGACTGGCAACACCTCCGAACTTAGTTATTGGTAGGGTAGTGGCATTCTTGTGTAGGATGGTTAACAGAATATACAAAAAATAGAAATTTATTTCCTCACTTCATTTTAGTGTAAGGAAAAACCCTCCCCCTTCCAACAAAAAGAATACACAAAATGGAATTGCTATAATAATATCTAGGCGATTCATAATATTTACGAAGACTGAAATACTATTCATCTAAATACATTCACAGTACATCTTTACTATCACACCGTCATAGTTTACGCACTAACAAACTTCCCCACTAATGCAGTTTAGCAATTCTAGCGATTTTATTTGTTTACATTTTTGAATAATTACATTCGCGACAATCACATAATTTTCAATATTAATGGGGATAAAAAAAAATACCCATTACTATCTTTGGCAAAGAAACAATTGGTTTGTTAAATCCTACTTCAGTCACGTAAATTATTCAGATTGAAGTAGATTTCAGCATTATTTTCCAAACTATTTTAATTTACAAATCTGTCATCGGCATTTTTTTTAGTTTTCACTTCTTTTTTAATGTCACAATAAATAAGTGCTAGCAAACGTGATATAATTTAATTTTCTACTAACCGGCATAGTTTTAAACTTCAGAAATTGTTTTATAGTTTTTTAAATTCATTAAACTATGTATTTCTTCGATATCCACTCCTTCAGAGACAGTAAAAAATACAAAATGGCCGACCCATCAGTTGCTTCATTAAATGCAGTAAAAAAAATGACTTAGCAATAAGTCTAAATCCGACTGGCAACACCCCCGGACGTAGTTATTGGTAGGGTAGTGACATTCATATTTAGTATGATAAACAGAATATACCAAAATAGAAATACTGTTTTCGCATTTCATTTTAATATAATAAACCAAAATTTACCCCACCTCCCAACAAAAACACCACAAAATTGAAATACTATTATTATAGGCTTAGTTAACACACAGATACATCCAGCATCAAACCATATTACTTCTAAATGGCCGGGAAGTGGGTACTCGTTTTAATTTAATCTCACAGTTAAATAACTCTTTCATATGCCCCCACCTCGGGCAAGGCCGAACATTATATATATATATATATATATATATATATATATATATATGTATAAAGGTATACTCAAAAAAGAATAAAAGGGAAATACCAGTAGAGTGCTCAATTAAATTAAATTAAGAGCGTAATATTTTTATTTTTAAATACAGATTTTAATCAGACATGGACCAGTGGTTTCTGACAAGAAACGGGTTTAATTCCCGATTCCGTCTTCTTCAGCATAGTCTGAAAAAAATCTATGCTGAAGAAGACGGAATCGGGAATTAAACCCGTTTCTTGTCAGAAACCACTGGTCCATGTCTGATTAAAATCTGTATTTAAAAATAATATATATATATATATATATATATATATATTATAATGAAAGATGAAAATTAAAAAAAATTGTAAAGATACAATATTTATTAGAACATCAGAAGTTCACAGCAAGAACTTCTGATGTTCTAATAAATATTTTATCTTTGCAAATTTTTATTCTCATCTTTCATCTCTAGAATTGATTGCTCTATTCAATATATTGAGCTTTATATTATCACGCTAGATTATTATTAAACGATAATTCAATTATCTACAATTTAATTAAACGAAGGCGCATTTCTGAATTTAATTTGAACGAGAACTAAAGGATAACATAATTGAAGCCACCTCTTGTCTGTCCTTGATTCTGCAGCGCATACACTCGTTGGTGATTCAACAAGCCGGCACGTGACATAGTTACCAAATTGCAAGTTTGGCATGTTAGCTCTTCCATATTTCATCCATCTGCTGGAGATGTCACGCGCCGTCTCTGCTTCGCTCCTCTCTTCAGTGGCTGGTGTTTCGTCCTATTCTTTTCAAAAGCGTATTATGTTGTTTTTATGTGTTTTTACATTAAAGGTCACCGCTTATCAAGGCCCAAAGGCCACGCAAGGATAGGTGCTAAAGAGTTTGACTGGTGGATGGTGAGACAACGTTGCGTTCACCGGCACGATGGTGATAGCAGAGCAGAAATGTGTATATTTTCGAAGACTGTGCAACAAGAACTTGTTTACATTGGACTTGAAGACGACCATATTGTAGTCGGCAGGAAGCAGGCTTGCGGCACTGTGTTCCACAGACGGGCAGTTCTAGGAAAGAAACTCTGCCCATGGAAGTTTCGGTTCTTTGAAATGCCTCTCTCTCTCTCTCTCTCTCTCTATATATATATATATATATATATATATATATATTTAAAAGAAGAACAGTTCTGTTCTTATAAACCTTCAGAAACCATTACATATTTGCATCCGGCTGATACATATGTTCGCCAGTAATCATGCTGGGTAATATAAAATGCCAGAAATCCTCTTAATATTCTCGTCGATTTTTATCGTCCAAGCACAAACAATGGGGATGTTTGTGTTTGCCAGGCCCGTCTTCACTATAAGGCCCGGGGGTCATCAGCCATTCCTATCGCATATCTGGATATCTTCCAACTTGTCTGTGAAAGAAAACTGGATACTGTGTCTTCGTGAAAATGAAAACGGAAGTGACCCTTCACGACGAAAACCAAAACAAATAAGCCCTCTTTTTCTAGCTCGCATGCAGGCATACGTGGCGAGGTATTCATTTCCTTCTTTAAATTGTAACTGTCGTCATAGCTATGCTATATGCGTGCTGTTCTAGTCTGTTTGTTTGGACATGCTATTGCGAACGAAGCCATATACCCTATAATGTGTAAAGCTTTACGAAAAAGCCAATGTTGATATTTATTTATTATTAATTCGGTTTTACAATAATATAATTCGGTCTTTAGTTGCGCCGAAAAATGATGTTTGCGTTGTTCAAATTTTTTCAGAAGTCCCCTTTTCGGTGTCGGACGAGGATTTCGAGCACTTCCTCTACCAATTCTGTTTTTTTCTTACATAAAATGATTGGCAAAAAGTGCATAGTCGTGTGATTAGACGTCGGTAGATGCACGCGTCGAGCAAAGGTGACATTTTACTTATATTTTAATCTTTTTTAATAAAGAATAAAAATGTTAATATAAAGTGGATATATATGTATATATATATATATATATATATATATATATATATATATATTCAAATCACTTGTTTGTCTAGCCACACCGAAGAGCTGTAATACAGCGAAACATCTGTCTGTGGATGTCATACTCTTAGTATATCAATAAAATGAATCAGTTGAGTATTATAAGTAAATAGCGTGGCTAAAGAAAGAAAATGAAGGATTTTATAGGGATAGTAAGATAGAATGTAAATCTATTAGTACATAAAAAGGGATACAAAATAAAACAAGGCTATATTAAACGAATGGGTGACGTCATTGCGCCTACCAAGGCAGTACAGCTTAACCTATTTCTGCTAGGATCAACATTTATTTGTTTGACCTACTTAAAACTAAATCGCTAGCCGTTAGTAGAGATGGGAGAAAATTTATTAGCCGATGAGAATGAATAGGGAAAAGGGGGTGGGATTTAGACAATACAATTAATAGCTTTTATTGGTTGGAGGTTAATGCTAAAATTATTTGCTTGTACAATGTTAATTTTCGCAGTAAGACTAGAGAAATTCTTCCAGTAATGAAACACAAACGTTTATGTATAGCTTACCTGACATGAGTATAATTTATATTAATACTGTGTCTTCAACACTGTTGAAGTAAATACTGAACCATATATATATATATATATATATATAATATAATATAATATTTTTAATATTAAAGTTTATTAAACATATATTACTATCAATAATATGAAAAGCCAACTTCGTGAAATCGGAATATAATAAATATATAATATATCAAATTAAGCCAGTCGGATTCTCGAAGTAAGATAGCGATAGCTCAAATCTCAGAAAATTAAATTTGAATTACAGAAAGTTTCCCTGTGTTCTTCAAAAACAAAAATTGAAAATCAAATCAATTTCGTTGATTACAAAACAATATACGGCCAGATATTTCTTTCAGTTATAGAATTTTCTTATAATAACTGTTTTTTTATTGGATAATCAACAAAGATCATTATCCAATGAAAACGCGGTGCTTGTTAACACTGAAAATACAAATGGCGTCGTAATTCACTGGATATGTCTTTACTACCATGGCATTAATATAGACATTAACCACTTGCTTCAAATTACTATGCACATCCGGGTTTTTTTCTTTAGTAAACTTCCATTCATAACTCCGGTTTGGTCGATTAAAATAATTCATTTTATGACACCAACATAAATGTAACATAAAAATAGCGATTCCTACATTCACCGAATAACAATGCGTTATATAAATTGACACAGATCAATACGCCGACTTCCGTTTACATTATTCCTAAGAAATCCAATTTCTTCTTTCGTTACGTTTTGTGTTTGCGTTTCTCTCTGTCTCTTTCTCTGCTTCTTCATACATTCAGACGATTACAGTTACTTCGCTGTTTCAGCCTATAGATAAACAAATACTAACATTTATCGCACGTTGTTTCTTAGGTCACAAGCTGTCAGTTCAATTTGTGTCTCGACAGATAAAATTACCCAATTCTGTCATCGTGTGAATGTGTACACGATGGTGGAATCAAATGATTGCATCGAAACGCTGGACGATTACAACACAAAATGAGTTAGACAATTAAAACATATACTTTAAATAGATCGTATTTAACTACTTTTGATATCATTGTAAGACTGTGTATCCAGCGGTGAACAAATAACAAAAATAATTTCATTACGAAATTAAATTTTACCGTAATGCATTTCTATTTATTCGTAAACAATTATGTTCAATCAACGAAAACATCAATTTATTTAATATTAGGAAAAATATGCAACTGAAAGTAGCATGTTATTTACAGTGAATAATAATAATAATGAAAATAATAATAATAATAACAATAATAATGATAATAATAATAAATATAATATTAATAATTAAATAAGTGTGTACAGTGCTCTGGAGGTGCATTACAACCCATCAAAAGTACATGTACAACTCCCTCATTCCATCACCATGTCACCCTAACCACTATTCCTTAGTGGCCCTTTTGTCTACCCACAAGTCTGGTTTGTTACCTCCAATTTTTGTTTTTATTTGTCAATGTAAATAGTGAAAAGGTGTTTGTAAACATTAAACAATAAGTTTGTTGTTAAAATTTACAAATAAGGCATTAGCTTAACTACTAAAAAAGTTATTTGTTTATTTTTTACGGAAAATGTAAAAATTACAAAGAGAGAGAGTGTGTGAGAGTAAGAGTAAGAGATACAGTCACATTCCCCGTCTCTGCCCACTTATGCCTCACTCGTAGCAAGAGCTGGTAGTTTCAACTTAAGGTGTTTTACTTATTTTTCTGATTTATTTATTAAATAACTTTAATTAATTAATGTTAATAGAGACGAAACTATTGCATATAGATAGTAAAATAAGACAATGCAATTCCAAATTAATAATGCCAAACATTAATTATGGGCTGTTTAAAAATAGTTATGCTAATTAGGCAGTCAAAAGGTTATCTCGTAATCGTTTATCTGCACTATATATCGAGAATATCAAGTCTTCATGTTGTATCATTGATTGATACACACTATAAACTGGTATTGTCTTGGCCTTCGGGGCTTGATTTACGCCGGTCTATGGGTCTGTCCTGTGCAGTTCTAGGAGGTCCACCCTCCCAGGCTTCGCCTCCCCTCTTTAAGGAGGAGTAAGTTTATTGCTTACTGCCTGAGGCGCCCCTACCGGGGAATGCCGACGGGGCTGCTCAGGCAATTTTTAATGGCCAGAGTGCTCACCTTCTCGGGCGTTGGCTTTTCAAGTTTCACTTTCCCGACCCGAGCTTGGGTCACATCTTACCTTGTGGGAGTAAGATACACCTGGCCTTGTGCCTAACCTCCTGGGGAGGTAAATAAAATGTTGTATCATTGATTGATACACACCATAAACTGGTATCGTCTTGGCCTTCGGGGCTTGATTTACGCCGGTTTATGGGTCTGTCCTGTGCAGTTCTAGGAGGTCCACCCTCCCAGGATGTGCCTCCCCCTCTTTGGGGAGGAGTAAGTTTATTGCTTACTGCCTGAGGCGCCCCTACCGGGGAATGCCGTCGGGGCTGCCCAGGCAATTTTTATGGCCAGAGTGCTCACCTTCTCGGGCGTTGGCTTTTCAAGTTCCACTTTCCCGACCCAACCTTGGGTCACATCTTACCTTGTGGGAGTAAGATCAAACTGGCCTTGTGCCTAACCTGGGGAGGTAAATAAAATGTTGTATTATTGATTAAAATAACAAACCAGTTTTGCTTATTAGATAGGAGTGATAAATGAAAAAAAAACTTTTGCATTTATTCATTTAGATAATACAGTTTTGATTTTGATTATTCAGTTGGGGTTTAACAGTAACATCGTGGGTATGACACCATGATTGATGTCAAACGGCGACTGATAATATAAGTGCTGTTTAAAATACTTTGAGATGTTTCCCGTTCGTGCCGGGAGCAGGTTACACCTGCATGTTTTACATAATTAGGGTTGAATTGACAAAATATAAAACGGTGTTGAAAGATCTTTTTTAATATGTGAACTTTCAAAGATGTGACGTGGGGATGAATGTTTTTCTACGAGATATATTTCTGAGGTCGAAAAGCACTGACGAGCTGGAAAGAAACGCCGAAAGATGTAAAAGTCGAGGCTCTAAGCCTATCTTATATCTTAGTAAAGGGAACCACAGTGTTAGTTTAGATATAATAAAGTATATTTTTAAAGATAAAAATGCATTTGTAAATTTTGTATGCAAAAATTTATGCTAGCTAGGTTATTCATAAACTGTCGGTCACAACAAAATGAAAAAAAGCCTACATATGGTTTAAGACAACGTTTTCTCGGACAAAAGTTTCCGACTAAGCAACGTCAACACCTACGTTCTGCGAATCTTTTAAACATATCGTGGAATCGGTCTTCGTGTCATCGGGCTAAACTTAGTTTCAAATCATCAAGAATACGGCACATACGGCCACGTTTTGTGCCACATGGGGTCTGCGTTCGCACCGCGCATCAATAAACAGCAAATAAAAGGCTTCACTTTGCTTTACTTATAACTTGGAAATTGATGCTTACAGATGCGAATATAAATAGTAATATGGGGTTCAGGCGTGAAAGCAGGAGATTCTTAGTTTTCTCATTTTTTCAGGGCAACTCCTGGACACCGATCTCATTAATATATATATATATATATATATATATATATATATATATATATATTAAATTCCCGAAACAGTTTTTCATGGTAAACAACTGATGATCCCTTAAAATAGTGTTAGAAATAAACTAATATAATAACTGTAAAAAATAAATTGACTTACATGAGTGATTTTCCACTGGAAGACTTGGGACTATAAATTTTTTTTTTTTTTTAATATAGTTTTAATGGTTGAGAAACTTCCGAGACTATATATATATATATATATATATATAAAAAAATTTGGGAAAGTTCTTTTTTAAGCATCTTTAAAATTTTAAACATAAAGAAAGAGGCAAAATGCTTTCATAAAAAGCATGTGTTATATGCAGATATTTTTTTTATAAAAATCAAAATAGAAAATAATTTTTTTTTTTCTTTTTCATCTTGACTTTTTTATCTGATAATTTCGCCTGATATAACAGGCCTCGTCAGAGCTTTAGACAAATAAAAGGTATTAACCTTATCTTTTTGTAACAATCCTTCCTGGTCTTGTAGAAGTGGCGTCCGATGTTGTGTGGACTAACGGCGTAAGTGTCTCTTTTACATTGAACTTAAATCGCGCATGGTCGCTGGTAGGTATAAATTTGGGAAAGTTCATGTTCTAAATTAAAATTTTAAACATAAAGAAAGAGGCAAAATGCCTTCATAAAAACCATGTGTTAGATGCAGATATTTTTTTATTACAATATAAATAGATAAATATATATATATATATATAAGAGAAAGAGACATTGTTGCATTTTCGTAGCATCTATTCAAAAGCCGTTACTAGAAGGCAATCGTTTCTATAGTTGATAGCTGTCATACTTTGGAGTGTTCTCCCTTGTATAACTATATTTGAAACAGCCCTACTTTGCTTCCCTGATTTAAGCGCGCAGTCCCAAACATGATTGGCTAATATCCATACTTATAGACTTTCATTCACTCGTTGTCTTTGTCTTCAATAGTCTGGAAGTAGAAACAGATACAAGTCTCTAATATCGACATCGTGTTTTTTTATAAAGCTCGTCCAAACAAGTTTTACGCTGTTAAAATGATTCAAAAAATAGATATTCAAGGAGTCAACCTCATCTATTATATAAAGAAAAACTGTAATTATCTGTGTCCAGGTAAATGTCAGAAACTACAGAGGATACTCTCGCAAACTTTACATCATCAAAATCAGTGTGATCCCAACCTGATTATTGTAAAAGAAAAATACTTAAATATTCATTCCCTTCATGAGGGGCCAAATAAGTGCATGGAGAAGGGAATAAAGAATTAGTTTTTTTTATTCTTACTGATGTAGTGTAATCGAGTGTTCTTGGGTGTCCACGGTTCATCCACTTCGTTGATGGAATTCGCTGGTCGTATTGCTGTGGTGATGTGGTAGGCAAAGTTTCCATCTCTTCTTCTGTCTGTCGTTGTCTTCTACTTCTCAATAACAGCTTTCAAAACGTTATAATTGGGTTTTATAAATCTTTTGGGATGTTATTCTTTCTTCATAGCATACATGCATACACAGAAACCACGCAAACACCCTCCCCCATGGGGAAGGAACAGCAGCTATCCAAAGGCCTGACTGCTTTCTCTGGTGGTTTAGTCGAAAGAGAAATATCTGCTTTGCTCATTTGCCACGTCAGACTAGCTGTTTCCTCTCCATGTGACGTCACTGCCACGACACGTAGCCTTACTCGAATTCTATTTGTAAAATCCCACTCTACCTAATTGTTAACCTGACGGGGAAATTTCCCATACTAATCCTGTTTTTACGCACCCGCCTCTTATCTGGCTACACTGGTTTCAAAAGCAAAGTTCAAACTAGGTCAAACAGTCAGACAGAAACCGGGAAAGAAGAAAAGGCTGACTTTCGTTCTTTTTCTTTCTTTCTATTATATTAAACCAGTTGAGAGAGGGAGAGAGAAAGTTAGTGAGAGAGAGGGAGAAAGTTGGTGAGAGAGGG
Organism: Sepiola atlantica; assembly: GCA_963556195.1. NCBI lineage: Eukaryota > Metazoa > Mollusca > Cephalopoda > Sepiida > Sepiolidae > Sepiola > Sepiola atlantica. The sequence continues at coordinate 26,966,963 of OY744516.1, read as the reverse complement.
AGAAAGTTGGTGAGAGTGAGAGAAAGTTGGTGAGAGTGAGAGAAAGAGGGAGAAAGTTGGTGAGAGTGAGAGAAAGAGGGAGAAAGTTGGTGAGAGTGAGAGAAAGAGGGAGAAAGTTGGTGAGAGTGAGAGAAAGAGGGAGAAAGTTGGTGAGAGTGAGAGAAAGAGGGAGAAAGTTAGTGAGAGTGAGAGAAAGAGGGAGAAAGTTAGTGAGAGTGAGAGAAAGAGGGAGAAAGTTAGTGAGAGAAAGAGGGAGAAAGTTAGTGAGTGAGAGTGAGAGATAGGGAGAAAGTTAGTGAGTGAGAGTGAGAGATAGGGAGAAAGTTAGTGACAGAGTGAGAAAGAGAGGGGGAAATGGGAGGGGTAGATGAGTGGATATGTTGAAAAAGTAATGTGACTGGGGATATATGGGGAGAGAGGGAGAAGTTTTAAAAGAAAGAGGTTACATAAACTTTTTAAAACTCTTGTATTTTATATCGATTCTCCCAGGCAGTACCAAGTAGCTCTGCTAGTTTTAATTAAAAGCTGCATCAATGACGTTGTTCGTTCTAGACAACGTCATTTATGCAATTCGTGTTTTTGATTTCCAATTTTATTAAATTTCTTTGCAAATAAACTGGGACAATTCCGATCACGTCGGGGATAATGAACACGATTGCCCTGATATCTTCTTACAAAGTTGTTTGTCCTAACAAGAAGCAAATACCTCCTTTTTTATTTCTCTCTGCCTGTTCCTGGAATTTTCTCCTTTCTTTCAAGTTTTCCTTGTCATATCCTGGAACACCGACATCCGTTACCTGGCAAATTTTAATTTCCGTTAATTTCCATCTTTACAATGACTCCGTCTTGTCTACAGGTTTCAATATTGTAATGTCTTCAAACTTCAAAATTGCACGGAAATTTACCCCTCTCCTAGCGTATATCATTGGTTGCTATAAGCAAATAGCACACGGCTTTTTGTTCATATTCCCCAGTAGATATTACCCCACAGTGATAGCGATATATACAGATATTGTCGACAAGAAATACATTTAAGTATAAGATTGCTTGTTTTGGTTGACACTTGTGATTTGCGTAAGTAACAGCATCATGAAATAAACGGTTAATTATTCTAGGTGGATGGAAACAAAAAATTCACAAAGAGAAAAATTATACCCATATAGTAATTTATTTGGACTTCTTTCCACGAAGTGGGACCTTCTTTAGCTGTCGTTGGCTTTACCACTTAACCAACAGGTTTACGCTGAAACGAAAGTCGAATTTGTGCGGATAATTCAGATGTCTTGCTTTGTGAACAATATATGTTAGTTTATTTTTATTATCAAATCGGTTCCCGCCGCTTGATATACATATTGAGATTATATATTGAACTTGTAATTCACTAAACAAAGGAATTTATTTCCGACAATGTTATATATAATGCTGTTTTTTGGTGGTAGTGGGGGCATTTTTGTTTGCACAGCCACAGTTTCGAATCCTGTACGAGTCAATTTTTTCTCTTTGTGCATTTCCCATACGACTCTCTCTCTCTCTCTCTCTCTCTCTCTCTCTCTCTCTCTCTGATAATAATTAACAATATATTTAATATTACATTGTTACATGGGCATAGAGGGGTCATCAAAATCACCCTATTTAATCATTTACTTCTAAATAGTCATTTAATCAGTAATGTTTAAATCATACCTTATTGCTGACAACCGACGTTCTGTGTGCACATGTATTGCATTCCGCCAAGTACCGAGGACAATTCCATTAACTGAAATTAAAAGCCATCTGTCATGCTTTCTTAATATAATTATTCAAGTAATTGTAGAACAAGTTCTTGGAAGAATAATGGATTTATTCAGCTGGTGATCGTCTCGTAGCTGGGAAGTTAAAGAGAGAGGGATAGTGTTACTTATCTTTTAAATGGATAACGTTTTGTTTTCGGTTTCCACCAAGACCGACAGCCTTTCGCCCACGACTCTCTCTCTCTATATATATATATTGGTCAAATTGGAACTCATGTCCGGCAACTTCATCGGCAGTTTCCGGTTTTCTCACACTCAGAGGGTCGATCCCTTAACCTCTTTTGTGACCCCTTGTCTGAAACGATTCATGTTTTCGAACATATATCTCAACAATAGGTACTAGCTAATAGCTACTAATAGATGTACCCACATCTATATTTAACAGCATCACTTACGCAACACGAGTGTCACCCGCAAAAAAGGAAAAGGCCGCGTTATATATAAAACAGTTTTACATAAAAATAATAAATGAAACTATAAAAGAAACTTTAAACAGTTCGCTTTTTGTTTTTTGTTTTTTAACTTCACGGATTCCATAAACAAATATACAAACTTCATATATTCCGTCAATTACACTTTTTATAAAATCTACATATATACGAATATTTTATGTTCGGTTTTTTGTTTTGTAAATCCCTCCCTCCCTCCCTCCAAATAGTAATAATAATTATTCATAGAAAAAACAAAACAATGAAAAAACATTTAAATTCGATTTAAAATTTCATATCTACAGTTTGTAAAGTTATTTTTTTACCGTCTTTCTGATGAAGGGGGGGGGGGGTCAGTTATAAGATTGCACATGATTACTGCCGACTTTTGCAGAAACATGTGTAAAAGTTTTTTTTCTTCCGAAATTGTCATTAAACAATAACTTTGATTTAATACTTTATTTATTTATTTATTCATTTATAGCTCAATTTGTTAGAACAATATATTTTAAAATATTAAATATTGAGCTTTACCTTTGCTTTAGAAATTGATTTCTATTCCAATCGATCTGAACTATAAAAAATTGTTTTAATATTATAACTTATATACTTGTTTACTATTTACTTCCTCCGCCCATGAGGTCCAAGTTAGACACACGGTCGAGTTTTAAGGTTGGAGGATCCAGATCTACAAAAAATTTAAAATGCCTTAGTCTAGAAAGATTATTTTCCTTTCATTTCAATAAGTAGAATAAAATCTTCAGTAATTTCACGTTCTCTAAGGGACGCCTTCAAAATTTCCGGCCCTAAAATACTTAAAATCAATCAAAAATACAGTGATATAGCGAAAGCACTTAAAACATGACTAAAACATTAATTTTGTGCAGTTAAACCCAAAGTAACAGGCTTTAATCAGATTACGTGCATTTTAAAAATCCTTTCAACTTTGTATGATACAATTATGGTTTAAATTTCATTAAAAAAAAAACTAAAAGATTTCACTAGTCATTCTCTCTTTGTGTTATATACTGTGTATGGTTGCGTGAAAACTGAATTTCGTTTGAAACAAGCCAATTTTTATTAGGGAAAATCGGATCACCTTGATATTTTGTGCAATCCTTTTTTCATAAGAAAACGTCTGTCATTGGTTCTTTTATTAATTTATCTTTTCTAACAAAAATATGCAACCGGAGGGAGCATATTTTTGGTTAGCCTGGGAGGAGGGTATCATGACGAACGAACATATACAATACCCCCCCCCCCAAAAAAAAGAGGTATTTTTTGGGACAATTATAACAGACTAGATGCTACACTACCCTTCCAAAGGAAGAGGTAAGGCTTGGGAGGATAGTATCGTGACAACAGAAAATATATTACACTACTCTCCCCTGAATTGAAGATTGACAGATAGTACATGAATCGAAGTAATAATATAGTTTCGGCTTCAGATAGACATATACCAAATCTCTATCAGTAATATAAGTACAATAGTATGTGTTTATGTCTTCCATAAGTTGAAGCTTTCTACTGTTGAGCTTGAAGCCTCATGTAAGAAATGCGAGATGAAAGTGATCTCCAGAAGAGGAAAGGATTTTGCATTGGCCTGGGTTATCTCAATAAACAGCAAAAGAGTAAAAAAAAAACTGTAGATTTTGTTTCTTGCCACAATGGTTGCAGGATCCTCATCTGACATTAGCAGAAGATAGGAATAGCAACTTTTGCATTTGGACGTTTAAAAGAAAATATATAGGGTGTAGTGTCGTGCCCTTTCGTGCATTTGTAAACAGCAACAGTGTTAACACCCGAGAGACGCGAATCCAAATAGTATCCTAATTACCTCCCTTACATCAGAAATTTCTGGAGTTATCTCCCTTGTATATTTCTAATGCTATATAATAAATGCTGACGTGTCGATCGGCCTCTTACGAAGGAGCGATCGGAGCGCACACATCAACTGGTTCTCTCTCTTGTTCATTCTATGTTCCTACCTGAATTGTTATGTATTAATTCCGTTACAGCCGCGAACCGGAGAATAATGGAAACAGAATAACAACCGACAAAGATATGGAGCAGAAAGGACATATTAATGCCCCTAAAGTTAAGAGTTTACAAGGCATTGATAGTTCGTATTGAATGTTAGTGAAACATGAACTTTATTGGCAGAGCATGAGAAAAATCTCAATGTCTTTGAAATTAAACGTTTAAGAACTATCCTTGTAGTAACTTTGCAATATAGACTAAGAAATACAGATATCAGAAAAAGGTGTAACATTAACAGATCTATCAAAAACGTTATTTGAAAAAAGAGATTAACGTGGTTTAGACATGTTTCCTGGTTACCAGACTCCAGCTATGTTAAGAAAACATATCAAGAGGATTTTATTCAAGAAAGATCAAGAGGACGACCACAAAAGAGATGGGCTGACCAGATAATAATTGAGACTAGCATGCTGCTCCTGGTAGCTGAAAGACTGGCCCAAGACCGTGATAAGTTGCTGCATTTTGTTTTCAAGCATGTGGCGAAGTTCTCTATAGTATGCAAATAACTCAAGTATAGTTTCGGGTTCAGACAGATACCAAAACTCTTTTAGTATTAGATATATTCATGTAGAGAGGTGTTTTCCTGATTTTGTTCGTCTCTCACTATATCCGGTGAGGTGATATTGATATGGATCCCGAATCGAAAAGAGATCCGATTAGAGCAGACTACACAGACACAGGGTGTTCGAATAAATTTGACATTTTTTTGGAAAGGAAAGACGTCATATCATCAATTGATGTAGACTCAAAATTAAAAGTTCAAATGGATCTTCACCTGAAGAATGGGGTTTTCATTGTGTTCTTCAAAAAAACACCTGAACATCAGTTTGATCCCGGTAATCAGCTCTTTGATGTTTCAGGCTTGTTGTCTTTCTTAACTATGCCCCACACATAATAGTCCATGGGATTGCAATCAGACGACTTAGTGGAGGTGGACAGCTAGATGTAGGAATTGATTACTTCAGGGGACGGTTTATGACTAGTATTTAACATGAAAGTGACTATGTTGTAATTTGAAGAAAAGCAGTCAGATGGTAACTTGTTCTACAGGTGAGATTCATGGAAAGAAACTCTGTTCATGGAAATTATGTCGGACGCTAGGCACAGGGAAGGAGAAAAGAAAGTTCTTTATAGGTGTGGTAATAAGACGAGTTCTTGTGTTGAATGTCTTATAAGAGGGAACCAGAGATTGAAAGTCGCTCGAACATCTTCCTTGGATATAACGATAGGGTAAAAAATAACTAGCAACGTCTCTTTTATGAGAAAATGTCTGTAGAGAAGGGAAGAGATCATTCCCCACTAGATTGCAAAGTCGATTTTGTATTCTGTCAAGACGAGAAAGAGTGCTTTAAGTAGTACCTCCTAAGATGTGGCAAAATGACTGCAACCCCATTCAGAGGGGTAACCTTTCCCCACATGAAAACGGGACCACCTATAAGCAGTAGGTAACGACTCGTGATGCTTTAGAACGAGATCCAAATGACTGAGCAGTCTGTGACCTCGTTGCATAAATGGTCACATGACTTGCAACACTCAACTTCGGCTAGACTGGAGGTAGGAGAATCCTGATCCGATCAATCGGCTGTTCATGTCATGTCCTAGTATCTATAAGTTCATCGCCAACTATACAATGTGATTCTTCTAAAAAATCAAAATCTTACTTATTTTTATTTTCCTCCCAAATAGATACAAAAAGATCCTGGCTGAGTGTCAATCATGTTCAGAACAAAGGGAATGTTTCCGAGGAATAATGTTTTCTAATTATACAAAATAATTATCCCACCTATAAGATTCCATTTGACAACTTTATTCGACATTAAATAACCCATAGATGGTTGATATGCCATAAAACATTAAAAGAAACCAGAAGTAGCAACAATACTCATATATATATATATATATATATATATATATATATATATATATATGATTGACACTTCTTTACAGAAGAAGGCCATCTCTACAAGATTGAAATGTCCAGTTGTGGTCACGCAGATTGTTCGGCAGGCCCGACTTATGTTTGCAAGTCTTGCTGATATGAACTTCCGTACACATCGTCTTTTCTTCATCGCCGTGGGTCTTGTAGGAATATCTGTACATGTAGATTGCTGTACTGTGCGCTTGTAGGACATGCAGAGCACACTCTCCTTCTACAAAGCCTGATTTCAATCACAAACCTAAGCAAGATAACTGAAAGACGATGTAGAACACAAGTTTTATATCAGAGTTTCTGTCTCCTAGATGGATGATCTAACTGAATCTACGGGTCCATCTCGCCGAGTAGGGTCGCATTATGCCTGGGTACTATACTAGGTATGTTTACGCCCATACTACTAATATATATATATATATATATATATATTATTTAATGTGTTCGTTTGGAATCAGCGTCGCCAATCAAACAATGTGCCGTATTAGAATTAAAAATGATACAATTAAAACATATATATATATGTATCCCATTTAAATTGACGAAACAAACGACACTTTTTGTTGTATTAAAAAAAAGAATTCCTTTTGAGTGATTCCTGTTAGAAAAGCACGAGCGAAAGCAACACTTCTCGATATTGATGAAAATTTTTAAATTGACGAAAATGACGACACTTTCTTTTTGTATTAAACAAATAAGAATTCCTATATATACATTCACAGACGATTGCGTTACGTCGTATGCTTAAGTGTGGCTACACATGACTAGTATTTCACGTTGAGATTGGAAACCCGACTGCAAGGTTTCACAGCACTGAAAAGGAGAAAGGATTTCAGAGTTGAAAGTTGTTCGGCCATCAAATAAGCATGCAAGTTATTAGTTGGTTCAATAATTATTTTATTGATTATTTTTTGGGGTGTGTGGTTTTACTTAAAGCTGTTCAATGTATTCACTGGGTTTCTTAATTTTTGTCTTTTTTAGTTAAGGCTCTGGAAATTATTTAAAAATACAAAGGACTTTTAAGCTGTTGAAATCTAGACTCTAAAGTTGCAGCACTGAACTTTGTATTGTTGTAGACTGTCTTATTTCTACTAGGTTCGATATGAAGACTCACTTAAAGAGTTCTTTTGGCCGGATTTTTTTTCTGCTCTCCTAGACGGGACACTTTATGGAGTTGTGTATCGCCGGATCGTAGTTAATTACAATAATTAACACATATCTAAATATTTTGTATTCGTATAAAGAGAAAGTGAGGCACTATTGGTGATTTTAGGACTACATTTTCATACGTGTTTCTCGTTCTGCTCCCAATGAATTATCTCCCAAACTTTTTCAAAATCTTCTTGCATAGTATGTGATCACATGTTTCCTTTTGTTTATCCGTTTCGGATCTTCTCACTACAAGTTTCCATATATGTCACTTTTAACTTCTGACTGTTTAAATCTCCATCATTTTTGAGGGGTGGGATGTTGTTGGCTTCAAATATACAACAGTAGAAATTTTCCGACAATCTTATAAGAACATATTCCCTTCCTTCTTAAAAGCTCTAATAGTAAAGAAAGACCGTTACGAAGATTTAATGTGTTATCAAATACATTTAAAAATTAATGCATATATATATATAATGTATATATATATATATATATACAAAATGAATTAAATTTTTTTTTTAGTTTGCTTGAAAAGTGTTGCGATTAATACTGTAGCCCATATCTTCATGAAGGATTCACACTTGATTCTAAGAACAACATAACAGTTTATAACGGAAGTAAACATTTATTGTCTAAAACATTATGAAATCCAAGTACAGTCTCAGTTGAAAACAGAAACAAAAATAAAATAATATCAAATAATTGAACCTTCAGTTCTGAACCCTTAAATAGGGGTTCAAAATAGACAAGCAGAGATTAATATAAAAGGGTAAAAATATTAAAAGCTACAGGTTAATATTATTCTAAAAAATAGTTTTTTTTAAAGAAAAGAAAAATATAGTGAAAAAAAGGAAAAATTAAAAGTCCTATCTGTTATATATATATATATATATAAATCGTTTTTTTTTTACAGAAAAAAGTTGGTCTTGTGATTTTATACACAATCTTTTATCATTATAAAGAAATAAAACAATCTACAAAAGATAAAAAAAATAATGGTGTCATATTTTATATATATATGTATATATATATATATATATATATGCATATATATATGCACAAGTGGAAAAAGCGGATATACCCAACAATACAATCAACTCATTTGATGCGATTAAGGTAGTATTTCTTCTTTATTTTTTATGATAATATTTTTATTTTTATATTTATAAAAATGACGTTTGAAAGAAAGGGAGAGAGAAGAAAAAAGGAGTTAAAAGAGAAGAAAATCTTGTGCATTGGTGAACAGTGATCTGGCGAAGTGTGTTTAATAGTAACAAAAAGTAATTTTTTTAAATTTTTGTCGAAGAAACCAATGACATTAGCATAAAGAGAATCCAAGTGTGTTCAACATTTCAACACTTAGAAATTATTGGGGAAAATGATTCGTGAAAAAAGGAAGGTGAAGTCTTTTAATAAAGACAAGATGAGTTGATTTTGTTGTATTGGTTGGTCTATACGCTGTTTTTCCGGATTTCTTTTGAAATTAACATATATGTATACATATAAATAGCTTAAACAAATGGCCATACAAACATAACTACTGTGACGTTTAACATCCCGTGAATGCACCAAGATAAAGTTGATATCCAAACAGTTCTAATTCTGGTATCCAAGACCGGTTTACGTTTTTTTTTTTTTGTATACCACTCGTTCAATCAAAGTTTATTTATTTTTCAGGAGATCCCGAAAGCCACTTAATACGGAAGATTTGGAATTTCGCAAGTGATGGGAAGAGCATGGGATGTGGTATGAGGGGGTCATGTTCTTATTAAGCGTAGACAAGATCTTTTAGGAGAAAAATTGCTTTCCCATGTTTATGGATAACCAAATCTCCATTGGACTAAAACTTTGTGTTGCTAACCTCATTGAAGATACTAAAAAGAGTTTCCATCACCAAAAAAATACTTCCACAAATCTATTGAGTTTTAACATACGCATAGCTTTTTGAAAAACAATCTTGGATTATGATAATATACATTTTAATGTAGAAATGAATTTTAATAATTAATAGCTTTTACCGAGGTATTTAACAATGAGACCTTTCTTGTTATTTTGTTTTTGTTTAGCTTTTTTAAACATTGTTGCTAATTTGTGATTTTTGTTGGACACCTACAAAAATTCTGTTCTGAAGATAGTTTGTTTTCAAAAAATGTTATGGTTCATTGTATGACTTACAATAAACACTGTCTCGAAACAGCTGTAAAATACTATAATACCTTTGTGTAGGCTCTTCATTTTGAACTTGATTTGAGAAACCGTCAGAATACATCTATTAATCACTCCGTTACTTGTCTAGCAGAACAAATACTGCGGTTAAAATGTACCATTGGTTTTGTTTACACTTTTAAAACTTATATATATATATATATATATAATGTCCATCTCTGGTAACTACTGGAAAGAAAGAATGAAAAATTGACAGTTTGAATGGATTCAATTTAAAGATGAACATGACAACTTTCACTATTTTTTATTGGCATCCAATGCAAAATTGTTCCGTGGCAGACAATTCAATTTGGAAGTGCCATTAACCAACAAAGTTTGGTGAACATCGTTAATATTAATTATCCAATCAACCAATCAGATCACATCTTGTTATTCTCACCTTACAGGAAAACCTTTTTAATTTCATTTGATTTAATGCCATTTGAGGAATTTCCATTTTTTTTTTCATTGCAAAAATAAAATTGGTCCCGTCATTACTCGAAGATATCGGATTTAGTGAAGAATAAAAGCTGATTATTTGGTGCTTCCTTACAACATCAGTACCATGAAAAAAGGGGTCCGATTATTTTGAGAAAATGTCCAATTATTAGTATAGCTACTCAAATACACTTACAATCTACATGATTTGATAAGAAACTTGTTTCTTCTTTATTTGTATCATAAATTTTACTTGATACATGATAGCATTATGGATTTTAGCCATGGTGTTTAATGTGTATTTAGCTACAGCAACACCCTAACCCTACAGTCCAACCCTTCCTCATCATGATAAGGATGTTGGCAACGTACTAGTGTCATAGCTACCCAGCTAACATGGCTTGGGTGAAAATCCAGGAGAAGTCGACATCAGGATCCGTCATCCTCTGGTCGTCTCTGTCTCTGCATGTGGCAAACAAAGACGTGTCAGATGTGGAACCGAAAATTAATGGAGTGAAAGTAGCAACGTTGCTTCTGCGCGATTCTTTGTGTGTTCTGGGCCAAACCTTCCCTGACTTTGCATGCAACGGCTGAGCCTTACTGTTCTCGGTGTTGGGGATAGACACCTGCAACCTTGCAGGTAAATTACGAGGAGGACTTCATGCAGACCAGGCAATCCTGAGGCACGATCTTGATGAGCTCTATGCAGAAGTCCAACGCGCTTAGCTACAAAAAAAAACAGCCTCCGCATCACTAAAAATAATGCCTTCTATTTAGATGTTTCGGCGAACCAATCATTTTCACAGATTTTGCTGAGAAAATTATTAAATGTAATATTGATTTTATTATTATTTTCAAATTTAAGAAAATCATTTGCATTTTCATCATCATTTTCAACATAAGTAATTCCAAAAATTAGAGAAGCACCGAAATAATGAACATGTTTTCTGCTGCTGTAGTCTAATACAAAGGTAAACATGGCTGAGAACCGTGATGCTATCATGTATTGAATAAGATATAAGGGAAAATCTCAAATTAAAACAAAATTATTATCGAAATTCAAAGAGTTTGATTGAGTATTTATTTACTCCTCTCCAGGAGTTAGGCACAAGGCCAGTTTTTATCTTACTCCCACAAGGTAAGATGTGACCCACGGTCGGGTCGGGAAAGTGGGGTTTAAAAATTGCCTGGGCAGCCCCGTCGGCATTCCCCCGGTAGGGGCGCCTCAGGCAGTAAGCAATAAACTTACTCCTCCCCAAAGAGGGGAGGCGAAGCCTAGGAGGGTGGACCGCCTAGAACTGCACAGGACAGACCCATAGACCGGCGTAAATCAAGCCCCGAAGGCCAAGACAATACCAGTCTATGGGGTGCAGTATCCATCGGAACAGATACTACACTTTGATCTTAGCCAATAGCCAAGCTAAAAAGTGGACTATTTAATAAATAGAGCTCTTTTTTCATAGCACCAATTATTCTTATATAGATTTGTGAATTTTTGGTAAAGTGTTCCAGATAATTGAATAGAATATTAAAAGAAAGAGAATGTGTTGCTTATTGAAATGTATGCAGTTAAACACAAGAGCACATGTTTTATGTGTTGATGTAAAATAGTGTTTCTTTAAACGCGTTTAAAGAAGATATGCTAGAAAAAGAACATGCTATAAATGTATATCCTTTGATGCATTTTTGATTATAATCTAATGGGGTGAAGCACCGTGAAGTATTTTGCTTTAAATTTTTACTAATATTTATTTTGATTGTTTTTCTTACTGTCTCAATAATTTGAGAAAGAAACTGCAAAAATGTAATTTGAACTTTGATGAAGCATTTTGATTCCTGACAGTTTTTTGTTGACTTATTTCCACCATCTTAGTTGATCTGAGGAATGGTTAGAAACAGCTAAAATTATTTGAATTTTATACATGCAGCATTGTCGAACAATATTTAACATTTCTTTCCCTTAGAATTAATTTCATTCTAAGAGTTTGATGAAAAAACGATTAAAATGAGATTATCCTTTAGAGTAAGCTATCGCAATGGTGATCATGGGATATTTTCAGGGGCTTAAAGGATGAATTAAAAAAACGAAAGGCCACGAGGGCCCACAGAAATTTAATTACTAAATACTCATATCTCTTTAGCTCTCCCATATATATATATATATATATATATATATATATATATAACTTAAAGAAAAAGGCAAAATGCCTTTAAAAAAACCATGTGTTAGATGCAAATATTTTTATTAAAATCAAAGTAAAATAAAAAAATTTCATCTTGACTTTTTATCTAATAATTTCGCTTGGTACAACAAGCCTCATCAGAAGTTTAAACAAATAAAAGGTATTAACCTTATTTTTCTTCCGTAACAATTCTTCCTGGTCTTGTAGAAGTGACGTCCGATGTTGTGTGGACATAACGGTGTAAATGTCTCTTTTAAATTTGAACTTAAATCGCGCATGGTCGCTGGTAGGTATAAATTTGGGAAAGTTCATTTTTTTTTCAGCATTATATATATATATTAGTGTCACAATACGTTGTATAATTTCTTTCAAATTAAGAACATTTTATGTACTTTTCTGACGAGCTTGAGGTGAACAGATCCAATATTGACATAATAATAATGTTAGGTTCACTTTAAGTGAAACGATTCATAAAATAATTAGCACTGAAATGTATTTGTTTTTAAAAATGCTTTGTAAGAAAAATAAGACGTTTTTTTTTAATATAAATGAAATTTGCTTACTTATATATATATATATATATATATATATATATATATATATATATATATTCGTCTTAGAAACAATCGTACACAAACTGTTGTTTATGTTGAATTCTCGGAACGTAAGTAAATGAGTATGTTGTAATTAAGTTTACCTAAGATATATATATATTAGATATTTATGATTTAAAATATTAATTATAATTTAATAATAATCCATTTTGTTATTGTACTATTTTTTTGTATGATCAATGGAAAAAGGCTGTTTTTTGTTGTTGTGAAATTCTTAATTTCAAGAAACGAGTTTTAAATTGTAAGGTATGTTTTCATCAACGTGTCTCACAATTACAAAAAGCAAATAAAAATTGTTAATTTTCTGTTATAATTACTATAATTAAATCTTTCATTGTGTATATTGGATAAATGTTTTGAGTAAATGTTATTCTTTGATTTAAAAACAGTTAGCGTGTTGATGCCATAATAATCTAGGGAAGTAGTCTGGATGGTACTACTTTGAAAGACCGGCAGATAACTCAAGTTGACATGAAGGTTCCATAAAAAATTCGATCAGAATAAGGGTAAGAAACACTAATCTATATTGCTCCTTCGATTTAAAGAATATAATCTAATTTAATATTGATTTTGAAATATAGTCAAAGATGAAGCATTATCGATTATTATTATTATTATATTTTACGGCAAATCCAGTAAAGGAAGTGTTACAGTCATCTGTATTTAAAGAGAATAACTGCAATGATTTTTAGATTAATCATTGTCAGCCATTATTACTTTATTTCTTCAATATTAAATTTAGCTGCTTTTGACTATTCATTTTCCAGCCTGCAAGGCACCAAATATTTTTATGCTATGATGAAGTATTGCCACTATTGATTCAGTAAACGTGATATGAAAGTTCAAAAAATTTGAATAGCGATGATAGTCTATGTTGGTTGAATTTCTAAACTGAATCACTGTCAAATATTTATTTCATGTCCTTTGACTGCCTTTTTATATTATCATAAGATTATTTGATACCTTAAACATTCAAATTAATGTTTTTATGAGTTTAAAATATTTTTAACTCTCAGATTACACATTGTCAAGCAGTATAAGATTTTGACCATATTTTATTCCAATCTGGTCAGTGTTTTTTCTTCACATAAAAAAACTACAATAAATTCCATGCATTACCAATAATTTATAATTTGGCTAAAACTCTTTGAAAATTAAGTTAATTCAATATAAATTGTGCAATAATATTAGTTTTTAATTATTGTTTATTTTGATCAAAATTTAATGTTGTTGAATCACTTTCAGTGTTCAACTATTGTTATAACAGTTAAAATTAAGGTATTCTTGAACAATTGAAGAATGTTGTGTGAAGCAATCTGATTAGGACGACAGCTGTTGTCATTTTAGTTTCATTTCTTAGAATAACAATTGAACACTACTATTATCTTTTTTTACTAGTATTTCTTCGGTTTAAATCCCAGCTGCTTCATGCAGCATATTTTGAGTAAAGTAATGAACGTTAAGAATTTCATTTTGGTAAAATATCATTGTGCTTGTACACTGAAGACAATATTAGTTGCATTTAATCACAATAAATTATCTACTGAATTTAAATGAGATTACACCAAACATTATCAGCCAATATCAATGTTATACCAGCGTTTTCTTTTTAATTTGTGCTACTTTACCTTGAAATATGGTTGAATTACAAATTGGTTTCGTTTAGTCAACTGCATTTATTGTAATGTCTGTTGATCGTGATCAACCAATCAGAACAAACTTTTTAAAATTTATTTGAGCTTGATACTTTGGTCTTAATTCAAATGAAATGAAATATCACAAATTAGGAATTTAATAAGTTTCTACAGCATGATATATATAAAGTATTGATTGTTTTTTCATTATAATAATAATAATAGTAATGATGATAATTATTATTTGTGTTCTGATAATGATAAAACGTAAATAACAATAAAAGTAATTCTTATTCCTTGCTAATACTTTTATAGAATTGTATTATTCATAATGATAATGATTATAAATACTTATCGTTACCTGAACACACTAACAATTTTTAAAGATCCAACAATTGCTTCTCCATCTTTAAACCATTTCAAATATTAAATAAAAATGTACAAAAACAAAAGTCATTCCTTGATTCTCAATGTATATATCAACTCTGAATAAGTCAATCGAAATTCGTAAAACGTATTTGAATTAATTTTCTTTATTAAATGTGATTTCTGAGGTACAATAGATCGCCACCAACAACCAAATAATAATTCTTGAATATATTGGTGGTTATTTGAATTGAATTATTTCCAGCCAAGAAAATGAAAAAAACACATGTGTTTACCAGTTATTTGATTATAAATGGTGCAATACTGAGATAGAAACAGATTCACTAATAAATTGGGGACATTTCTACCCGGTGGGACAAATTAATAAAAGCAGAAATGTACCAATGTCTTGAAAAAATGTCTTTACTTGCTGCAGACGAAACCATCCTATAGAAATACGAATTTGTTATCGGTGTCTGTAATGAAGATTATTTCTAAATAACCTGATGGTCATTTTTAAGTTAAATTTCATCTGTAGGAGGGATGAGTATGTTTACATCAACATGTTTAAAAATTACAACTCACTTAACAGATTTAGATAGGCTTTCGTTATTTAGATAGGCTTTAGCATAGATTTCATGCATTAATAGTTTGTAATTTATGGTTAAACTTCTTTCAAAATAGCTAAATTTAGTGAAACAATATTATGTATATTTGTACTCTATAACTTCACAAAAACAATGGAAAACATATATACATTCCTTCTAGATTTCCTGGTGCTCATTTTTGAAGTTACATTTGACTTGAACGAAAGATGAGTGTATAGTTTATATAGGCTTTCCTTATTTAGATATATAGGGTGGGCAAAAATAAGGGTCCTATTTTTAAAAATTCATAACTTTTTTATTTAGTGATTTTTTTTTAATTTCTTTTTTAGAATAAGTAAAGGACCCCTTCCGAAGCCAGCATGAGCCGTATTAGTCCTAAGGAACGGACCCTCATTTAGAAAACATTATTTTTGCTTAAAAAACTCAAAACAGTGTAAAAAACAATACTTTAGTTTTTGTAAGTTTTAAGAAGTGTTTTTCGGCTAAAATTTGTGTTGTTTATTTCAGAAAATCTCGGAAGGGTCAGTCTACACACACATAAAGTTTGGTGAGTTTAACTTTTATTTTGTGGAAGTTATTCAAATTCAAGTTATTCAAATTTAAAGATAGGACCCTTATTTTGGCCCACCCTGTACATTAATGGTTTGTAATTTATGTTTAAAATCATTTCAGAATGGCTAAATTTGTTGAAACATTAATCCAATCTCATGAGATATTTGTTAACTTTATGAAAACAATAGAAAAACAGAATTTGTACAAAATGTTTAGATTATATTTAACTTCATGCACAAGTTTTCAGATATTAAATTTTTTATATGCGTTTACACAAATGTTCATTCTATCTATAAAATATAGATATAAGCTGATTTTTTTAAGTGGGAAGATTATTTACTATGTTGAGCACCTAAGAATGTATTGGTTATTGAAAGTTCCTAAAGACAAAATGTCTTATATCTTTGAAAACTCGTGTACACATATGTATAGATTTATAATTTAATTATAAAATCATTACTCCACTCTAAGGAACTTTTAGGCCAAGAAAGTGAGTGCACATCCGATGATCAGTCATTACATTTTTTCTTTGTCTTTTTCTTGTGATTCCAAGCAGCGGTTGACGATCGGATGTGCACTGAATTCCTTGGCCTACCGGCCCAGATTGTGCATTTGCTGTGCCACCTGGGTTACCTTTGCATGGAGTAATGATTGTATAATTAATTAATAATTTAAATATACATCACACTTTTGCAGCTGCAATTGAGAACTTTGGTCAATTGTTCTACTGATACAAGAAATTAAGTATATACGTATATATATATATATATATATATATATATACAGGGTGGGCAAAAATAAGGGTCCTATTTTTAAAAATTCATAACTTTTTTATTTATTGATTTTTTTTTTTTTTTTTTAGAATAAATAAAGGACCCCTTCCGAAGCAAGCATGAGCCGTATTAGCCCTAAGGAACGTACCCTCATTTAGAAAACATTATTTTTGCTTAAAAAACTAAAAACAGTGTAAAAAACAATACTTTAGTTTTTGTAAGTTTTAAGAAGTGTTTTTCGGCTAAAATTTGTTTTGTTTATTTCAAAAAATCTCGGAAGGGTCAGTCTACACACACATAAAGTTTGGTGAGTTTAACTTTTATTTTGTGGAAGTTATTCAAATTTAAAGATAGGACCCTTATTTTGGCCCACCCTGTATATATATATCTTGAATGCTTGCATGAAGTGAGATAATACATTATTTTGTGTAAATTAAAAGATAATTTATATACATTAACTAATAAAAATGTTATGCAAAAATATTCTTGACAGATTCTGATTTAAAGAAATAAATTGTTTTCTATTTATGTTCATCGATTATTTCAGCCATAAGCAACTAAGGGTGCCTATCCACGAGATCTTTCACTCTAAACATTATCCAGAAACAAAAACTACCAACACTGCCATTATTCTAAAAACGACTCTGCAAGAAGCAACCGAAAAAAAAATCCTTTTTAAAACGTCACAACAAAAAAAAAAATGGCTGTCACATTCACTTTTCATCTCTGTCGTATTCGTTTGCCTCGGTGATATTTACTTCTTTATTTTTTATCTTCCAATCACTGTACTGATGTTAAAAAAAAAACATAACAAAAAAACACTTTTCTTTCTGCGTTAGTTCATATGAATTTTAAATGATGTAGTTGATTGGAGAGTGGTTGTGCTGTTTTGGTAATTTGCCCACACTGTACACTGGACATTGATCACAATCCCTGGACTCAGGGTGTTGAACTGTACCATCACCAGAGGCGCTTGGTACCAGTTACTGTTGGTCCGTGGGAAGAAGTTCAGGGGGTAGCCCTTCTGAGGATTGTATGTTACGGATTCATTGTAGATCTCATCAGGCTGGATCAAATACCTGTCATCTTCGTCGGTCTAAAATAAAAAATAAAATAAAATAAGAAAGGTCAAAGGTTATTTCGGAAAAAGCTTACTGCGTCATTCATAAAGAAGTTACAAGTAATTTGCTCTTACCCGTTATTTCCAACAATCCCTTATATGTAGTTTTATTTATCTTCCTCCCACATGGTAAGATGTGACACAAGGTCGGGAAAGTGGGAATTGAAAAACCAGCGCCCAAGAATTTGAGCGCTCTGGCCATTAAAACTTGCCTGGGCATCCCCGTCGGCATTCCCCGGTAGGGGCGCCTCAGGCGATTAGCAATAAACTAACCCCTTCTCAAAGGGTGAGAAGGCAAAGCCTGGGAGGGTGGACCTCCTAGAACTGCACAGGACAGACCAACCAATAGACCGGCATAAATCAAGACCCGACGGCCAAGACAATACCGGTCTATGTGGTGTAGTATCAATCGGAACAGATACCAAATGGAAACAATGCATATGTTTGACTTCCTGGAATGAAGTGATACTGGACGTGTTTAGCATGCAAGATGCTTAACAAAAATTATATCGACACTCCCGAAATTCCAAGATCTTGTGGACGAAAACAATCTCACGATTTGTTTCGTAATTTTTTATGATAGGGATTGATAATTTGTATTGTTTAGAGCATTCAGCCTACTGCTCTCGTGTTGATGATATTCTCACAACGTTTTAGCCGATGTAACCTAACCTTGTTCAGGTACGTTGCATCGAACTTTGGAATCTTTATGGAATTTAAAACAAAATCTTTCATATAATCCATGAGGGTAACTTACACTCATTCGTCAGCCATGACCGACTTGAAGGCTTAAGTAATTCGAAATTGTATTCTTAGTATCGATCGCACTGAGGATTGAACCTTCCACCTCCAGGAGACTGTCACTTAGAACTGTTGCACCACGGATCCTTGAGGCTGAAACGTTGTTAGAATAACATTCGGATAAACTAAATAATACATATCTCGATTTGTTGCTAATTTCTGCTAATTTAGCTAAGAAGCATATCATGAAAGAAAAGAAGTTTTAGATTGTGACTTTTGCGACTTAGATATTTTCTTTGCTTAAATCTCAGCAATTTATGAGTTTGTGATTTATGGCTAGGAGCAAACTGTAGTATCTGTTCTAATACTACACTTCGTTCTTTCCGTGCTCAGTGAATGCAGAAGAAATCTTTCCAGACTGAGGTAATTTTAATTTTTGTCCCAATCCTGAGTGCTCCGTTTTAGAGAGTTGGATTTTCCTCGAATTAAAAATCGAGCTTGTATCTGAATTTGCCCTCGTAAGGAGGCTAATAAATAGGGACTTCATTGCCAGTGTTAAATTTTGTCCACAAAAGGTACATTATGGCAATTGTTGTAACTGAGTTTATCAAAGGCAATTCTTAATTTTAAACAAGAAATAACATTAAAATCAGGTACAAAAATATTTTTTTAAATATGAAAAAGAATAGATAGGTCTTAGTTAATATGTAAAACGACTAACTGTTGTCAGTAAGGATTCTAGTACTAGTTGGTGTAGTTAGTATTTGTATGCCTTTGTTTGTTAGACAAGTTCAAATCTTGTAATGAAATATTCTCCCTCACAACAGTAAGATTGAAAAATAAAAAAAATGAACTTGTACATCCTATAGGTCTGCAGTTGTTGTTGCAAGTCGGGTTATTCTCAAGTACCATGTTACACATGAATGTGTATCCTTTGAGGCGTGTTAATGTTTCGGTTTTAATTGCAGTTATTTTGCTTCTATCACCGTCAGTTAAAAGACTACCTTGTTCTGAAGTTATTCTACCTCAATCTCCCTTTTTCTTATTACGCAAATTAATCATCTTTCATTCTTGTTAGCTCCTTACATCAAGTGGCTTCCTGCCTTGTCTGGAGCGACTTCCATGAAAAAAAAGAAAAAAAAGTAGTCTTTATATATATATAACATTTTATTTTACAAATATATCAAGGCTATACATCCAATGGAAATGTTTCGATCGTAGCTTTAATAAGCAACGATCTCTTCTGGCTGATAAAAATGTCTGTTTTCTAGGTCTTCATATTTAAAAAATAAAAAAAATAATATGCATACCTAGAAAATGGACATATTATTATCGGCCTGAAAAGATTGTAGCTTATTAAAGCTACAATCGAAACATTCCCATTGGATATGTAGCCTTAATATGTTTGTATAAATAAAACTTTATTATAAATAAATGTTAAATATCCAGGCCGTGTGTACAGAAAAGTAATGTTGACAATAGGAAGATTCACCTGACGATTTTCAAAAGATAAGATAATTATCGGATGACCAAAAGGTCATTTGGATAAAAATAATGCACCTAACATGGGAAGAATCAACATAATGTCTCTTGTCAACAAAAGAAAGATAAAAGTTGGAATTATGAAAGGTCATTGACAAGAAGTACATGCCAGGTGTAAATGAGTCTACTGAGAAGATAAACAAATCTGTTGGATTGTCAATTGATTGAAATCCGGTCGCCAAATAAAATGCTCTGGGGGTATGGCTACAGGACAATGCCGCCCCGTGGGGGCGTTTGAGGTGGTAACAAATTATATAATAACAACCTGGAATTGATATCGGCAGTTGGGACACTAAGGCCGAGAAAAATTCCTGTGCATTCCTGTGCATACATCTTCCTTCTACCAACCACCATCCCTCACAATAAAGATATATTGTTATATTTTCGTACATCAATATGTTGTCATTTTTATTAAGCACAGCAGTAACACTACATAAATAACTCCAGTAATTGAGAACTATTAAATAAACACAGTAAACATTCTCAAACTTGACTTGGATTACTATATATATATATATATACATATATATGAGAAATTCCAGAAACAGTTTTTCATAGTAAACAACTGATGATCCCTTATATAATGTTAAGACTAGTGTACATTTTTGGAAGCAAACTAATATAGTGACTGTAAAAAGTAAAGGTACTTACAAGCAAAGTAATTTTCCACCGAAGGACTAAAAGTGTTTTTTTGTTGTTTTGCTTTTTCCATATAGTTATAGTTGACAAACTTCTAAGACATATATATATATATATATATATATATATATATATATATATGAAGCAATCCAACAAAAGATATAAGCGTCAACTGTATGGATTCAACAAAAGTATGTTTTTGGATTGATATGTTTGATGTTATGTATTTTTATGTATTTGTGTATATAATTTTATATATTTTCAAAGCGTAATTTTATTACCTGTAGTAGTATAACTGCGGTAATGGTCCTCTAAAGAGAAGAATTATCTTTGAAAACTCATGAGCTAAGGACTTAAGGATGCTTTGCATGAACTTTGAATTCTAATAAAATTTGATTGACACCCTATTTTATTACTTCATTTTATATTATAATATATATATATATATATATATATATATATATATTAGTACACGATATATCATGAAATGCCGTGGAGACAGTGTGTATGAAAAGGATAAAAGGAAAAACAATTTAAACACATGAAGAAATCATCGAAACGAGATTTACCGGTCTTGTTCGTATCAACAAACGTCTTCAGAAGACGGTCGTTATCGGAACAAAGCCAGTAAATCTCTCGTTTTGATGATTTTTTTCTGTGTTAAAAATGTTTTTTTGTTTTCATATATATGTATATATATATATATATATGGTAAACATGCAGTGTGCGATAAACTGACCTCATAAGAGTTTAGATTGTTAAGGTGGTATAGCCACCAGCAGCTTTTGCCACTGGACAGGATATAAAAAAGAAAAAGAAACAACGTATGCTCATCTTTGGAGTTTCATATTGGCTTACTGGCCGTTGAAATTATGTGACATCAAGCGGCAATTGTTTTAATGCATAAACTAGGAAAATGCTATTCTGTTGCACGCGTTTTACCATTGGCCAGTCAATTCTTGTCATGCTTAGAATTCTCCAGGGCGCTGTTTCTCACGAATCAGGATTATAAATCGGGATCTTGAACACCGTGAGGGTAATCCCATCATTCGATTTAAATTTTCTGATAAGGGAATTACATTGTTCTCGGCAGCATGCCTTATGGGTATGTAAATCTCTCAAGCCATTAAATTTTCTGACACAATCACACATTGTCCAAGGCGTTTTCATTCATTTCTCCCTGGAGAGATTTCTTAGGTGTGTTGTACTGTTCATAATTTATCTGAAACTCTTGTATTTACAAGATGTTAGTACAACTTTTCGAAGAGTCATATATATATATATATATATATATATATATATATATAAAGTAATCCAACAAAAGATATAAGCGTCAACTAATATCTTATAATTAGTGAAACATCCGGATAA
Source organism: Sepiola atlantica (assembly GCA_963556195.1). Taxonomy (NCBI): domain Eukaryota; kingdom Metazoa; phylum Mollusca; class Cephalopoda; order Sepiida; family Sepiolidae; genus Sepiola; species Sepiola atlantica. The sequence goes on along the minus strand of OY744516.1, from coordinate 26,944,837 downwards.
AAACTGAAGCTCAATATACTGGATAGAGCATTAATATTATAATATAAAAAAAGATTACTTATTTTTCGTTCTGCTAGCGAGATGAGATTGGGATTCAGGCTTTTTTTGCTCAATTCGGATTTAACGGGTTTTCTAATTAAACAACGGACTTTGATTTGACTTGGGTTGCACATTTTGGGATTTTGGAACTTTGATTGGACTTTCTATATTATTTGATTTATTTATCATTAACATTGAATATTGACACATTTCGGGACTGGATAACTTTGTCGGCACCTTCAATTACACGTATTTGGACTGCTGTTTGTAACTTGGAGTAATTGTCTTTCCTGATTATGCTTCTCAATATGTATGAACTGGATGGACTATATGGATTCAACAAAAAGTATGTTTTTGGGTTGATATGTTTTGATGTTATGTATTTTTGTGTATTTGTGTATATAATTTTATATATTTTCAAAGCGTAATTTTATTACCTGTAGTAGTATAACTGCGGTAATGGTCCTCTGAAGAGAAGAATTATCTTTGAAAACTCATGAGCTAAAGACTTAAGAATACTTTGCTTGAACTTTGAATTTTAATAAAATTTGATTGACACCTTATTTTATTACCTCATTTTATATTATAATATATATATATATATATATATATATATATATATATATATATATATATATATATATATAACGTTGTCTCTATATGCATATCACAGTTAAATGGTTGATCTAAGAGCCAAACTAATTGCAGATTTAGAAATTTAGTATTTTCGATCTGATGTCTTTATTGATGTCAAAAGTTCTTAAACCTTTTTTAAAACTCATTATCCAAAATTAAAAGTAGGTAAAAATAACATTAGAATCAAATTTTCAGATACTTTAGTGTTTCGTTGCTACGTCGATCGAACGATTATCAGGAGGGAAAGTAAATATATAAGAATAAGTCAAGATTGTACTGTTTAGTCAAATCATCATACGTATTTGACATCCTTTTGTTTTCATTAAGATTGGAACTTTTATTTATTTATTTGAGATAATCAAAGTATTTTAGATCTATGCAAAGTTTGTATTTTTAATCTATGTGGAGAAAAAACCGTTCGCTTTCAGTTCCAATATTTTATGCCATCTTTCAGTGTTCGAATCTTACACTAGATTATTGTTTTCTTGCGGGTTTTTTTTTCATATATAGCGTTCCAGGTATTTGCTAGTTGATATCAAACATCATCATAAACCTGATTTTTTCTTTTTTTAATTAATTTATTTCAACGTAAAAAAAAAAAACTTTAAGAATTTTTATAAAAGTTTTTATATATTAGTGTCATTTATACAGCATGCAGATCCATGAAAATAAAAATAAAATTTTTAAAAAATTAAAAAAAATTTTTTTTAAAGTAAGAGTGTAATCCATTGGGGAGAGATTCGGGATTGAACCCAGAGCAGTCAGCTTTAAAGATAGAATATTATTTTGTTTTTTGTGTGTGATAAGCAAATTCTCGTTATAAACGAATAAGAATGTTCCTCCTGTGGTGTGTGTGAGTGAGAGAGAGAGAGATAGATAGATATAAATATTAGACACAAAAGTCTACATAGTGTCCAGCTAAAATTCCCAAGCTAGAATATTTAGAGTAAAAAAACATTAATTCAGCATCTTCATGGGAAGGTTTTCTTAAAATTTACAAAATGTAACAATAAGATCTTCACTTATAACCTCGGAAATAAACAAAATGTTTTCAAAGTTATGTTTGCATTATACAAATTCAGACTGATGCATTTTTTTATATAATACATGTAAAATATATTATATCTATAAAATATAAATACACATGGCTTCAGGTTATATGTAGCTATCTCCCTTACTGGCATGCTTCAGTTAACGAATTGCATAGTCAGGGAATAGTTCGTTTAATAAAACCTTGTTACAGGAATATTAGTCTTGTCAACTCATTTAAATTTATCAAACGAAACAAATTCAATATTATGGATGAATAGTTAAATCCTGGATACACTTAATTTCGAATCATCCTGTAAAATATTTAATCACTTGTTTCGTAGCATCCCTTTTTCTTACGGAAAATTATCGACCCTTACATCCATAACGACTCGGACAAACTGGATACCTTGATTAATTTCATTTCTTCAGATGTATACGAATACATTTCAGAATATAACACTTATGACACTGCAGTTAGCATTCTACAGGAGTTATATAACCCACGAACGAAGGTTTTGCCTGGCATTTACTTACTACACGTGGACAGAAAGAAGAGAACAGTATTGACAAGTATGTTTAAGGACTACAGTTACTAGCAAAGAAATGTAACTTTAAATCTGTCGATGCTGCACAAAACTGTGACAACTGCATCAGAGATGCGTTTATCACCAGTCTACGTTCAAATATTATTCAACAAGGGCTACGAGAAAATAAAACACTGCATTTAAATATAAGCACAGAACACTCTATGCCCCTCAGAAAAATGTAGAAGCATACATACACTCTTTCACCAACCGTAGGTGCGGTTTCTATGGAAAATGCTAGTATCTACAACCAGTCAAAGAATCCTGATGATACATGTTGTTAGATATTGGGCGAGTTGATCCACTAGTATATAAAATGGTTAGTTGAGGATAGCAGTAAATTAAAACTCAGTCGGGATCAACTTGCTGAACACAAAGTAAGGATTGCTGAACTGTGGGAATTGATAAAAACGGATATGATGTCATATGGCTCAAAGAAAGAGTGTGAAAGAAATGACAGTCCATTTGGGAGTCCGCAACATGTCGGCATGAAAAATGAATTAGGCTTAGAATATATGATTAAAGAGTGATTATCTATCTCTCTGTGTACCCCCTTCCTCACTGCCCAATATTTTGGAACGAAGATCAAGTCGAATAAACCTCTTTTGTCTTTCATCAGCTTTGTCTCAATGTAGTCCTTTTGAAAGTTGAAATAAGGAGCTTTGATTGCAGGATGGTAAACTCTCAGTCTGGGAAGATCATGCAGAAGCACATACAAGGAAAATATGCAGCTACCAAGGTATGAATACAATTTTGGTTTTCTGCGTGTATGACACAAGGTCAAAATGCAACCATTTTATGCAGCTTCAGTTAATACCAAGTTTAAGTGTTTTTTTTTTGCAAAGGATCTCGGCATGATATAAAACGTATATGCAGCATAAAAAGGAAGGCCATTTCTCAAAAAAGGTGTTGGCCAAACTCAAAAATGATATCTGCTTAAACTTACCCTAAAAAACTAGCGACAAATCTGACAAAAAAAAAACACTACATTCACTTCCTAAGGATCTCTGAAACAGGCAACCTTATACATGTTAGTTGGGTGAAAAAGGTATTAGGACTGTCCTAATGGATACAGGGAGCTCACAGTCATTTATCTCTCATAAAAAACACAGACTATAGATGAAACCTACAATTAGTAATGCATCCACAGTGGCATCATCGTTTCTTATATTCAAGGGCGGTGTACAGTGGACATCAACCTACTATGTATTCAAATCAAACTTTCAGTCTAACCCAACATCTGCTCTGACATAATTCTTTGGCCAAGATTTTATGTGACAATATGCGGCATGAAAGAAATTAATCACGTTCAATAACAAAAACGAATTTCTATAATATTTTCGGTGTACAAACAAAAAACATTATTTAAAAACATTTGATTAACAATAGTTCCTTTGACAAAAAACAAACAAATACAAAACATCTAATTACTAACAGTTGGTTAGCTATGGTTTGCTCATTGTATATTTTAATATATGTATTTTAGTTAGATTTTTTTCGTCATTTATCGGCTGCCAGTCTTCAATTTAGTGTTTGGCAGTTTTCGCCTCGTCAACTCTCGAGCACTTCCGTAACCGGCCCGAACGTTGACGACGCGAAGTCATGGAAACATGGTGCGTCATCTAGAAGAGTACCCAATATCTCACTGTCCAAATTAAAAAAAAAAAAAAAAATTTAGTACATAAAATTTGAAAAAACATGAAATATTTTCCACTCACCTTGCCACTGCAAGTAACAGGAACATGGTCCTGAGACCACGCATCACTCAAGAATTCCTTCACCAATGGGTTGGTTGGTTCCAGTGGTGTGGGAATCACATTTACTGGCTGAAAATCAAACAAATTCATTAATTGAAAATCTTGATAAAGGGTTGAGATGCCGTACACAAAATTTCGTTTGTGAGATGCAAAATATGAAATGCTGGTTTTTATCATGAATCGATTTTTAAAGTTTAGTATTAAATCTTTAATCTGTAAGGAAAACAAATTATGCTTAAATAATTCAATCTTGGCATAATTATTCCAATCATCAAAAATGTTCACAAACACGAGACGTTTGTATTTTCATATTGTTAAGAATTTTTCGTTTGTTATTTAATCAAATAGTATTGCTTTTCAAATAATAAATGTCCACCAGAGTCAATACTATTGACAAGAAACATCTTTTTGTTCTTCCGTTAAAATAATTGTCATTGTCGGCTAAATATCTTTTAAATAGATTAAACGCACAAATCTCTTCTTTTATTATTTATTAAAAATTGTAGCAATTTAATTATTTTTCAAACTATAAATATTCTGTCATCTTACTGTAAAAATAATTGGCAGCTAAATATTCTTCAGGTCGACATTATTTAATTTTGGAACAATTGATTTTAAAATAGGTAAAGTCGGAATTATTTACATTACCGACATCAGTTTACTCACCAATCATCGATAGGACGATCTCATTTTTTAAATGTTGGTGAAAGGTGATAACGTACGTACGGGCATTAAATACTTTAGCATATTATTATTATTATTATTATGATCGTATACAGACATTTCAAAGATTTTGTTTTACATTCACTTTACATCTACGCTCAGATAAGGATGTAACCACCAACACGATGAACATGGAAATTCCACAGTGTTTTCTACATCAATCTGTATAATTGACTGCTAATAATAATGTTCCTTTTGACTTAATAAATGCCTGTCAGGGTGAATGCTATCAAGAAAGAAATGATTTTTCTTCCAGAAAAATAATTGTCGTTTGCAGCTAAATGCTCTTTAAATAAACAAAACGAATATGTTTCATTCTTCATTTAGTTAACATTCTAGCAATTTATTTATTTAAAAAAAAGAATATGCTGTCTTATTTACTATGAAAATTATTGTCAGCTAAATATTCTTCAAATCAAACGAATGTCACTTTTCGAAATGTATTTATCTAAACTTGGTAAAGTCGGAACTTGTTACCTTAGCGTCATCAGATTTGCTGATCGGACGATCTAATTTGTTTTTCCATGTGTGTGAAAGGTGATAACGTACGTTCGAACATGAAATACCTTAGATATTATAGTTTTTAAACAATCAAAACTAAATAAAACATTAGGCTCATTGCAGTTTTTACATGGAGATTTCTATAGTGTTTATAAAGTTTGTGAAATCACACGAGCACAATACAAGTAATCAAAAGTAATCTGAAATGTAGAATAATAATTGAATTTTTTTAATTAAATACTTATTGGTTACTTATCAGTTAGTGCACGTTCTGCGTATAATTACTAAGTACTAATTGTACTAAATCGTCCTGGAACAGGTGGCACTCGACTTTAATATCCAGGTTGACACAATAGTCAAACCCATAATAAAACAGTCAGTCAGTAGCACAGTATCTCTAGATAATGAAATGGACGAACAATATTTACTATAAATGGAGATTCAAGTTCGAACTCCAGTGTTAAAAGTGAACATCTTTTCAATTAAGATTTGAATAAAGTTAAATATTTTCATATATAAAGAAAGTTTAAACAAAGTGAAAATGCACTTTTTGATAAATATTAACAAAATCATCTTTTTCTGAAATCATCAATATCTTTTTCATTTTTTATTTTATTTACATAAAAATTCCGGCAACCACATAGATTACATTAAGTTCTTTCAATAAGAACTTCGAACTAAATTATAATTCATTGTTTTTGTATTTTCAATAATGAACATACACTTTTTTCTTATAGTCTCAAATTTATGTAACTGACACGTATCAAATTTATGTAACTTACATACACACACAAACACATATATAGACAGAGTTTGAATTACCTACTAGACACCATCCTCGGGTGTCTTCGGTCTCTCTGTACAAGGGTTTGTCTGGATAACCTGACATGAGGATACTTCCCCTACAAGTAAACCCTTACCAAATATAAAAAAAAACATAGTATCCGAAGCACACATAAGATCACCTCGACACGGCTATACAATGGCTCATACGAGGAATGGTGCGCCTTTTCCAAGTAATGTTGCCTCAAGTGACAACACTTAGCTGGATACTCCACCAGACTAGATGAATTATTGTCCTGGAATCCGTTAAGACTAACAGACCACAAGAAATATATACTATAACATAGTTCAGGGTCAATTGGGGAAAGAAACATTAATATTCTTAACTTCTTTACTAACTCGATGTTTGACAGGTAAAGGAGAACATTAACGGAACATTTGAATATCTATGTATCTCATATGGAGATCAAATGTTATCCCCAGGAAGGTGCCCCTTGATTTCTGGGAACTTCGACTGAAGTAAAATGAAACAAAAGAGTGAATAAATATATATATATATACATACTAGAAAAATACCCATCCTTGGACGAGTAAAATTAATTCTATGAATGTAGCAGTTTTGCACCATTTTTATGTCCCTTTACGAAAATCAAAACCAAGATTAAATGCTACTAAACCTTATGTTTAGAATCCTAATTCCAATTATGGTCAGAATCCATTACATGATTTTGATTCTAGAAAATGTCAAACATTTAAAGCTTAAGCTTAAAGGTTCTTAAAAAGAAACTGAAATTCAAGGAATGTGCTTAATTAATGTCTGACTATGGATCAAATTTAACGCAAATCTGAAATATTTGAATTTTCAAATGAATTTTACTATATCTTTTAAAAGCACGGTTTAATGTATTTTCTTTTTTTTCTCCATTGAGAAGTGAGAGAATTTTCCAGGGACCTTCCCCTTTGTCAATCTCTTACAAAATGTGAAATCTGATAGTTAGTTTGAACATGTTAGTTTTAGTTTGAAACACGTACATAAGTTGAGAAACTTGCATTCGTTTTAAAAATAAAGGTCTCAACAGTTTTTACTTGTGGATTTTTTAGTCTGTCGGGTAATGTTCAAAATACATTTCATAATGATGTATCCACATATGCTATTTTTAATCATATATATATATATATATGATGGACTCTCCCGTCGATTTCGACGTATGAGTGCCCCGCCAGGGAATTTGTAATTGCAAGGATTGCACAATCCCCAACAACCGCTCTCCTGAGTCGGCATTGCTTGATTCCAATGGCAAGTAGTAATACAAGACGACTGGAAACAATGCCGAGATAAGTGGAGAGCATATACATAACCTGGTATTCCCAAATGGTCACCCATTTAGTACTGGCCAGGCTCGACGCCGCTTAACTTCGGTGATCTAACGGGAACCGGTGTGTCAACGTGATTGTGCCGTATATATATATGTTATCCACATACAGACTGTTTCGCTGTATTGCAGTTCTTCAGTGCGGCACTTGAACGTTATATATGTTCATTTGTACAATTAGTTATTTGTTAGCCTGAATCTTTGTTGTCACATGTTTCCACAATAAACCAATTTTAAAAGATTCACAGGTTTTTTTCCATTGAAGGCAAAATAATCTAGTGCATGCGAGTACAAACGAAAAAAACAATGATGCAATAATCATGCAAGCACTTAAATAAGAAATGTGAAACGAGGAAGCTGTAAGCTAACTGCATCGTTTCGATCTGGTGATGGCATTAATTACCTAACTACAGTAGATGGAGAGAAAACAACCCATAGAATTACGAAGACTGTGACAAGATTTTAAGAGTTGAGAAGTTAACGTACAGTGTGTCAAGTTACCAGCTGGCTAATTAGAAAGAGGATTGTTTAGTAGAGATTAAGACGTAGTTAATCTAATAACGGGTAACTTCTCATGACCCACAAAATAACAGAAGAGGCAAACTTTAGCATGCACCTGCTGATTTTATATTCATTTGGAAATGGAATGACACCTTACCTTGCTAACATCTCCCCCTCCTCTATCCCTGTGTTGTGTGAAATATTGTGTGTGTACATGATCAGGCAAGTGTGGTCGAGTAGTTAGAATGTTTACATTCTATTCAATGCATCAAGTCTTATTACACTTCTGTTAAGTGCCTGAAAAACGTATGTCACAGGTAAATGCAAGCCTTACGGGTGAAATTGGGTATGATGAAATAGTTCAAAAGCTGAGATATGGAAAGGGATAGACGTTGCTAGCCGAACACATGCTGCACGATTGATATCCATCATGCAGCACCCACCAAACCTCGTGAAAGGGTTAGGAGCCATTTATGTTATCATCATCATCAGTAGCAGCATCCATATTTTGGCATTCAATGTTGAAAAATTACTGTCAAACTCTCCACGTTGGTCTGGTTCATCAATAAAGTACTCCAAGACTGAAGACTCCTCTCTTCCAAGTCAGTTTCTTATACTTCCGGGAATCAAGGGAGATCACTCAAAACTGTTAAAGGGGGAATAACTCACAATCAACAATTATCACTGTTTAAAAGTACTATTTTCTAAGTAATGTTCCAACTCTCACAGTAAAATCTCCTTCTTAGAATAATATTTTCTGGGAGTACCTACTTATAGGATTCCATTTGACAACTTAATTCGGCATTAAATAACCCATAGATGGTTGATATGCCATAAAACAAACCAAACTAATCCCAACGAACTTTACTCACTCAAAATATATTTTACATCACTGTAAAATTGTTAATATAAAAATATTTTGTTGTTAACTGTTTTCTCTCTTTATTCACAACACATTGCAGTTGCATTTAGCACTGCTGACCATTCTATTCTCTATCATTTAACTATTCTTCCAAAATTCATAACCTTCATGTAAAAACATTTTTTCTCATTTTATCGCATTATATTAATTGCCAACGAGTCCTTGGCATTTTCCTAAGATCTGACTATAGTCAATACCTTAGGAAAGCAAGTAGCCATGCTACACACAGACACACGCATATCTATATATATTGAATTTTCTTTCAAATGATCCCTATGGAGTGATTGAGGTATTGAGATTCAGTTTTAGAAATAAATGAGATTCAAAGAATGACGACAGTGAATATTAAATCAGTTCTTGGCAATTTCGCGACAATGATTCCAAAGAAATTGAAGAATTGCTCCAAAATAGGTTCGACTTACCTTACATTGAATATATCTTAGTCCAACTAGAACAGTAGTGTTGTTTTTGTTGTTTTATTCACCACAAACAAAGAATATTGCCACTGAAGCATAAGGAACTACTGTGATAGGGTCCACATTTATAGGGGGCAATCTGGGTGGGGAGTTGGACAGCAAAATGTTTATTCACATTACATTTAAATTTCTGCATGTTGGTACGGTCGGGAAAACAGGGAGCAGGGAGGGAATTCCAAAGGCAAGCGTTTCAAGGAAAGAAGCTATGAGAGTAGAACATCTTCTAGCATCTAGTGACCTCTACACTGAAGGGGGGTGATTTTGTTGCTAGTCGAGTAGTATTTACGCTGAGGAGATACAAATGCAGTAAGTTTATCGGAGCACATTCTGTGGAAGTACCTGTAAAACAAGCACAGGTATGCAACAGGTAATCTGTAACTATGGACATTTTCGTAAGAACATTGAATGCAAGTATTTTAAACTGGAATGTTTACACCTCACCTCATTTGCTAGCTATTAGCTATCAGTAGCATCTGCTTCAGATAACACTTTCCAATGATTTCTCGTAGACCTGGAGACATTTTTTTTAACATAAAATAATAAGGTAATCTTTCCGGTTTCTGAGATCCAACAGATTTCTACTTAGATCTATACAAATATTAGAGTACCCATTCTATCAATAAAGAGTGAAAAAAAATAGGAAACACTAGCAGAGATGTCCTCTACTATGTCCTCGTTCAGTATGCTCATAGCACCATGTTACTCTTACTTTACCGTCTCTCCTCATTTGACGCCGTAATATAGTCCGAAGCAGCTGGAATTCTGGAAAACTCTCTGAATTAGTGTCTTACACATATGTTTTAAATTTCATTAAAATTAGATATACATATTTGATGTTTTAAGCTCACTTGGGGGATGGGGGTGCGCATAGAGATTCGGAACTTTTTCCATAGTCTTCTATGGAGAACTTTATACATATGATTTAAATTTCATCAAAATAGTATATTTTTTTTAAGTTTTAAAAGCGTGTTCGGACCCATAGATTTTGGGGAGGGTACTTAGAGATTCGGGGCTACTTCCATTGTCTTCCCCGGAAAATTCTACATCAGAATACACTTTTAGTTTTTATGTAGATTCTCTAACCTTTCTTTCTATAGGGAACCCACACAAACACAGACATTGATATTTATATATATATATTTATTTCTATGCTTAGATGATTTGTTTGAAACATATATTCAAATAATTAACTATTTACATCACCAGTTTCTTCTCAGATATTGTTTAGTGACATTTAATTTTGGTTGAGATTAAAAATAAACTTAAATTGTTCTACCCTGTACAAGAATTGAACTCACAACCTTGAGATTATGAGACTTTTTTTGTTGGAAACACTTCTCTCTCCTCTTAGCACCACTTGTCCCTTTTGTCTTTCATTGTGACCTGTTACATCAAGTCCGATAGTTATTGAATGAACAGAAAGACATACACATACCTCTTTATTATGGTTATTGATTTCTTCTTGAAAAGATTACAAAACTGATGTTGACTATATAAACACTGGTTTTGCCTATCGGCTTCTCGCCACGAGAAGACAAGAGTCAGGTGAACACCTGGACCAATGCCTACAAGCCTTAAATACATTAATCCAGAAGTACAATTCCAAGACAATGGCAGCAGACCAAACTCGTAACGAATGTGTAAGGGACGCTTTTATCAATCGATATTATCTTTCAGAATAAGACAGACTACTTGACAATAAAACTGTACACCTGGCAACCATTTATGACAAAGCAGTATTCTGACCTAAACTAAACTAAACTAAAATTGTCCGACTGCATTCCATTAAACCCATCGACTGCTAATTCAGAACATCCTCAGGTTCATAATTTTTCCTTGGTCTCTATCTTCAAATCCTCTTACTAATACCATGCTGCCATGTTCAAAACTTACCGTCTGTTTGTACAGTTCCAGCATCCACCAGAGCTTTTCGGACTTCTGGTGCCCACAAAAATAACATTTACACTGTGTTAATTTCCATCCCCATTCAAGCCATTCTGGCTGAGATTTTGTGGAAAAAAGATTGTTTCAAAAATTTATCTTATGTTTCTGAATTTTTGAGATGAGGATTGACGATAGTTTTTATCTTGAGTGTTATTCTCACAACGTTTCGGCTGCTGTAACGTCCGGTCTTCTTCAAGTGTATCTTTTCGAAGTCGGGAATATTTTTGTCAAACTCGGTAATTTGGACTGAATTTCGAACAGACCTCTTTATATAATTAACGGAGGTAGCATTGACCCGTGGCGCAGTGGATATAGTACTAAGTAAAATTCAGTCTGAAGGCTGAAGGTTCAATCCTTGGTGCAGGCGATACCAATAATTGTGAATTACTGAAGACTTGTCCCAGTCATGGCTGACGGAAAGAAAGCATGCTACACCCGCGGATTAAATAAAGGGGTTCATTCAAAATTCCGTCCAGATTCCCGAGTTCAACAGAAATATTCCTGAGTTCGAAAAGATACACCTGAAGAAAGCCGGAGATTACGGTGAGAATATTACTCGAGATGAGAACAGAAGTTCGAATAATTCAAATTACATAAAAGAAATTTACTTTCTGGTTCTTCAACAGAGGCGACTCGAGCTACTCATTTACAAATGTAATTGATATTATGTCTTTCAATAAATATATATATATATATATATATATATATACATATATATATTAAAAAAATTTTATTTATTTTTTATTTTACTTCAATTCATCAGAAACAAGGCACACTTCCACTGAATCGTAAGGTAAAAAAAAATTGAAAGATTTAAAATTGAAATTTTTTTTTTTATTGAAATTTTTTTTATTGAAATTTTAAAATTACAAAAAAACAAGGCACACTTCCACTGAATCGTAAGGTAAAAAAAAATTGAAAGATTTAAAATGGAAATTTTTTTTTTTTTTATTGAAATTTTTTTTATTGAAATTTTAAAATTACAAAAAAACAAGGCACACTTCCACTGAATCGTAAGGTAAAAAAAAATTGAAAGATTTAAAATTGAAATTTTTTTTTTTTTATTGAATTTTTTTTGATTGAAATTTTAAAATTACAAAAAAAAAAGGCACACTTCCACTGAATCGTAAGGTAAAAAAAAATTGAAAGATTTAAAATTTAAATTTTTTTTTTTTATTGAAATTTTTTTGATTGAAATTTTAAAATTACAAAAAAACAAGGCACACTTCCTGAGATGTAAGGTGCTACTCTGAATTAGGAGCCAGATTTCGAGAGGCATGATAGAAGCCTGAACGGTTGAAGAGGTTAATGTGATATAAAGCATCTACTCTTCCCAAATGGGCACTCATTTTGTACTGGCCAGGTTCAACATCACTTAACTTATGGGAACGGGTGTGTTAATGGGATTACAGCCGTACATACCGGAATGGTTTAAGATGCTACAAAAATTAATATTCTGTAATAATATTTCTAACTTATGGAATATTCGCACATTATTTCCCTCGGTCACCTGATGTTTTGGAATGATATTATTAAAAATAAATAGTACCCATTTTCGTGTATCTCTTCCTGCTATTCAAGCTTTTAAATGGCACTATAGTGACTCAATAAATCATGATGGGTTCACTGTGACACTCCAGTCATCCCATAACATTCCTCTCCCGAATACTTTTGTGGTCATAATGACAGCATTCTGCAACGGAGAAATAGTCCAGTCTGTGGTGGGACATAAATGGATGGTAACATTCAATGCTACTAAGACAAAGCTCTTTTCCTTTAACAAACATAAGCAACCTTTTCAACCACTGATTGCCATAGCTAATAGCACTCTACCTGAGAGTTCATCATTTAAACTCCTCGGCTTAACATTCGCAAGTAACATGAATCGGAACAAATACATAGAAGACTTTCTACTGGGCTAGAAAACTTCTCACACATGCCAGTATTCCATATCTCTACAAAGCCACCAATCGCCCATGCATGGATTATTGTTGTCACATCTGGGCAGGTGCACCAATAACAAGCCTCTTCCTCTTAGACAGGGTCCATAGAAGAGTCTCTAATCTAATAGGTCCCACACTATCTACCAAGCTCAAGCCCTTGTCCCATCACTGCAATGTTGCATCCCTGTTCTTGTTTTACAAGTATTTTCAAGGAACGTGCTTAGACGAATTAGCTGCACTTGTGCTCCCCTCAGCATAATTACCCCCAAGTGACCCGACAATCAGCAAAATCCCACCCCTTCATTTTAAATGTTCCCAGATGCTGGAAAATTTTCTAACCTGATAGCATTTTTACTTGTACTGCTCGCCGTTGGAATTTCCTCCATTCTTCTTATTTGGTAGACTGTACCAACATGCATAAATTTAAATGTAATGTGAACAAACATCTCGCTGCACAACTCACCACTTAGGGACTATACCTACAGAGGCATCCTAATTCACAGTAGCCTCTTATGTCCATTATGCCTTGTTTGGAGTGAATCAAAGTAATAAAAAAATTTTAAAAGAAATTTAAACATTCTTACACTGTTGTTCAAGGCCTACAGAACTAGTTGATTAGTCCTTATGCACCAACCAAAAATCGATTTCATTTACCTAAAACCCTTGGACGATGAGCTGGGTAAAGAACAAAAACAGTATCCAGATGAAGAATAGATCTTCATGCTTTCATTTAATTCCGTCTCACCCTGGCAAAGAAAATTCAGTAGCTGACTTCCTTCCAATGGTGTGTCGATCAGTAAAGGCACTGAAGCTCTTCTTAATCTGCATAAAGAGCTGTGTCCTCCTAGATAGCTCTAGAATTCTACATGTGATCCACAGTTAAAAACTACCAATCTCCATCAAGTATGTCAGGAGGATCACAAACTATTGTTAGACATATTTGGTGATCAAATCAACACCAGGAACTTTCATAAAAGCCACCTAACATTTCGAAAGGCTTGACATAAATCGAAACCAACTCAAACTAGAAATAAATACATGCTAATACCAAATGCCCTACAAACAGTCATAGAATGTCTCCACCTCTTATTCACAATGTATGCTGATTGGAAACAACTTTTCTGTTGGATCAGCTAAAACAATCACTAATTGAGAGAAATGTTGCTATCAAATCATGACATGTACGTCCAGGTGAACCGTTGGATTATATAGAAGATTTAGCAATTAATGGCTGCTAACTACAGAAGCCAATTACAGGGTACATAGCCTCAGGCAGAAGCGCTTCCCAATCTAAACTCTTGTGAAAATATATGGGACTTTTTAAATTCTTGAGAAGCTCCGTCAGAACATCTAGGGAGGAATTTTGTAAAAATATGTCTTGCAGAAAAAATATGACTGACTAGTGAGCAAGGTAAAACCGCTGCAAGAATCACCATACACTATAATCTGACGGGAGAGAATAAATTGTATCACTCAGAGATCAAGCACCCAGTTGAGCAGCATCAGATATGCAAGAAAGCTCCCCTTGTTTGGTACTATCAGTGGGGAGGGTTTATGCTTAATGATAAGCTATCTGTAGATGCTTCCCAGGAACAAAACAATAAGAGTAACATCAACACCAGATCAGCTCTGCAAAAGTAAAAACTTCCAAGTACTGACATTGATGGTTCGTTTGTGGACTTTGACTAGTCATTCACAATAGAAGACAGAAAAGTGTTCCAGTGAACGCATCCATAATACTAAAGATCCCTGACCAGGAATCAATGCATCATTCAAGTCGAATTTATACAAAGTCAGTTGTTACTTACAACTTAATAAAACTAAATAAGAATCATAGTTAGCTTCCCTTGACTATTTATGAAAATGAGGTTCGACCATTTTAGTCAAAACAAATATGGTTTGAATGAACCAGAGAATAAAAATGGAATTGCACTTCGTGGGAGAAGAAAAGGTGATGCATTTCTTATTTTTATGTAAAAGATGTTATGATAAATGCTAAAAATGATATTTACTAGTCAACCTTCAACGTAAAGGCTACTAAATTGGGAAACGAAGTTTAGAAACCCTTCAGTTATCCTGGTTCCATGAACGATCTGCATACGGTGATGAGATCCCAAATTGGGAAATTTCATGAAAGGTCCAGCTTTTACATACAGCACCTAGTATTCCAAAAGCTGAATGTTGCTAAACTTCGGTGATATTTTTGGAACCGGTGTATCAACATGGGTGTAGTCGTATAGGATGCCTTATAGACATTTGACATGGAAGGACTAACTGCACACACACATAATCAGACATCTATGAACCTCTATGCAAGGGAAATTTTTGTATCATGTTTTTACTAATCAAGCTTTAACATAAAAGCAATTAAATTGGGAAACAATTTTAGAAATCCTTTAGTTATCAGGCCATGGATTCTGGTTCTATGAATAATCTGCATTCAGTGATGAGATCCCAATTTGCGAGGTTTGTGAAAGTGGTGTCACCCTTAAGTTGCCATTATTTCGGGTCCTGGAGTGATTCCTCACTGTCTTTTGAGTTGAATAGAACCTAATTCTTAGTTTATACAAACAAGATGCCATATTAACTTTCTAATGATAAGTAAAAATGTTCTTCCTGGAAAAGATGTGGCTTAAAATCAAAGATCAATATCGGTTCATAGATCAATACTTCACCCACAAATAGATACACATCCCCACATGGGTGTCAACATTTTTAGTAGAGTCAAGGATTTTTGCAGATTCAATTACCAGTATCAAAAATAAGATAGAAATGAACAATTGGAAATATAGAAAGCAACACACAAATAGCAACAACAGCCGTTCATAAAAAATGAAGTAAAACCAAATCGTCATGAAAGAATTTTACTATGGTTGATATGCCGTAAAATTCGACTAAATCAAATTAAATCCATGAAGAATTGAAGCATCAATTTATATAGGGCAGGATCGAATATGTATTCAATGAATATAGTCTAAACATGTACATAAATAACTGGCAAGTCAGAATCACATATCGATTTGTGTATATACATATATAAGGCGTTATATATATATATAACATTTATTTGCAAACAAAATAGCATAGTGCAGTAAAATGACAGCAGATATTTCATCTATATACCATTAGAATGTTTGTCGAAGGCGACTTTAAACCTGGATATGGTAGGCATCATGATCATTACCTCCTCTGACCGGCTAGTCCAGGGAGCAGAAACAGGGACAGAGAATGCTACCTTTTTCTTGTTGAGACCAAAGCGACAATGGTATATCCTCTGTGGGTGATCACTGAGACCGTGACTAGGGGATGGAGTGAAAAACTCCACTAAAGGTAGATTTAGATTCCCTATTGATTTCGTTCCTATGAGTATGCAAATCAAGACATGCTTAATATGAATAGGACTTATGCAATTTATCATTTGTCCTAGCAATTTCACATGGTAATTACACTGTAGTCAAGAATAATACATAAATTCCCAAAGGTATGCTTTCTCATAATTATGATGATAATCATAATAGTTATAAATATAAGCAGTAGTTTCAGTAAACGAATACGGAATATTCTCTATTTCTGAAGGAATACCAGAGAGCTGTGACTATCATGATGAAAGAACTTGACAAGATATAATGAAATTCTAGATTCAGAAAACGAACTGAAGAGAATAGTTTGGTAATTGAAGTGTGAGCGCAAAATTAATAGTTAATCTTCAGGAATCCTCTTGGAGAGGTTGGTTAGGTTTTTCATGTTAATATATAATTAAATCCAAAAGAAAATGAAAGTAAACAATGAAATCCTTAGAGAAAAGAAAGTTAAGACAAAAAAAAAACAATATAAAATAAAGCAAATGAAGAAATAAGGTGTTTCGTTATTAACCGTTTTGTGTGTGCTCACTGCATCACTGTTTCCATCAGTGCTATTGCAACAAAGAGAACTAAAAGTTAACCACAAAAGAAATACAGCTCTATATTAATAAAGGTAATTTGTAGAATTTAGTATATTCGGATTATTGTTCTCATCTTGGGTGTTTTTATCCCAAAGTTTCGGCCGATGTAACCTCTGACCTTCTTCAGATGTAGTTTGCGAACTCAGGAATCGTTCCATCTGCCATAACTTTAGTAATTCGCAATTCTTTGTATCGCCCGCACTGAGGATTGAACCTTCAACCTTCAGATGACTGTCACTGAATTATACTTAGTACTATATCCACTGCGCTACGGGTCTTTGCGGACAATTCTAGTATGTGAGCCTATTGTTTTTGATCTAACCACTTATCACTATAGATTACTACTTATCTATTATTCATAATTATAGGTTCCCATATTGTATTCTGGTGATACCAGATCAGGCTGCCCTGTGGCTCCCTGAGACGAAATTCACCTACATTGACGTTTTTTTTTTTTTTTTTTTTTTTTGTTTGTAAAACTTAATTATGTTCTACAAAACCAAAAACAAAAACAGCCCCTCTCCCTTTCTCCCTCCCCTTTTTTATTTTTATTTTTCCTACCCTACTCCCGGTCCTGGATATGACCTTAAACTACATCCGATGGTGAGATCTGGCTTACGGACTTTGGGGAATGTGGAGCCTCCTCTTAATTACCATTGCTCCCAGGTCCACCCTGACCCGGAGTGGTAGTACCTGTTAGGGTCCCAACTATGGGTTAAATAGAAACAGATATTAAAAGGGGAAAGAAACAAAAAAGAGAAGAAAACAAGACCAGATTCGGCATTAAATAACCCAAAAAGAGTTGATATGCCGTAAAACAAAACTACCAAACCAAAAACCCTGATTAAACATTTGAAGATATAAAGAACTTGAAGCATAAAAACTTTCACTATAATGACCAGATACGGCATTAAATAACCCAAAAAGGGTTGATATGCCGTAAAACAAAACTACCAAACCAAACCATATTGTATTGAATTCTATACTATGTCTGCTTAGTAAGTCATTCCCGAGATCGACAAAGTACACCTGAAGAATGTCGGAGGTTACATCAGCCGAAACGTTGTGATAAAAACACCCAGAATGAGAACAGCAGTCCGAATATACCAAATTCTAAGAATTATCAACCCTCATCTCAAAAATTCCGAAGCATAAAGTTAATTTGCCTGTCTGTCCAGTTAAAACTAAAAAAGAAAAAAAATAGCATTATTTGGATCATTCGGACTACTGTCTTCATCTTGGATGTTATTCTCACAACGTTTCGGCAGATATAAGACACACTTTGTGCAAAATATGTTCACTTCTACATATCTTCGTTCAAATCTAATTATTATATCAACATTTTTTATAATATATTTTATATTTAATATTTATAATATAATATATTTTATATAATCTCCGACCCTGCCCAGGTGCATCTTGTCGAACTTGAGAATCTGTACGTTACACCACGGGTCCGCAAGTAATGTACAGATTTATACTTGTAACTTTATCTGTTACGCCTTGTTGACTCGTGACGTAATTGATAAAATGCTAAGTAATAATCAGTTCTACATGAGTCTTCTGGAGGTTGAAGGTTCAATCCGCAGTGTGGGCGATACTAAGAAAAAAACAATTACGAATTACTTAAGCCTTCTACCCGGTCACCGCTGACGGAACAAGAGCAAGCTACCCCGTAGATTAAATAAAGGGTTTCGTTCGAAATTCCGTACAATTTTTCGAGTTCAACAGAAATATTCATGAGTTCGGCAAAACGTAGCTGAAGAATAACATCCAAGATGAGAGCAGTAGTCCGAATAATCTAAATCATCCAAATTATCAATCCTCATCTCAAAACTTCTGATAGAATATTTAAACCAAAATAACAAAGTTTAATGATAGCTACCTTTTTTTCTTGGCAAAACCTTGCTAAACTATATTAATATACAAGCTGCGCATACCCGGCGTTGTCCGGGCATATTTTACTATGATTTTCGTTTCGCTTACTTTCCCTCCCCCTTTTCAAAAATTGTAGAGAAAAGAAAATAACACATTTTCTGACAATTAAATGAAGGAATATGTATTTAAAAAAAATGTTTTTGCAATAAAATCAATCAGACGTCATACAAGATATTGAAAGTATTGATGAGATTAAAATTTCGAGAAAAGAAGCTGAGCTGCATGTCGGTTTGGTGCATCAAGTAAATTATTAATTTTAAGTTTAAATATATCTATTTCATTAAGAATCCTATTTAAAATAAAAAAAAACTCGATTGATGAATGAATAAAAGAGAAAAGAAAAATTTAAAAATTACACTTGTTCATATTTACACGCCATTTTATCAGATAATTCTATTATATTTATTTGATTAAATAATTTTATTATATTTATTTGATTAGATAATTTTATTATATTCATTTGATCAGATAATTCTATTATACTCATTTGATCAGATAATTCTATTATTATTTGATCAGATAATTTTTATTATATTTATTTGATCAGATAATTTTTATTATATTTATTTGATCAGATAATTTTATATTTATTTGATCAGATAATTCTATATTTATTTGATTAGATAATTTTATATTTATTTCATCAGATAATTTTATTATATTTATTTGATCAGGTAATTTTATTATATTCATTTGATCAGGTATTTTTATTATATTCATTTGATCAGGTATTTTTATTATATTTATTTCATCAGATAATTTTATTATATTTATTTGATCAGGTAATTTTATTATATTCATTTGATCAGGTATTTTTATTATATTCATTTGATCAGGTAATTTTATTATATTCATTTGATCATATAATTTTATTATATTTATTTGATCAGATAATTTTATTATATTCATTTGATCATATAATTTTATTATATTCATTTGATCATATAATTTTATTATATTCATTTGATCATATAATTTTATTATATTCATTTGATCAGATAATTTTATTATATTCATTTGATCAGATAATTTTATTATATTCATATTATCAGATAATTTTATTATATTTATTTGATCAGATAATTTTATTATATTCATTTGATCAGATAATTTTATTATATTCATTTGACCAGATAATTTTATTATATTTATTTGATCAGATAATTATATTATATTTATATACATGCAAAAATCTTTTTCTATCATTATGTCTTTATCTTTTTTAAAATTACGGAATAATACAAACAAGAAACACCTGAATGTATATATTGCCGGTGCTATTTTAAAATTAAATAGTAAATACAAGAATTTATCCTGAATTAGCCCATTGCTTGAGGGATGAGAATTTTAAAAACTTTAAACATTAGCATCCTAGTGGAAAATAGAGATATTTTGTTTTATTAGATACTGGTTTTATCTCTATTTATATTAAGTTAAATATGTGTATATGCTTATATATTTGTATGCACAGGATTCACTCCTAAACCAATTAACCGACCATTATGAATTTCGGAATAACGCTGCTAGGCGTAAGAGTGGTTACTGTGGGCTATATTTAGTTTTATGTAAATGGGGATAATAATGGGGTGGAGTCCTTTGTGAAAATTCAGATTCAGAATTTTTAACAATAAGTATTACACATCAATTAATAAATATTTCCCAAATTTTCAGTTTCTTTGGAGTATTTTAAGGGCTTTTAGGGGGCATAATATGGTCAAAATCTTCAATTTGGACATTCAAATATTTTAGATTTGCATTAAATTGTATCCATGGTCGTTAGACACCGATTAAGCGAGATTCACTGAATTTCAATTTCTTAAGATTACTTTAGACATTTTCAAGAAACAAAATAATTTAATGGATTTTGATCCAAATTAGAATAAAGATTCTAGACATAAGGTTTAGTATCATTATATTTTAATTTTAATCTTCACAAGAAGATATAAAAAAGTGGTGCAAAACTTTTCTGTTCGGGGAATTAATTTTACCCGTCCTGGGATGGATATTCTTCTCGTGTTTTATATGATATGTGGGCAATGTTGTGTAGTTTGAAATATAAACCATGAGGTATTAAACTATTTTTTGATTTCGTGTTTGAAACCTCAGATGTCATTAACAAGAAGACAACTGCGTTTTACATACAGCTTCATTTAATTATGCATGCATATAAGTCTACATAGTTTGAAAGTCGTTATTTGTTAGCGGTAAAATGGATGGTGACAAGTTTAGTAACTTTTTTTATCCTCGTTGCATTTACTGGCGATACATTTATCATCGTCAAGTAGTTAAGATGATAAACATTGAAGGCAAATCTTGAGTGTATATTGAGAAAAATTTTCTGAAAATTGCATGGAATATGGAACGTTTAGCTTCAAATATTCTTATGCCTTAAATCAGAAGATTTTAGCAGATTTCATCTTCTTATATATATAAAATAAAGACAGTTGTTCTCCCATTGTCTTGACTTAGATAGCTTTCTTAAAAGGTACATAATAAAATCTATTTTGTCAATGATTTATGGCAAACATTGGTCTGTGTTCTAAAAAAAATAAAATTATATTTCCGGTCGATTTTAATATTTAATCCTGATTGATATTTTATTTATGATTAATCATAAAAAGGGAAGGCAGGGGAGTTTTTACTCTCACTGTTATATCTACTCGACCTACCACCCATAACAACAGGAAGAAATTTAATAAATCAAATTTTTAGAAATTAACCTTAAAGAAATATATATAAAAAAAATGTTGAGTTGTTCTTTTCGTTTTGTTCTCTTTTCTTCCAGTGTATTTCACTGACCTATATTCGACTATAGATATATGGGGGGGAAAAGAGAAAGTAAAGAGAGAGAGAGAGAAATAAAGCTGCATTGAGATAGCGCCCTCTCTTGTCACAAAGTGTTAGTTGATATTGATGACACTATGGAATGCTATAAAATAGCTTCTGTAGTGAAAAGTGTTTAAGGTAGGAATCAACATTAGTGAGTTCTGTCACAAATTCTCTTCAAAACTTTGTCAACACTACGGATGTTCAAATATGTAAAAATCATTCACATTTTTTTACATCAAAGCTTATTATTTGACTTTAAGCAAACACACCGAATATTTATTAGTTGTAATTCCTTAATTTATGAACTTAATAAATACTAAATTAACATATCAGATACATGCTACATAACATATATTCATAAAAGAAGTAATGTTTTTTTTTAGCCTACAGGCCACCATATATTTCGTTGTGATGTGCCGTATTGGAATAGTGGAGATATTTAGGGATTATTAGCAGCAGTATCTTTTATTTAAGTTCTTCTTTCCTTAGAAGAGGAGGTTCATACTTTTACAAAACAAACACTAGAATACACAAATTAATTTTGATTGCAATATTATATAACTAAAATATTTTTGAATAAAACTTTTGTCTTTTTAGATCACTGTACCTATCTCTTTCACAGAAATATTTACACAATAGGATAACTGCCAAAAACGAAAAATGTATTGAATTAAGTTTACTTTTTATTAACCTTGTGTTAATTAGTCTTTCAGCTTCTTTTTAGGGGTAATATTTTTGGTCAAATATAAGTTAGATCATTTTTTATTAGGTTAGACACATTTTCTGAGCAAAGCCTGGCATGGATAGCATGTATTAAATATTACCTCTAATAAATAAGGAAAATTCAAGCCTATAAGTATGATAAAGAAATTCATTAATTGACTTTTTACCATCGTTTTTATCTCTATAGAATTGCTTTTTTTTATATTTAAATGTTTGATTCAAATCTCTGGGGACATTTAAATCTCACATTAACCTGTTAATAGTAAACACTAAGGCCATTATACTTGTCATTTAAACGACAACATATTTCTTTATGGCCTCAACAGAGGGGATGGAAAACGGCCTGATGGTCCGACTGTGTGTCTATTTGCAAACGGCAAGTCAGTGATAGAATCGGCAACAAACCCTGGACATGCAGTAGCGTCAGCAGGGAGTCGCAACTGGTCAAAATATGCCAGCTTACTCGACAGATTTTTTTTTCAACCGATTGCTATGGAGACAAGTCGAGCGATAGGCCCCGTTACATGTGACTTCTCCAGCAGACTTGGTCTGTTAATGACACATTACACCGAGGACAATCGTGAATTGACTTGACTTTACGAGCGCTTCTCCATCGCCACTATTCATGGAAACGCCTTGAGTCTGCTCTCGGCCTGCCAAACCAGCAGGACATCTGATGAAACTTCCTGATGCTTGCATGTTGGTTTCGAAAAGGGACATTTTATTAATTAATTATTATTTGCCTCCCCATTTTCCTTCTCGATATTTTATTAGTTAACTATTATTTAATATTTGTTGTTACATTCATGAAATGTTATTGACGTTCGTCATTTTCCCCTTTTATATAATTTTTTTTTCATTTGTAATATATTTCAATTTCTGTTTAATAAACGTATTGCAATTTTTAATTCTAAAAAATTTCTAACAACTTTATCACAATTCCGAGTTGCAACCCACCTGCTATAGAACAAATTAAAACTAGATGCTTCGAAACGAAATCAAACCAAGAAGTAACTTCTCTCCTTTTTGAACTGAAATTGTTGTTCCAAAATAAAGTTTAGACATTTTTTCATTTGTAATATATTTCAATTAATTTGTTTAATAAACATAAATAAATTTTCTAATTCTAAAAACATTCTTTATGGGGTCTTTCAGGGGTTGTAACTTGATCACAATTCCGAATTACAACCGCCTGCTTCAGAACAAATTAAAACTAAATTCTTGGAAAGAAATCAAACCAAAAAGTGCCTTCTCCCCTTTTTGAACTGGAGTTGTCCCAAAATAAAGGTTATACATACCAGATCCAAAGACAAGAGCACACAGGGCCTGCCTTCAGCATAGCCATAATGTTTAAGATGGATACAGTTTCCGAGGAGACGTCTCCAGAAGATGCAGGTTCGGTTACGTCTGTGCAAGCCGGGTATGTCACAATCATCCATGTGAGGGTTGTTTTCGTGGATGCGTTTGTACTCTGAGGATGGAACAAAAGAAATGCAGGTTTTTATCAAAGTATATTATTTTAAGGTTCGTGTGAACAGGACAAAAGCGTTGAATTTAAACAATATTTCATAAAAGAAATAAAATTAAGTTACATTTTGTTTTTCATCTGTTTAAAATTAATTTTTAATATGAAACAAAACGGCGAAAAGTGTAAAACGAATTTAATGGAATCAAAATCGGTTTCTTTCAATGTATTTTCTAAAAGTACTGGAAATCTGGAGAGACTTGTTGTCGCTCAGACTCCAGGGAATACCACCGGTTGTCTGTGAGCAATCACTGATGACCTGTGTGAGAACTCCTGGTGAGTAAATAATAATTTGTTGTTGTGAGCTGTTTACAATCACCACTCCCTTAGTAACAAAGCAATACTGTTAGTTAGCTAGACCATTACCTCTCCTTCCTAAGAGACCATCGAATGTACTCAGCCTGTTAAAGAACACAGTCAGCAGAAAGCAAACATGAAATCGCCTCAGGCCAACTACTGGGAGGTGCCTAAATAAATTGGGCTTCTTGGCCTTTTGGCTAAGATCAAAGTGTAGTATCTGTTCCGATGGATACTGCACGCCTGTCCTGTGCAGTTCTAGGAGGTCCACCCTCCCAGGCTTTGCCTCCCCTCTTTGGGGAGGAGTAAGTTTATTGCTTACTGTCTGAGGCGCCCCTACCGGAGAATGCCGACGGGGCTGCCAAGGCAATTTTTAAATGGCCAGAGTGCTCACCTCTCGAGCGCTGGCTTTTCAAACCCCACTTTCTCGACCCGATCTTGGGTCACATCTTACTTGTGGGAGTAAGATAAAACTGGCCTTGTGCCTAACTCCTGGGGAGGAGTAAATAAAACTACTGGGAGGTGACGGTGGATAACGATGCGGACTGGCAACCTGTGGGTGCCAAGTTCGAATCCAGTCAATTCAATAATATCACTTTCACTTAGGGATGTTGGCTACCATTATGGGATCCCTCCTGCAAGAATGCCAACAACAGAATAAAGCCTGACAACTAAGTTGTAGCATGTTAATTCATAGGAATTTACTTCACTAGGCCAACCACTGAAGACTTTGATACCACTCACTTTTAGAGATTGACCTGCTTGTTCTTTTTTTTGAATTAACAGGAACACAATGGGCGGTCTATTATTTAGAAAGGGTTGGAAAGATCTTACTAACCGTTTCTCTTTTCTCCACTCCCTAACAATGAATTTATACATAAATGTATTTAGAAAAAATAAAATTCTTAAAGTTTTAAATAAATTTGGGTAGGATGACCCTTAGAGTAAATGTAATATTGTGGTAACTTAGATGATTGTAATGAAGAGTAGGATAGTCATTTTTATCATTTTTATTACTTTAGACCAAGGATGACCGATGACCCCTCTTTTCCACACACGTTTGATGACTGTGCCTAATTTATTCTAAATATAAATGTTTATGTTTTGCAAATAAATAATTAAAAGTGTAGTATCTGTCCCTGATCGTTTCCCCGTTTGAGCTCCCAGGTACTCCATTGATCGCATTTTTTAAATATCGGTTTGTATCAGATCTCCTGCCTCAAGACCATATTAAATTACTGGCCAGATTTATTTTTCTGTTTGACAAAAGGACGCTTGTTGCAGTACGATCAACTAAAACTAGCCCACATGGTCAGCTGTTATGGTCATGGCTGCCGCAACGACTTTGTCCGGCTGTTGACTCAATCGGCTGCTCTGGTTAATATCCGAACAAAATTTTGACAGAATTCATACTTTGTTAAATGATTTGTAGAAATCAAAGAGAAGAGCATGAAAAACAACTTCACTGATTCCCACTAATTCTACCATTAATTTTTTGATGAGAATAATTGTATCATTGTTTCAAATTATGGTTAATTTATAATAAATTTATGAGTCAAGTATTGAATATTAAATTGTCATGGAAACAAAAAGACATAATCAACTTTTTTGTTATAAATCCAATATTGAAATTTAATTATCATTGATGAGGAAAATACAATTATTGTTTGGCAACGGAGATAAAAAAGGAAACAAATATTTGATAAACTAATCATAATCAAGACAATTTCAAAATGACAACGAATTATGAGATTTTTTTTTCTCCCCCCCAAAATTGTTGGCTTTTATTCTCTTGGGCAAATTATTAATAGACGGCAAGTTTTGTTTTGTTCTATACACATCAGACTTTTGGTAAAGTTCAATTAAAAAACGTGAAAAACACATAAATAGATCTATACCAATAAAAGTGAATCTCTTCTGTGGACAACCAAACACAAGACATTCTGTGAAAGATTCTTAAGTGACACCGAACATGACATGAGTTCAGATTGTGATGGTGCAAAACCTACATATCAATGGATGTCCACCAAGTTGGTGCCATCCATCATACGTATATAGTTATGGCTATAGTCACACAAAGTTAAGCGACGTTGAACCTGGCCAGTACTAAATGAGTGACCATTTGGGAATACCAGGTGCTACATGTGAGAGGACGATGACAGCTTTACATCAAGAGATTGCAATTTAATGAAGACACTACTGTTTATAGGAGGCAACAATGGTTAAGTAGTTAACGACACAGACTGATGAGCAGGGAGTGCCAAGTTCGAATTCAGTTAGTTCCACAGCACCACTTTTACTTAGGGATGTTGGCAACCTCCACATGGCCCCTTGTGTAAGTACCAGAATTCTTTAAATAATCTGGAAAACCAATGCCAACAACAGAATCATCCTGACGCATATGAATTTACTTACGTTTGACTGTTTATAAAAATTAGGTTCGACCGCTTTAGTTAAAACAAATATCGTTTGAATGAATCTGTGAAGAAAAATGGAGCGCATTGACCTAGAGAGAGAAGAGGAAGTGACGAAACGTGTCTTCTTTTATGTAAAAGACATTATGATAAAAGCCAAAAACAATATTTATGGATCAACCTTCAATGTAAAGGCTACAAAATTGAGAAATAAGTCTTAGAAACCCTGGTTGAGACATTGGTTCCCGTTAGATCACTGACTGAGATATTTTTAATACTAACAAGTCACCACTTACCAAAGCTAAAAGCCACTCGAGGATAGAGGTTAATGAAATTGTCAATTGGATGATCAGCAATAGTATGAGAGGGGCGCATCACAGCCACCACATATTACCAAGTTTTTGAGCTGTTTTTTTTTTTTACTTTTTCCTCTTAAGTGACTTCAATTAGGTCAATCCCCCGTGAGGCATTGTCAGTTGTTGAGGTCCATATTTTAGGTTTTATATCTCCCCTTATGAACTGCCAAGCGAACTGGTAGCGAAACACGTGTAGGGAAAAATTACTTTAAAAAATAAATACATAATAAAGGAAAAAACTTTTTTGTTGTGATAAATCCTTACTTGAATGAAATGTCTTGGCAAACTCTTCAAATATACATATAAATGCTCTGTACCCTATAATTGGGTCTCTTCAAGCTTGTTTTTATTGGCCTTGTTCCGGACTTTACTGAGTATACACTATTCTCAGTGAAACACCAAAATCTCTCTCTCATATATATATATATATATATATATATATATATATATATATATAAAGATCGGAAGTTACATCGGCAAAACCTTTGTGAGAATAACATCCTTTTTTGGGTTGTTTTAATGCTGAATTTAAGATAACAAACCTTCATTAAATTGCAAATCAATCCTCACAGGCAGAATGGATTGTTTTGTTTTGCAAACAAGTATCTGCTAATTACTGTTCAAACAATTGCTTTATAATAGCGTTTTTTGTTTCCACATTTTGGGGCAGAATTTTAATTGAAGGGATTTCTAAAGCTGAAGTTTCTTTGTTTATGCATTAGTCATAGATGAAAGACGTTATTTGGTTAGTAGAGATAGAACAGTTGAGGTAGCATAGTCAGTTCACAAGGAGAGGCCAAGGAAAAACACAAGAAGAAGTGGTAAAGATGGCCTTGAGAGAAAGAGGGATAAAGACCTGACCAGAGATATGTTAGTTTGAAAGTCAATTTCTAAAAGCCGTCGAATGCATGCCAGCATGTAAAACGGACTTAAAGCTGATGATGAACGTTGTGTCAAATCTTTTCGTACAATATATATGTACATATATACTAAAACTTTGTTGATCTGGTTTATTATCTTGTTCGTACCCGTGCAAACTTGATGGCGCTATAAAATAGATGTTATCCATTAAAACAGAGATTGGATATAACCGAGTATATTGGATGACGTCACAAAATGATGACATCATTGATCAAATAAGTGAGGGAGAAAGAGATCTTTTATCTAGACGACCCATGGCCTGAATAATATTTTGAAATGACGGGATTTTGTTGTATTACAAAGAATGACAACACATTGATATATAAAAATATAACATTATTCCTTTATTGCTGGTGACAATGAGGGATGGTAGGTTGTTAGAAGGAAGATACATATACAGGAATTTGACGGGTGATTCTTCTCTGGCCCAAATCGCCAACCAACTCCTTATATCAATTTTGGGTTGTTATTATATAACAATTTGTGACCACCTCAAATGCAACATATTAGTTTTTATTCTCCCAGTATGTTCCGACGCCAGCTGCATTTATTTCTTGTAAAATTATATTTCTGTATATCCAACAGTGCTTTTATCTTTTGACAATCGATCATATTATGTTGTTTCTTTCCATCCAGGTGTGTCCTTGATGCCAGGTGCATTTATTTCTATTCAAATGACCCTTTTGTACATTCGACCATTATTTTATCCTTTGACAATCGATCATGTTATATTGTTTCTTGCATCCCATTGCCAGATGCATCTTTTTCTTGTCAAATGACCATTCAGTACACACGGCCTGGATATTTTACAATTTTACATGTGTATGCATTACTCGACGTTAGAGGCAGAATTGGATTCTGTGTGTTATGAGTCTTACGATCCTACTTGGAGAAGAATAATTTTTCGGCTTTAACAGAATCTTAGTGTCATAATTTCCTCAAATCGAATGAGAATTGGTGATGTCGTTTAAGGTGAAATATTCAAATGTTTGCAAATATTAGACTATATAAGCAGGGTCATTACTGTGAGGCATCCTTGGCTCCTTTAATAAGTGCTTCGAAGAATTTTGGTGCTCAGCTTCCTTGCAATTACCAACAGCTGAATAACATGAAATGTTTGAAAATAAGGCTTAATTAAAAAACACTGTTCTAAGTCCATAACTTTGTAGAATTAACTCCTTTACATTCTTTCACTTTTAAAATGATTAAAATTGGCTCAAATTTAGGGAATCACACAAAATTGAGTGCACAATTTCATGCAACATTTACCTTGTATTTTGAGTGAAGCATTAATTTTAATTTTTACTAATTTCTAAAGACCCATTTACAAGATAGCCTAGCTATGTTTTGAAAGAGAGAGAAATGGTGCCACTCCCGATATAATATAGAGAGAGAAGAATACCAGTCCTAAGATGGGTAAAATTAATTCCTCGAACAAAACAGTTTTGCCCCACTTTTATGTTCTCTTACAAAGATTAAAAACAAGATATGATGATACTAAACCTTATGACTAGAATGTTTATTCCAATTTTTATCAAAATCCATTACATGATTTTGATTCCAGAAAATGTCTAAAACTTAAGACTAAAGAGGTATTAAGAAAAAATTAAAATTCAGGCAATCTTGTCTAGTTGACGTTTAATGACTATGGATTAAATCTAATGCAAATCTGAAATATTTGAATTTTCAAATAGGAGGTTATGTCCATATTATGCCCCTTAAAACACCTTTTAAATAATTTGAAGAAACTGAAATTTGGGGAATATTTATTAATTTATGTCCAATACCTATGGTTAAATTTCATAAAAATCGGAAGTATCTGAATTGTTCACTTTACATAAAATTAAATTAAATTAAATATTAGCCACCCTCATTCCAAAAATCATAACAATCTATTAATTAGTTTAGGAGTGAATCCTGTACATAGAAATATATAAACATATGTACATACCTAATTTTATATACATGCACCCCCTCAATGTTGAAGTTTATAAATAAAATGTGCCCATGCTACTCAGTCTTGCCGAGAATATATATTTTAAAATTCATAATGATCCGTTCATTAGTTTAGGAAATTATCCAGTATATATAAATATATACAAATAACCAACTTATTGTGGTTGTTACAGGCCTACTAATGTGTAGGCCTATTTTTGGGCAATCAGCATTTTACTAGATTTAATAGCATAAAAGTAGTTAGTAAACAACAGATCTCTCATATTAGTATTTCTTGTTCTTTAACTACAAAAAGGCTACCTTTTAGTTTTTAGAGACAATGGATACACCCTGTAAGGGTCCTTGCATAGGGAGTCTATAGTGAGGCAAGGGTTGCGCAATATACAACCGCACATCTTTTGAATAGGCAAGAAGAAATACCGGCATAAGCAGAAAAAGACTGACCCAACTTATTTCTGTTCATACAAGTTATGGATGTGTACTTGACACTCAGTCACTTGGGCCTTTTGGCTAAGATCAAAGTGTAGTATCTCTTCCGATTGATACTTTTTCCTGTGCAGTTCTAGGAGGTCCACCCTCCCAGGCTTTGCCTTCTCACCCTTTGAGAAGGGGTTAGTTTATTGCTAATCGCCTGAGAACCTCTACCGGAGAATGCCGACGGAGCTGCCCAGGCAATTTTTACCGGTCAGAGTGCTCTTCATTCTCTAAGGTGCTGGCTTTTGAAATCCTACTTTCCGACCTTGTGTCACATCTTACCGCTGTGGGAGGGAGATAAATACCTTGACAATCAGTCTGATGGTGACTTTATTGCTGTCAGGATGACGTATGGTCCTGTTCAGTCTCACGACATCCACCCTCTCAGGCTTTATGTTTTTTTTGTTGTTTTTTTTGTTTTTTTTAGAAGGAGTTAGTTTATCGGTAATCGTCTGAAGCACCCCTACCAAGAGATGCCAACTGAGCGGCTCAGGGATCCTTTGTAGGCCAAAGTGCGCTAATCTTAGTGTACTGGCTTTTCAACTTAACACATGACGTT
This sequence comes from Sepiola atlantica, assembly GCA_963556195.1. Lineage (NCBI taxonomy): Eukaryota > Metazoa > Mollusca > Cephalopoda > Sepiida > Sepiolidae > Sepiola > Sepiola atlantica. The sequence continues at coordinate 26,913,688 of OY744516.1, read as the reverse complement.
GTGTCTAACCTAACCTAAAATAAGCAGAAAAAGACTGTTATTTCTGAGTTTTTCCTTCACCTAAACTAGTTGCACAACCAAGGCTTGAGAGTCTAGTCTACCCTACTATTAAGCTGGAGGTAGAATATATAGATTAATATTTTTCCTAAAGGTATTAGTAAGAGTGATGCAGGAGTCCAAACAGAACTTGTACCCGGTATGCCAGGTTTACAGTTCGTGGCTCTAACGATTATACTGTGTCACTTTCACTATAATACTCCAGGAAATTTCATAATTAGGAGGTAGGAAACAGAAATCCATATGAATTTAGATTAATTCATTCATGAAATTAGTATTTTTCTCCATTGAGAAATCTGACAACAAAATGATTCTTAGTATTTCATTCAACTTTGCGGTTTCAAAATATTTGCCCATGACAGAAATTAATCTGTCATTTTAAACTTGTATAGTCTGAAGTAATTTCTAAGAAAAATCCCAATTTCCAGTATTTGATTGGAGAATGTCACTCAGATTCCGTGACACAAATATTTATCCAAGAAAATCTGAAATGATGTTTTTATTGAGTATTTTATTTGATTATTTGCTGAGATAAACAAATGTTTAGTTTCTGACTGGTGTCTTGATCTTTAAATGTATGTACACACACATACACACTGCTAGAATATAGAAAAATTAGGTTACCAAAAAACTTCTTTTTAACTCAAATTCCAACGTCTTAACCCACGCGACCACCATGAACAACTACATAAATCGGTGAGAGTTTCAAATCTATTATTTATTGTTTTTAATAGAAATATCTCCAGACAAGGCATGAAACCACTTGATGTAAGAAGCTTAAAGAAATAATTCATGGTCAAAAACTAGCCAAAGATAATTGTGTCCGACTCAGAAAAAAAAGCAATTCTTCCTCCTTTGTCAGAAACATCGCCCATGGAATGTGAGGATTAAAAGACAAAATAAGAAAAGCGAGAGTTACGCGGCTGCCGAAAGTAAACCCAAGGTCCAGTTTCTCCTCTTCTAGAGTATATTATACCGAGCTGACGCAATAGGCAGCCGACATCAACAGTGTTCAACTTACGAAGGAACATGCATTAAAGCTATGATTTTTGACGGTTGTATTAATACTATTCACTAGAGTGCCTGGCCTGATTTGGGGCGACATATAATTACAAATATTTGTTCATCTTCCTCCAAGAAACTCCTGCTCCCATTACTATTTTTTATTTGAATTTTTTTGTATTTCTACAAGTATCAATTTTCAAGTTATAAGTAAAAGAAAGTAAAACGTTTTCTTTGTAATGGATGACCGATGCAAAGGCATGCCCCACGATATTACTGTAAAACCTCAACATGAAAATGAAAACTGCATTTCATGAAGAATTGTTACTTTTTGTAATTGAACCAAATTGTAATAAAGATAAAAGTAATTTTGTCAAGGTAATGTGGTTTTGTGTGGAGGTGGTGGGGGAGCTAACAAGAAGTAATTCATTATTTTTTGTAATCTATTAACAAAAGAATAAAATGTCTCATTTTTACAAATAAACCAAAATGCATTATGGTGGAATTTAATTTTGTAATTAAATTCATTTGTTTATGACTGATAATATAAAATAAAGAAAGTAATTACCTAAGTCATTGTTTTTTGTGAGTGGGGTGGGATTTTAAATAATAGTATCAATCACCCCCCAAAACGCTATTTTTGGAGTTGGGAGGAAGAGGCGGGAGAAAGTTAAAAAGAAGAAAAAAAAAAGGTAATCGCTACTTAATTTTGGGAGGTTGTGGAGGAAGAGTTTAAAAAATATTTAAACAAAAAGTTTCTAAATGTATATTTTTTGAGGAGGACGTGCAGAAGCAAAAACTAAATAAAATAAAAAGAAATTACTACCAATTTATTTGAGGTGCGTGTGTATAGGGGAGGGCGGAATAGCGAACGCAATTTCATGTTTGGAGATGAAAGAAAATGCAACAGAACTGAATTTAATATAAATATCTTAAAAAAAAACAAAAAAACTAACAGTTAACAATGTTGCCGAAATTTAGAATCGAACTTCCAACTCTTTGTTCACCAGAATGTACTATTCAAACAACTGAACTATTTTGTAAACCGTAAAGTTTAGTTAAGAAAAGAGTCTATAACTTTAATATAGCGAAATTGCAATATCATTACAGCTATAACTAACGTAGGCATCGTTTTTTTTTTAATTATTTTAGTTAATTGATCTAATGCACAATGAATCATGTGTATTTGTTATAGAAATATACACATCTACTGATATGCAATAAGATTTCTTTAAACAGTAACTTTTGTGATTGTTTAACTGATTTTGTTTTGTAATCGTTCAGAAATTCGGTGAAATTATATAATTCCGTCATCGTGTGAATGTATCAAGGTGTCGATAAACACAGAACTGACATTTTGTGACCTACGAAATAGCTTGAAATCAATTCAATAATATTAGTAGTTGGTTATTTATAGACAAAAATAACGAAGTAAGTGTAATCGTCCGAAAGAAAAATCCGATTGCTTAGGAATATTGTAACCAGAAATTGGCATAGTGATCCATGTGAATGTAGATATCGCAGTTTGTTTGTTTTCAGTGAATGTAGAAGGCACTTCTATGCTGCTGTCATAAAAGTAATTTTTTGAATTACCAAATGTTTTTTAAAACCGGATTTAGAAAGTAAAATGAACGAAAGAAATAACAGGATGTGTTTAGTAAATAGTTAATGTCTATAATAAGGAAATTATATTGAAGTTTATGCAGTTAATAAGGACGCCATTTTCAAATTTAACTATTAGATAATTATATCTGTTGATTATCTAATAAAAAGTATCTATGTTCTCAGGAAGTGTCTTTCACTGAAATAATTATCGGGTGGGATAGAATATGTAACCAATGAAATTGATGGGAATTTTTTTTATAAAGAACAAGCTGATAATTTCAGTAATTGACTGGCTATTTAGAATTAAATATTAATTCTATAGAAGAGAATATATCGATGAAAAACATTGGAAATCCGACCGACTTCACTTTGTTATATAGAAGATAGATTTGAGAAATGGATTAGGTACTTGGCTGCTGATCACATTTGAGTCTGACTGGTCTTCCGGCCGAGATATACTTGCTACGTCTAGCCACACTGATGAGCTGTAGACAATGAAACAGATTTCTATGGATTACTATGTGTATATATATATATATATATATATATATATATATATATATATATGTCATCAAACTATTGCAACAGTAAAACTCAAAACTGGATTAGTCTATTATGAACAAAAGGCTATATATATATATATAGATATATATATATATATATACTACCAGTAGTGCTATATTACCTTGAGTGTGTCAGATGGACAAATAAAACAATGGAAAACCTCCTGATCTTTCAAAATAACATAATGAAAGCCATGCTTGCAGTGAAGTTAACGGATCACATTAGAATAAATGATATTTTAGTAAAGTCAAAAGTTGTGCCCATATCCTCTGTAGTTAAATAGAAAGTGTTAGGACTGTAATTATATACAAAACGATCAACAGTTGGTGTGAGAGATGTATGTCTAGAAGGAATGGTGGCAGGGTACAAGAAAATAAGTACACCACCGAGAAGATGTTGTGATAACGTATGTTTCTGGATTCCCAGCTCAATCAGTCAGCTAAAACAAGTAGTGAAAGAAGGAGATCTCGGAGACAGTTAAGGCATGATAGATCGTATTCTGCAGTATGTCTAGCATGAATGGTGGAAGTGTGCAGAAAATGACGTACATCACCGATGGGATGGTATGATAAAATATGTTCCTGAACTTCCAGATCAAACTGTTAACCAAAATAGTGAAAGAAATAAGATCTTGGGGACCATTAAGACATGATAGATTGTATTCGGCAGGATGTGGAGTAAACGTATAAGAGAAAAATAATCTAATAAATCCTTATTTGCAAATTCGATTGATAGAAAAAATGTTTATACTCTGATCAGAATATGAATGAGAGTAAAAAAAAAAGAAGCTCATGATGAAATTCATTTGTTTGATGCACAAAGGAATTGCACAAACATTAACACTTGATCCTCTGTTATCTGTGGGACCCACAAAATGTCGTGTTCTACATAAATAAATATGACATCTCTCTCTTTAATACATCTGAGACATTCAAATAACTGCCTCCGTAAGCACATCACCAGATGTTTTCCAGCTGAAATAATATCGAGAAATAATAATAGAATTTCACATTCTATTCGTTTTCTGTCCTCTATAGAATATCATTGTGAATTATGCTTTGTTTATCCCCAGTTTCAAAACAGACACACAAAAGCTTATAAACAAGAATGCACATCCTAAAAGCTAAACACGCGACGACTGAAAGTAGGGTTAGGGTTTGAGACGCATATAACGATAATCATCTATTACACTAAAGCAGAGTGCACAAAGTTTATTTTCTAAATTGTTTTTCCCTATTACTTTAATCACAAAAAATACATGCTAAAATATTCCTTAGTTCTGTTAATTCTTCTAATCAGCCGTAATTTATAATTAACTGAACAAGTCACCCATCTTTCACTTAGTATTTATCTCGCCCCCTATCACTGTGAGTTGATCCGACCACTCTAGCAATTTTTAACGTCTCTGTGAATATTTAGAGAAAGAATGACTCTCTTTTCATCTAATTTACATAGTGTGTTCGCACACACCGTAAACACGCATGTAAATTATATAGGTAAAAAATAAGTTGCCTTTGCTTCTTTATTATTCAGAAGAAACTTATTATTTGTAGTTATGCAAAACAAATTTCTTAAGATATATCAGTTTATGAATTTTGAAATAAAATCAAAGTGAAACAAATATTGGTTGTAACCCAACGGGTCACGGGTACGTCTCGTTTATTTTTTTTTTATATCTGGCCCCGTTTATATACACAGGTTAAATAAACTATTTAGAAAACGGTTGTATTTGACTTGCTTTAAAAAAATAAAATAACAAAAAAAAAACAATACTTTCATAGTTGTACAAATTTTCTGCAATTAATTTTTCAGATTGAATCTTCATTTTTTAGTTAGAGAACGGTTTTAGGCATTGCTTTTGCCACAAATCAACGGAGAAATTAAGTTTTATAGCATAGAGATTTTTCTTTGAAAATCGAAAATTACTTAACTATTCTCCCCCTTTACATTAGAGAGTATAAAATTGGGGAATGGGGTCAAACTAGGGGGAGCTCAGTTATAATTAAGGGGCATGTTCCCTAAAGAATTGTCACTGCAAAGATTTACTTAATGGAAATCTGAGTATTCTTGTATATTCTACCTGCTTGTTGAAAGAACACATCTATATGGAATCATAGTAGGAAACTGACACAGAATCGATATAGTTTGGAGTTAATACAGTGAGCATCGATGCATATTTAGGCAGCACTTTTCAGTTCCACAACAAAATGTCTATACTTTTGAACAAAACTTGCATGTTAAATTTATTACAATTAAATGAGGAACTCTTTCACAAGGAATGATATGAAGAGATAAATATATTATTTATGTTCTTGATAGAAATGTGAATATAAAGATCAATAAAATTTGTTTCGATTATGCAAATGAGGAAGATTGAAGTAGCTCTTGTCTTTCAATTGAAGACGCATCCCTTTTCTTCCCGAAATTATCATGGATGGCTCTGCTCTTAAGGAGAAATCGATTCTGTAACTTCTTCGTCTTTCTCTCTCATCAAATCTATATTGGAGTTCATACATTAGATCCATTTCTCTTTCTGCTTCTTGTAAAGTCGGTTCCCTCTATCGCTCCAAACACTTTCTCATGCCTAAGGCTATTCGCTATCTTTACAGATCTACTATCAGACCATGTATAGAGTACCGTTGTCATATTTGGGCTGGTGAATCGCTGTCCCATTTGAGGGTTCTTGATAAGGTGCAGAAACGTATCTGTAATTTGATTAGCCACATCCTTTCTTCTTCACACCCTCTCTCTCACAGATGTGATGTTGTTAGTCTCAGTCTTTTCTATAAATACGATTACGACATGTGTTCTTCAGAATTGTCTGATCTATTCTCTGCTTCTTTTGTTCCAGCTCGTTTGACTCGTTGGTCTAGTGGTCTCTATAAATTCTCTGTTTTGATCCCTCATTTTAATACAGTTTTCTATTCCAGTAGTTTATTTCCAAGAACTGCAGGCTTATGGACTTTTCTTTCTGCCGACTGTTTTTCCTCCTACCTATAGCCTTGGTCTTTTTAAGACTAACGCCAATAGGCATCTCCTGTCTTTGTGATAATCATATTTCGTTCTTGTTAGCTCCTTACATCAAGTGGCATCATGCGATGTCTGGAGCGATTTCTATATATAAAAAAGTAGTACGAAGTTCTGTGTATGTGGCATGATAACTGGTGACTTCTTTTGTGGATTGCTGCCCCGTTTGTTTGTTTTCTGAGAAATAGATCCAAATAGCAGCTTTCTTATTTAAGCAGGAATCGTTGTTAGAATATTTAATCTAATTAAATAATCACTCTTTCTTGCCTTAACAGAGTACAAAATCGACTTTGCAATCTAGTGAGGGATGATCTCTTCTCTTCCCTGCAGCCCCTTTAACACAAAAGAAATGTTGCTAGCCACTCTCTACTCTATCGTTATGGTCATGGTAGCTGCTCGATTGAGCTCCAATTTCTTGCCCCCCTCCCCTGTAAAACATTCACAGCAAGAACCCGTCTGATTACAACCATAACAGAGAACTTTTCTTTCTCTCTGTACCAAAGACCAAGCGGAATTTCCATGAACAAAGTTCATTTGGTGTGCAATAAAATGCCATGAAGCTGCTTCCTAGCCGACTACAGCATAGTCGTCTTCAAGTCTAATGTAAACAAATACTTGTTGAGCTGTCCTCTTGAAATATTATGCCCATTCCTTTGATTGTTTCCAATCGTTCAACCGACGATCTCTTTAGCCCTTATCCTCGAGTGTCCCCCGGGTCTTAATAAGCCATGACTTATGAATAAAAAAAGGGTAAACCAGTTCCAACCGGATACGAAGGATGGCGCCATAATAGTGGTTTGTGATACACACCATCTTTATCACAACCCAAATAAAGAATTTAACTTTTGTTATTATTATGTAACGAGATTACCTCGGGGTGATCGGAGAAAGCAAGATAGTTAATAGAAATAATAGATGCTAACATGGTGTATGTCCGTGGTGTGGGTAGGCGTCGCGTTTGGAATGCAACTGCGATTATTTTGATGATTCTAGTTGAGACTAACTGTAAGCATTCGTTTTGTTTTCATTTTAAAGTATGCTGATTCAGAAATGTATCAAACATAATTGCAGGTGTACGTCACAGATCGAGAATAGATTGAGGCGAGGGGGACACATTTGACGATCAAAGTGAGTGGACGTTCTGCGTTTTACTTCCCCAAGCATAGAGTTTGGGAAGTTGATTGTCATCATAAGTGGAGTGTGCTAAAAGGAATGTCGATATTCTACATACAATAAATTGGAAAGTATTAAACAAAATCCTTTCTTGTTTTCGATTTCTTAACGTCTGCTGCAACCCCTTCTAATTTGAGGACCTGTAAAAGACAGGGGACTACATTACAGTTAAACAGGGTTCTTCTCTTTCTTTCCCCATGCATTCTATTTCAGAAGATTGTTTCCACTGCAGCATCTCTCTCTCTACAAACCTCTAATATTACTCTTCTTGTTTCTCAAATGAGAAGGATGACCATCTTTTCTCTTCACTCAACGTGGACGGACAAACGACTATCATATACCCTTCTAGAGTTAATTTGATAAAATACTGATTTATTATTTATTAAACTTGTAATTATTTTGTTAATATTTAGTTAGAATATGATGAAAAAAATGTGAAAATTTTTTTAACATTTCAACACTGCTGTTGTTTCTGTATTAGGCCTCACAGCAACACATTACATCAAAATTACCGTCTACATTTTTGGGAAGTTATTTTTATTAGTGCAAACTTTATTAATATTTTATTAAATCGATCCAAACAATATATAACATCTTGAAAAGTTATTAATTTATTGTCTACCATATTTGTGAGTAGGACTTATAGGCACATGTGCGACTGTCATCAGTGACTTGTTTATGTCGTACAGTTTTCAACATTTCCTCCTCTACTGACCTATAATATACCAGCGATTTCTTTTTAGCTGCCAAAAATAAAAGATGATTTTAATGTTTTGTAAGCTGATATTTGATTATCTATTCACGAACTTGAATCGTAGAATGATTAAACCCAATGTTCCAGAATTATTATAACTATACAATTTATAGCAAAATTATTGACTTACGATAGTTGTAAATTATTGGAAATTTTCAATTTTTAATCGGCATATTTAAAAAAAAAAGAACAAGGTTTATTAAAAGAATTGTAAGTGCTTATACAGATGAAGGCACATATGAAAAACGCATTTCCAAATAAAAACTACTTAAGTATTAGGCAAAAATGAGTATCCTCACCAAAAATTATGAAAAATTATCGAGCAGAATTTTAATTAAAAATCAAAATCAGTTTTATCTTATTTTGCCCACCGTCATTGATTTATTACTTGTATATATGATAGACTTAGTTATGTCCCCCTAATTCCGCTCGTATCAATGGCGGTTGTGCAAAATAAGATTACACTGATTTCGATTTTTAATTAAAATTCTACTCGATAATCTATTTGCTAAATTTAGGTATAGATACCTATTTTTGCATGATACAGAAGTATATCAAAGAGTATTCCGGTTAATTTATCTGGAACTTCGATTTTCACCTGCGTTTTGCATATGTGCCCTCATCTATATAAGCACCAAATATTTTCTTTTCATCACTTAATGTTAAATTAAATGGTGACATTATAGAGTAATTTTAATTTGTCTTTTTGTTAATATATTTTAAGGAAACAATGTTTTAAAACGCACTTACCGATTTAAAAAAAGTTTGTGTGAACAATGCTAATTAATAAGTGGTTGAGTATAACTTTTTCTTTGGAAGTGACTATATTAAAAGACTAAAAAATGCACATCTATATATAAAGTAGTTCCTGTCTAAATGTTTGTGTTCTGGAGAGACATTCTCATAACCTGTATATTTTTTTTAAATATATTACTTCGATGAAAAGGCAATTATAATTATCCAAGAGAGCACAATATAATCGTGGCGTTTGCGTTCGCTCTTGACAAATAAAATAAAAGGTTGAATTTTAGTTTTATAATTTTATACTTGAAATAAAACCAAATATCATGTAGTAGGCTGGGTAGAAAAGGACAGAGTTCTCAATTGAATCATGGCTACTAATATATATATATATATATATATATAATTTCAAAATGTATAGCTTTTCCTTAAAGAAAAAGAGAGCACTCTAAGTAGCCGATATTTATTTACTCCTCCCGGAGTTAGGCACAAGGCCAGTTTTATCTTACTCCCACAAGTAAGATGTGACCACAGCTTGGGTCGAGAAAGTGGGGTTAAAAGCCAGCGCTCGAGAGGTGAGCACTCTGGCCATTTAAAAATTGCCTGGGCAGCCCCGTCGGCATTCCCCGGTAGGGGCGCCTCAGACAGTAAGCAATAAACTTACTCCTCCCCAAAGAGGGGAGGCGAAGCCTGGGAGGGTGGACCTCCTAGAACTGCACAGAACAGGCGTGCAGTATCCATCGGAACAGATACTACACTTTGATCTTAGCCCCCTAGCCGATAAATTCGAATATATAAACATTATAGATTTCCCTTCCTTCATGGCAATGACTGATAGCATAGTTATATTAAGAGTTCTTGACTGCTAGAAAAGGTGATTGACTTTCGAATCTCAGCTTGAAGCACTCGCCGATTTTAGCCACACAGGCCAACATGTAAAACGGATGCGAAACCGAGTATGATGATGAGCCGTGATATAGCGAAACAGGCTGTCTGGTTGATAAACAAAGACATTTATATACACAGTATATATGTCCATCCGAATCAAGACAGCTATTAGATTTGACTGTTTGGCATGACTTAGATCTTTGATATTTGTTTTTTTCTTCTATTATTCGGCGCCTGACAAAAATGGTAAAACATAATTGGTATGGAACACTCGAGGCGTTTAGACGTAGGAATGACACGGCAGAGATGTTGGAAAGTTCTGAGAAATATCATTAGTGATAAGAACACTAGTTTTCTTTTCGCTTCATATATCTGCAACGGCTAAAGAAGAATCTGATACACATACTGTCTGTTCGGGGGGAGCGGTTTAATGGTCTTGTTTGAACAGGGCGGTTAAGTAAAACCGTCTGACACATTTTTTTGATGCAATGAAAAACATCAAACAGTCTGAAAAATTCTTATTGCCCTGTGGCATGTCATCGAACAGTCTGTTTCCCTTGGGCTTTAGAACAAACACGAATATGTTCATTGGAAGTCTACACGCCAGTGAACGCTGTAAGAGATGTCACTGCTGTGCAAACTTCTAGACATCGCTCCAGAAAGAAGGAGTGATCTAAGCGTCCAGATTATTCTACATTCATTAAACTGGGGTCTACCCTAGAAACCAAAAGCAAACACGTCAGAAAATGAGTCTGTGCATTAGGTGAAGAATCCTCATGAATCTTGTAGGTTCGATCCGACAAGTCTCACACAAGAGGCAGGCAACTATGGCTAAATAAACGCAGACAATATTCATTGTAATAGCAGGAGAACTGAAGCGCTAATTGGACGAATTAATATCTTCAATGTTATATAGTGACACAAAACCCCTCATCAAAATTCAAATATCTCTGATTTTCTTCAAATTACTACATAAAAATATATAATAATAACGCTTTAAAATATTTTTATTTCATCTAATATTTTATTTAGGTCAAATTTTGTCGTCAGCTAAATTTTTATCTTTCGATAATATTAAATAATAGCAAGAGTGGGCATGAATAAGTGATATTGTTCTGTATTTACTTGCATAAGATCTGTTTTTAATGTGGGTAATATCCATCCCAAAAGAAGCACTTTTGATGGGAACAAAAATACCTGTAGAATTAGTACTGTCAACATGCACGCCCCTTGAGATCTATTTTCGAGAGGAGCAACTTTACCTTACCTAATATATAAAATTAAGTTCGCCGGACTTTGAAAGTTGGACCTAAATAACATTTAAAGAGAAATCTAACTTTGATTCGGACTAGACAATTTTTAGTTGTTATTGTAGTACCATGTTATGGAGAATATAATAACTTACTTTGCTACAATTTATTAAAGAAATCACTTAGTCTAGCCTGGATGACTGTTAATATGGAAACATCTTTAAATAAACGCCTAAAAATAAAAATCGGCTTACGTCAGTCATAAAAAGAAACATTTCCCCCACTGCTCGCTCTATTTTCACTATCAAATGACTATTACATGTATTTATATTATACATATTACACTATTTTTTAAATGAAATTTCTTTTTATCACACTTAAATAAAAACAAATAAAAAATTGTTTGCACGTTTGCTTCTTAAAATGGAGACATTAATCCTTACTCAAAGAAAAACTTACGCCCTTAATAAATACGCTTTTCGTGTAACGATTTCACTTCACCTACTATTAACACTACGGAAGCTAATTGTGGTAAAAATCAATGATTAACGGATATAACTTCAGATTGTTACTTTCACTAATGGCTTAGATTAAAGCAAATACAGATTACTTTGTAGAATTCATTCATAAATTAGTTAAAACATTAGAGACGATCAGAATGTGAAAATATTTGTTATTATTATTGCATCTGGTTGACTCCATACATTTACAACTATTTTTCTCTCTTCCCTCTAAACATGGTTTCGCCTATAAAAAAGATGAAAAGAAACCAGGTGGACGACAGAGACTTCAGTTCATGGTTTAATCGAATTCATATTTCTAAACTTGTCACGGTGGTGTTGAGGTTAACAACAAAGCACATAGAGAGATTCTGAGTTCGAACCTCGGCCGGCACATACTCAGTAAGGTTTACACAAATTCTTAATTAAAAAGAAAAGCTCCAAACAATGATTTAAAAATCATTTTATTTTTGCAAAATACGCATGCATGTATAAATACTCCCGAGCAATGCCGTGTCGCACAGCTAGTATATATATATATATATATATATATATATATATATATATATATATATATATATATTTATATATAATGTATTATTTATGTAATTATTTTTATTGGTGATTGCAGCGTTCGTTGTTTATTTTTTTATTACTACTATTTCGATTGTTTCCCTTCCAAAGTGATTAAAATGCAGAAAATTGCATTATTAGTCGCCCTTAATCTTATAGGACGTATTTTTCATTAATATATATATATATATATATATATATATATATATATATATATATGATTTTATGAAGGCTTACCAAAGCATTCCTTTTAGGACATCAATGATCACCATTAAAGATATTTTTTCTTACAAATATTATTTGAATAAATAATATTTGTAAGAAAAAATATCTTTAATGGTGATCATTGGTGTCCTGAAAGGAATGCTTTGGTAAGCCTTCATAAAATCACATATAAATGCTCTGTACTCTGTAATCGAGTATCATCGAGCTTGTTTTTATTGGAACAACCCCGGTCTTCACTGAATGATCTATTTTATAAGTGAAAAATCTAAATCTAAATCTATATATATATATATATATATATATATATATATATATATATATATATTTATGAATTTTCTACGTACATAAAAGTAATCCATGGACACGTGTTTCTGGCTCACAGTCGTCATCAGCATGGCTAACTTAGACAAGGATCGAACCTTCGATATTGATATCTATAGTCTATTGGATCAAGACGCCCTGTCTAAAAAATGTACGATTTTTATCACCTAAATAGTTAATGTATTTTTTATGTAATTAAAAAATACAACGAACGCTTCAATCACCAATAAAAAATAATTACAGACACATACATTAAATATTTAGGCGATAAAAATCCTACATGTTTCTAGACAGGGTGTCTTGGTCCAATGGTAAGATGCAGGACTATAGACATTAATATCGAAGGTTCGATCCTTGTTTAAGTTAGCCATGCTGATTACTTTTCTGTACGCATAAAATTTATATACATGCGAAGTCAAAGGTGACTCTGTGAACCGGGTTCATGTCTTGTGACTGTTTGAAATTATCAACTTTCCTGTAGGTAAATACATTTTGATATTTATTTATAAATATTATATATATTATTTTTATTATTTCATGTATCCACATTAAATGTCTAAGGAGATATAATGTTTTATCAATTTCCAGTATTTAGTTCAACAGTGCTCAATAAGCGAATAGAGCTAAGTAGTTAGTTATGAAAATATATTTATGGCAATTAAGCCACACAGACTTCCACGTTTCATCCCCGTAGAAATCTTCTGGCTAAAGTGAATGGGATTCGTGTTACCGGGTGTTTTATATATATATATATATATATATATATATATATATATACAAAAGTGTGCGTCACCCCTATATAAAGCAGAACAAAAGAAGAGGAAGTAAAAGTCAGCCGAACCTTTGTTTGAAAGAAGCCCTGATATTGGCTAATAGGAACATTAACCCGGGGAGGAAATAACAATGAATCTGATAGACTAAACATCACGTGCATATCTCAAAACACCCGGTAATACGAATTCCATGCATCTTAGCCTGACGATTTGCTATGGGGATGAAACGTGGAAGCCTTTGTGTATCTTAATTGCCATAAATATATTTTTTATAAGTTACTATATATATATATATATATATATATATATATGAGAGAGAGATCTAGTCACATATAATTATTCCTCAACATAAAATTGTTTATGTTGAAAAATAGCATTAAAACATTTTTATGTTTAAATCAGTTTTTATTCAACAAAATTTAAAATGATAAAATACAGGAGTAAAAAAAAACAAAAACAATCGATACACTTTGGTTTTATATTTTTTTACCTGAAACATAAGTCATCACATGTGGAAAAACGCGGGAAACTGGAATGAAACTTATTGCTTGTCTTGCAAATGTAAATCACGTGTTTATGGGAATGTTTGTAATCTGTTTTCTTAGAATTGGGAGGACGACAAAAATGAAATTATAATTATAATGAACAAAGATTTCGAATCCCTATTATTTTCATAGATGTTTAAATGTTGATAATCTTGTGTTTCTGTGTGTGTATTTCTCCTATCAACGTAACTTTGACAATAGATTTTGTTAATAAATAAAAAATAATTAAACGTGTAATTATTTATTCAAATAAAAAATGCAATCATGCTCTATTTTTAACTTTTTGAATACTGTTTTTCGAAATAAAATTAAGAATTTAAAAATCCAATTTAGAATAATGTTAATTTTAATGTGAATTTCTTATTTAAACTTTTTAACAAAAATATAATGCAATTACATTTTAAAAACAATTTAACTAAATTGAAGTAAAAATACTGTTTTTCACTACAAAATTAAAATATTAAATTGTAATAAGCTATTACAAATGGAAATTTGATATTCGTCTGTCTGTCTGAAGCTGAAACTATACTATTACTATTTTTTGATTCACAATTCAGTGAGGATAGTATACTATCTGTTCCGTTATATCATCCTCCCATGCATTACCTCTTTTTTGCGGGGATGAGTAGTGTATTATCTGTTCTGTTGTCATGAGATCATCTTCCCAGGCATTATCTCTTCCTTTGGGGGTGGGCAATGTAGTATATGTTCGTTCGTCATGATATCATGCTCCAAAGCATTACCTCTTTTTGTAGAGGAGTGATTGTCTAGTATATGTTCTGTAGTCATGATACTCTCTGCTAAGGCATTACCTTCTACTTTGGGGGGGGGGAGAGATAGTGTAGTATCTATTTTCGCTGTCATGAAACAATCCTCCCAGGCATTACCTCCTCCATTGTAGGTGGGCAGTGTAGTATATGTTTGTTTGTCATTTATACTAGTAAAAATAATAATAAAAATAATACACAATAACAAGTCTGCATAACATAAGACAAAGCTTAAATCTGCAAATACGACGCAAAGTTTGCTTGGCGATTATGTCAAGAAGCACCGAAAAGTATCCACCGTTTTGTGCCATTCGAGTGCCCTGTATCGAGACGCACATTCTTTATTGCTCATGATAAACAAAGGTCATACGCCTATAAATTCTATGAACGAGGCCAATTTTGAATAAATGTGACATTGAATGTTACCACAACGGCACCTCGTGAATAAAAGCCAACGTGAAAGCCTGCAAATAATGTCTGCCCAAATGCATCTCTGCTTCTTTCTATCTACACGAGTCCATTTCTTGACTTCCCTTTCCTCGATCTTTTTCGGAAGACGAATATATTGTAAATCCTGTCGCTTTGTATTGGATGTCAAAGTTGTTATCACTCTGTAGGATGTCCCCTCGGTGGCAATATTGCTAAATTGTCAAGAACCTACGAAACCCATCCATTTGAACGAGCATATTTAACTTTTTAGTACCATATGCCAATTGGAACTTCCATTTCTCTTAAAGAGGCAGATGCTGACTTCAGCAGTGTTAAACTAATGGTGACATTTTTCTTATATATATTCATGAGAATTGGATTTGTTGTGTTTTACATTTAAACTCTTCATGTCCTATTTTTTTCAAATTTAAAAATTAGATTTTGCAAAGACCATTCAAGAATTCGTTATTTTAAACTGTTAACACACTCAATAATAAATTGTCATGAAATGCAACTATTTTTCTTGCGGTAAACTTTGAAAAACGGTATCTCTAATTGTAGGAAATATCAGTTCATTATTTTGAGATTGAGTTTCGAACACTAGTGTCAGCAGTGATATTTTTTATTCATATGACAATGAATTCTATTTTAAGTTTCAATATCTTCTATTTTTTATACTTGATATGCAACTCATTATTTTTGGCAAAGAATGAAATATTCATCAGATGAACTATCAGTTATTAATTGGTTTTATGGTAATTGCTTCATTGTATTCCAAATGTTTCGTTTTCTTATAGACGTTCGTTAAATACTTGTGGTTGTTCTCTGTTTCAAATTATTGTTTGTAAAAGATTCGTTTGTAAACAAAGTAAGTTAGTCAAATCTCGGTTAACTAACTTACTTTGGTCCGTATATGTTTTGTAATGCTCTTTCTCCTTTTCCCGAGTTCTACAGATACCCCTCCCCCCCAAACAAAAACAACCCAAAAGCTGACAATAAAAAAAATTTGGTTGAATTTGTTTTTAAAAACTGATCGAAAATTGTAAAAAAAAATAAAAATTTCTTTAAATTTTGTACCGGAAGTGGACGGGCCATTATGTCCGGTAATTTTCATGTCTAAAACGTTTTTAACTGAAAGGATTTCAGGAAAATTTATGCAACAAGTTTATAAGTAGGGACTAAAGTATTTTAATAACTCTCCAAATTAGTATCAGCAATTTGTTCCTTCTAATTTGTAAAGATTCGACAGTGACTTGTTGAACGTAGATTTTCAGCACATCTATTATTATACTAAAGCTGAGTTAATCAACGTTTGTTTCCCGCGGTCTTTTTGCCTGTATATTTTAACCACACAAAATACATGCTAAAATATTCCTCAATTCTTGGATTACGTTATGTTTGAAAACAAATCCATTTTATTTGTTCTAATTAGCTGTAATTTGCAATTTACTAAGTCACTCATCTCTTAGTAATTTTCTGTTCATTAATCTCACTCTCTTTTAATATAAGTTGTTTGATCCCCCACTTTATTTTATACACTTATTAACAGTCAAAGATAATAAAACTAACTATAAGCGATTTAAATAGTCTATTATCAACAACAGGGAATATCACTACGAGTAGTAATAGTATTTAACACACAATGAGATAAATGAAGATATATATATAAATATATATATATGGGAAATGAAAAAGGAAAAACCAAAAGATGTTTTTTTTTTATGTATTCATCAATGTTTCGTCTTTATTTGTAAGACTTCTTCAGGATGATAATTTTAAGAAAAATGTCATGCAAGTACATATAAATATTGGGTTGACATGATGGGTTGATGAGAAGTAGTAGTAGCCACTACTAGGAGCGCAGGACCAAGGTTTGGGTTGAGAGAAGTCGGTGGCAGATATGTATATATATATCTTCATTTATCTCAAAAATAGACTGTCAAAAAGCTTTAATGCAAAGTTCCGAATACGTTTGTCGAACACTCTCGACTAGTTTTCTATCTGTACCCGCTTCTAGGTACATATAGATCTTAATTTCCCTTAATTACGTGACAGTTTCCGTTGGCTGAGTGGATATGGCGACTGCTTGCAGATTCTAGGTTGACTGTGAACCGGGTTCGCGCCTCCCGACTGTCTGAAATAGTTACTTTCCTGCACTGATGAGAGCAATAAGCTTGAAACGCTAGCGTCTGTAGGTATTAATAATTTAATATTTATTTATAAATATTATATATATATATATATATATATATATATATATATATAGCGAACAGGAATACTAATTTTGAATGTTTATTCTTTTTAATTTCACTGTCTTTGAAAACTTACTTTTCCCTAATTTAACCAATCTAACCCGAGCATAATGGGTGACTCAACGGGTCACCTTTTTCTAGTAGATTTATATATGTTGATATAACTAGGGTAAAAAAACCCTGTTTTATTTTATATCTAGAATGAGTTCTTCCATCTCCAGAATTATATTCCTTTTCTTTATATTTATTACTGAAGATCGTCATCAGTGAGGTTAGTCGAAATTCCGTTATGAGGTCAGGATCAGATCCATTCAGCCAGTTTTTTGGACATGTTACCATGTCGCCACATAATTTGCTCCACAAGGTTTTATTGAATATAACAGTTTTTTTCCCCAAAATGCCATCAGTTATTAGATCTCATTTTCATAATAGCATTGAAATTTGGATTAACCAATCAGAGACTGTTACAAATCTTCGATCTAAATCGCTTCTCTTACGTCTTACCAGAGCTGTAACTTTTATGCTGCATCTGTTTTCTTCTCTTGACGCATTTCATTCAGCCTTCATGTATTTTGAGTTATTTTTTTTATTTTTATATATTTTTCCACATAAGCATTTACTCATAATCCATTGTATATTGCTGGTCGTTAATGTTGTCGAATCAGTCCTGGTAGGGATCTCATCATTCCCCTTCTTAGAGTCTCCTGGGTTGTGTTATGTTTAGTAAAGCTCTATGGAAGAGATGTGAGTTTGGCTCTCCAGTGGGCACCCATGGAAAGAGATGTGTGTATCAAATCTAGTGTATATATTGTAGTTAGCATTATTCACTGTTCTTGTTTAATAATATTACAGATCTATGATGCGTGCTATCTTATGAATATCCACAAGCCTCGCCATCCCTCCCCGCTCTCATCCCACGTTATTTCTTTATTCTTTTCTTTGTTTTTCCTCGTCTCTTCCTCCTCTTTTCTGTTTTCTTTTTCTTTTCCTATTTCTCCCACAATTCTCCAACCCCTCTCTAGATGACTTGTTCCTTGTAAACGGCTATATATGATTGAGATATTTGTATGACTACGCTCCTATAGGCAAATGATTCCTAGCAGATTATGTGCCCTTGTTTACATTTGACCGCCCAGCCTTTGTAAAATATCGCTCTTTAAAAAAATTCTCATTGTGCCTCTAACAGTGTAGTAGATGGTACAAAACATGGTACGTTTCTAAAAAAAAAAACAACATTTTCCTTCCCATTCTGTCACATACTGTCGAGTAGGCACAACTCTGTTGCCTGCGTCTCTGAATGCAACAAACTAAGTGCAGAAGGCCAGTAAAAAGAAAGATGAATATATGGCAGCATTTGATTTGGTTTTTTTTTCTCTAAACGGTAAAATACCGATTCATCAGTCTCCATTGATAAAGGTAGACAACTTCGAAATAATGAAACTTGGATAAACAACAACAACAACAACTTATCTTTACGTATTCTCTCATGAAGAAATATATTCAACATTTGGTCAAAGTCAGACAAAGAGGAACAAAATAAAATTACTTTATTTGCCTTTTGTGTTTGCAGTCCATGAAAAGAATTGCAAAGAGAATAAAGAAAGATGTCAGTTTTTTTTTCCTAAGTTAGAAATTGTAACAAAAGCTACTGAAAGACAAACGTGAATATAACAACCCAACCACACCCAAATGATGGAAGCGCCCATTTTTTTTTTTTTTTACAGTAAAAAGATTTTCGTATTATTCCAAAATACTTTATTTTTTTCCTTAATGTTGTTTTAGCTAAAACCATGTTTAACAGTTAAAGCAAGCCAAAAGCTGAAAATATATTAATATGACCGACATAAACAAATCGAGGAAAATGCACAGGGCGATAAGTTGCTTCATTAACATGCCACAAGGGAGATAACCACCCCCGTCTCTTTTTCTTTTTTAAAAACTATGTTAAAAATAGAATAAAAACGTTTTATATTTTACATACGGATTTATGTTCGTCAATTTGTTTATATCGGCCATTTTAAATTCCTAAACTGGTGACATGTTTCTCAGCTTTTTGTATGTACGACTCAATTATCACTTACTGGTTTTAATATTTTTTATTGCAATATAGGTTTCGGCATTATTCTCCAACAATTTATTTTTACTTAAAACCATTTCAATGTAGATAATCTGGAATTACATGTGGATTCTTCCGAAATGATGATGGAATCAGTATAAGGTATTATTTCTAAGTATTACTCTGTCTTGCTTTTTATTTGGCTATTCAACAGTAATTGCCTAATGTTTCGATTTTCAATAACATGGGTTTACAAAAATAAAAAAAAGAGCATAAAACTATGTTTTCTAAGCTAATTTGGGGATGCTGATTTCAGATACGATATTCATGCATACCTGCCACTGTCACAGGCTGAGTCGGTGTGTCCTTACCAGTTGGGGATACGTCCTTGACATCAGTCCGACAGAAGGTCCACACTCCCAGGCTTTACCTTCTCTTTGACAAGGGGTTAGTTTATTGCTAATCGCCTGAGGCGCTTCTACCGGGGAATGCCGGCAGAGCTTCTCAGGCATTTTTAATAGGCCAGAGCATGCTAATCCTAGTGAGCTGGGTTTTCAACATCTGACCTTGTGTCTAACCTTCTGGAGAGGAGATAACTAAAATGCAACTGGCGCTACCAAATCAGGCTGTCTGAAGTTATTGACTTTCTGACTCAAAATTCACCAAACATTGATGTTTTATTGTTTTTTTTTCCTTTGCAAAATTCAATCATGTTCTGCAAAATCCAAAACAAAAAACAACAATTTCCCTCCCTCCCCATTTCTTCTCTCTCCTTTCTTCCCCCCCCCCCCCTTTCACTCAACCAAACACCATGAATAAATACTAAAACATATAAAGAACTTGAAGCATAAAAACCTTCACCAAAATGACCAGATTCAGCATTAAATAACCCGAAAAGGGTTGATATGCCGTAAAACAAAACAACCAAACTAAAATACATAACGACACACAAAAACATACAACAGTCAGACGTGTGTTTATATCTATTATTGTATCTATTGTTATAATATGGCCGAGTTAATTATCATTTCTTTCCTAATAACTTTTCTCCATCTTTATAAAGTTAAGTATGCGTATATATTTATATATTTGTATGTACAAGATTTCCTCCTAAATAAATTAACCGATCATTATGAATTTTGGAACACAGCTACGAGCTTTAAGGGAGCCAGATGTGAGCTATATTCCGTTTGATTTTGTTTTATGCAACAGGGGTAAAAAAAAAGGGTGAGAACCATTCGTTTAAATTCAGATACCACCGATTTTTGTGAAATTATAACAATATTTGTTAATTGATGTCTAGTACCTAGTCTCCAAATTTCAGTTTCTTTGTAGTATTTTAAAGGGGGTTTATGGTTGCATAATATAGACATAACCTCCGATTAAAAAATTCAAATATATCAGATTTGCACTGAATTTATTAATTGTCATTAGACACCAATTAAACAAGATTCCCTGAATTTCAATTTCTTAAGCTTAAGCTGTAAATTTGAGACATTATCTAGAATCAAATCATAGAATAGATTTTTTATCAAAATTGGAAGAAGGATTCTAGACATAAGGCTGAGTATCATATTTTGATTTTAATCTTCGTATGGAGACATAACCGGTGCAAAATTGTTCTGTTCGAGGAAATTAATTTTACTCATCCTGGGACGGGTACTCTTCTAGTTTCCTATATATTTCAATCAGACAAAAGGCATGCTAAGATATTCCTCAGTTTTCAGATTGAGTTATGTTTGAAAAAGTTCCATTTTAATTGTTCTAATTAGCCGTAATTTGCAATTAACTCATCAAGTAACCCATCTCTTACTAAGTTTTTGTCTATCATTTTCACTCCCTCTTACGGTATGATGTTTGATCTACCCCCTACTTATACGCGATTTAAAATTCTTCTTTGTGTCACTCTCTCTCTCTCTCTCTCTCTCTCTCTCTTTTTATAAAGTCATAATCAATTTCTATCCCTCGACACCTTTCCTTTTCTTTATTTTGGCGAAAAGAGACAGCGAGAAAGAATAGTGATACTATTATTTCACCCATAGCTGGAAAGGGAAAAAGAGTACGAGAGGGATATAGTGAACAAAAAGAAACTAATCTTGTCTTTTTATTTCTTAAATTTAATTGGGTTTGCAAACTCATTTTTTCGTGATTCAAACCATTTAACCCAAGTTAAATGGGTGACTCAACGGGTTACATTTTTCTATAGTTGTATTAAAGAAATAATAAAATCATTTGTGTCAGTGCTCCGTATATCAGTGGCGATTCTACCACCCACTTTAACTACATACCTACAATAAAATCTATAAGTATGATCATTTTCAGGGGGGAATAATTCATCCATTATTTTGTGAATTAATAATGTCATATTTTTTCTTTTTCTGTTATAAAATCTAAATTCGTAAAACTGATAACCAAATATGTTTAATAATTAAAAAAACAAGCCAAATCACTCTCTTATGGCTAGATGAAATAGCTGTTGGCTATTTTATTTTTATCTATAATCTCGGAAAATCCAAACTTATTTTCTTTAGATATGGGGGAAAAAAAAAAAATATATATATATATATATATATACAGAACAAATCTCTTAGCAGGATTGCTAGATGGAAATGAAAAAAATCAATTGAAGAACTGATGGAAAATGGGATGTTTCCATGTTTATGTATCATAGCTAGATTTGAGGATTAAGACAAGTTTTAGCATTATAATAGACGACCCGTGACCCACTGCATCAACGTTGGCACATTGTACATTAATGTATAGATTACATTTCTAAATTATTCATTTCTTTATTTTTCTTTTATTTACACCATCTTCTTACTATTCTCTTATACTACTGTTAATACTTCTCCTCCTACCACAATGCTATCCTCCCATCACTCCTCGTTTCATTCGCCCTTCTTCCCACCATCTAAAACTCATAAGCTTGCTTACTTGTTTGTTTGCACATTGAATAGTTTTGTATTTTTCAGTTTTAATCATTTATCTATATGATACTTACTGGTCATGATCATTGCTACAAATTATGTTCCAGAAGTTGAAGATTTTCAAAGCAATTCTGCTGTTCATGGGATCCCCCCCCCGCCCCAAGGTG
This sequence comes from Sepiola atlantica, assembly GCA_963556195.1. Taxonomy (NCBI): domain Eukaryota; kingdom Metazoa; phylum Mollusca; class Cephalopoda; order Sepiida; family Sepiolidae; genus Sepiola; species Sepiola atlantica. The sequence goes on along the minus strand of OY744516.1, from coordinate 26,891,092 downwards.
AGAAATACTTTCCCAAGGATACGTACAAGAACTGCTACATTGTATTAATACACAATGCTAATGTCAGGCTAAATGAAAAGGCATTTCTACAAATAAAACAGGTGCTCAAGCCGACTCAGCTCAAATAGTACTTCCTTAAATCGATGTAAAATTTATTTAAGAGAATAGTAAAGAAAATAACTTTTGTGAAGTCACACAATCATAACATAATTAATCAAAAGAAGAGCTCCACTGTAGAATAATAATTGAACTCAGATATGAAGAAAGTATATCTGGATAGCAATTGAGATCGTTGAGAAGTTTTATTACCTTGGTGATACCATGAAGACATATGTGTGCAGTGTGATGATGTATGGAAATGAAACCTGCCCAGTGAGAGTTAAGGACATGGATTGCAACTTTTTTACATCAGTTGAGGTAGCAGGGTCAGATCTAGCTGATATTCAAAACTCTCAATTGAATAAATACAAACACTCAGGTTACATTTTCTGGAATTCAAACAAATGAACCAGAGAAAACTAGGAAACCGAAACCGCTCGACGAATAAATAGTACTGGAATCGTTTAGTCAAAGGTCAACATTTGATGTAAATCATATATTTATATGTATTAGCCGCTTTTTTAAAAAGATTTGTACTTTCCAGAACTTGATGCTGTGTATTTCAGCACTTTCTCCGAGAGTGCACAGCATTTTCATCTGCAAATGAGAATGGGACAGTGATTATTGCTGCTCACCCAATAGAAGTGATTTCAAAATGAGAGATACCTCTTGTGAGAAAATTACTTCTAAAAGAGCTGGATCAATCTGCAATCCCTGTCAATTATATATTCTCCTAAAGCAACAATTGATTGATTCCACAACTTGCTGTTGAGGTTAAGGTGTGACCTTTCAGGTTATCAGAACTTCATGAATTTTCAGCAATTTAAAACACGATGGAAGAAATTACTTTCCATTTTTCTATTTCGTTGTAAAAAATGAAAATATTTTGCACTAAAAAACTTAAACGATGAATATGGTTGTATTCGTCTAGTTTTATTCTTCCATACTGAAATTCTGTAGTCTATCGCTACTGTGTTTAAGCATAATGAGTAGATTAAATGAGAGTCCTAGAGGTTTCAAATGCAAAAACAAGAATTGATGGGATATGAAATCTCGGATTATCCAGCCAGTGGTTTCCTGCTAGTTAAAAAAATTGAACCAGTTAATATAACATTTTTGGACACCCATGAATTCTCAAACTCCCACACTCCTTCTGACATGTCGAATATGCAACTTCCTGTAGCCATGGCTCCCTCGCGCTGCGTGTTTCGGTTTCATGCAGGTGGCATCTTTGGTAATACCGCATCTACCTGATAGAACCCTTTAACTTGTAACAGAATTTAATTTAAAACGGTTAATTTCTATTAGAAAAAACAATCAAATTGTTAATGCGTGAAATTTATTTTCAAATTGACTAAACATTTTTATTAATTTTCTAAATACGTGTATTTTTGTTTGAATAGCTTCACTTATGAGTAATGTGATAAAGGAATGGATTAAAAATGATAGCCTGTCAGTTGCTAGTCAATCCAACAGACCAAGGCGATTCCAGACTCTTCTGTAGAGGTGAGGTATGGTCTGGCTCAGTCTTAAGAGGTGTATATTCCCGGCATTACGTCCTCTCTTTGGGAAGGTATTGGTTTATTACCAACCGCCCGAGGCGTCCTTACTGGCTAATGCCGACGGGCCTATTCATGGCTATTTTTGCAGAAGCAGAGTGCACATTTGGAAGAGCTGCTCACCCTCTGGACCTTGTGCCACATCTTCTTGCAGTGAGAAGAAAGTAAATAAACTGCTAATTTTTATGCCGTGCATTTTATTCGCATGCCTCTGAGCAAACATTTTTTGTGTAAACCAGTGTGATCATCTCTGTACTGGGATTTGAAAGAAACAATAAGTGCTGAAGTCAATTTTTGATCGTTCTGGGTATGCCCCTAAAATACACTGTGTGATGAAGGACCAATTTAGGAGCTTTAGGGCATTTGGAATTATCCCTTAGGTTTTTTAATTTTTTATTTATCATCGCTAATCAAGGCTCAGGGACCATTTCAGGATAAGGGTTAACAAGATTGTCAGTTAGACGATGATTGCCACTACAAGATGATTGGAAACAATGGGTGGAATGGGCAGAAGATTATTTAAGACAAATTGATTATCCAAGAAGACGGTTCAACAAGTATCTGTTTACATTAGACTTGAAGATGACCATGTTGTAGTCGGTTGGGAAGTAATCTTGTGGTATTTGTTCCACAGATTGGATATTCTTGGAAAAATAACTTGGTTCATGTGAGTTCTGTTTGATTTTTGGTAGAGAGAGAGAGAGATAGAGAAAGAGAGAGAGAGAGAGGACGGAAAGTTCTTTGCTGTGGCTGTAGTTAAGCATGTTCTTGCTGTGAATGTTTTACAGGGAGGGGGGACATGGATTGGAGCTTAGTCGAGCATCTATCACCACTCAGGCTAAGAATGGACTTTGGGAGTAATGGTAACTGTCAAGGTCTCATGGATTAAATTGAATTTCTCCCTGGCATGACACTAAATTGCCTCGGACACCCTTGAGCAAGGTGTTTGCCTCTACTCCACCCTACCACTTCAAAATCCATATTTCCCAGCCCTTTGTACTATTTTTCTACCTACCATAATTTTCGAACCCTATCAACTACTCAAACTTTACACCCTTTTCAACCGTTCTGGGTATGACACAAAACTACATCCTGTAGTGAGTTCCCAATTTGGTAGCTTTGGGTATTGCGGAGTCACCACTTAATTTCCACTACTCTCAGGTCCACTCTGACCCGAAGTGGTAGTACCTGTCATGGTCCTATTTATCGGTTGCATAGTTTTTAAACGATAGTCTTTATCTATATAAAGTTAGATATGCATATATTTTTACATATCTAGATTCACTCTTAAACTAATAAACCGATTATTATGAAATTTGAAACACAGCTACTAGGCGTAAGGGTGAATAATGTGGGCTATATTTAGTGTAATTTAGTTTTATGAAAATGGGGAAAGAGAGGTGGAAGCCATTTGTGAAAATTCAGATATGTCTGATTTTGATGAAGTCTTAACAATAGGTATTAGACATTAATAAATATTCACCAAATTTCATTTTGTTAAAGTTTTTTTAAAGTGGTCTTAGGGAGCATAATATTGACCCAACCTTCCATTTGAAAATCCAAATGTTTCAGATTTGGATCGAATTTGATCCATAGTCATCAGACACCAATTAGACAAGATTCCCTGCATTTCAATATCTTATTAAGACCCCTTAAGTTTAAGCCCTCAATTTTAGACTATTTTCTAGAATCAAAATCATGTAATGGATTTTGATTAAAATTAGAGCAAGGATTCTAGACATAAGGTTTAGTATCATTATATCTTGATTGTAATTGTTGTAAGACGATATAAAAATGGTGAAAAACTGTTCTGTTTGAGAAATTGATTTTATCCATCCTGGGACGGGTATTCTTCTCGTTTGTTTATAAACCTGCACTGCAAATAACTCTCTTTTCTTCTTCTGTGTACCTAAAATAAAATGGAACAATGTTTCTTTCCAAGAACTTCCCACCTGTGGAACATGTTACTGCGGGAATGTTTCTCTACAGACTACAGCATAATCGTTTTCAAGTCCAATGTACAACAAATATCTGTCGAGTCGTCCTGTGAATTAATCATAGTTCTGAATCCTTTCATAGTACTGTTCCATCATCCAACTGAAAATCTCACTAACCCCCATCCTCGAGTTGCTTTTGGCCTTGATAAGTGGTGACCCATTAATATAAAAAAGTGAAACGAGAAAAAAACAAAAACAATCGTATACAAAACACAGACAGCGTTTCAGCATGACATGACTCAACAATGGTTGACATGCCGTAAAATCCAACAATCTACCAACCATTTTTGGTTTGGTACCTACTGTAAATTAAATTACATTTCATATTGTCGCATCATAACTTTAATATATTACGATAGGTAGTCTACTATCAAACTCTAAGACAATTATTTGCCACATCAATTCAATTCTTGTAACCGTTATTACAATAGAGAGACACAATGTCTTTGATCACGTCTCATTGTCAATGTTTTTCTTTCTTCATTCTGCACTTGTTCAAAGAAAGAAAGTACAAACAATACAAAAACGGTTCCATCAATTTATATTGATGTGGAGGCAGAACTTCCAATGACACATAAATAATACATTATTTCTTCATGGCAGAATAAGTAAGAATCTATCCAACATGTCAGCTTGAAATAGAAGAATAAAAGAATTATGTATAGTTTATTGAACCAAAATGCTCTACACAATGCCTGGCTGAAGAATCTAATAACATAGCAAAATGTTGTGTAGTCTTTTGGCTAAAGGAGATGAAGGATGACCAAAGATTGGTTCATAAAATTAAGATGCTTTATTTTGCTATTTTTAATACACATATGCATATGAGAAGAATACCCGTCCCAGGAGAGGTAAAATTCATTCTTCAAACAGTACTGCACCACTTTTTATGCCCTTTTACAAAGAATAAAATCAACATATACTGCGACTAAACCTTATGTCTAGAACCCTTACTTCAATGTTGATCAAAATCCATTGCATGATTTTAATTCTATGAAATATCTAATTTTTTAAGACTTAAGGTTAAGGGTTCTACAGAAGAAATTGAAATTCAGGAAATCTTGCTTAATTAGTGTCTAATAAGTATGGATCAAATTTAATGCAAATCTGAAATATTTGAATATTAAAAGCAAAAAGTAAAGGTTCCCTTTTCATTAGGTACTACACCGAAATATAGGGGAGGGCACCACCTATTTTCCCTTTATCCTTACCTTATAATGCTAGGTGTTTAGCAAGGAGGCATACAGTACTATTTTTTTAGTGTTTTGATATGACTCGACTTAGGATTGAACACCAGTCTTCCAGCCCATTAGCGAACACTAACCATTATGCAAGATGGGCCGGTCATATATATATATATATATATATATATATACACACACACACAGGGTATTTCATAAGTAACTTAGCTATTTATTTTTGAAATTCTAAAGTTTAAAAATACTGTAATACAAAACAGAAAGTTTATTCAACAAATTAATTTATGGGAGTTTAAAATTACAGCAAATTTTCAAAATTTCCACCTTCGTTCTGCATGCATAGCTCCATTCTTTTTTGCAAGGAATTTACGACTCTTTGTAGCATATTTGATTGATTAATTTTAACAAACTCGGCAGTGATTTTTGATTTGAGGTCGTCATTGCCTTTCAACAAGTGTGGGAGATTCATCAAATTTGGCCATATGAATAACAATAAAAATTCGCTCTTCAATTGTAAATGACATACTGCCTGAAAAAAAAGCACATATGAAGATTTACACAAATTTAAATAAATAGAAATAAATATATATAGAAACAAATATATAAACGAACAAATTTAAAATAATAAATAGCAGTAATTAGAGAGTAAGATAACAATTATCAAAAGTTCATAGTATGTTTGTGCTTCATATGGTAATCATTTTAAATAGCTAAGTGACTTATGAATCACCCTGTATATATTATATGCACACTGAACACCTTTAAAAATACTACAAAGAAACTGAAATTTTGGGAATATTTATTAATTAATGCCTAATACCGATTGTTAAAAATTCACAAGAATCGGATGTCTGACTTTTCATGAAGGGTTTCCACTTCTTCTTTGTCATAATGAATTTGTATAAAACTTAATTAAACTAAATATAGCCCATATTCCCAACCCTTACGTTTTGCAGTTGTGTTCCAAAATTCATAATGATCGATTAATGAGTTTAGGAGTGAATTCACTGCATAGAAACCTACCTAACTTCATATAGATTGAGAGTAAACCTCTGATGATCTTGCTTGGTGGATTGTTTGCACACTAGGAGGAGGAAAGAATGAGACAATAAGTGATGAAAGAGGGGGGGGGTCATATGAAAGGAAAACCCTCAATTACTGCAAAATAAGCCACTGCATGATATGAGATTCATGTGACTTATCAAAAATGATGAAAAATGTATCATGTAGAAGAATTGCTGTCTGTTAAATCGTTAAAGAATTTTTGTCAGTCCTTTTTTCTACAGTTGTCTTTTGTAGTTCCTCTGAAATGAAAGATTTGAATTAGAAGACATTAACTCCATAACTCCATAATCTTATGAAATTTAAATCACTTTGCATCTCTGATTAATCATACCAACACTCATTAGTTTTAGTTATCAGATTTGCCTTGTGTGATTGATATGAGCTTTCTCAAAACATCTCATTCATTTGAAGTCAAATCAAGATTCGAAAAACAATCTCACTTCAAAAGCTGATTGGCTAACAGCAAAGTGTAGTATTTGTTCTCATACTACACCTCATTATTTCTGACCTTGGTCAGTGAAGGGAAAATCTTTCTAGACTGATACAATTTAAATTTTTGTCTCAATCCTTTTTGGGGAGCTGGATTTTACTCACATTAAAAACCGGCCTTGTGTCTAACTCTGCCCTCGTGGGGAGGGAAGTAAATAGAAATTCTAGAATAAGTTTAGTCTCCTGCCTCCCACAAAGGAAACATAAACTGCCTCTAACATTCTTCGGCAAGGTGTTCGATCCTCACAACCGCCTGTTCTAACTATTTTTCTTTATTTTTCTCTTCTGCCTACCCTACTTCCCCACCCTATCAACTACTCAAACTGTCTAATACAACAATTTCTGGTTATAACCTTAAACTACATCTGCTGATGAATCACCAATTTAGGAACGTTCAAGCCGTCCATAGTTGCTATAAAGTATGAATATTTTATATTCACTATCATTTTAGCTGCACACGCACTTACAAATAGTACCTTCATCCGAGAATGCGGAGGTTGTGAGTTCGAACCTCACCAAGGGCATAAGTATTTTTACTCATATTTTGTCCCAAAATGAACTTAAACATTTCAAATTACAATATTATCATATTTTATTTTATTTTTTTCTGTAATCTATGTAATTTACAAAAAAATATCTTTCCATAAATTATGAAAAAAAACTCTTTTTTAATTATACTATTAATATGTATGTAGATATAGTTTCTGATTAAGAAACATTCTAGAAAGTCTATATAAAGAACTGTATCCGAGACATATATCTAGGTTTAATGTTTACTAAGCGGACACACATATTCCAAATGAACTGTTGGAACCTTCTCAGACACCATTACTCTGGATTAGAATTGACCCACCGACAAGGACAGTGTTGGAACCAGTTATCTCCCTTGGAGATATTATTCATATTTGAATGGAAAATATTTATTTCATTTCCTCAGTCAATAGTAAAGTAAAGGAGTGCAGTTGGACAAATTGAGATTGACTACTTTGCTGGAGAGAAGAATGAGAGGTGATATGATTGAGACTTTCAAAATAATTAATGGCATTTCTAACTATGGTGGGCATTTATTTTAGTATTTCTCATAGATCTGGAAAGTTATTGTCAAGGCAGTTTTCAAAAATTAGATATGTTAAACAGTTAACATTTTTTGGTTTACAGAGTAATATGTTTTTGAAATAAGTTGCCAGATCGGATTAAGAACAGCAATAGCGTGGGTCAGTTTAAGACGAGGTTAGATGAATTCAGAGAAAGTGGAAGGAGGGAGAAATTGAGAGGGCACTTTTGGGAGTTGTCAAATGAAATATTTAACAGAATTTGATCTGAATATCGATACTGTACTAAAAGTTTAATTTTATTTTTTTAACAGTTGAATTGAGAAGATAGTTAAAGGGGAGATGCACAAGGAAACATAACAAACAAATAAATAATAATAATAATTAAAACTACTCTTTAGTGTATATGAAGGTAAAAAAAAATGTATTTCTTACTGGTAAATGTTAAAAAATTACACTGAAAGTTAGCGGCTGATTATCGTTGCTTTTTCTTTTACACAATTGCAAAAGTTTTTATAATGAATTAGAAAGAGAAGCATTGGAAGGGAGAGGTGTGTTTAAATAGTAACATGAGAGAGCAAGAGAGAGAAGTCTTAAAAGATGTTACACTTCATTTAACTAATGTATTTTATTTTCCAGGAAACCTGGCAATGCCGGGTAGCCCTGCTAGTATGTAATATTACTAGAAAACTAGAATTATGCCTATGAACGAGGTAGGATCATCTAGGAGATTGTTAGGTAGAGAAATAAATATAGCAGTGTTATTTATCTGGCAATTGTGCAACAGCTCTTCACCCTTGACTCAATCTCCAGCAAGGTTTATAATAGATACAATGATTTGAGGTATGGAGTCAAAGCATGCGTAATATATAAAGAAACTTTACATACACAGCATAAACAACATTTGTGCATATTTTCTTGCACGCTTTTTTTTTTTTTTCACGCCATAAAAAAAATAAAATTATGCAGAGTAATTTTAATCAACCTTTACTTTTTCAGGTTTTACACCTTAAGGCCTTCTATAATCATACTAAAATAGCTTCCAAGAGCGCATTTTAATCTTCTCTTACTTTTAAAGGCCTTACGCCTCAATGGATTCTAATCACTTGCTTAGAACGTATTTTCGCTTTGAGATAGCATCAGCTAACCCGTATCACAAGAAGCAATAAATGATGAAAAAAGAAGCGAAATCAATTAGCATTTCGATGGAGTCTGCCAAGAAAACAGAATCTACAAGTTCCCTTGTGATCAAGATTATCTCTTTGCCCCCAATACATACATTTCCATTGAATGTAAATGATTTCCTGATAAAATTAGAATCTACATCTTTTAATGGCATGTTGTTGGTGGTTGTGGTCTTGTAATGTTTTTCTCAAATTTGTTTTATATTCATTACTTGCTTTATTTTGCAACTAATCTGATAATTATTGCTTATGATTGATTCATTCAGAGATAATAATTATCTCCGAAAAGATCTTGCATGTCTGTGCGTGTTTATCACCTATACATGACTTAGATTACTAGTACATAGAATAAATACACATAAAATATTTATTGAAAAATAAAATGGGAAAACTAAAATGAATTTTTCAAAATCCTATTTAAATACAATTGCAAACATAACTTTGCCTTTTGGATAAGATTAGCATCTTTCTATTCTGATAATACACTTTATCTTTTCTCTTCTCAGCCAGTGAACAAGAAATCATTCTAGACAGAGAAATTTAAAAAAATTTTGTCACACCCAGAGTTCCCCTTTTTGAGGAGCTGTTTTCCCCTACATTAAAAACTGACCTTGTGTCTAACCCTGCCCTCTTAGGGAAGAAAGTAAACAGTGACTATATTTTGATTTATTTTCTCTACGACCCCCCATCCTTCGAATATGGGCAACGTCAGGCAATTGCAGCTAGTTAGTAATGATTATGTGAAAATATCTCGTGAAATAGTCGAAAGGGCGGATCGAACTTTTTAATCGTTAACTCCTTTCATCAACTGGCTTCATGCCTTGTCTGGAGCGATTTCAATAAAAAAGAATGTTTTTATTTTTATTTTATCTTACTGATGCAATAAAGAAGTAAATACTTGTGTAAGCCCATGAAAAGCTATATATCCTGTTAATAAAATTCACCGAACAGAAAAGTTTTGCATCACTTTTCTGTCCTCTTATAAAGATTAAAATCTAGATATATAATGATACTAAACCTTATATCTAGAATACTTATTCTAATTTTGAGCAAAATCATCTCATACGCACTCGGCATCTCAGATGGTTTAGCCATGTACAGTGTGCCACCTCTTGCATCAATTCAGTAACACACATGGCACGAGGGTGCATGGAAGACCAAGGAAGACCTTGCTTGAGTGTGTACGAAGTGACTTGACTGCTTGCAACATGGATGGTATGATTGCATGAAGAGCAGGCGTGAAACGTTGCCTGTTGTTACCCACCCTCGAGTCCGGAACACTCACAGCACCTTAAATACCAAAACATGATGATGATAGTGATCTATTATATGATTCTAATTCTAAAAAATGTCTTAAATTGGGGGCTTAAACGGATTTAAGCAATATCCCCTTCATTTCAATGTCTTAATTGAGCCATCATGCTTTGTATATTTTGCTCAACTTTTACTGAGAACATCTTTATGGACCAAAATCACAATCCCTATCATATTAGTTCAGTAATTTATTTTGTTTAGATGTTGGTCTAGTCACAGAATATGTCAACACATGTGCCCCCACCAGGAAGTCATGCTGGGTGGGTTAATCATACAGCAGACTCAAATTGTATATCCGGGTCAGCTATCATGAAACCCTTTTTTAATTTTTTTTTTTATTTATTTATTTTCTTATGGAAGTCGCTCCAGACAAAGGCATGAAGCCACTTGATTTAAGGAGCTAACAAGAACAAAAGATGATTATCACAAAGACAGGAGATGCCTACTGGCCTCAGTCTTGAAAAGACCAAGACTATAGATAGGAGGAAAACAATTAACAGGAAGAGAGTTTAACAAGCCTGCAGTTTTTGGAAAGAAGCTACTGGAATAGGAAGCTGTATTATAACCAGGTATGAAAATAGCGAATTGATGAAGACCACGTGACCAACGAGTCAATAAGCTGGAACAAAGGAAGCAGGGAATAAATCAGACAGTTCTAAAGATCATCCCATAATAGTACTCTATAAATAATCGGGAATTTCATTGGCAAACCTCTTAACAGGGTAACTATTTTAAATCTTGCTCATTCGGTCTCCAGGACTTGATGAAAATGGTATATTTTCACAAAGCCCTGGTCACTATTTTCATCAAGTCACGGTTAGCATCTCTCTGTAAACAGATAAATAACACCAATCTAAAAAATGGATAATGGTTGTTAGGTCTTAAATCCCAGCCCTTCATCCACTTCGATATTTTCCCGCTCTCTTTTTCTATTAATTTCTCTGAAACTTTCAACTAGGGACGGGTATTCTGCTAGTTACTTACTTGAATAAACTCAATATTAGCAATATGGCTTCCATAGATCGCGAAACAATTCGGTCCTCGGAAATTGTGCAATCTATTATTTGTGCATTTAGAACTTCTAAAATCTAATAAACTGTCTCAATCGGATATCAATTATCGCTCAATATATTTTCACGATAATTCAATTTCTTGTTTTGGGAACAGATTAGAAGAGCGAGGTGTATTAAAGTTTTGATTAAATTAATTTTACGTTGTTTTTGGGCTGAATGAATCCCACCGGGAATATAGACTAGTGATGCTGGATTTGCCGTAGACTGATGTGGTCGAACCAATATCAGATTTATAAAATAAAATATCTAAAAGTAAAGTAAGAAAAAAAAAAAAAGAGACTCAGATTCTTCTTCATTGTTGAAAATGGAGCAAGTGTCGTCAACATAACGGACGCATCACTCTGGTCTTCGACGATGTCCGATTCCATGAACAGAATATCTTTTCACAGAAATATTGATCATTGCCGACCCCAAATAACAACCCATGACAATTCAATCCTATTTGTCTGTAAAATTTGTATATTGCATTATTGGAACCAGACACAGTGGCAAATTCTATAAACTCCACAAAAATAGAGCCGCTTATTTGAGGGTGTTAAAGGTGGCTATAGATATAGCTACTGGCATAATTGTATCTTGCGACAGAACACATGTGTTCCTTTTATGCGAAAAAGGACCACTGATATTAATTTTATATCAGTATTGCATGGATAATTTTTCATAAATAATTGTAATTTATTAAAATGCTTTTTTTGTTAATATTAATGCACAAGCGGATATTTAGTCGGCAGGGCTGGAAATAAACGAAGAATACAACAAAGTGAAAAATTAGACTCTTACAGGATTCATAACTCATTTGAGTCTCATTTTTCACCTTGTGGTATTCTTTGCTTATTTCCAACCCCACAGACTAAATAATCGTTTGTATAGTAATATTATCTGCACAAGCAATAACATCAACATAAATAATTGGGTGCTTGTGAACTATAAATCCGAAAAAAATTTTTGTTTATCTTTAAGTTGAGGAGAGTCAAATAAGGGAGAGAGAACTCTAGTTTCAAGTTTAACCACGATTGATCTGAAAATAGATTTTACTATTGTAATTATTAAAAAATGAAAAATAAAATGATTTTGAAAAATAGGGTTAGGGTTAGTTTTACACTGGGTAAAATTCGGCAATTTGTTGGAAAACAGTTCCCAGTGCAGTGTCCTTTCGGAATTTTTGTTTCCGCATAAATTCGGCTAGGTACGATTCCACCATTTGCGTGTGGGTGCCACATTCAAACTTTGTTTCTTTTCTTCGCCTCATTCCACATTCGTTCTACGTGGTTAGTTGTGGCACGTTGCAAGTTCAGATTGTTAAAATCCATTTTCAGATAAATCGGGGTTGAAACTTGCAACTAGAGTTATCTTCCCCTTATTTGACTCTCCTCAACTTAAAGTTCACAAGCACCAATAATTTTGTAAAAATTACAGGAAGTTGGTAAAATTAAAACTATATGTAAAGTTGGTTATTGCTCTTTGCACTTTAGTTCGACCAACCCAGTTATTGACAGAATGTGTTGTAACCATATGAAAACTATAGCAACTGTGACGTTTAGAACAAAATTCAATGACGTCAGAAAAAATACCACTTTCTAAAAGTTTAAGTCTTTTGGTATGGTAGTTTTGTTTTACGGCATATCAACCCATTTTGGGTTATTTAATGCCGAATCGGATCTTGTTTTCTTCTCTTTTTTGTTTCTTTCCCCTTTTAATATCTGTTTCTATTTAACCCATAGTTGGGACCCTAACAGGTACTACCACTCCGGGTCAGGGTGGACCTGGGAGCAATGGTAATTAAGAGGAGGCTCCACATTCCCCAAAGTCCGTAAACCGGATCTCACCATCGGATGTAGTTTAAGGTCATATCCAGGACCGGGAGTAGGGTAGGAAAAATAAAACTAAAAAGGGGGAGGGAGAAAAGGGAGAGGGGCTGTTGTTTTTGTTTTTGGTTTTGTAGAACATAATTAAGTTTTACAAACAAACAAAAAAAAACGTCAATGTAGGTGAATTTCGTCTCAGGGAGCCACAGGGCAGCCTGATCTGGTATCACCAGTTTAAGTCTTTTAATTTTGACTAATTCTACTGAAGATGAATATAAAGTTCTTCTGGCATCTAGTATTACAGATGAAACTGTTGATGCAATAATGATCTTGTACAGCCGAACACACTCTATGGTACAATCGCTTGCTGGAGACACCAAATGTTTTGAGCTAACTGCTGGTGTTCTTCAGGGCGATACTACAGCTCCCACTCTGTTTATAATGTGTCGTGACTACATTCTCTGTATGTCAATGGACAAGTTGAAATAAAATGGAAGTAGTGTAGCAGACTGAAATAAGATCTATTTCTTCTCGTCCCCTTGTGAGCAAATTTATCATACGCTGACCAATCGGCTTGCAGGGCGTATTGATATCAACTGTCCCCTCATGGACTATTTTCTACCACCTGGTCAGTTGAAGAATTCAGCAGAGAGAAATCAGCCAGCAACGAAGAAACATCTCTCTCTTGCCTTTCCCCTGCATCGTTCCAGCAGCAGCCATCTCCACTTGGAATATATTTGCTGACGACCCGGCAGCCTCTTTTCTTCACTGGGACACAGTTCCAACCCTCTGTTAAATAAACCCTTTTTTGTTGCCTGTTACTCGGTTGTTGTTCGTTCAATTCATTTTGTGCGATAAATGTAAGGAAGGGACCAATATTACAGTAGCACCTAGATTTTTACCGAAAGATTAAAGCAAATTGATGTTGTGTACACCAGACTGCTAAGAGCTGCTGTTAACATCTCTTGGATGTAGCATCTAATGAAAAACCAACTCTACGGACGCCTTCCTCGTATCTCAGCTCTGATCAGACAAAGAAGAAACAGATTTGTTGGTCGATACTGAAGGGCTAAGGATGAAATCATCAGCGATGTTCTATTGTGGATGCCAAAACAGGGATGTAGTTCAATGGAAATACTGTACAGAACCAAGCCACTAGCAGAGGACTCACACTGCACCTATGAATATCTATTTGGTGTGATGGAGGATAGAGCAAGATGGCATAAGAGAGTCAAGAGGATGACGACGAGATGATAAATTTGGATACAGATGCTAGAACGCGTGATCATTTATCAACTAAATACACATTGGTCTTTATAATAGAGTATTTATTTACCTCCTCTCCAGGAGGTTAGGCACAAGGCCAGTTTTATCTTACTCCCACAAGGTAAGATGTGACCCAAGGTCGGGTCGGGAAAGTAGAACTTCAAAAGCCAGTGCTCAAGAAGATGAGCACTCTAGCCATTAAGAATTGCCTGGGCAGCCCCGTCGGCATTCCCCGGTAGGGGCGCCTCAGACAGTAAGCAATAAACTTACTCCTCCCCAAAGAGAGGAGGCAAAGCCTGGGAGGGTGGACCTCCTAGAACTGCACAGGACAGACCCATAGACCGGCATAAATCAAGCCCCGAAGGTCAAGACAATACCAGTCTATGGGGTGCAGTATCCATCGGAACAGATACGACACTTTGATCTCGACCAAAAGGCCAATAACAGTATTTATTATAGAGTATTGATTTACTCCTCTTCAGGAGTTAGGCACAGGGCCAGTTTTTATCTTACTCCCACAAGTAAGATGTGACCCAAGGTCAGGTCGGGAAAGTGAGGTTTAAAAATTGCCTGGGCAGCCCCGTCGGCATTCCCCGGTAGGGGTGCCTCAGGCAGTAAGCAATAAACTTACTCCTTCCTAAAGAGGGGAGGTAAAGCCTGGGAAGGTGGACCTCCCAGAACTGCACAGGACAGACCCATTGACCGGCGTAAATCAAGCTCCGAAGGCCAAGACAATACCAGTATGGGGTGCAGTATCCATCGGAACAGATACTACACTTTCATCTTAGCCAAAAGGAGCAGATATATAATTTTGTAAAAATCTTTTCTCTTCAAAATATTTAGAGTTTGAAGCTTACAACAATAATGGTGAAAAAAACTAATATTGAAGTAAAGATAGTGTTTCTTAAAAGAAACAATTTGATTGAATCTTAAAATATAATTTAAATAATTTATTTATACAATTTAGATGACAGTTTGATCTAAAAGAAAGGATTAGGTGTTTAGATTGGCTTATTAAGTCAAAAAGATTTAGTTGTGAATTATAATTCACGTTGAGAATTATTAAGCTGTCAATCATATTGAAATGCAGAAATCTGACAGAAGCTTAACATTAACAAATCCATCAACAACGTTGTTCAAAAAAGAGAAAAACGTTGTTTGGACATGTTTCCCTGTTACCAGACTCTCGCGATGCAAAGAAAATATATAAAGAAGATTTCAATGAAAGAAGATTTAGAGATAAGTCGACCAGACAAGGTTTGATACTAGTATGCCACTCCTACGGATGAAAGAGTTATCCACAATTAGGATGAGTGTCAAAATTTTATTCTCAAGCATGTGGCGAAACTCGCTAGAGAAGGCACAATATGTCATACAATAATAGCAATATTGTTATTTGTCTTTTTTTTTTTAAACTATTAACTTATAAATATCATCTATTACATGAAGGAAGTCATCTGTGTGTTAGGGTTAGGGTGAAAAGTTAAAAAAAAAACTACACAAAACAAACAAACCGTATATATTCTTTTTCGGCATTGCTTTGGGTAAAATTTAGGTAAATTTCTTTAAATATTCATTTATTTGGGCGGGGGGGGGGGTCACCAGGGGAACAAAATAAGTAAAGGGGGGTCGACATTTATAGCGATTTTCTATGTTATTATGTAGTAATTCGTCAATGATGATTTTCCAGTTACCAGT
This sequence comes from Sepiola atlantica, assembly GCA_963556195.1. Taxonomy (NCBI): domain Eukaryota; kingdom Metazoa; phylum Mollusca; class Cephalopoda; order Sepiida; family Sepiolidae; genus Sepiola; species Sepiola atlantica. The sequence goes on along the minus strand of OY744516.1, from coordinate 26,875,292 downwards.
GATAGATTGAGAGAACAGAGTAGGGAGAGAATTTTAAAGATAAGGTAAATTGTTGCTTTACGGCACATCAACCCTAAGGGTCATTTCGTGCCATGAGTGTGGAAGGGAGTGTCCTTCATTTGAATCTTAAGTAAGTGATATTTTAAATTGTTTAAGGTTAATGCATTTTATTGCCTCTGTTTTAGGGCCTTAAATTCAATTTTGGCTATTTCTTTTGTATTGTATAAAATCTTTAGATGAGTTCCAAAATATTTATTTTCTTTAGAAAATGTAATATTTTGTAAGGTGTTACTTTCTCAAATAATGTTTTTAGGGTTTGTTCATTAAAGTATTTTCTACGGGTATTTTCATATTTTTTGCAATCCATGTGTTTTATGGTTAGTTGATGATCACATGTTCTCCATTGAGGTGCATTTTCTGCTTTTAAAAGATATTCATGAGTTAGTTTTGTATGACCAACTCGAATTCTGGTGAATTTAGTATCTAAATTTCGTTTTGATATTTATTTATCTTGCCCAACATTTGAGTGAAAGTCTCTTAGTTTGTTGTTTTGTTGTTCGTCCCATAGCTTTTGCCATTTGGTTTTAATGTACAAGTTGATTTTGTTTTTCCTATCTGTGTATGGGATTCTTATATTTGTTGGCATCAGATTTGTTGCATCTTTAGCCAGTTTGTCAGCTTCTGAATTTCCTCTTATGTCAACGTAACTGGGGATCCATGCCAACACTATTGTTCTATTATTTTGGGTTTGGTGATATGTTTCCATGATTTCCTGAATGAATGGGTGGTTTGTTTCTTTCTCTCAGTGCAATTAGGCTGGACATGGAGTCACTGAAGATGATGAATTTGTTTTTATTAGACTCTTGGACTAGTTCTAGTGCCATCTTGATGGCTTGCAATTCTGTGGTGTATATTGATGCACCGCCCGGTAATCTAGTTTGTTTGTGGGAGTTTTGTATTTTTGCTGCTGCTCCCACTCTTTCCGTTATTTTTTAGCCGTCTGTGTAAATGGTTTTATGAGAGGGATATTTGTCCCTAAGTTCTAAAAATTGGCTTTTGTATATTTGGTTGTTCATGTGTTTCTTAACTGTCCCTAGTGACATGTCTATAAGTGGTTCCGGAATTGTCCAAGGGGAAATGTCCCCCACCTTATGGGTTAGTATATTTTGGGGTTTTTCGTATCCTTCATTGATGGCTTTTTGGAGGCGGTGTCTTAAAGGTTTAATTTTTGAAGGTTTACTAGTATAGAAGTGTTGGTATTTTGGAAAGAAAACTTTTTCATAAGCAGGATTGTCTGGGGTACTTTTAAGTTTTAGTGTATATTGGAGGGAGAGTTTTTCCCATCTCAGGTGGAGGGGGAGTTCATTTGCCTCTATGTGTAAGGAATGGAAGATGTTTGGAAAGCCCCCGAACGAAGTCTGAGGGCCTGATTTTGTATGGTTTTTAACTTGTTTAGATATGACTTTCTGGCTGATCCATAGATAATGCAGCCATAATCTAACTTCGGTCTTATTAGTGCTCTATGTAATAGGAGCATGGTTTTTTGTTTGCTCCCCAATTCGTGTGGGATATTATTTTAATCATATTCAGTGCTTTTTGGCATTTTCTTTTTAATGTAATTATGTGTTTTGAAGTTGAGTTTGTTGTCAAGGATTATACCTAGATATTTTACCTCTTGTGCCATTGTTATTGGATTGTTATTGATTTTGAGTTGTGGATTAAGATGGTATTCTTTTTTATTGCAGAAGTGCAGGCATGCTGTTTTGATTTTAGAAAAAATGAATCCATTTTCATTAGTCCATTTTTCGATTTTATTGAGGCATTCTTGCATTTTTTTTTTTATTGTTGCCATGTTAGGGGATGAGCAGCTTATTGAAAAATCATCAACAAAGAGAGCTTTGTCGATATTTGGAGTTACCGCTTTGCAGATGCCGTTTGTTTTTAGGAGGAAGAGTGTGACTGATAAAATGCTGCCCTGGGGTACACCCATTTCTTGTTTATGTATACATGATTTTTCCCCTCTAAGGTGCACTCTAAAAGTTCGATTCTTAAGGAAATTTTGTATAAATATAGGCATTCTGCCTCTGATACCTAAGGTATGTAGGTCTTTTAAGGTGCCGTATTTTCATGTGGTGTCGTATGCTTTTTCTAGATCGAAAAAAACCGACACCACATGGTGCCCTCTGATGAGACCGTCACGAATGAAGGTTTCCATTTTGACAAGTTGGTCGATAGTGTTTCTCTTTTTTCTATATCCACATTGGTGCTTGTCCAGAATCTTATTTTTCTCCAATATCCATACGAGTCGGTTGTTTACTAGCCTTTCCATAGTTTTACAAATGCAGTTGGTTAATGAGATGAGATGGTAGTTTGATGGGTTTGAAGGGTCTTTATTTGGTTTTGGTATAGGTAGGATAATGGACTCTCACCAGGAGTTGGGAAAGTTTCCCTTGAGCCATATATTGTTCAGTATGTTAAGTAGAGAGTTTAGCAAAGTTTCTGGGAGCTGTTTAAGGAATTGGTAGTGTATTTCATCTAGACCGGTAGCTCTTTTGAGTTCAGATATAGTAAATTGTGTGTTATATTTCTTTGAATTATTAGAGGTTTCTTTTTCTGTTTATTTTTTAAAAGTTTTGGAAAGTAGAGCTATGATGTTGAGGTGAGGAGTTTTTACTGAATTCTTCGGCAAATGTATTTGTAATGTCTTTTTTTGTTGTACATTTTTCGCCATTTATTTTTTCCAGGTGAGTGATAGGGTGTTGTGTTTGTTTACCATTAATTTTCCCAGACTTTTTTGGTTATTTAGTTTGGATATATAGTTTTGCCATGTTTCTTGTTTGGCTCTTTTAGTAGTTTTGCACGAGTTTGGCAGTAGATTTGTAGATTTGTTGAAGTTGAGTTTAATCTGAAATTTTTTAATACTTTTTTCATCCTTTAACAGCTTCTGTACATTGCTTGGTAAACCATGGTTTGTTTTTACTGTTATTTTTGGTAGTTTTGGGAATAGTTTTTCCGCTATGCTATTTCTATTAATCTTTAGGTGAAGGTTGTTATTGGCTCTGGTTCATTTAGAATTTCGTTGTTTATATGGATTTTGCAGAGAGTTTGGAATGTTGGCCAATCGGCTCTTTTCAACTGCCATTTTTTAGTACTGTTTTCAGATATGGATTGGTTTGTTTTGATAAAGATTGGATAGTGATCACTGCTACATTGGTCATCATGTACTGTCCAATCAAAGTCCATAAAGATTGTGGGGGTGCTGAGTGTTAGATCGAGGACAGAGGTTGTTCCAGTGGAAGGGTGTAGATAGGTGTGATCGCCATTATTTAGCAAACACAGGTCTGTTGTATTTATGAAGGATTCTATCATTTTTCCATTATTATTTGTTTGCTTGTTTTCCCATAGATCGCTATGAGCATTGAAATCTCCTAGGATGAGGAATGGTGTTGGAAGCTGCTGGATTATTTGTTCCAATTCTACCTTTTTCAATTTATACTTTGGTGGTATGTAAATGGAACAGATTGATATGATTTGATGTAGGGTGGCTCTAATTGTAATGGGTTGGAGTTCTGTGTTTAAATTCATTTTTTCATGTGGTATTGTTCTTTGGATTAGTATAGTTGTGCCACCTATGGGTCTGTGGTCAGTTTGAGATAAGTTGATTTTGTTATACATGTCATAAGTTTTAAAGGATAAGTTATCATCATATTTTAATAGTGTTTCTTGTAGGCATATGATATTCGGATTGTAGTCTATAATAAGCCGTTTAAGTTCTTCTAGGTTTGGTTTTAATCCTCTGATATTCCATTGTAGAGTGGCTAAATTGGTCATGTTTGTGATTTGTTGTTTTTTTCTGATTCTTTTTCCTCCACCTCCATTCTAGAGGGGGGTGTAGCTTTGTTTTTCGCCTGGCTTTGTGTTTCTGACTGAGAGTTTGATAATTTTCCTCTTTATTTTGATCCTGGTCCAGATCTGGATCCGGATCTGGATCCGGATCTTGTTGGTGTTTTTGGTTCAGATGTGGGTCTTGACCTTGCTTGTGATGTTTGTTTGGGTTCATCTTTTATTGTTTTTGGTTTAGTATTGCTTTCTTTATTTATTTCGGGAATGATATTTTCAACTTCCATCACTTCAATGTTCGAACTTGTGTTGAGGATTTCAAAGCGGTTTTTGGAAACTATTGTATCCTTTTTGTTCTTTGGCCTGGTCTTTTGATTTGGAGGTTGGTCGTTGGCTTGATCTACTTCGAGCTTTTGGTCTTGGGGATTCTGATTTCCCTGTTTTTTTTTTATTATTGGAGTCTTTGTTTGTGAGGGTCCTTTCCTAGAAGTTGATGGTGGAGATTGGTTAAGAGTCTGATCAAGTATCTGCTTAGGGGAATCTTTTTTATGTATCTGGGAGGCCTGTATGGAAATCTCTGGTCGGCGAGCCGTCGCGGCCGGATTGGACTTTACATCTCCAGAGTTTAGTTCCAGATTTGGTTTTATTTCTTCGATAAACCTTGGTCAGTCTTCTGGCCCCAGTTGTAATAATTTTTGGATGAGTTCTTTTTATTTAATTTCTTGCTGTTGTGCGTCATTTGTCGTAGTTTTTACCACTTGGCTATAGGTTTTCCTTTTTCTTGAAACCTCTATAATTTTTCTGGCTTTCGGAAACGAAATGTTTTTAGTATGTTTTAAAGTTAGTATTTCTTTTTCTTTCTTCCATTTTTCGCAAACTCTTGCATATACAGGATGATCTCCTCCACAGTTTGCACATTTACATATTTCCTGGCATTGGTTTGTTGTATGGTAAGGATCTTTTTCTCCACATCTCCCACATATTTGTTGGTTATTGCATTTCTCTGACATTTATAACATCGGAGAGGATTTGGTATGAACTGTTCTACCCTTTCTATGTGGAATCCGATCTTTATTTTTTCCCGTATTTTTGGTTTATTGAATGTCATAATGTATGTGTTTGGAACATATTTCCTTCTCTTTTGATCGATATTCTTTTAACATCAATTATTCCTTGGGGTTTTAACTCTTTTTGTATTTCTTCCAGGGTGCATAAGGATAGCTCCGGGCTTCTCACTACTCCCTTAGATGTGTTTAACGTTTGGTGTGGATAGGAAGTTATTTTTTTTTGTATGGAAAATCTTCATTTTTAATAGAAAATCAGTGTATTTCTTTTTATCCACTTCAATTAGTATGTTACCGTTTCTTAAGTTTTTAACAGCTATAGGTGTAATATTTGCAGATATTACTTTCTCTATAATAAATGAAGATAATGTAGATAGTGGTGTTTCATCTGTAGCTTCCAAAATGTTTAATTGTAGAAATAGTGACGAATTTCTTTCTGAATCCATTTAAGACTTGCTATTTTCATCCTCCCGTCCCCTGAATATTTAAAATGGTTTCGTCCGGTAGTTTTTTTTTTACTCGCTAACCTTTGTGTGATGAGACGGAGATATATATATAATATAGTTACTGTCCTTAGACTGATTCACAAGCTGCCAGGACCGGACCCGGGTTAAATCTTTATTTAAATTCCCTTTGGATTGATTTAAAGTCCTTTAATCAAGGCCTTGAATTTGAATTTAATGTGTTTTTAAACCTCTTTATCATTTTTTCATAAGTATAATCCTTAAACCCATTTTCTCTCCTTAACATTCTCTAGAAGACACATAATTAACCCTCAAAAGAGTAACGGCCAAATATACGCTCCTTATAAACATTGACTCACGGGACTTGTATAGAGATATTTAAGAAAAAAATTACATTTTAAAATTTTTTCCAATTTTAAATCTCAACTGTTACATTTCACACACCCCTTTTTCAAACTTATTAAACCTCCCTAACACTAATTTTAAACAAATATGCATAACGCTCTAAGCAAATAACGCATCCAAACGAGAGTGACATGTAACTTCACATTTCTGAAACAGGTGACAGCATAAGCTGAAGAGAGCCGGATGGTTAAGTCTTTCTGAGCTTGAAACCGACGGTACTAATGTTGTATGAATTTTTCTGTACCAATATATATATATATATATATATATATAAAAGGTTTATACCTTTATTTGTCTAAGCTCTGTCGAGACTTGTTGTATCAAGCAAAGTATTAGATTTATTTATCTAATATTTCGCAAGATGAAGAAAAAATAAAAAATGTTTTTATTTTTATTTTTATTTAATAAAAATATCTGCATCTAACACATGGTTTCTTATGCAGGCATTTTGCCTCTATCTTTATGTTATATATATATATATATATATATATATATATATATATATATATATATATATATGCACAAATAAATACACATTGGTAGCAGATATATAATTTTGTAAAAATCTTTTCTCTCCAAAATATTTAGAGTTTGAAGCTTACAACAATTAAGGTGGGAAAACTAATATTGAAGTAAAGACAGTGTTTCTTAAAAGAAACAATTTGATAGACTCTTAAAATATAAAAAGATTTAAATTATCACGGTTGCTGGAAATAGGCTTTCACAAAATTGATCAATAGTTATTCCTTACCAAAATAGTGTTGTTTTCTATACTAGGAAATTATATTTTGGCAAAATTAACGAATGAAAGTGTCTATCCTATTTATTTTAAACCTTTCTTGTAAATACTTCTAGACAATATTATACATCTGTGAGATTAAGTAAATATAACCATAAATCATCTGTATCAAAGGAAAATATAGTCACATTCATAACTGTTATAATAAGATAATTTAAAAACAAAATATTATATTCAGGTAAGTAGTTTTGATTATCAGGTTATATTTTTAGCACAAGAGAACTAATAGCTTTTAGAGACAAAAGGCTGGTGGTGAGATCAAATGATTGAAAAAATTATGCACTGTGAGAACGGAAGTAAAGGAAAAAAACTTGATAAGGAGATGATGTAATATAGAGAAAGAAGGGTTTGGAAGATTAGGGTCTGGACATAGGAAGTGATGTGAAAGAGTTTAACATGAGCTTAGATATAGAATGAAATAGGACCATTCGTCTTTCTTCCTCTTTCAAAGAAAATGTATTGTTGACCCAATCAACGAGATTTTGTTGTTCACATCTTTTCAAGTGAAAGAAAAGGCGTTTTAAGAACTTTATTTTAGATGTTTCGATAGAATCAACCTATGTTACGACTGATAGTCACTACCGTGTGAGCAACAATAAACTACATCACGACTGAGGTCTCGACTAGACAATCATAATGGCCAAAATTGATAGAGAAGAAATCGATGTGTGAAGTTCCAGAAATTAATCAAAGAAGGAAACCGCTATAGAACATTGTGTTATTACTCATTTACATCAATAATGTTCGAATATATGTCCATTTTTGCTTCCTTGAAACTTTTATTTCACAAAAGTCCATGTCTGTTACTCAAATTTCAGGCATCCCTGCATAGAATAATTCCATCCCCTGAAAGATTATAGTTTTAATAACTTGTTGATAGTATTGCATAACATTGAGTAGAATCCTTTTATCTATTCTGTGTACAGCTTTTTTTTTTACAAATGAATAATGTCTATTAACCAACTAAGGAAAATACATCTTACTAAATGTAATTTAGTTTAAAGAAAACATTTAAAATAACTCAAAATAAATTCTCTTCGATTAGCTCCAATAACATTTTTTTTAAAATCATGAATTTCTGAAAAAAAAAAAAAATTGTTATATAATAAAGCTAAGTTTGTTAAAAAATCTGAATCAATTTTTCAAATTTTTCTGATAGTACTTATTAAACACTGATTTGTTTAATGATATAGCAGATGCTCGACTATATCTGTAATGCCGACATCAAAAAGCACTACGCCATCTCTCTGATCAAGGGCAAAATGAAAGAATGGTGGCCCTTAAATTAGAAGTCACCGGGAAGCGACCAAAATGAAAGCCGATGATGAGATGGGCTGACGCACTACCTAATAATCTCAGTAAAACTAGCCTTCACCCAGCCCAACCTGTGATGATCGTGCTAAGTGGAGACAAAAATCCATTATTGCAGACCCTGCCATAGCTAGAGACTAACCGAAGAGAAAAAGTAGAAGAAATTCAAATTTTAGTCATTCTTGTATAGAATAATTCTATCCCCAAACCGATTATAAGCTTGGCTTTACGAGCGCCTCTCTATCGCCATTATTCGTGGAAACGCCTTGAGTCTGCTCTCGACCTGCCAAGCCAGCCGAACATTCTAAGAAAACTATGGACTGTGATACAATTATATATAAGGAACCAGGATTTCTCGATATTGAACTAAACAATGTCCAAGTGACGAATAAGGGGTTTGTTAATTATTTATTGAATTTAAAAAAAAATTAAGTTAAATACATTTTAAGAAATAGACAAAAAATAAATAAATAAGTATATATATTATAGGCTTTACAAGTGCTAACGATTTGTTGGTATATCAGATAGAAACTGAAGAGTTTGATGTTGTTATCGCTTTTCAAAAGACACTGACTGAAAATAAATAAGTTGAATATTGCAGCAGAATCCTCAATGAAACGCTTTTGTATTCCTATGTTAAGGGGTTTACATCGAGTAGTTCCTATGATACTGTTACATAAACCAATGATACTGATTATTTGTTTGTTATTCTTCTTTGGGGATCTCCAGCTTACTATCTTCTCAATTCGACACTTCATACCAAATACTATTGTATTAATAGTGTACATTTTCTGGTCAGAATTTCATCCGTATATTATTTCAACCGAAAAAAGTTCCCTCAAAAAGGAATGCCTTGTTAATTAACTTTTATTGCTAAGATTTAATTAGTTGAATCCAGAAATAATTAAATTTTCTATGTTATTGCTGTCTTTAATTATAATTTTTTAATAAGTTACCAGATAAATTATTCTATTAAAAATTTTTTTTTTTTTTGCTAATAGATTTAATTTAGGAAATCTCCCTTGAAAAATATTTCTCCTAGATTTAGAAAACTTATTAATAGAATTTGTAATTTGTGGATTAACATTTTTTTTACATCCATTGAACAAATTCTTTGATTTTAAAATCAATATTTGTAAAAAAAAAAAGTTAAATTTTCCTGCAGAAATGAACACACATCATGAGGAAAGGCTATCAAATATGAATAAAACTTCATTTTATTGTCAAAATCTTTCTACTAATCGAAAGAATGTTTATATAGGGTTATTTTCATTATTTTTGTTCATTGAATCTGCTCTGCGGGCAACTGGTGATGAATTCTTTAGGGTCGTTTACCTGACTAGATCTTTGTTAATAACCAATAATTAAAGCGAGAATAATTATATCCAAAGTATATTATCTCAGGAACAGTATTCAGGCAGAGAGAGAGAACGATCTCTATTTTTAAGAGATCCTATTTCAACACATCCATTCCTCTACACTGCTAAACAAATTATCAGCTCCCAGCATGCATATTGATATTTCTGATTTTTGTTGCTTCCATTTACGTGTTCCTATGCCTGTCACTTTTGAACTCTTGACTACTTAAATCCTATTGAAAGTCACCTTAATATATAACACAGATATTTCCTTTGACTATAAACACTTCATAAAATATGTTACACTTTCTGTACAGTGAAGACGCATGGAGTCAAGAGAAACGATGGCTGGAGAAGAAAATATGGTCACACGATTCACAGGTTTTGTTGTAAAATTTTAAAATCTTTTTAAATGTGGGTTTTAAAAGAAAAAGAAGACTGGGTTAACTCAAATGTGTAGCAATAATAAATACGGTTTAATTTATTTTAACTAATGAAAGGGTTGATATGCCATAAAATGATATATGGCATAATCACGTTGACACACTGGTTCTCGTTAGATTACCAAAGTTAAGCAACGTTGAGATTGGTCAGTACCAGATGGGTGACCGTTTGGGAATACCAGGCGCCATATGTTGGAGGATCTCGACCACTCCCTGCAAGAACTGCTAAAACCTAACTTCGTCATCTCCACTGACCAGGATATATGTGACTGGGGATTGCTTGTGAATTTGATATTCCCTAGAAACTTCCATTTTCTGAAAAAGCTAAGCGACGTTGAGCCTGGTCAGTACCAGATGGGTGACAATTTGAGAATACCAAGCACTGTGTGTGGGATTACGTCGCCGACACCTTGCAAGAACTGCAAAAACCTAACGTCGTCATCTCCTCTGACCGAAATATGCATGCGACTGGGGATCGCTTGTGAATTTGATATTCCCTAGAAACTTCCATTTTCTGAAAAAGCTAAGCGACGTTGAGCCTGGTCAGTACCAGATGGGTGACAATTTGAGAATACCAAGCACTGTGTGTGGGATTACGTCGCCGACACCTTGCAAGAACTGCAAAAACCTAACGTCGTCATCTCCTCTGACCGAAATATGCATGCGACTGGGGATCGCTTGTGAATTTGATATTCCCTAGAAACTTCCATTTTCTGAAAACGCTAGTTCAACCCGCCTAGGGTGAATGCCGCTTCGTTCGTTCGTTTTTTTTATGCTGTAAAAATAGATAAACCAAACAAAAGTCAAAGCTACTTGCTGGAAGTGGGGGGGTTGGTATGGGTGAAAGCAGTTCGCCTCCAATAAAAACGAAACATTATTATTCTAAGTGACTTAATCGTGCTCAATTTGATATTTCACAAATGCTTAAGAATTTGAGCAAAACAAAATACCTAAACTTTAAGGTGTATAAAAATAAAATTATCGATTAATTTACTATGTCCTGAAAGTTAACGAAATCTTTAAAAGTAAAGCGAATATATTATGTATTATTTGGATTATTCTCACAACGTTTCAGCCGATGTAGCCTCCGACTTTCTTCATGTACGTTTTTTTTTCGAATTCGGGAATTTGTCAAACTCACGAATCTGCACGGAATTTTGAATAGAAGCCTTTATTTAATTCATCGGGATAACTTGGTCTTGTTCTGTCAGCCATGACCGAATAGAAGTCTTAAATAATTCGTAATTGTATTCTTGGTATCACTTGTACTGAGGATTGGACCTTCAAACTTCAGAATACTGGCACAAGGACCAGTAGCGCAATGGATAAAACTGCTAAGTAATAATCAGTTCTAAGTAATCCAAATAATACACATTATCGATCCTCATCTAAAAAATTCCGAAACATTATTCATTATGTCCTGAAACTGAAAAAAATTTAAAAGTAAAGCTAATATATTTGTATGCAGGCAAACAAGTTTATTATTTTCTACAATTATTAGTATCACTCTAGAGTTTGAATTATCTCTAGATAATTTGATATAAACAGAGGTGTGTGTGTGATTGACAGTGATGAGTATTGATTTACTTCTCTCCAGGAGTTAGGCACAAGGCCAGTTTTTATCTTGCGCCCACAAGTAAGATGTGACCCAAGGTCGGGTCGGGAAAGTGGGGTTTAAAAATTGCCTGGGCAGCCCCGTCGGCATTCAACAGCAAAATACGGTTATATATATATATATATATATATATCACCTCTGATGATGGAATTTTATTCCGAAATTAATAAGATTAATATAAAAAAAAATAAAATTAATTAATCTTGCATGGTTAATGGCTTATATTTTAAATTTTATATATCTATATATATATATATATATAAATATATAACTAGAAAAGTGATGAGAATAAAAATTGGATAAAATGCAATATTTATTAAATCATTAATTGGTCAAACAAGGGTTATTTAAAGAAAACTTTTTTATGAGCCTTGTTTGAACGATTGATGATTTAATAAATATTGCATTTTATCACATTTTTATTCTCATCACTTATCTACTTATACTATTGCTCTATTTTGTATATCGAGCTTTAAGTATTCAAGATAGGATGTAATTTTAAGATATAATATTTATCTTTATGTTCTCACTTCACACACACATTATATATATATAGATACACTTATATTTTTCTACAATTGAGTTTTTCTGTTAATTAAATCATTATTGTCAGTGTTACTTCAATATTTTAATTGTTGGTGCATTTATTACCTCTTTTTGGAGACTATTCCAAGGTCCACGGAGTCTGAGGAGGTGGCCCTCCTCCGGTTCAATCGAAATCGGCAGTAAAATAGTTTTATGTGGTGTCTGCGTAGACCTCTTTCTGATGCAGGAGTGAATAACAGGTCCTGAGATATATCGTAATGAGCATTGAGGAAATTGTAGGCAAAAATGAGATCATCGTCGGCGCTCAAGGGAGAAAAGGTGAAGTTTATTTAGTCGACTTTGATAGGACAGATCTCAAACTCTGCACCATTCGAGTAGCCAGTCTTTGAACTGTCTCTAGGTGCTGGACATCACGTATTAGATATAAAGTAGAGGCCTGGACATCATACTATAAACTATGAATGTTTTAGATGGTTTGAGGAAGGACAAATAACGTTAATAAAGGGCGAATGATAAGAGAAATTGTGAGATGAATGGAATGATATAAATAATCATCTAATAAAAAGAAAGGACAGACAAGTGAGATTAGGAAGAGTAGATAAAAGCAAATGATTATTATCAAAATAGAAATATATATAATTACTCGAAATGGATGTCACAAAATAAGCTTTTTTTTTTCTTCAAAAGTTCCCAAAAGCAAACATTTATTTTTTGACAAATATTTTTAAGTAAATACTTTCTAGTAAAAATATGATAATCAACCAATGCCACAATTAACATTTATATTATTGAATATATACGTTAACATATACTATAAAATATCCTATATAAATATATAATTTAACAAATGCTATAAAATATCCTATATAAATATATAATTTAACAAATGCTATAAAATATCCTATATAAATATATAATTTAACAAATGCTATAAAATATCCTATATAAATATATAATTTAACAAATGCTATAAAATATCCTATATAAATATATAATTTAACAAATGCTATAAAATATACTATATAGATATATAATTTGAAAACTGCTACAGAATATACTTATCTAATATATAAAGTAGAGACGATTTTTCCCTTGTACCTTCTCGGAATATAGGAAAATAACCACATGCATCACAGGCTACTATACCCAACACTATATTACACTTATTCACTCGAGCGTGTTTTAGTAAAGTTGTTATTATTTTTTTCTAGCTAACACTAAATATTACATTTGCCCCACCATCCACGTCTCTCCATCAAAACAACTTCATATAGGTGGTAGCAAAAACTTTCCCCCCTAACAATTCTGTACTGTCACTCTACTCATCGACACCGGGAACTAATACACACAGTTTAATTTTCACAAAACACCCGTTCTTATTTATTATTTGCCTGGTATTAATTTACTACATAATATAAAACAATACCACAAAGACTTAATGACCGCTCCCGTTCACTCCGATGATTTTCCGCAAATATCAGATTACGTTATTTCTATTTCTTCCTATGACTTCTATATGTATATTCATTCTGGAAACATTCGCCAACACAGTAGAGGGGGGGGGGTGAGAAAGAACAATAGGCCGTTCCTTTTTTTATTCGACAGTATGCAATAGGTAGTACTTTCTCCTGTGCAACGCCGGGCGACAGGTTCTGCTAGTAAATATATAATTTAAAAACTGCTATAAAATATACTATATAAATATATAATTTAACAAATGCTATAAAATATACTATATAAATATATAATTTAACAAATGCTATAAAATATACTATATAAATATATAATTTAACAAATGCTATAAAATATACTATTTAAATATATAATTTGACAAATGTTATAATATGTACTATTGTCTCCGTACTTTGAAATATACTATTGAAATACTTATTTTACTTAGAACAGATACTAAACTACCTCTTGCTGTTTTCAGGGGAATAAATCCTGCTATACTCGATAGGGAGAAAACATTTATAATGCTTTAGACTACAGTTTTTGGAGAACGTGAATATTCTATATGTTAAACTGACCTTGCGTCACACGGTAAATCAGAACAATGATTGTGCTCTGAACATACAGGCAAAATAAAAAGACTTCATAAGCCAAGGTTACGTTTTTAGTTGAAGAAATTCTCTGGGAATTCCTCAAGCGTTACAAGATTGTTGAAAGTATTGTTCCATTGAAAATTTGAATAAAGCTTTCCTCCCCCCTCCCCCCCCCCACTTATGAATAAAAGATGTTGTGTAGCTTCCGTTAAATTAGCAATACTCTTGCTGGGTTGTTATTTACATAATAACTCCGTACTTCGAAGATCTCCCAGAGAAACAGGAACTACTAAGAAAGATAAGAAATGTGATAATTGTATTTGGCATCGCATTTCTTCATGTGTAGCAACATATAAAAAAAAGACAATATCATACAGAAGTTAGAGATAGAGCACTCACACAGGAGTGATTGCTGTTGTAGAAGCTCTTTACCCTTTATTAGGGATGCTTATCCAAAAGGTAAAGAATATCTTATATTCATATCGTTCTTTGATTTGGATGTGGTTACTACACGTTCAGTCTCTATTACATCTAAACTCCTTCGATTTTTAGGAGTATGCCGAGAAACACACCTGGTCATGTAAACTGTGGGATAAGGGATTATTTTGATCCCTACACTCTTCAGGGTGTAAAGATTGTTATGAAAATGTGTCTAAAAGGGTTCTGTTTGCTTTCCTTTATGTGACTCTTCAATCTTTTCTTCCTTTATTTCTTTGACCCTCATCCCGTTGTCATTGTTATAGTAAATAAAAAAACGCATTCTAACTTCTAAAAGAATGTCAAAGCAAAACTCCTGCCTAGATAGAGTTCAGAAATTGTATTTCATCTCAGACACCCATGAAAACAAGTTGTACATTTTAAGGCTGTGACACAAAGAATCCCTCCAAAAATCGTGACTATACAACCCTGGATAGTCTACACTTTTGTTCATCTCTCTTCAACATTAGACCAGCAGTGACAATGGGAACATAGGCATAGAATAAGTGATACTAAAACAGGCTTCCATAAATTTACTGTTTTTCTCTTTGTTCCTTCTACTGCAGTCTTCTTTGTCACTCAATATTATTAGATTGACTAGACCCTCTGGGCCCAGACAGTTTCTTTAGTATGTGTGTATATATATATATATATATATATATATATATGCAAGATAAAATGGAAATAAGGATAAGAGAATCAGCAAACTAACAAAAATATAAAAGCTTTAACAAAAGTTTATATTTTTGTTTGTTGATTCGCTTATCCTAAATTCCATTTTTATCTTGCATTTTGTCTGAAACATTGTTTCTATTATTCCTCATATATATATATATATTCATATTCTTTTTCGGTAGT
The DNA here is from genome assembly GCA_963556195.1 of Sepiola atlantica. NCBI lineage: Eukaryota > Metazoa > Mollusca > Cephalopoda > Sepiida > Sepiolidae > Sepiola > Sepiola atlantica. The sequence continues at coordinate 26,860,067 of OY744516.1, read as the reverse complement.
TCATTTTTGAACTTTTTTTAATCCTTTTTTCCTGCTGATAATGAATGAACAATTCGCTGATGAGAAACAGAGTGGGGAAAAAGACTACATATTCCCCTTTAATTACTGCTTCGAAACGTGCATAGGAAATTATTATAGCATTGAATTTGGAAAAAATAAGCATAACAAATACAGTTTTAAACATTTAAAAAATCTTTTGTTTGTTTGTGAGATGAAGAGGAATTACAGGTATTCTTAGATATTGAAAGTACAGAGGTAAAGACAAATAAAGAAATTAGAAGATCAGACGAAAGGTATGGCCATGGATTGATTTATACTTTTATCATTGGAATGCACATATATATATATATATATATTATATGTATACATGCCCAAATTCTAATATATATTATATAGGTTTTAACGCCAATACGTAGTTAAAGCAAAATAAATTGTTTTGAACTATTTAAAAAATTTCCAACGTTATTGATAATTTTTAACCATTTATTTATTTATTTTTATGATCGCTTATGTTTTAATTAATGCTTTGAAACATGACATAAATCATAAATCTATGATGTCTCATTAAGCTATAATCATTTTGTTATGGTAATGTTTTAAGATCTAGTTATAAGAAAATCTAAATAGCTCATCAGACTGAAGATCTCAAGGTTTCGGTCTTGATTTCCGCTTTATTTGTTGTGAATTTAGTATTTAGTATTAATACAATATTTTCCATTTCTTGTTACTGACAGACATACATACACCGAAAATGCTCCTTATATTATGAGTGGATTGAATAATACTCAGTTTAGTATGAAGGAAATAGTATGCGTTAAAAAATTAAATTAAAAAATGGTGACTTAACAATAAATATACCTATTAAAGAAATAACCCAGTGAAAGAGGATGGCACGGGCGGATTTAATTGTAGGAGTTATTTTTAACAATGTTTGCATAAATAAGAAAATGCTGTCTAAATAAACACAATGTATCTCTCTTCTCTCTCTATATATATATGTGTGTATATATATATATATATATATATATATATATATAGTGAGCTATGAAAATATATTCATGGCAATTAAGCTACACAGAGTCTCCCGGGTTTCATTCCCGGGGGATCTTCAGGCTAAAATGCATTTTAGCCTGAAGATTCCCCCGGTGATGAAACGCGGGAGCCTCTGCGTTGCTTAATTGTCATACATATATTTTCATAGCTTACTACCTAGCTCTACTTACATATCGAGCATTGTTGAAGTAGATACTGAAAATTGATACATAAAAATTATATCTCCTTATAAAATCTTATGTGGATACATGAAATAGTAATATATATATATATATATATATATATACTTTTTTTTTGTATTATGTTTATATCTTGTCTAGCTGAGGAAACGTACATGGTTATAGATCCATGAAATGAAAAGTTATATTTTCACTAGTAAATGATTGTAAGGGATGCATGTTGTTGAACTCGGTGATACGAAAGTTTACTTTTTAGCTAAGATGACTTTAATCAAATTATGATAATTTAAATCTGCCGATTGTTATATGATGGAACGAAATCCAAAGCAACAACAGTGGTAAAACCTGTGCTTATCCTCTTTTTAGACAAGAATAAGAACGACGTTTGGAAGTCTCAATGGAATATTAAAACTCTGATAATCTTCTTTGTTTGTACATTGACTGTTTTAGATAGCGGGGGGGGGCAGGGAGGCGCGAATGAGACAAGAAGTGGTGGGAGGAAGGGAGTAGTAGTATTAGCATAGAAGAAAAGTAAGAGGATGGCATGAATAAAAAATAAAAGTAAATATTATAATATGGGGTTGGGAGAAGAAAACACAGAGGTTCTCATTACCAGGCAACGCCGGATCGGTCTTCTCTTTTCTAGTTTATTTTAAAAGAGAATATTCATTTGTTTTTTGTTTTTTTACATCCGAGGCAATTTATTCTATCCATGTGCTATTACAAAGAGCACTCTTGCCTTTCCCCTGCCCACTTAATGTCTTGAAGAGCAGTTGGGCAAAACTCCTGAAAGTATTGTCATAGACCCCCTCCAAAAAAAAATTGATTATCACGTTTAGAGTATGCTAATCAAAAATAAAAATAATATATTTTTATTCACGCACCAATGTGTGTTTTCTTTGCTATTCTACCCTCATTGCAGTATGGATCTGAAATTATTAATTTCAGGGGAAATAAGCTTCTATATTCTGAATGAGTGATTTCAATTACACTGGCTGTACAATAAGTGTTGCTGTTATACTGAAAGAATAAATTATCTCCCCTTTGGTGCATGGAAATAAAATAAGAATTTTTTTTTCATGTTATACTGAAGGTATTATATGAAGTAAATTATCTCCCCTTTGGTGCATGGAAATTAAATAACAATTAAAAAATTTTTTTCATGTTATACTGAAGGTATTATATGAAGTAAATTATCTCCCCTTTGGTGCATGGAAATTAAATAACAATTAAAAAATTTTTTTCATGTTATACTGAAGGTATTATATGAAGTAAATTATCTCCCCTTTGGTGCATGGAAATAAAATAAGAATTTTTTTTTCATGTTATACTGAAGGTATTATATGAAGTAAATTATCTCCCCTTTGGTGCATGGAAATTAAATAACAATTAAAAATTTTTTTCATGTTATACTGAAGGTATTATATGAAGTAAATTATCTCCCCTTTGGTGCATGGAAATTAAATAACAATTAAAAATTTTTTTCATGTTATACTGAAGGTATTATATGAAATAAATTATCACCCCTTTGGTGCATGGAAATAAAATAACAATTAACATTTTTTTTTTGCTAACCCTCCTCTAAACATGGCAATCGAAAATAATCTACAGTTATTTTGGAGGGAAAATAACTTTTTAAAAAATGTATATGTAATAGAGTCTGGATCCACCCCAGTCCAACAGAAACTGGGACATTTCGGTGACCTTTTATCTGTCGGGCTAAGGTATTAGTCCTTGGTAGTCCTATGAGGTCCAACCTCCCAGGTCTTGCCTCCGCTCTTTGGGGTGGAGTAAGTTTATTGCTTACTGCCTGAGGCGCCCCGACGGGGAATGCCGACGGGGGCTGCCCAGGCAATTTTTTAGGGGCCAGAGTGCTTTTTCTTTAGGGGTACTGACTTGACGCTCCCCATCCTCTGGCCTTGTGCCACATCTTCCTGCGGTAGGAAGGAAGTAAATACCTGGTATAGAATCTGTAACCTCTTTCCACCGCCAAAAGTATTAGCTATATTTTTTGTTAAGAATAAGTTAGCGCATTTCAGACACGTCGGAATACGTTCTCAACAATCAGTCCGACAGTGACTTTGTTGCTGTCGGGCTATGGTGTTATCCTATTCAGTCTCAAGAAGACCACCTTCTCAGGCTTAATCTTCTCTTTAAGAAGGGGGTTAGTGTACTGTTAATTGCCTGAGGCGCCCATACCAGGGAATGCTGACGGAGCTGCTCAGGCATTTTGTGTAGGCCTGAGATTGCTAATCCCAGTTCACTGGCTTTTCAACTTAACACCTGACCTTGTGTCTAACCTTCTGGAGAGGTAAATAAAATAAGGTTGCCAACAGTTTTGAATACTGTAATTCAGATTTGAGGGGAGGACAAGTTGTCTGCCCTTTTCATGACCGGCGGGGGGGGGGGAATGGCATCAGAGTTGGTTGAGAGTAAGATGACTCCTGTTTTCTGTCTCGTTCGCTCACTCTCTCTCTCCCTTTCTTCCTTCTTGGGCTACTTGAAACAACCATGCTTCACTGATTCTGTTTTAATAAAAAGTAAACTGTACCAGCATGTGTAATTGGTGCTTTGAAACCATTATTTTCACGTCGACAGTATGAGTGGTTCGAATCCAAGATGGTGGACTCGATAAGCAGACGATAATAATCATCACCAGACTGGTGTCAAGTCATAACATGGGACAAATCTGCTCATCAAATCCTTCACCTATGTAACAAGAGTAGGTTCAAGCAAAACTCCAGGTTCATGAAGCAAAAACTCCCAAAGTCAACTTTCTTGAAAGAAATCAATAAAAGAAAAAAAAAGGTAAATATTAAACTTTCTAATCGTATCAGACTGAACTGACTTTTGTTGTGTGATGTGTTTTGGTTTCTAAGCCATTGTTTTTATATTGGGGAAAATAATCTGTCCAATTTGTCACAAGGGTAAATAATTACCATAATTCGCATTCAACTTATATACATTCTCAATGCCAATGTCTTGCATAAGACACTATATATCTTAAAACGAACGAGAAACTGACAATTCTTCAACAAAAAAAAGTACTAAAACCCCCTTACTTATACAACAGGATTTATTTACGTTTACAAATAATACACCAAAGCTTTTTCATACGTGGATATACAGCCTTAACAAACTTTGTTGAGATCTGGTTTCAATAAACACATCAACAAAACTCATTTGACCACATGTTGTCACATCAACGGTCGAAACAAAAAAAAGAAGTTCACTTCCTCTTTTCCATAAGTCATGTTTTTATATTCATGACCAAATCGCTAAATCAACCAATTATTTATCACTCTCATCGTCACGTGATCGTGATCAGGAAAAACAAAAATAAACAAAAACAATGTACATGAAAACCGGTTTTCTGTTGTTAGAGTGGGTTTCTCCTATTTCGCCACACACCCAAAACGCGAATTCTTTTATACGTGTGTTTATTTATTTGTTAGTTGAAAAATCTTTTCAATTAAAAAGAAAAATGTTGTTGAACAGATATTTACACCATTATCAGAATTTGATCTCCGTCGATGTTGTATTACATATTTTATCCAATAGTTCCCCGAATTCTTTCTTTATTATCATTATTCCAAATTCATCTAATTTCGTGTCAAAATGTTCTACGCTATTGCTGTACTTAATTTGTTTACAAAATATAAACTCGATTAGAAAACAATTAAATTGGTTAATAGATATAGTTTTGAAAATTTGTCGTGACAACATTCAAGATCAAATAGACAAAAACTTCAAAAATCCAGCATTTAATATAACGAACACTTTTTGTCTGTCTGTCGGTCGGAAAGAATTTTTGTAAACATAAGAGAGGGGGAGCGGGCGCGAGTAATTACTATTTACTTAATTTTTTCAAGTCAGCATTCATAATCTTTGTATAAATTAGGTTGGGAAGCTTAATTACTTAATTTAGATTAAATAACATTAAGTAAGATATAAATAAAGTAGAAAGAAATTTCAAGAAGAGACTGCGATTCGAACACACAACGTGTTAAGAATCTTACTTAAACTAATACTCTTTCAACTTCTTTATATACTGTTACCAAAACTCGTTCAGACACCAGACGGGTTTTGCAATTTACATAATTAATTTCTTTTAAACTTCTAATAAATTCATATTTACCAATATACACTTATAACTGCTAGTCTCAAATTTACATATGTATTTACAATATTTAATCCAGCATTTAAAGTTTTTTGCATATTAATTTATTCATCTGTACTTGTTCCAATTTGAAAAAATTATGAAATAATTTTACCTTTTTTAATGTTTAACTAGCAAAATTACCCGGCGTTATCGAAGCTTCTAATTTCTGTAAATTACAAAAATTACAGAAAAGTAAAACAAAACCATTTGCTTAATATTGTAATTTGAAATGTCGAAGGTCAGTTAGGGACGAGATCAGAGTAAAAATAATTATGCCGAAGTTCTTGCGACTCTCGCCGGTATCCACAACACTGACCCTAAGGTTTTTCACCTTAGGGTCTGCTTACTGCATATGGTTCATATCTTTCTATATCACTTTCTCTTTCTCGGTATATATATATTTATATGTATATATATATATATATATATATATATATATATATATGTGTGTATATGTAATCTCTGTTCACACATTAATGTGTGATGAAGTGTGAACAGAAAGGAAGCCTTCGTGTTATTAATCTCAAGTGTCCTCATGTATCACCCCGTCACCTGTTGTTTATTTTCACCTGTTAAAACTTTCCTACCCTAACCAGACCACCCACCTATCCAAATTCTGTTTGAATCTCTCTTACCCTACGATTTTAGTGAGTAATTTTCCATATTATAAAAAGAAAAAGACAGTTTTAGAAAAACAAACAAATAAAACACATTCTCAAGTAGTTCAATATAATACTGGTGGCATAGATAGCCTTTTTTAAGTTTTTTTCTTAAGTTCTCTCTTTTTTTTCTTGTGAGCGCTAAGCTTATTTTAGCAGATCGATATTTTTTTTGTTTTTATGTTTTTTGTTTTTTTTTGTTTTTTTCTTTTCTTTCAATATTTTTAACAGAATCATAGTAAAAATTCATGGTATCGTTGTGTGAGAAAAGCAACACTTTGTAAATGGGTTCATATATAATTTTATCATGGAGACAATTATTATATTATTAACAAGCATTGCGTGAGTGGAGACATATTGCCGGGTGGAGGGCTTAACAAAAAATTATTAAAAATATAGTCATGTTTACGATTTTATTTTTTAAATACGTCTTTAAAAAATTCATTAAACTTTTCTCATATTTTATTTTTTGATTTCAATTAATAATAAATAAAATTTGAAAAAATAATTTAATGTGTATTCATCAAAATTACATATAGATAGTACAGGCATACAGAATTTTGTCTGATAGAAGGTGAATATATTATGAAAAACTAAGTCGTTTTTGGTTAAAATACCAAATATTCTTCTTCGATTCAATTCACGTCACTTTTCCCTTTTTTAGGGGTCAGACGTTTTCTAATATTACGCAAGCCCATTCTCCAATTCTCGCGGTTTAGTGGGTCAACTGTCTCAAAATTCACTCTGTGCGGTCTTGTCCAATCAATTGCTTCCAAGTTTTCCTTGACTGGCCAACCTTCCTGCGATTTAAGATATCCATGCTTCTGCGGTGGTTATTCCAGGAGGATTAACGTTCTACGTTCAAAAACACCCGATCGGCAGAGAAGGACGTTTGGTTTTTTTTACTCGCGACCATCGCACGAGTATATTTCAAAAGGATTCTTTATTTTCATTAATTCAACAGAAGCGTTGTTTTCCTTCTTTCGCCAGGTAAAAAAAAAAAAATATTTAACGACATTTAGGGCACGTCTACTTCACTTATGTGTCACTATTTTGTTCATACAAGTGGAATTCTTGTTTTATACTTCACCAACAACATCTTGATAAGCAACTCACTGGTAATGTATGACATTTGTACATGCTTAAGTGGAAACGACATCAGCCCTAGTTAGATGGGAACGGTGGAGGTCTTGGACTGCCAAAAGTGTTCAAGTTGGTAAAGGATAGGCATCCAGCCGTAAAATTGCCTTAAATACAATGTCTAGTCGAAATACAGCAGGAAAAAAGAAAGGCAGTGCGAGTAGCACTAATGCTGCTGGTAATGTCTTGGGCTTCGTAGATCCCAGGATGCGTGGATCTTCAGGGCCTATGGATTCCATCAAGCCTTGCCAAAGACAGGAGTGGAGAGGAAGACTTAGATTTCGAGACTAGACAATCAGGCCCCACCCTCATCAGAGGATTAATTGTGGCCTGATTCAACAAATAAACCGGTTGATGATGATGATGATGATGATGATGTTCGGACTTACAAAGCATGCTAACCGATTGACCCACAGTCATGTACAAAATTATGATGCCATTAGATACATAACCCAAACTGTCTACTTTTTCTTTTCTTTCTGTCTCTCCAGAATCGAAATTTGATCTGCAAAAGGCAACGAAATAAAGGAAAGAAAAAAGCTCTACTTTTCACTGGTGAATCTCAAAAAAATTATGTTATATAAATTTATACCCGGTGATTTGGGTGGCAGTACTATGACTTGGGACTGTGTAAGGCTTAGATCCTCCGACTCCCTGTATGATATTAGTAATTTATTGCTGATTGGATTAAATATGAAATTGGATGAAATCGATTGAAAATGAAATATTCGTTTTTAACACAGGCAAATATTTGCCTTAGTTGACTGATGAAATTTTTTTTCTTCTATGTAGCTTGTAGTAAAAATGCCATTGATCACAAAAGCTGGAGGGAGAAACTTTCTTTACTTTCTATATAAGATGATATAGATTGGTGACAATGAGGAATCTTCTTTTTCGAAGTCAATAACTTATTTTGGATGAATCTGAGCAGATCCAAAATGAAGACTTTCTTTGAAATTGAAAAAACAAACAAGTTAAATGTATTTTTATATATTTATTTTTGCCACTTATCTATATGCTTTGCTTGTGTCACATAACTGCTTGAGTTACTAAAGCAGATGAACACATTACGCAACACGTGCCGTTAACCGTTTACTTAACACAATTCCTTGATCCGTTTACTTTACACCTGCCCCAAACCAACTTGCCTTACATAGAAACTGTTTCCTTTACTATTACCCTTGACTTATTTGGGTTGTATTTTGCTGCTGTGCTTAAAGGAAGGAAAACACTCATGCATAAAAATACTAGAAAAATACTAGAAGAATACCCGTCCCAGGACGGGTAAAATAAATTTTGTGAACAAAATTGTTTTTCACCACTTTTATGTCCCCATAAGATTAAAATCAATATATAATGCTCCTCGACCTTATGTTTAGTATCCTTATTTAAATGTTGATCAAAATTTATTACATGATTTGGATTCTAGAAAATGTCCCAAATTTAAAGCTTAACCTTACAACGAAATTGAGGTTCACAGCTTATTCTTTATTGTTTTTATTTTAGATTCCCTGTGAAATATCTCCATCTTTCATTCATAATTTATAAATGAATAGCATCTTGTTGTATCAATTGATTTTTATAGGTTACTTTGAAAGTAGCTTTTATTAATTAATAGGTTTAATTACAAAGATATATAAGATGTTACAGTTCTTGACTTTCTTGTAAGTAGAAAAATCAAATTTCCTTCTGTCTTTTTTCTAAAAATATTTTAACACTTCTGGTGAACAAATTGTCTTCACATTCCATGTGCGATGTTTCTGGCCAAAAGGAGGAATCATTGGCGTTGGTTGGAATCTATCCATCTAACACTTATTGTTGGCTAGTTTTTCACCTTGAAGTAGCTCTTTACATTAAGTCGCTTCATGCCTTGTCTGGAGCGATTTCCATAAAAAAGAATTGATTTTCAAAACACTAAATCGCACTAAATCACCAACATAAATGTTAAACCTAAAAAAATATTTATTTATTTATTAGGTTTCAAAGTCTATTAAAAACAAAAGGTCTCTGGCAATGAAAGTCCATAGAAATGAATAGGTTGAATACTTTTTCCCTTGGCCATAGAAACTCCGAGGCAACCTTGTTTGATAGATTTAAATTAAGTTTTTAAAAAAATGATCAAAAGATTTAAATGAGATTAAAAAAAAAATACTGGAAAAAAAGAAACAAGATTTTATGGAATAAAAAAAAAAAATAGAACATGTTCAAAACTCTTTGCTGTCTTTTCATAAATATTAATCTGTTTTAATATAGGGTGACCCCCCCCCCCCAATAAATGCCACCTATGTAAACGTTAATAAAACTCGCAATCTTTTCTGTCTTGATTTTAGCTGTGATGACCGTTTTCAGTTTAGGAATAGTCTAAGGATTGTTTTCATAGACATTATCTTTGAGATAACCACACAGATAAAAATCTAGGAGGTTAAGGTCCGGTGAGTGTGAAGCCGATTCAAAATCACACCGCTTACTGGTGAGACGATCACCAAAGTGCCCTCATAAGTCATTCCAAAAAATTATTGGAAGTAGGGGAGTTGCCCCAATCTCTGTAAACCACTGGCAAAAACTTTTAAAACAACGACTTGAAAGCACTCTGTATTGATCATGACTGACATTGAATGGTAATAAAATAAAGACTGTTGGATATTCATGACTGGAATCGAGTGGACAAGCCAGGCATAGACTAAAGTTTATTCGTACCAAATATAGTTGGATTGCAGAAAATATTATGAATTTCATTAACGATTTCATTGATGACAAATTTTGTTAGTGTCATCCAGTATTTATATAATTGTGATTGGATCTATTTTTGCTAATGGAAACAGAAAATATTTATTATAAATAGGTTTGTAATATTTTAATTGTTTTTCTTTTAAATAATAGTTTATATGAATTGAAACAACAGCAGTAGGTCACTTAAAAGAGTAGAACTTTTTTATTTTTGTCATTATTCTTTGAATTAAGATCATTAAGCAAAATATTTTTCGATTAGAATGCAATGTTCATACAAATAATTTTTGTACCAAAACAAAATGGAGAGTCTTTTGAAGAATTGGATTTGCATTAGAACATTAATGTTTTTTGTTAATTTATTGGATGTTTATTTAATGAAAAACAAAAATTGGCCGAAACTTAAATAGCTGTTTTTGACATTTATAAATAAACTGAATAAGAAATCTAGAAATGAATCGAATCAAAAACTTAGTTTCACTTTTAAGGAATCGCTTTGGAGCATTTTCTTATCTCATGCTTATTTTCTTGGTTGTAAAATCCTATTAAGAACTAGATAGAATTTGCTACATATATCATTGTGTCCTTCTGTTCTTAGAGCTGAACCTCATATTTTATTCACGAGAAAAATTATGTTAATAAAATTAAACGTTGTTTTTGCCGTTTATAAATGTCTGTCGAGGATGCCAACTGCACAATAATATTTTAAAACCTACCTAATACAAAATTAATACCACTGTTGGCTTAAAATTATCCGAATTTTCTTCCTGGAATTATTTTGGCTAAATGTTAGGGGAATCTGCTCTCCTGTTCGGAAGTTAAGAAAACTTGTTCCACGTGCAGAAATTCAGATCGAGGCTATCTTTTCTGGTAAGTCTCTCAAAGCAATCGGACATGTTCCGACCAGGTAGCCATCTCGGCATGACCTTTGCAAACCCTGATGCTGTGTCCATCAGGAACCTCTTCTGGTAGAAGTCGTGTTAACTCCCAGAACCTACCAACACAAATGTAAGTAATATTTACTTATACATTGTTCATGCCTATTCTTTATCTCCAACCTCGGCAAAATGTGTCTTTCTATTTGTATTGGGACTTTAATGTATTCTTATGCCTGTTGTTCTCCGTTTGTAAATTATACTGTGTATCACCTGAAATGCTCCATAAGTTCTTTTATTCCTGTCTTTGACAAACTGTTTATATGAGAGTAAATCGATGTATGTAGATGGGGAGGCAAATTATAATTAATTAATAAAATGTCCCTTTTCGAAACCAATATGAAAATATCAGGAAGTTTAGTAGCGATGGAGAGGCGCTCATAAAACCAAGTCAATTCACGATGGTGCCCAGTGTGGTACGTCATTGACAGACTAAGGCTGTTGATGAAGTCGTGCAGGGTGGAGGCGATCGGTTGAAACACAAATCTGTCGAGAGAGCCGGACTATTTTGATTGCTTGTGGTTCTCTGCTGACGCTGCTGCATGTCCAGGGTTTGTTGCTGATTCTGTCACTGACGAGGGCGCAAAAGTTTATGTAAATTCAATTCTGTTATTTCTTTTTTTTTTTTTTTTTTTTTTTTTTACTGTTCTTTTTTCCGTCTTCTGACACCCATGTGTTATGATGACACAAAATAGTGCAGGAAAAATATACCAGAACATTTGGTCGCTACAAACATAGAAGGAAGGATATAATATTTTCATAACCACTATTGGATTTCTTCCTAAAGTTTTACTTGAAACGAGTTGTTTTTGATCTTGGTATAGGGCTTGGTTTCTCTCTCTATGAATGCAATTGTTTTGTTGTGGCATCCATGATTATTATCTGTGCCGTCTTTGTTACCAATTTGTTTGAAAGCTTTGGGGTGACTGTTCAGCTTTGCTCATCAAGTGAACTGTGAACTATTGATAGGCATTATGGCCTATGCTAAATCTAACACATGAACAGAGTTTTGAAAATGAAAAATCAAGGTAAACATTATCAAATAACAAGACATTTAAAGAACTACAGTTTTACATAAGTATAAAAGTCATTCTTAGTCAGTAAATGTTCATTTAATAAAGTTTATACAACTCGTTTTTCTGGTAGGAAAATGTTTAGTGGGTGGCATTGTGTAAGTATGTGTAGGTTAACCTTGTTCTGTTAGTGCGTGTAATTGAGTATTGATTTACTCCTCTCCAGGAGTTAGGCACAAGGCCAGTTTTTATCTTACTCCCACAAGTAAGATGTGACCCAAGGTCGGGTCGGGAAAGTGGGGTTTAAAAATTGCCTGGGCAGCCCCATCAGCATTCCCCGGTAGGGGCGCCTCAGGCAGTAAGCAATAAACTTACTCCTCCCCAAAGACGGGAGGCGAAGCCTGGGAGGGGGGACCTCCTAGAACTGGACAGGACAGACCCATAGACAGGCGTAAATCAAGCCCCGAAGGCCAAGACAATACCAGTCTATGGGGTGCAGTATCCATCGGAACAGATACTACACTTTGATCTTAGCCAAATTTGCTTCTGTTCACCTGACCTCTTTTCAGTGCATGTATAGATGTGCGCGAGGTGAGGAAGCTTGTACCAGAGTTTGTAAGTGCCCTTTTCTTCTCGTTTCCCCAGCCAAACGCCTGGGAGGGGGTTCTGCTAAGCTTACGTTCTTGTGGATCCTTTTGAGGCGTGCCAGTTTGGGTCAGTCTTGCCTGTTTACTTCACCATCTCTTATAGGGGTTTCTCGGTTCGCATAGGCTTGTTAATTTGTCATAGGTTTGTTATGTTTTGGGTTTGAAACTATATTTATTGGTTGAGAAATATTGAGTTAACATGTTTCTGTGAAAACTGACTTGCTTTTGGAAGTGAAGAGGAAAGCATATCTCAACGAACCGGAGAAAGAGAGTGTGGCTATTGAAGCTATTAACCTTTTAGCATTCATTCGAATTGCATCTCTATCCATCACACCATAACTGACCAATTTAGCAAGTTTAAAATCCTCTTTTACTTGCAATTAGTATTCAATATAAAAATACCATTCAATTCTAAGATATTTATTTTTTACCTCTAGGATTATGTCCATATGCACAGGGAAATCTTACGTGAACAGCTGGACTCTTAACTGTCGAAGGCAAGATCTGTTTGAATCACATCATTTTCATTCAATGCCAATGATTCGAGACTCCATTCGTATGAAGGAGATTGCGTTTTCATTCCTCTATTATGGCAGAGTACAATTGCCAAATTTAATGGAGAGAAAGTCTCATAATTACGAAAGCTATTTATGGCCTCCCATAACCAAATTGAAGAACAAACATTGACCGAGGATTATCTATAATCGGATGGGAGAGATAACGTTGATATTGTGAAGGGAGATAACTGAGGAGAATACATCAAGAAACTTTTGTTCTTAAGATCAGGATTCTGATACATTAATCTACCCCCATCATACGCCAAGATGAGAGATACGTTCCAAAAACGCCCCCTGTGCCACCTAGCAGATACTAGATACTTCAGATCGTATCATAGATTTCATTCTAGACTAGAATATATACTGAGAAAGTTTCATGGTTTAAATGAATAGATAATGAAATACTATTTGCGTCTTCTTTTTGCAATTTCCTGCTACAGAAAATGGCAAGTACAACTATTAAGAACACAGCATTAAAAAAAGAAAAGAGAATTAGTTTCATAATGTTTCTTATTTTTAATTCTCACAATCATTCTAAGCTACTTTTTTAATTTCCTCTTTTTTTTTTTTTTTTTTTAACTTCACAAGTGATGTCAAGGGCGACTGTGATAAGCGGCATCCTGAGTGGGGAGTTATGCAGCAAGATGTTTGTTCATATTACATTTAAATTCCTGGATGATGATACAGTCGGAGAAACAGTGAGCAGAGAGAGAATTCCAAAGGCAAGCAATCTGAAGAAAGAAGCTTTTAGTGTAGAAAGTTTCTTGTATCTGTACATCGCTACATTGATGGGGTGGGATTTTGCTTAAAGTCGGGTTGGTCGGTGGTATTTACGTGGGGATGTACAAGTGCAGTAAGTTCGTCAGAGCACATTCTGTGGAAGTACTTGTCAAAAAAAACACAGGGATGCAACATTGCAGTGATGAGACAGGGGTTGGAGCTTGGGAGACAACACAGGACCTGTTAGGTTAAAGACTCTTTTTTGCACTCTATCCCGACTAGTGATTAGTGCACCAGCCCAGATATGGCAACAATGAATGGTGAGGATTATATAAAGGGAACTGGCAGATGTGAAAAGTTTTCCTGCCCAGTAGAGGAAACCCACCTTCTTTGCAGCAGTATCTTCTATGTCTTTATTCTAATTCATGTTGTCTGTGAATGTAAGACCTCTCTTTCTTTTTTGTAAAATAATTTAATTTTAAATCGTTTTCAATCTATACATCAACATGAGTAACCCTAACCCATTACCATCTGAATAATAAGTCTGTACAAACGTTACAACCTTCTACAGCTGTCAAAAGAAAAAAAAGATTTCCGATTTATTGAAGATGAAATGTAAAAACGTAATTGTAGATCATCTGGTGTTTCTGCTGGTGAAAAAATTTAGAGTTAACCCATTTTAAAATGAATTGTTTTGAAATCGAATAAGGTATTATGAATTGAATTCTGTTGTACTTGTTGATTTAAAAGTGGAATTCATTTCATATATTTGAAGAAAAAATTCTTAAATTAAAAAAAAACAAAAACGCTAATTCGATCACTGAAAATGAAATGCTAAAATGTAATTGTAGACTATCTAGTGTAGCTGCAGGCTAGAAAATAAAGATTAAAAAACAACTTTTGTTCGCCCTCAAACTAAGCACATTGCCACTGAAGCATAAGATAGGGGCTAGATTTGTAGTGAGCAACCTGGATGGAGAATTGGTACCCATTTTAAGATTAATTGTTCTCAAATCGAATAACACATGATAAATTGAATTTTGTCATTATCGTCGATTTAACAGTGGCATTCCATTTATATATTGGAAGAATATTTAACTGACAATTATTTTTATGTTAAAACAGAAGACAGTGTGTAAGCAACTATGGAATTGCCATAGTCCAGCTCGTCTATATACTCAACCGAAGTCAGCAGGTATTAATATATAAACAAAAACTGAGCAGATGAGACAAAAGGTTCAAACAGATAGGGTAGAGAGCAATTCACACGTGTTGATACGTGGAAAAAAAGGTGTTATGTGCCACTGTCTCAACTGCTATGTAATAGTAATAGAAAGATATAATTATATACAGCTTAAGTTGAACATATAGTAATTGAGTAAATTGTAAATTAATAATTTAACTTTTGATTCGAAAAAATGTCTGTTAAGCTTTGAGGGGTAGAGCGTAACATCGTGGTAGACTATGAGTCACGAAGACATAGAAGAAAAGACAAGAATAGAATGGGGTAACAATAATACGTGCGTATTGCACAACTTTTATTCTCGGACTGAAGATACAATTTTGAAAGAAAAAATTTGGCGCCTTTTCATGTCACGTGATACCTCTGCAGCGCAGTAGTTATCAGGTAGTGCGGTGATCAGGTCGATTGCCTTATCACCACTTGTTTGAGTGGAACTATATTCAGTTGCCAATGTCTAAAATTAAAGACTTAGGCTTAAGAAGTCTTAAGAAGAAATTGAAATTAAAGGAATCTTGCTTAATTAGCATGTAATTGCTATGGATCAAAGTTAATGCAAATCTGACATATTTAATTTTTGAAATAGAAAGTTTTGTCAATAGAAACCCTTTAAAATACTCCAAATAAACTGAAATTCGGGAATATTTATTTATTGATGTCTAATATTGTTAAAAGTTCACAAAGATCGAAGGTATCTGAATGTTCACGAAGGGCTTCAACCCGCTCTTTACATAAAACTAAATTAAACATCCGTATGTCTAGCCTGGTGATACCAGATCAGGCTGCCCTGTAGCTCCCTGAGACGAAATTCACCTACATTGACGTTTTTTGTTTTCTTTTTTTTTTGTAAAACTTAATTATGTTCTACAAAACCAAAAACAAAAACAACAGCCCCTCTCCCTTTCTCCATCCCCTTTTTTATTTTATTTTTCCTACCCTACTCCCGGTCCTGGATATGACCTTAAACTACATCCGATGGTGAGATCCGGCTTACGGACTTTGGGGAATGTGGAGCCTCCTCTTAATTACCATTGCTCCCAGGTCCACCCTGACCCGGAGTGGTAGTACCTGTTAGGGTCCCAACTATGGGTTAAATAGAAACAGATATTAAAAGGGGAAATAAACAAAAAAGAGAAGAAAACAAATATACTTTAACAACCAAACCAAACACCATCAATAAATATTTGAACGTGTGAGGAACTTGAAGCATAAAAACTTTCACCAGGATGACTGCATTCGGCATTGAGTGGCCTGAAAGGGGTTGATGTGCCGTAAAGCGGGACAACCAAACTAGGCACCATGAATAAATATTTGAAGATATAAACAACTTGAAGCATAAAAACTTTCACCAAAATGACTGCATTCGGCATTAAATAACCTGAAAAGGGTTGATATGCCGTAAAACAAAACAACCAACCAAACGTATGTCTAGCAGCTGCTTTCTAACATTTATAATGATCAGTTATTTTAGGAGTGAAACCTATGCATAGAAATATATAACTTGATAGAGCGGTACAAATAGAAATAGAAAAAGCATAAATTATCATTACTTACCTTCCAGAATGTTTTCAATATATTGTGTGTAAGGAGTGAAGGACGCTTCTTCAAAAGTGCTGAATCTAATAAGTTTTTCTTCGTTGATTTCTGGATATAACTTGATGCCTACGAAAAGAGAAAAAGTACATATTGAAAATAGGAGAAAAACGAATGACTAAAAGCAAGACAACACATATATTTCTTATAACCAATCAAATGCAACAAGCAAAGAAAGAAGGAAAGTAAAAGTTAAAGAATTCCAGACATTGTTATCATGTGAACAAGTTTCATCTGACTAGTTTCCTCTTGCCATCAAAGTGCTGATCACTACGTTTTTTTTTATAGATAAACAGAACGTTTCTGTGTCTATCACATGCACAGATGATTAATGAAAAGAGTTTCAATTAACCAAAAATATGAAAAGGAATTAGCATTGAAAATAAAATGCTGTAATACACTGTCTTACTAGTTTCCTATGTATCTATATATTTAGCACAGGAAGTGAAACCTGGTCAGTGAAGATTGAGGACATGCGTTGCATGGTGGGAAATGATATGAGAATGATACGATGAATGTGTAATGTGAGTTTAAAGACGATTATATCTTATTATCGCAGAAGATTAAATCTGGAGAGTATAGGGAGATGTGTGCAGAACAGGATATTTCGATGGTATGGTCACATTGAAAGAATAGATGAGAGTGTGTGGGTTAGTAGATGTAGAACAGTTGAGGTAGTAGGTTCAGTTCAAGGAAAACATGGGAGGGAGTGATGAGAATTTATTTAAGAGAAAGAGGGATACATGAATACCTGATTAGAGATAGGTCAGTTGAACAGTCAATTTCTTTAAGCCATCCAACGCATGCCAGCACGTAAAATGGATGTTAAACCGAATATTGAGAGTGATGCTTTGCCAACTAAATTACCACTCGATGATGGTGTCTAGTAGGTAATTCAAATTCTTCTAAACTCTTCAAACTATTATCAAATAAGTTTGTGTGTGTTTATTTCGCAACAACCTAATAGTCATGCCATGAAACATTAAAGAATACATGTTTGTTTCTGAAATCGATTTAACTCACGAGTTAAAAAAAACCTCTTTACTAAGAGCTTTACTTACTAATTAGCTTTAGATAATGTTAGCATTTTAATGGTGTCATCAGACCAGGTGCCTTAAACAATAGTCTCTGTTAATATTGGTCATAATGCTTTCCAAATCGCTGGCGCATTTAAACTCCAAAGAAATGTGTATACGTTTCTTGCTGCTTTCATCATCTTCGTCCCGGGGAGGTTAATAACAGACTGACAACCTGGGTGTGCCAAGTTCGAATCCAGTTCGTTCCACAGAAACATTTTCCCTTAGAATGTTGGCAACCTTCACATGATCCCTCCTGTAAGTACCCAATGTCTTACTAGAAATAATTCTAACTCGAAAGATATTTGGGGAAAACAAATACCAAGAATAGAATCATCTGATTCATACGAAATGAATGAATGAATCTTCGTTCCAGTAAAATTGTATTCTGAAACCTTTTCCTTACTTGCAAAAGGTGTAAATATTATTGATTCAGACTCTCAATGAAACTCTTTTAGAGTTAGGATGTTGAGGAAGAAGAACATGTAATATTTTAAATTCTTGTAGGATGTAATATTACGAGAGATTGTAAACCTAGGGTACAGCTACACTTTTAGTATGCAAAATGAGGAGTGATCTATTTGATTTCATTTAAAATGTCAAAAATAGGCATAATCTGATTTCACAAGTATTTGTTGATATTTCAACATGGTCATTTACAAGTCCAGTCTGAAGGGAAGCAGTCCCATGGTAATGTGTTCCATAGATAGGAGGTTATTGGAAAGAAACCTTGTTCACAGAAATTCCGTTTGGTTTTATGTACACAGAGAAAGAAAGGAAAGTATTTTACAGTGGTGGTAGTAAAACGAGTTCTTGCTGTAAATGGTTCACAGCAGAACCAGAGATTGTAGTTCAGTCGAGCTTCACTATACTAGTTGATGGTGATGAAGAAGATTCGCAGGGTATTAAAGATTCTTTGTTTTGCATATTGCCACCAAAGCATAAGGGCTACTGTTATAGGGGGCAACCTGGATGGGGAGTTGGTCAGCAAGACGTTTGTTCATATTACATTTACGCTCCATTGAAACCCGCCAGCCACTGTTGCTAATGAAAGCTTTTGTTGTGTTTGATCTTTTCCATCGATTTTGTATCGATTACATTCTGATCTGTTTATTCTAAAATACTTCAACGATGTATATCTGTTTCATGTCGTTCACAATCATTGCGCCCAGTGATTGTGAACGACATCCAGCCATGAAGATATAAAATAGAATATGTATGGAAGAGAGAGGGGGGGGTATTTGTTATTCAAATGCTTCAATTCTGTTGAGAAAAGCGAAAATAAAATATTTCTCTTAAGAAGATTGCATGAGGCATGAAACATGTATCAGAGCCCAACAAAATAAACAACTTGGATAAAATCTATGATAACATTTCTTATTCTTCATTATTTATATATATATATATATATATATATATATATAAACACGAGTAACATGTAACAAAATGTAGGAAATAACTGGAAAAAGTAGATATCCCAATATAATGCAATCATCAACTGTTTAATATTTTTCTCTTTATATTTAAATGATTTATGTTTTTAATATTTCGTCTTTATTTCAAACTTTTATTCATTGTTTGAAATACTTTATCAGAATAATTACAAATGTGAAAGACAGACATGAGAAAATAAAAATGTGGGGATAGAAAAAAAAAACAGACCTAACAATAGAATGAAAAAAAGAATATTCATGATTGTAAAGTTTTTAAAAAAACAGACCAAAGAAGAGTATTTATGGTTGTAAAGTTTTAAAAAAACAAAAAACAGACTTAACAATAGAATGAAAAAAAAAAGAGTATTTATGGTTGTAAAGTTAAAAAAACAGACCAAACAATAGAATGAAAAAAAGAAGAGTATTTATGGTTGTAAAGTTAAAAAAAACAAAAAACAGACTTAACAATAGAATGAAAAAAAGAAAGTGTATTTATGGTTGTAAAGTTTAAAAAAACAGACTTAACAATAGAATGGAAAAAAGAAGAGTATTTATGGTTGTAAAGTTAAAAAAACAAACAAACAATAGAATGAAAAAAGAAGAGTATTTATGGTTGTAAAGTTAAAAAACAGGACTTAACAATAGAATGAAAAAAAGAAGAGTATTTATAGTTGTACAGTTAAAAAAAACAAAAAACAGACTTAACAATAGAATGAAAAAAAAAAGAGTATTTATGGTTGTAAAGTTAAAAAAACAGACCAAACAATAGAATGAAAAAAAGAAGAGTATTTATGGTTGTAAAGTTAAAAAAAACAAAAAACAGACTTAACAATAGAATGAAAAAAAGAAAGTGTATTTATGGTTGTAAAGTTTAAAAAAACAGACTTAACAATAGAATGAAAAAAAAGAAGAGTATTTATGGTTGTAAAGTTAAAAAAGAAGGACTTAACAATAGAATGGAAAAAAGAAGAGTATTTATGGTTGTAAAGTTAAAAAACAGGACTTAACAATAGAATAAAAAAAGAAGAGTATTTATGGTTGTAAAGTTAAAAAACAGGACTTAACAATAGAATGAAAAAAAGAAGAGTATTTATGGTTGTAAAGTTAAAAAACAGGACTTAACAATAGAATAAAAAAAAAAAGAGTATTTATGGTTGTAAAGTTAAAAAAACAGACCAAACAATAGAATGAAAAAAAGAAGAGTATTTATGGTTGTTAAGTTAAAAAACAGGACTTAACAATAGAATGAAAAAAAGAAGAGTATTTATAGTTGTACAGTTAAAAAAAACAAAAAACAGACTTAACAATAGAATGAAAAAAAGAAAGTGTATTTATGGTTGTAAAGTTTAAAAAAACAGACTTAACAATAGAATGAAAAAAAAGAAGAGTATTTATGGTTGTAAAGTTAAAAAAGAAGGACTTAACAATAGAATGAAAAAAAGAAGAGTATTTATGGTTGTTAAGTTAAAAAACAGGACTTAACAATAGAATGAAAAAAAGAAGAGTATTTATAGTTGTACAGTTAAAAAAAACAAAAAACAGACTTAACAATAGAATGAAAAAAAAAAGAGTATTTATGGTTGTAAAGTTAAAAAAACAGACCAAACAATAGAATGAAAAAAAGAAGAGTATTTATGGTTGTTAAGTTAAAAAACAGGACTTAACAATAGAATGAAAAAAAGAAGAGTATTTATAGTTGTACAGTTAAAAAAAACAAAAAACAGACTTAACAATAGAATGAAAAAAAAAAGAGTATTTATGGTTGTAAAGTTAAAAAAACAGACCAAACAATAGAATGAAAAAAAGAAGAGTATTTATGGTTGTTAAGTTAAAAAACAGGACTTAACAATAGAATGAAAAAAAGAAGAGTATTTATAGTTGTACAGTTAAAAAAAACAAAAAACAGACTTAACAATAGAATGAAAAAAAAAAGAGTATTTATGGTTGTAAAGTTAAAAAAACAGACCAAACAATAGAATGAAAAAAAGAAGAGTATTTATGGTTGTAAAGTTAAAAAAAACAAAAAACAGACTTAACAATAGAATGAAAAAAAGAAAGTGTATTTATGGTTGTAAAGTTTAAAAAAACAGACCAAACAATAGAATGAAAAAAAGAAGAGTATTTATGGTTGTAAAGTTTTAAAAAAAACGTTATTTGTCAGTGTCGTTCTAGTCTCTCAACTTCAGCATTGCCTTTCATTTATATATTATTTTTTAAACTTTTTTTCACCCAAACAAAGCATATTGCCACTGAGAAGTGAGGGGCTACTGTGATTAAGAGCTAAATTTCTATGGGGCATCCTAAGTGGGGAGTAATGCAACAAGGTGTTCAAATTACATTTAAGTTTCTCCATGTTGATACAGTCGGAAAAACAGGGAGAAGAAAGGAAAATCCAAATGCAAACAGTCTTAGAAAAGAAACTATTAGAATAGAAAGTTTTCTGGCATCTGAGAACCTTTACAGTGAAGAGGTGGATTTTGCTGTTCGTCGCAGTATGTACATTAACTAGATACAATTACAGTAACTTCATCGGAGCACATTTTGTGAAGATACTTGTAAAACAAAAGGATACAACATTGCGGTGATGGGACTGAGACTGGAGCTTGGTAGACAGTGATCGTCCTATTTGGTTTCTTGCAAACTTTCTGAAAAGGAGAGGCTAGTGGTTGGTGCACCAGCCCAGATGTGACAACACTACTCCATCATGGGCGAATGGTGGCTTTAAATATACAACCTAATGATATAGTTAAAGACAAATAGGTATGTCAATTGATTTCATTTTTCTATAAAAAATAATTTTCTTAAAATTGTCATGATTTTAATTCTACTGGACCAATTAAGATATTGATTTTAGAAATGGTGAAATTAAAGTAATTTATTTTTAAATCTATGTTAAGTTTAATGATTTTTTAATTAATTTTATACATTGTTATTAAAAATAATATATAAAGTACAAATCATAGTCCAAATAAACTTTCTTAAAAAAATTCGATTTACATTTCTTATTTGTTAATGCAAACTTAATTTTTAATTTATATGGATTTCTTCTGTACATACGAGAGCACCTTAAGATTAGGGTTAGGGTTGACAAATGTAATCAAACAAAGCTAATAAAAGATAGCTAGTAAAAATCAATTATCTTTCCATTCTCACTGCTTCCTACCTCCATTTCTTGGCAGCCGTATCTATCAATTATTCCCCTATCTTATCTTGCAAGGACACGTAATTATTTTCATTAAATGTCGTATTATTTGAAAACTGGTTGGCTGTTGGCCTGGCTGTTTCTTGTGATTGATAGAAGTAATTATCCGATTTTCGTTTATATTCCTTTTCTGTAATAATTCATTTCCTAAATGAATGGATTTCCTCTTGAGATATATTACTTTGCTGTAATATGCTTTTGAACTTGAGTGTAGATATATGATATGTCATCGAAATAATAGGTATAAATGATAGTGTTTCACTCGAGATTCACCTGTCAACCCATATACAGGAATTGGGTCATCTGATTGCTTAGTTTTCTGTTACAATATCTTATGATTAAGCACTCCTAGTATCACATTACGTTTCCCCACTAAAGATTTGAGGTTAAATTTCGGACTGAACTTTACAGTCCCTGCGGGGATGGTCCAACCGAAAGTGACTCTCTAGTTAAGTAGATATCTATTTTATTTAATTATTATTTCTCTATGTTTCTCCTTAAGATAAAATCGTCATCGTTCCATCAGCTACGAAGTCTCAAGAAAATAATCGACAGAGAATAATGTCAACATCGGGGGGTTGGGGGGGGGGGCAAACAATATTAATCGCTCTGTAGGAGGGAATTGATCTCCAAGGGAAATAATCGCCTTTGACACCAGGGTGCGTTTCTATCACGTGATTGGTTCTTTGTAGAGTTACCACGTGATGGAAAATCAAAACAAGACTATCATCTTTTCCAAGTTTTGGCTTCAACTGAGTAGGACGTATTTCTGTCCACTTTATGTGGAAGACGTTCTCGTGAGAATATGCGAGTTTGACAGCAGGCAAGGCACGTTTTCATTTGCTCTTTGAATTGAACACAATGTGCATTTAACATTGTATTAGGAGCAATGTATTTATTATTCAGATTTCAGATTTCTATATTCAATTCATATGTATGTCTTTAACTAATGCCTATTTTCTCCATAGCTATTATATTAGTAACATCGTCATCTTAAATGAACTTTAGATCTATTTGTTAATACATATTTCAATTGTCCTTATTTTTACTGATGCCCTGTGTTGTATCTTTTCTATAATTACACACATGGACATTTTTGTCACGTGTGAAAGAATAAAATAGTCTCATGTGTGAATAGCACTTTTCTGAATAAATCTTCTTCCTCTTTTCAATAAATGCATGCGCAATTTTTAAATTGTGTTAATTGTAGGAGACAGTAATAACTACGAATAACAAAACCATGCCATACAGAATGAGAACACTCTTCTCATGTAAATTCAATAAAGGGTTCAGTTCGAAATTTTGTACATAAAAATTCCCAAAGTTCGATTATTAAATTCTTCAATTTCAAAATATGCATCTGAAGAAGGTCGAAGATTATACCAGCCGAAACGTTTTGAATATAACAAGCATGATGAAAATAGTAGTCTGAATAATCCAAATTATAAATTTTTATCTAAAAAATTGCAAAGCATAAATGTTGATTGATCCAACATTTGAAATAAAAACCGTGGTTTTATTTTAGTTTAACATTCATCAGAGGAGTATGGTCAGAATGTAAACGTAATTTGCAACCAAAGAAATTATTTAATGTTCATATTTTGCTAATATTGTCTGTAAAAGACTTAGAAAATAAACAGATTATTCCGGTCTACATAACGAAAGGAATGTACAATCACTTCTAAAATGTTAAATGACAAGCTGAGCAAACATAACATGAGCTATTAAAGCATTCGTCTGTGCAGTAATTGGTGTAAACAGAATTTTCCATTAAGTAATGACTTTTTAATTCCCGACTGCAGATGCTGGATGCAAAGTAACAGCATCGCTGTGCATGTGCTGAAATGTGCAGGTTACTGCATCAATCGTTGTGACATGCATCTTAAATCAACCGTTTTCAAGACCAGAAATGCTAATTATCTTCAACACTAAAACGACTCTAAAATCCACTAAAAGATGGTGAATAAATTCACATTAGCATTGCCCACCAAATTACCAATAAACTTTCCAATTTCCTAAGTAGGTAAAGATTAAAATAAATGTCCATTTTTATGGTTTGAAATGCTTACAGCTAATTTTCTTTTGACAAGGGAAAAAAGAGTCTATCAGGCATGTGTACACAGTGTGATGATGTATGGAAGTGAAGCCTAACGAGTGAGAGTTGAGGACATGCGCTGCATGGAAAGAAATGATATGAGAATGATATGATCTATGTATAATTTGAGTCTTGCAGACAAGCTTAATTTAAAATGGACAGTATTGGGAGATGTGTGCAGAACAAAAGATTTCGATGATATGACCATGTTGAAAGAATGGATGAGAGTTCTTGGCACAGTAGCTTTAAAACCGTTTAGGTAGTAGGTTACGTACAGTGGGGAATTCAAAGGGAAACATGGAAGGAAGTGATAAAAATTGACTCAAGAGAAAGAGGAATAGATGAATACCTGATCAGAGATAGGTTAGTTTGACAGTCAATTTCTTGAAGCCGTTCAACACATGCCATCATGTAAAACAGTCGTTAAACTGACTATGATGATTTATGTGGCCACCAAATTATCAAAACAGTTTCCAATTTCCTAAGGAGTTTAAGATTTTTTTTTAAATAGCACATTTCCATGGTCTGAACTGTTAATTTTCTTTTAACAAGCGTAGTATTTTTTTTCAGTTTAGTTTCAAGATTTTCTGCATATCTTTTCTTTATACTAACTTTTTTTTTATCTGCCTACCTTATTTCCCAACCCTATCAACTACTCAAACTCTTTCTACCTCTTTCCTCAAAATATGTTCTGATAACAACACTAAACTGCAACCAGTGGTAAAACTCTAATTTAAGAGATTCGGGCATGTGTGGAACAACCGTTTAATTACAATTGCTCCCAGGTCCACTCTGACCTGGAATGGTAGTATCTGTCAAGGTCCTATCTATGGGGTAGATTGTCTGTAAATGAATCCACAAGAGGAATCTATTGCTTTTCTTGTTAGTATGTTCGACTAGTTTGTATACAAAATATTTTGTTAAATGATTTCCTGCTTCAATACGACTTCATTCGGCATTAAATAACTCTTAAATGGTTGGCATGCAGTAACACAATCATGTTCAAATCCAATTGGATTGATTGTTGTCATTTTCACAATAATACTGTTACAAAAGGTATGGACCGAAATTCACCTCATTAGCTATGGTTAAAATAGCAACATGTGTTCAATAAATTGTATACAATTAATCGTTTACAATAAACATTAAAGCAAGGGAATTGGTGTTTATTTAATGGCAATCGATCCTTGGACTTTTGTTGTTCCTAATTTTCATAAACGACTTCCCTGATGACATTGTGTCTCAGATGGGTATATTTGCCAGTGACAACATGCTCAACTCTCGTCATGTAGGCGAAACAGACGCGCAAATATCCGAGGCAATGGCTGAATTCTTACAAAATGACCTCCAGTCTGTAGTGGAATGGGGTCATAAATGGATGATAACATTTAATGCTGCAAAGACAAAGCTCTTTTCTTTCAACAACTACAAAAAACCTATTCAGCCCCCTATTGCCATGGCAAATAACACCCTACGTGAGAGTCCAATGTTCAAACTGCTCGGCCCAACATTCACAGGTAGCATGAATTGGAACAAATACATAGAAGACATTGCCAAGGCTGCTGTAAAGAAGGTGGGCTTTCTCTATCGTGCTAGAAAACTTCTCACACCTGACAGTATCCTGTATCTCTACAAAGCCACCAATCGCCCATGCATGGAGTATTGTTGTTACATCTGGGCTGGTGCACCATTCACTAGTCTCTCCCTCTTAGACGAGGTTAAAAAAAGAGTCGCTAATTTAATAGGCCTCCTCACTATCCTCCCAGCTCCAGCTCCTGTCCCATCGCCGAAATGTTGCATCCTTGTGCTTGTTTTACAAGTACTTCAATTGCATGTTCTGATGAACTTGCTGCTCTGGTGCCCCCTCGATATAAATACACTCAACCAACCCGACAATCAGCTAAATCCCATCTATTTACTGTGGAGGTCCCCAGATGCCGGAGAGCCTTCTACTCCAATCGCTTATTTCTTCATGCTGCCGGCCTTTGGAATTCCCCCTGCTCCCTGTTTCCCCGACTGTACCGACATGCAGAAATTTAAAACTAATGTGTTACAGTTGACAGCTCCACTACCGGATCCAGCACTACACCATAATCAGGAGAAACCACTTCGCAGTTTCGACCCCTATTCCTAGACTGCTTTTCTGAAGTGGCGGGGCTCCTCTGTCAGGGGGTGGTTATGTAGCACTGGTGTCATCTGCCTATAAATGCCATCAAGCCAGATACACTTTTCAGCCATCATCATTAACAACTGATTTTGATTGCATCTTAATTAGATTAGTGAATTATACAATTTGAATGAAATATTGCAGCATGGTTTCAAGAAATTATAAGATAATTCATATACTATTAAAAAGTTATGCTTTGGGAGCTGATCAAAAAGGAATAGGCAGAGTACACATTACTAAGGCAGTAGTGGTTACGATGTTAATACCAGTGTTCAAATCGTATGTAAATCTAAAGGATTTTATAAATTTAAAGAAATTAACATCACATAACATAAAAAACATTACATAAATATTTTTTTAAAACTAAATGTCTTTTTTATAGTCCACAAAAAAGGTAGACATATTAGGTAATTGGCATTAGTTCAAAGCGAATTATTTTTGCTTACAAACATACTTTCAAATAATTATTTTGGCAATAAAAACAACATATAAATGCATTCGTCGAAGTTACTTACTCTCTCATGCAAATACTAAGTAGTGTATTTTTTTAACGAAATTTCGCAAATAGTTTTCTTCGTACTAGCTATGAAGTGATTGAAGCTAGGTAAAGATGGACATTGACATACCCAGGTACTTTACGAACACCTTTCAAGAAGCGGATATAAACTCGTAAACGGAAAATTTTATTGTTAATGCTTGTTTCTTTTTTAAAGAATGTTAGCATTATATTAGTAACATTGACAGGACATATATTTTATTGGTAAAAAAATAGTAATGTGTAGGAAGCCAATGATAAAAGACATAAGATGTTGCATCTATATACCACTTTAAATCTAGATATGGTAGGCATAATCACGACCTCCTCTGGCAGATTGTTCCAGGAAGCAGCAGAAACAGGGACAGAGAATGCTGTATTGCTGACTACTACAAGGTGAGAGACACGAACTGCCTATACTCGATGCTACTACAACCAACACCAAGGTTTTATCATTATGTATTACGACCACTGTTAGGAGACGACACTAATCATCACGACCTCCTCTGGCAGGCTGTTCCAGGGAGCCGAAACACGGACAGAGAATGCTTCCTTTCTTATGTGGAGACGAAAGTGACTCTTGTAGATTTTTTGTAGGTGATGTAGAGACCATGACTAAGTGTTGGGGTTAAAACTCCTCTAAATGTAAATGTGCATTCCCATTGATGATACTGTATGCCAGAACCAGGTCTCCTTGCAACCGTGGGAGAACTGGAGAGTGAACTTGCATGATATCATTGAACGTCTGACACCTGAATAAGGGAAAAGTGACGTTTAAATGAATAGAAGATTACATAATCTAATTAATGATTCAATCGCACTTAAATATTTATTCAATGATTATTTAATCTAACGGGTTAATATTAATCTATTTAATTAAATACTAATTCTATATCATAATTGTAGCGCTTAAAGAATTTGGCATTTCTAAGAGTCAGCCTCTTTTAGTAAAAATTGCCAGAACTCGCATACCTGGGGCTGTTTGAATAGATAATATGTTGACAGGGCAGCATTTAGGAACAGACAATTGATTTGCCAACTCTGGTTAAATTCCTTGTTAGAGCCGCACAAAATCGGTTGCGTTTGGTAAATGAAGCCAACTTTCAGATCTTAATTCGAGGGCCATTAAACAGGCATACAAGTGAGTGACACCCGATGGTGGCCATAATTTCATTTGAATCACTCCAACGGATATAAAGCAATTAAGATGTCATCATTGGCGTGGAATTTCTTCATTGATTTTGGAAATAGTTAAAGACAGACAATTGCCAAAAAGAAAAGAAACCTCTACAAGGTCAAAACAGAACAAAGTTTTGCTACTTTTCTCAGACAGCTGGAACATGCTCATACATGAAGAAGGAGATGGCTACTATTTCATCTTTAAATTTACTTTATTAATTTAACTATGAACCCATTTTCCTTAACTGTGAGTAGCTTTTTGCCTGAGTTTTATGCACAAGTGTATGATCACCTATATTTATCCGGATTTTAATGGGGATATACGACATAGAATGATTTTAAGTAAGAGGAAATGAAGCTTAATCAAACAATCAATCAATTTTATTAGCAAAGAAATAGCAAAGTACCGCAAGCGATGTAAAAAGACAGAAGATATTGCATCTATATACCGTCTGAATGTTTTTCTAAGGCGACTTAAAACTTGGATATGGTAGGTATCATCATGACAGGCCGTTCCAGGGAGCAGAAACACGGATAGAGAATGCTGCATTTCTTCTGTTCAAGTATTAGAGACGATATATATTAAGATTTTCCGACCTTCTTCATGAAAACAGAAGGAGAATCTTTTGTTAGTTGGTCTCCAATTATGTATGTTAAATAACGTCAAATGTTTTTAATTTAGTTGTATCTTAAGACAAAGAAAATATCTTATCTCACTTGTACAAATATAAAAATGCAAAGCAAGCTTGAGAGGGAAATTATTAATATATATTATACGATAGGGATTGTAACAGACTGAGCTATGTACTTGCTTTAAGTAGTTAATCCACAGGTTTGTGTATTTAAAAAAATTACTAACATTTGACTCTGAAATCCAATTTTCACAACCATATAAAAGAATGAAGGAAAGTATAGAATAAGAAAGTATGGTTTTAGTTGTAGTCATTTTATAATTCCATTATAACAAAATGATAGGGATTTGTATTCTGTATTTGTGCTAATGAAAGATTTTTTATTAAAAGGTTTCTGAAACATATGTACACAAAACAATTTTGTCGAATTTTTATTGTTATTTGTGCTGATGAAGAGATGTTTATCAAAAGATTTCTGAAACATGTACACAAATATTTTTTGTTGATGTTGAATTTTTGGGAACATGTTTACATAACATTATGTCAAAAATGTATTCATACGAGTTATATATATATATATATATATATATATATATATATATATATATATATATATATATATTAATTAAGTTCAAATATATTGATAAAATTAACTTAAAACTAATTTTTTCAAGTGCTCAATACAAGGCAGAACTTTATAAATAAATTTTATATAAACATTAAAACAGTCTACACAAATTAATTCATGTTTCTATTGTCAAGAGCGTATCATAGAAAATAATTAAGAGCCATAACAGACAGATCTTAAACCATAATAAAAACAATAGAACAATACAAGATAGTAATAATAACAGAAATAATGAGTAATTGCAGATATAAAAATGAATGTTTGCTACCTATATTTTTTAACCATATATCCATAAGATACTCCAAGTTTAAAAAAAAACTTTTACATAGGTGGAACATATACTGATTTAAAGGTCAGGTACAGAAACCATAAATTATCTTTCAATAATCTGGATAAGAAAGATAACACCTTGTTATCCAAATATATGTGGTCTCTGAAGGAAAATAACAGGGTACTTGTACTGAAATGGAACATTTTGAAGACAGCTTTAACTCAAACACTACCCAACAACAAATGTTTTCTTTGTCTTAATGAAAAATTAGCTATTATTACGTTCCCTGATAGCGATAAACTGATGAATCAAAGAGATGAAATAGAAATTAGTCGTAGACATTTCAAACAACCTGGTTAAATATAGTAACAATCAAGAGGATTTACAATAACATTCCATAAAGAAATGAACATACTATATGACTTAACATAACAATGAGAACATCACTGGTTAAGTATGTAACTAATATTATTTGAAATCCATTACTAAATATTAAATTAAGTATTAAGCTTACAAGTTAATAGTTAACTTTAAATATAAAAAAACACAATGAATGGTTGCGTGGGTGTAGAATATAATAAGTCATTTAAACAAAATTATATTTAATAATAAAACAAGTAGACAAATAAATACATAGTAAATTGTTACAAATGAATATAATGTAATAGTACCTTTAATAATGTCCGTTTATTAATATATGCAGGTAAGGGTTAATTAATATATCTATATAATACTAAAAGTCTATTGATCTTGTATGTTTGCAATCAGCTTTCAGCTTTCCGGTTTTCAACATCCGGTTGCGCATGCGTAAATAGCATCGTCTTCAATCTGTTATTCCAATTCCGTTATTCTCTATTATGATTAACGAACGCATGAAATTTTTCATTCTGGACATTTTTAAACAATTTCATTTAATTTCATCAAATAGTTTATTTGTTTTCTTCACGGCTAAAAACATTCAACAGGAGGACTTCGTAAAGTCTGTCGCAGTTTCAAAAAAACTCCTCCCTTTTAAAAAACAAAAACAAACAAACAAAAAAACAACACTCATTATTAATATCAGCCATACTAGCGGTCGATGAACGAAACCACCTCCCACTTTCCCTCTCATAGATTTCACCACTCCTTCTCCCTCTGTTTTCGTTACATACGCGAGAAAGCCTGCTGTACCCCCTTCCTTTCTCAAATCGCCCTAACCAACCACTTATAATTCGGTAACTGTAATTTAAAAAAAAAACAATTATAATAAACAGAACGACTCATAGAAATCTATCTATATTCTTTTTTCATTTTAATATACTTTCATAGAAATGCTTCTGTTATGTAAAAAAAAAACTATTTTCTTTATGCACCAAGTGTCACGCTCATACATGAATTCCATAGCTAATATAACAAACTGACCCAACGGGTCACGGGTGGTCTAGTATATTATATGAACATTGTTGTGATTTTCAATTCTGTTTTATTCCATTGGGGGGGGGGGCTTGCTCGTTATCGACAGAAACTTGCATGCATACTTATGTAATTGTGTTAATGTGTTTATGTATTTTTTATGTGTGTGACTGCCATATGTTATTTTTTTGCTCAGAATTTCGTATTTGCGAGAGTCATTTAGATATATAATCTTATAAATATTTCAAATGTGGATGTTAACTAATTTCCTGTGATTATCAGTTTAGTTTAATAATAAGTATACATTTGATAGGTTTAGTAATC
The DNA here is from genome assembly GCA_963556195.1 of Sepiola atlantica. Taxonomy (NCBI): domain Eukaryota; kingdom Metazoa; phylum Mollusca; class Cephalopoda; order Sepiida; family Sepiolidae; genus Sepiola; species Sepiola atlantica. The sequence goes on along the minus strand of OY744516.1, from coordinate 26,828,508 downwards.
ACTAGTTGAAATTTCTTATTAGATGGTGTTAATATAAATTTAATTAATAAAACCCATTTAATTAATAGATAAAAAATAATAGAGCGAGTAGGGTACACAATTTGAGATAAGAAACGAAACTGTTTTTTAGGACTGTTTGTAATTATACTATCCGGGTTAGCATATGTAGATGTAATATATTAATATATGAGTATAATTGTTTGTGTAAATGTGTGTGTGTGTGCTACTAAGAATGTTCTTCCATATAATTTTGTGTGCTATAGTAATATTGAATATACGGTGATATGTGTGCATTTAACGGTTTTAACAATGTTACGTAGACGTGCGTGTGTATAAAAGATTTCTAAGTAGTGAATACTAATAGATGATGAATTGTATATGCTTATTTGTGGGTGTGTCATGATTTGTGTGTATGCATATATGTACTGTTTGTGTATGTATGTGAATAGCTAGACATGCCATGTTTTCTAAATGGTGATCAATGTCTGTGTTTATTTGCAGGTGTCATGACTTGAATGTATAAACATATATTCTGTTTATGCATATATGTGACTGACGCAGGTAGTCTTTTAATCTGTAAATATTGTAGAGGGAGGGGCCGATTTGAATTATGCGAGCCGATGTTAGGTAAAAATAAATAAATAAATAGAATTCGATATGCTTAAAATGTCTCTACCCTGACCCCTGCAGTTATCACCCTAAGAAGAGTGACCTCATTTACTGCTCCTGAGTGCTAAACTTTTGAATTTATTTGGACAATTTCATTCTTATTTTGGGCAGTCCCCGATGAAAAGCGCTTGAGCATATAAACATAAATCAATCTATGTTGACAGTTTTAATGTTTATATATATATATATATATATATATATATATATTTTTGTTTCATTTTACTTCGGTCGAACTTCTCAGAAATCAATGGGCTCCTTGCTGGGGCTAACACTTGATCTCTATATTAGATATATAGATATTCGAATATTCCATTAAAGTTCTCTTTTATCTGTCAAATATTGAGTTAGTAAAGAAGTTAAGAACATTAATTTCCCTCTCCCTAGTTGAGGAGTTAACAATGTTGTAGTATATCTCTCTTGCGGCCTCTTGGTCTTACCAGATTCCAGGACAAGAATTCATCTCGTTTGGTGGATTATCCAGCTAAGTGCTGTTATTTGAGGTAACATTACTAGTAGAATGGACCAGTGTATACCCGTATAGAGGGGATCTTATTTGGGCTTCGAATACTATGTTATTTTGAATATTTAGTCACGGTTTACTTGGAGAGTGAAGTATCCTCATGTCAGGTTGTCCTTACAAACCCATGTACAGAAAGATCGAAGACACTTAGGGATGGTGTCTAGTATGTATTCAAACTCTCCAGTAGGTAATTCAAACTCTCATTATATATATATATACATATATATATATATGTGTGTGTGTGTGTGTGTGTGTGTGCAAATATAAATCCAACTGTTTCGTCATCATTGCCCTTTTTCCCGACCTTATGGTGTATACTAAAGAAACACAACACACAACACGTGATTGCTACAAAAATGTAGAATTAGAATATCAAATATTCCTTATTCTTTAATAGTATTTGTTTTATTAACTCGAATCTCGTCTTTCAATTATGATTTTCTTGTATTGAATATATATATATATGTGTGTGTGTGTGTGTGTGTGTGCTTTGTTCCCTCTAGAGAGATCACTGTATATAAATGAGAGTAGAAAGCGGAACTTGGGTTTACTTTTGGCAGCCTCATTACTCTTGCTTCCCTTATTTTGTCCTTTATTCCTCACATTCCATGAGCGATGTTTCTGACAAAGGAGGAAAAATTGTTGCTTTTGAGTCGGAATTTATCCATCTAACACTTATTGTTGGCTAATTTTTAAGTTAAAGTAGTATTCTTTTTAGCTCTTCAAATAAAGTGGCTTCATGCTTTGTCTGGAGCGATTTCCATAAAAAAATGGAAAATGAATGGGTGTGGAAGTAAGATAATTTCGACAAACATCAGCACGTAAGCAGCAGAAAATCATTTGGGTTTCGAGTCTGGAAATGCTAGACTAATTCACTGGCTGAAGAAAATCATTTGGGTTTCGAGTCTGGAAATGCTAGACTAATTCACTGGCTGAAGAAAATCATTTGGGTTTCGAGTCTGGAAATGCTAGACTAATTCACTGGCTGAAGAAAATCATTTGGGTTTCGAGTCTGGAAATGCTAGACTAATTCACTGGCTGAAGAAAACCTGGAATCCTCAACAAAGATGATGGTTTTGTGTCACAATGATTTGTGGAAAATAACAGACTTTCGTATGTGGTTCCCATAAAGAACACGGGGAGAGGGCACAACGTTACACATAAGCAACACGGCAAGCCTCAATGCTTTTATCTCTGTATTAAAAGTACGACAGCGCAAACAGCTTGCTATATTTAACTTTTAGATGCATGAAGTATTGAAAATAAGGTTTATGAATGCACTGTAAACGTTAAAAACGTGAGCGTTCGGTGTTGCTACTGTCGGGCTCGGGAGTCTTTGATGAAGTAAAAAGTATTGCATATCTTAGTATTGTACTGTGACAGTGTGTATACACCGATGCTAGTCTCGAGTTATTGGTTTATATATTGATTTTTTTCCCTCCAGCAAAGTGTAACGGATTTAGAATAACCAAACTTAGATTTTCTGAAATATTTCACGGAGTTAATTTTAACATTTATTTTGTAGTGATTAAAAGAAAAGTATAACGTTGTAGTTCCTGTCTGTCTGTTAAAAAACACCCCCGAGAGTTTTGTAGATAGACCCCCACTCCTAACCAAATTTATTATTATACTAAAGCCGAGTTAATCAATGATTTTTTTCCATAGGCGTTTGTCTTTTATAATTTAAAATTCATACTAATATATGCTTTAGTTTTGGAGATTGAGTTAACTTTGAAAATATTTTTCCATTTTGAGTGTTCTAATTAATCGTAATTTGCAATTAACTCACCGAGTGACCCAATTCTTACTAATTTTCTCGCGATCGCTTCTTTCTTGCTGTACGTTGTTTGACTCCATTCTTCTTATTTTATACATTTTCTATCTCTCTCTCGCGTTATTAACAGTCGAAATTTCATATATCATGCACATTATTTTGAGCACAAATTTGTGCTATGCATCTTTCTTATTTTCTAACGATAAATGCAGAAAACAATTCAAGTCACGCGGTGCTCACTTTCTGTCTTCCCTATAACATATATTCCGTGTTCGTAAAAATTCATCTGTTCTTATTGTTTGTTTCAGGGTTTTAAAAAAAATTATTATTTAATTTATTTAAAAGCCGTCTTTATTAGTTTTTATTTGTTTAGGCGCATTTGATTAGAACATTTTTTTTTTATATACATGTTGCCTCTCATTCTCTCACGATTTCCGGTATCTGTGGACCAGCTCGAGCGTGTGCTGCTAATACCGGTGTTTTCTCACAATTGGTACCTTCCAAAATATCGACTTAGGCAAAGGGTTTTCTTTTGGGAAATAGTTCAAACCGTGACCCTTAAATTAGACATATATATATATATATATATATATATATATATATATCATTGAATGACATAATAAAATGAGAAATTAATCAGATTTTATTAAAGTTCAAAAACAAGGAGTGATATTGCGTCCTTAATTCATGAGTTTTCAAAGAAATAATAAAATTAAGCTTTGAAAATATATACAAATATATAAAAATATATAAAACATCAAATATATTGGCCAAAACCACACTTTTTTGTTAAACTTATACTGTTCATCCAAGGACACAATATCATTCCTTGTTTTTGAACTTTAATAAAATCTGATTAATTTCTCATGTCATTCAATTAATATTATTGCTCTATATACTATATTGAGCTTTGTTTTTATCCTGATAGTCTACTGGTTAAAGATATTATTTATATCTTCCAAGTATTATCACCCTCTCTCTCTTCTTCTCTCTCATATATATATATATATATATATATATATATAAGTTCAACGTATTTATCATGCAGATATGGGTTAATAATGAAATTAAAACAGACATCATGTATCTTTCACAAAGCAGGAATTTGAGTTATTTGTGCAAATTCGATCTTCATTGAACCGTAGTCTCGTTTGCCAAGTTGATTAAGGTGGCATCAATTCAATATAGTCTCTCTTTGTAAACACAGGTTCGAACCCTGTACAAGTTCCTTTGTGAATTTTCTATGTTCCTTTTTCCCATCGAATAAATAACCGTTTATTTCATAATGCTATTACTGATGCAAAGCACAAGTGTCAACCAAAACAAGCAGCGTCATACACACACACTCACACATTATATATCTGCACACACATATTCTCTTGCTTAATGGTAAATAATATTTTGGGGTTAAGTCACCCGAGGGCTCAGGTAATTTATTTTCAGTTGCAGAAATTCGTCTCCTCTCAGCCAATGTTTTGCCCAACAAAAATGAATTATATTAAGCTTTTTGTTTTTCATGCAAACCTGAGCATTTTGTTATTCTTTCGACACATTTTATAAACCACTTGAGACGAAACATTTAATGTTCAGCTGGAAGAGACGGGAAACTGCGGCTTACTCGTTCTTTTTTTTGTTTTCTGCTATGAATATAAATGTGGCGGGGAGGGGATGTTAAGTTATGAGTTTCATGCACTTTTTGGGTATTGACCCCAGCACTTAGTTTGAAGATATTTTATAAACCATTTCTTTCCTAATCTAGTACAAATATAGTGTAAGCCTCGCCAGATAAAGGCATATCTGCACTGATGGCTGAATAAACCCAACCACATATAGGGCAACTTGTAGAAAGTCGGTTCTTTGTCCAGAACATACAGCATTCAAATGTAACAAACTGCCTGATTTTGTTATATCTTGAGAAAAGAGAGAGGAGGGGGACGAGAGAAGCAAATCTCTTGCATGGCTGTGACGTCACAGGGAAGAAGGTTCTAAAGCCTCTTTTCCTACCTGATTCATTTGAAGAGAGACGTAAAAATACTCCACCCCAAAAAGGGGGTGATTTGAAGCACAATTAAATGAACACTGTCAGTTACGTTTTTCGTTTTCACTGAGCCCAGCAGAATTAAATAAAGAGGAAATGTAACAAACATGCATGTTTTTTACATTTCCTCTTCATCATATTACATCACGTCAGACGACTGGCCTGGAATACTAAAAAGGTTTGGTGAAAAATAGGAAGAATACGAGATGAAAATTTTATTTTTGTTACCATGAAATACATTTTCTATATTTCCTCTCGTAAAATGATAATGAATTTTTTGTTATGCTAGATTGGTCAGTTAATCAAAGTCTTCGTTTTATACATGTGAAAGAAGTTATAGTAAAGCCAAAATGTGTGGTCTTGGCCGTAGCCAATGAATAGCACACCTTATTAGTTGTTAACATAGAAGAATATTATCAGATATTGCAATTACACTTTGTAACCTTTTTAAAATCGCAAACATAATTTGGTCACCGGCTGGATATTTTTAACTTTTTCAATTCATTTCAATTATTATGGTTAGACAATCCAGTCTTCACATCAAGTATGGTAGGTGTTTCTCCACAACCTTTTTAAGATACAAACATAAGTTAGTCACAACCAATTGTTTTTAATAATCAATTTAACAATTCAAATCATAATTGAAACAATTTACCTTGAGTTACTCATATGACCTTTTTAGTCTTAAAAATAAACTCGTTTGTTTTGAGCGAAAATAATTGGTGATACTTGATGCCCTAATGTCTGTTGATCCCTCTTTCATTTAATTCATTATTTTATATTTCAAATAATAATTCAACTTAATTAACCAATTAATATCGCACTCGTAAAATACTTTATAGTTCCAAAAAAGAGTATCTAATCAAGCTCATTATAAATTCAAGATCACCACTATCACAATATGCAAATTAGTCAAATTTTACAATTTATTTTGATAGTTTTACTTATATGCTATAAATGTCATACATATTGTTTGGCTATACAATGAAAAATTAAGCTTACAGACTCATTTTTATAATAGGTTTAAAAAATAATTTTTCTATAAAAAAAAAATCAGTGCTCAGAAAGTTAATAATGAAGACTGCGGTGAGAAGGTCCTGGTCGATCTAGCCGAGATGATATTGATTATTTCCCTCTGGTAAGGTGCCCCACGGAGCACCTTTCTTTTGCCTTGGCAGAGTACAAAACCGACTTCACAATTTAGTGAGGATGATCTCTTCTCGTCCCTACAGCCTCTTTCACACAAAAGAGATGTTGCTAGCCCCTCACTGCTGTAGCGTTATGCTCATGGTAGGTACTCGACTGAGCACCAATCCCTGTTCCTTCCCTGTAAAAAATACACAGCAAGAACTCGTCTAACTAAGAACTTTCCTTTTCTTTCTTTTTACCAAAAACCAAATGGAACTTCCATGAACAAAGTTTCTTTCCTATAGTGTTCTATTTGTGGAACAAGATACGAGTCTGCTTCCCAACCGACTTCAGATTGGTCGTCTTTAAGTCTAATGTAAACACGTACTTGTCGAGCCGTTCTCTTGGATAATCAATTCCTCTTAGTAATCTTCTGCCCTTTCCATCCATTTGTTTCCTGTCCTCCCGTGGCGGCGATCATCGTGCAGCTGACAATCTCTTGAACCCTTATCTCTGATTGGTCCGCATGCCTTTGATAAGTGGTGACCCATCAGTAAAGACAAAAAGAAAGGGCAATCACTTTGGTAAGAGTGGAAAGTTGAATCTCGAGGTTTCCAGTGATTTGAAACAGACTCAACCATGTCCAAAGTTACACCAGTCTCAGACAAAGTGAAGGAAAATCATCTTCACGAGTACGGACATGTAATACAAACAAACAACGACACCACCACGAATGGATTGAGACTCCTGAGAAAAAGGTGTGAGGTGGTTGGACTAAGGTAGTTGGATACACTAAAATAAGATCTCTTGACGGACGGACTTCACCCTTATCAAGCCTTTAGCAGTGTATGGTGAAGGGACACAGCTTTGTGAGATAAACACAAGTACATTTTTCATCAATTGTCCCTACTTACTTGCCTCCCTACGAAGGCAAAGTTAGACACAAGGTTGGTTTTTAATTTGAGGAAAATCCAACTCTCCAAAAAGGGGCACTCCGGATTGGAACAAAAATGAAAATTGCCCCAGTCTAGAAGGACTTCTCCTTCACTGACCGAGGACAAAACAGATTTAATGTAGCATCAGAAGAGTAGAGTTTGCTTTTAGCCAAAATGCCAACGATTGTTTTGATTTTTTTTATAGTAAAGTTCACCCCAAACAAGGCATGCGGCCACTGTAGACGTAAGGGGCTACTGAGAGTTAGGGTGGAAGTATTGGGAGTCATCCTTAGTTGGGAGCTGTGCAGCCGGATGTCTGTTTATATTAGTTTTAAATTTCTGCATGTCAGTACAGTCGGGAAACCGGGAAAGTGAGAGAGTTCCAAAGGCCGGTAGCACGAGGAAAGAAGCTATTGGAGTAGAAGGCTCTCTGGTATCTGGGGACCTCCACAGTAAATGGATGGGATTTAGCTGATTTTCGGGTTGGTCTAATGTATTTACGTCGAGGGGGCACCAGAGCAGCAAATTCATCAGCGCACATCCCATTGAAGTACTTGTAAAACAAGCACAACGTTGCAGCATTTCGGCGATGGGACAGGGGATGAAGCTTGGTGGGTAGTGAGAGACCTATTAGATTAGCAACTCTTTTTTTGACCTTGTCTAAGAGGGAGAGACTAGTGGATGGTGCACCAACCTAGATGTGACAACAATACTTAATGTATGGTAAAAAATTGCTAACCTATTAATTTACTGTTAATAATAATATTCCTTTTGAAATAAATATCTGTCAGGTTAAATACTATTAAGAAAAAATACAACTCTTTCTTATTCTGCAAAAATAATTGTCATTGCCAGCTAAATCTTCTTTGAATAAAACGAATATGTCTCTTATTTATTTAAAATTGTATCAATTTAATTTTTTTTTAAATTTTTATATCGTAGTAATAATAAATAAGAACACAAGACAGGAATAAGAAATGTATTAAGAATACTTAATTACATACAATACAGTTAGTCACAAATACAGGCTCTATGCAGACGTGCTATAAGCAGTGTGTTAAGCGGCTCTCCTTTGGTTAGGCAAAGGTGTCGACTTTATAGTGACCTGACGAATCCATCCTGTCACTATGGATAAATCTGGATCAGTCCACAACAAAAACAATAAATATTCTTTGTCTCCTTACCGTAAAAATAATTGTCAGCTAAATATTCTTCAAATTAATAAAACGAATGTCACTTTATGAAATGTATTTATTTAAAATTGTTTTAGTTGATTGGAAGGTTTAATTTCCTTGTTTTTCAGATGCAGAAGACTCTTTGTTTCCTCTTAGCTCTTAAACTATGCGTGCTATTTAGCTATAATAATATAGAGGCAGAACATAAAAATAAGTGTTTCTTTGTCGTAAATGAAAATTGGTAAAATAACGTCAGGTGACGTTTGTAAAACAATTGCGTCTGGTGGTCAGTCACTCATGAAAATGGTAAAAAAATGAGACCAGATGTTATTTTTATGAAACAAACGAAAGCAATCGCTAACCTATTGCCATTGTGGGTAGCATGACTCCCCAAAGTGACTGTAAAAATATTTTTGATTACACGCACAAAAATGGTTGAACTTTTATTCCACCAAAGAGATTGTAAAATTGTTTGGTTCCTATGAAAACCTAAGGACAAATTAGCCAGAGACCAGAAAATATTGTCTCTTTGTCCCATAAAAGTGTACTATAACCATGAAATTATTACATTTCTAAAACCATACTCTCAGAATTACTTGGATATTAAACTTCTAATCAACATGGAAACTATTTTATATATACACAGATTAGATGTATAGGTGATCCCCCCCTCCCCAAATGCCATGCACAGAATATTTAATAAGATGCACAATCCTTTCTATAAGAAAACCGTATGTGGTATGAATAAACTTCAGTCTATGCTTGATTTGCCCACCTAGTTTCAGTCTTATATCCCCAACAGTCTTTTTTATTAGCGTTTGGGATGGCACGGTGGCTAAGTGGTTCCACAGAAACACTTTCATCAAAACGCACACCTGACCTCGTGTCTAACTTCCTGGAGAGGAGGTAAATAAAATGCCTAGTGCAAAATTGTCAATAACTTTGACAAACCTCACTGTTGGCACTGATTTTAGCTGTGATGGCTCTCTTCAGTTCAGGAAGAATCTGATGATTATTTTGATAGACATTATCTTTGAGATCACCACATAGAAAAAGATCTGGGAGGTTAAGGTCAGGTGAGTGTGAAGCTCATTCAGGATCACACCTCCTACTGATGAGACGATCACCAAAGTGGCCTCCATATCATTAAATGGCGATAAAACTAAGACTGTTGGACCTTCATGAGTGAAACTGGATGGACATGTCAGGCATATATTGACGTTTATTTGTACGATATGGTTGGATTGCAGTGGGAATTTTATTAACGATTAAACGGGTGGCATTTTCTAGGGTCACCTATAGACAAGAACTCAGAACAAGATCCATCTTGTTTCTGAATTTTTGAGATGATGATTGATAATTTGTATAATTTCGATTATTCGGACTACTGTTCTCATCTTGAGTGTCATCACAACGTTACGGCCGCTGTAAACTCCAGCCTTCTTCAGGTCTATCTTTTCAAACTCGGGAATATTTCTGTTGAAATGGACTAGTGGCACAGTGGATATAGTACAAAGTAAAATTCAGTTCTAAGTGATAGTCATCTGAAGATTGAAGGTTCAATCCTTGGTGCGGGCAATAAGAAGAATTGTGAATTACTGAAGACTTCTCCCAGTCATGGATGACGGAATGAGGATTAAATGAAAAGTTCCGTTCGAACTTCCGTCCAGATTCTCAAGTTCAACAGAAATATTCCCGAGTTCGAAAAGATACACCTGAAGAAGGCCGGAGGTTACAGTGGTCGAAACGTTGTGATGATAACACTCAAGATGAGAATAGTAGTCCGAATAATTGAAATCAGAACAAGATCTATGTTTAATAAAAACTTTAATGCACCCAAATCATGACTATCAGACAGACTATCTCAAGTGATCATGAACGTTTTAACTTTTAGCTACGAAAAAAAAACCGACGACCTACAGTTTCGTTTTTTTGTTGTTTTTTTTAGATACTGCTTTTTTATATGACTATAGTTTGGGAAGTTTTTATTCAGATAGTGCTTTTTCATCTGGCTACAGTTTCGGTATATTTTTTAGATAGTACTTAATACTTTAAGAACATCAATTATTTTTATTTGCAGGTTTTCGGTCAGTTCATGACTTATGAAGTAACTCAATAAAAAAAGTAAGTCATATATCCCAATTAATTAGCATATGTATAATACCTGCCATTTTTCAATGTTTTGTGGGGGATTAAGATGGTTTGTTATCCGTCTACGTTATGCAGAGAGATAAAGACGGCTATCTTTCCACATTAAATAATACACCATTCGTATTTTCCTTAGAGGTTGGTTGAGAGAAACACTAAAATAGAAATAATCCTGTGAAGATTGAAGGGAATACAATTCATGGTGAAGGGAAAGGAAACAACATTAATAAAATACGATTTATTTGGAGTGAGGGCACAGAGGAGATACACAAGAATAAACCTTCTTGTTTTGTAATCTTAACATGTGTATAAGGTTTGTGTCTTCTCGAGTTCGCGAGTGAGAAGATGTATTTGTGTAACAGAAATGATACGTATAAGGAGCATCGAACTATAGAAAAAATATCCATCTCCTTCAGTGTTTTAGGGTGCTACATCTTGAGTGACTGCAGTAAAAAGAAAACAAAAAGGAATTCGAGTATGTAGGGAAAGATGATCATGTGACTGGAGTCAATTTTATATTTTACGGTTTGAAGGAAACATGAATTGTTCTCAGAGTTCCGGGTAGATAAGTATGGTGAGGTGAAGACAAGGGTTATTTGGAGATCACAACAGGGTTGCTGGGTGAGTGGGTATAGCTGGGAGTGTCGGCCATACTAAGTCACCAGCGAAATTTCCACTGAAGTATTTGTATTTACTTGAAGTAGAGGGCCGCAGTACTAGGGGTCTATCTTCAAAATCCATTTGCACCTAGTTTAATCTCTTCATTATAATAGATAGAAAAAAAAATCTTTTGAAAAAATGTCATATTTTTAGGTATAGGGGGCATTTTATGTGATTTTGTCGTTTTTCGAGCTAAAATTTGATGTGAAAATCAATAATTTCTGAATAAGTGGGCTAAAAAGGCTTCTATTTTCATCAATGCTAACTTTTAGTGTACAGGACAAGTGCATGGATAAATTTCCATCAAATTTTCTGAAAATTGATCAATAATTGGGGCACATGGGGCACAAATAGGCCAAAATTGTTTTTTTTTATACCAAATATCCGTTTTTTCTCCGTTTGATGGAAATTTATCCATGCACTTGTCCTGTACACTAAAAGTCAGCATTGGTGAAAATATAAGCCTTTTTAGCCCACTTATTCAAAAGTTATTGACAATCATTGATTTTCACATCAAATTTTAGCCCGAAAAACGGCAAAATAACATAAAGTGCACCCTACACCTCAAAAATGACTTTTTTTCAAAAAATATTTTTTCTATTATCATCCTAATGAAGAGATTAAGCTAGGTGCAAATGGATTTTGAAGATAGACCCCTAGTACTGCAGCCCTCTACTTGAAGCTATAAAAAGTTACAAAAAATCTAGAGTGACTCCCACAATATGATTTCATTTTTATGCAGAGACGCTTTGATTGGTCGGAAAATGCAAACGTTTTCGATTTATTATTTACACTGAATGTTCTACTTCAACCCATGCAAAAAACATTTTACACACTTTATATCAGGACGTCGCAGGGGGAACATACATTTCGTTCCATGATGGAAGTTACCAGTTGAGGTCCGTTCTCAACAGTCTCGCAGAAACTGGGCCATTTCGGTTGCCTTTTATTTGTCGGGTTGAGGTATTAGTCCTGGGTATTCCTAGGAGGTCCACCCTTCCAGGCATTGCCTCCTCTCTTTGGGAGGAGTTTATTCATTGCTATCTGAGGCGCCCCGGCCTAGGAAATGCCGACGGGGCTGCCCAGGCAATTTTTAATAGGCCAGAGTGCCTCTTCTTAGGGGTGATGGCTTGATTTTCGCCACCTTCCGGGGACACGGGTGCTGCTAGTATTACATATATAATTACATTTTATAACATTGTTTTTAAAAGAAATGGATGCAAGATCCGACAAGGCGGAAGTTAAGCAATAATATAATGGAGACATCTGCATAAAAAAAATCAAATACGAATTTTGTTGAGTGTTTCAGATTCCTATTTAGCTGTCTCCCCACGAGGGCAGAGTTAGGCACAAGGTCAGGTTTTAATACAGGGAGATTCCAGTTCCCTAAAATAGAGCACTCTGTATTAGGTCAAAAATTAAAATTGCCCTAGTCTGGAAGGATTTCTCCTTCACTGACCAGAGAGAAAAAAAGATGAAGGGTAGCATAACAGCTACTAAACTTTGCTCCTAGCAGAAAGGCCAAGGAGGGTTTTATAGGACTTTGTTCAGATTACAAACACATACATGCAATATATATGTGTGTATATTAGTCTATTCACGTGAATTAGATCATGGTGTTACATAATGAATGCTCACAGTCAACTGAAGAGAAAGATTGACAGATTCGGGGTCACATGATGCCCTCAGACGATAAGCAGAAGTTAAGAATACGTGATTTCCAGAAGTGTTTTTTGGTCCTTTTCCAGTTAGACACTTGAAGAGGACAGTCACGAAAAAGCTCCTCGTCCCCTAAACTCCCAGTGGTGGTCGGGTAGGCATATAATGTGAACTAGCATAGCAAGGCGGCCCAAGACGTCTATCTCTTCCTCTCCATAACACAGAGACCAACCTCTTGAAGTATATCTCCCTCTGATCTCTGTAATTTGTCACTCTGTCAAAGCAAATAAAACCTCCACTGTGTCAGTGTAAATTGGTTAGACGACAATGATAACTTAGATTGCTGGCTGCCCCAGAGAAGCGACATCGCAAAAATGGAACGGATTGGTCAATATTAATCATTTTCTTTCTTGCCTTTACATTTTTTCTCTCTTTAAAAGTAAGATTCATTTTGTTTCTAATCTTAACGAGAAATGAAAACACATTAGTCAATTTTTTTTTTTCAAACGCAAACAAAGTAAAAATATTTGATGGCATATCTACTGTTTTGCATTCGATTACCCCAAACGAGTAAACAATTCATTAAAGGTGGATTCCTATTTTCCCCATAACTAAAGAGATGTTCTTCACGACTTTCTTAGTGATATTAATGAATAAGATCCGATGACTTTTGAACTCGCCTTTCAAATTTCATAGTCTCCATTCGCATCCATTATAACACATGATGCAACTCTTACAGAAAAGGTAAGGAAAAGAAAAGCTATTTTTTCCTCTCAATTTGAAAGAAAAAAAATCCTGCTCAATTTTTTATTTTGCATCATCACAGATTTTCTTGTGAATGAAACTTTTGAAGAACTGTGAGAGTAAATCTTTTTTGCTTTCTGTAGAAACTGGTTTCTGCACCACAGACCGCAGTTTGGAGCATCCTTTTTGCATGAGCGGACAAATAGTCATGGGGGAGGATGGGGGAGAGAGAGTAAACAAATAAGATGTTTGGAGAAAGAAATAGCAGATACGTTCTAAGGCAGCCAGAGGCGAATAAATCTTTTTAAAATAAAATAGATGGGGCCTCTGTATTTTGTGTATATATACATATATATCTAAATGAATAAATGAGAAAGTTTATTTCATTTATCACTCATATAGTATAATGAAAACGGGTTACTGTTATTTAAATCAATAATACAACATATGAATCTTGATATTCTGTATATATATATATATATATATAGTGGAGATAAAAGATTAAGAGAATCTTTTGACTGCTTGATTAGCATAACTATTATTTAAACTATTCATAATTAATTAATGTTTATTATTAATTTGGAATTGCATTGGCTTACGTTTACGAACTATATGCAATAGTTCGTCTATATTAACAGTAATTAATTAAAGTTATTTAATAAATAAATAGGAAAAATAACTAAAACACCTTAAGTGTTAAGTCCATGCGCTCACTGACGACCTTACCGAAGGCTGTGGCTTGCTGCAAGTGAGGCAGAAGCGAGAAGAGAAAGGGGGAGGTGGAGGGAGAGGGTGGTTTTCTTGCTCTCGCGCGCGCGCGCGCGCGCTCTCTCTCTCTCTCTCTCTGTCCCTTTCTCTTGCCCTCATTTTGCAGTTTTTACATTTTCCGTGAAAAATAAATAAATCACTTTTTTTATTAATTAAGTTAATGCCTAATTTATAAATTTTAACAACAAATTTATTTTGTTAATGTTTACAAATACCTTTACAATATTCTCATTGACAAATAAAGACAAAAGTTTAGTGCACTGTGATCTGTCCAGATTACAAAAAAAATAGCGATTCATATTTTGGTATGATTGTTGATTAACAACCCTCGCTAAACTCCCCCCACCAAGAAAAAATTCTACCGTTTTTAACTTGATGGAAAGAAGAAAAGAAAAAAAAATTATAATTTAAAGTGGGGAAAATTTTCGTATATAAGTTCAATTTTTCGGGCCAGTTTTAAGGCAGTTAAGTAAATTCTTTTTTAAAGAAGTAAAATTTGCTGCAATTATTTTGGAGGGGGACGTTACTTTTTGTAGGAGATTACATGTGGTTTTGTGACCCTGCCAATCGGACTTAGGGTTATTGATAAAACATTTTAAGTTCCTTAAAAAAATACAATGCCCCGGAAATGTAGAAACATTTTATGTTAAATATATATATACAACTGATCCCTAACTCTAAATTCTAAAATATTTGTTTTCTTTTTTCCATGGTGTTTACACGTAATTTCCTAAATAAAGTAGAATGTCAGTTTTTAGGGGGTGGTGGGGTACTAATCGGCAAATGTACCTATATTTAATTCTTTTAAAATCTTATACTTTTTTTTTAACTATACGTCCCCTTTTTTTATTTTAAGCAATTGATTTTAGTTGTGCTTACCTTTCTGGTGAAAATTAATTAAATAACTTTAAAATGATCTAATTAATTAAATATCTTATTTTTATGGCATAAATAAAAATATAGAAAGTTTGGATATTATTGTAGATTAACACCCCCACACACCCTCGATAAAATGAGATTCCTTTTTTTCAGGTGATTACGTGTGAATACTCTGAAAAACCTGGCCGAAAGAGAAACAACAAAAAATATTTCAGAATTTAGAATGGGGGGGTCAGTTTAGCATATACATTTAATGTAAAATAATCCTCTATTTTCATGCCATTCTAGAGTTTTATGGCAGTTTACCATTTGTTTTGCCAAGACAAACCCTTATTTGGCAAAAACAGTCTGTTCATCTTAACTTGTAGAAATGAGTTGTTGTTTTTAATTGACAACTCACTTAGTACCTCCATGAATAAGCAGAACAAACCTCAGTTGCAAAAAATAATTGTCTTTTTAAATTTAATTTTATGATATATATATATATATATATGTATGTATATATATATATATATATATATATAGTTGTATTCAAATCACCAAATTTTTTTTGGTCAAGTCGTCTTAGATTTTTTGGAATAATATATTTTCCTATTACTTGTAAATGAACTCCTTTCTCTGATGATCAGCAAAGTTAGACTAAAGTCTATATATTTTCCCTTGACCTTGCCGCGAAACGCGCATAAGAAAATGTTTTAATTTTGAAAAAAATAAAATAAAGGAAAAAAGGGAAAACTTAAGATAAAGGGGTCTTGTTTGGTGAAAGAATTTAGACGAAATACAGGTGTTTGCCGAAATATAAATTAAAGGAAATTGAAGTGAATATGAAAATTCTGATTTTGGATTGATTTTTCCTGTGGTCATTGGAATGCAGCTGTAAAGTATATATGCTCTGAATCTTGTAATGCAACTTCATCAAGCTTGCAATTGGAAATACTTCTTTTACAAGATCTTACAAATATATATATATATATATATATATATATATAAATAGAGTTTATTTAAAAGAAAATCAATTTCTAAGAGAAACGAATTGGTGTATGTGGAATGAGTTGATGGGAAAGCAAACACACTCTGTAGAAATATTAACACAAAAAACATACTTAAAGTGTTCATTTTTCCTGATATTTTGACACAATGACGAGTCTTATTTATGGAATGAACTGCAATAAATTGAAGTCGGTTTCATACAGAGAATGGGCAAGGCACTAAAGTGGAGGAAGGGGTAGGTGGGTGAGAATTTGAAAGCAGGGAATCGTCAGTTTTTGGCGGGGGGAGTGGTTAAGGTCATGTAAAAAAACAGGGTTAGATATGAAAAGGAAAAGCAAATAGTAGAACTGGGAAAAAGAAAAGAGAAAAAAGAGTATTAGGTCATCCATTATTACTAAGATTTATACATTATGTTCAAGGTTAAATTCTGCCCCTTTGTTTCTTATAAACTAAATCAAATATAGATAGAAAACGTTATAGGGAGTGTAAGGAGCTATGTTGTAAATTTCATAAATATCTGTCAAGTAGTTTTTGTTCCTATAGATATGCAGACAGACTCTCAGAGATCATGCTTATAAGTGATTATATATATATATATATATATATATATATTGTGTGTATTTAGTCAGCATTTTCTCATTTATGCAAACATTAAGAATTACAGAATTCGACTGTTTAATTATACCTTTTTATTTTTTCAATTCTTCTGATGGTCGTTTTCGTATTAAAATAAAAAAAAATGAATACATGTTCCACAGGTTTCACAGGTTTCACGAACGTCTTCGATTCTTTGTCGAATCATCCTTATCTGTCAAAAGCAAATGAACAAAAAAGCTGGAGAAAGAGAATTTTTCAAAGACAGGGGAGAAAAGCGCAGAGAACGAAGAATTGAAAACGTTCGTGAAACGTATGAAACTTTTATTAATTTTTTGATTTTAATACAAAAAAGCCATCAGAAAAATTGAAAAAATAAAAAAGGTATAATTAAACAGACGAATTCTGTAATGTTTAACAATGTTTGCATATATATATATATATATAGGTTCTCTCCCCTGTCAAGTCTTAGATTGAACCCTCTTAAGAGGCAATAAATCGTACTGATAGAATGTGATATTTATACAACTTCGTACAACTGAATCATTGGGTGCATGGATACAGACATCGGGTTATGGACTCTGAGATTTAAGGTTCAAACTGTGCAGCCTGCGAGTCAGTTGTATACGTAGCCACACTGATTAGTCTTGGAGAGATGAAATAAGCATGAATTTGTCTGTGGAAATAAATATTTAATTAATAACTTATAATAATTAAATAAATATATATATTATATATATAGAGAGAGAGAGAGAAAGAAAGAGAGGACTCTTAAATATGTAATGTATAGTTTTTAAATAAATAATTTTTATTTTTTTATTATGATAGAACACTTTATTGATTTCTTTTTAACATACCCCGACTCATATATATATATATATATATATATATATATATATATATATATATATATATATATATATATATGAGAGAGAGAAATATATAGATATGATTGACTTTTTTTCTGCTCATAATTGTGTCCAGAACATCGAACAACTAATTATATATTAGTATAGAAATATTTTCCAGTTGATGATTTATAATAATTTTACAAAGAATATTTTTTGGGTGATTCGATTACAAATGATGTGAGTGTGTATGGAGTGGGGTAAAGCAAAACTGATTCTGTGAAGATAACCAAAGAGTGGAACAAGATGTAAAAAATGGCAGAGCGGAATATCAATATATTTGCTCTCATTTGGAATAATTCGCAGACAAAGAGCAAAATCAATATGTCAGCATCCTTAAAAATCAAAGTCACACCCTCAATGTTACCCCGAAGTTCAGTTAACTCAATCATAGCCATGGAAAAGAACAAGAATTCTTCTTATCACGCTATAAAATCTTTATTTTTGACTTGATAAAACGAAGTGGGAAGAGAGTTAACACTAATTGATACCTCTGGGGTTGAGGAAGCAGTTATAGTTACAAAGAGAAAGCATTTAAATAAAAGAGGTGTAGGTTTATGTGCTCGACTGAGCTCCAATCTCTGGTTCCTCCTCGTAAGACATTCACAGCAAGAACTCGTCTTCTAACCACAATGGAAAAATACCTTCTCTTCTTCCTCCATGTGCTTTATGTCTTTACATAGACAGAGCTTCTTTGCAAGGGCCTCTCATTTGTGGAAAACATCACCGCGGGACTGCTTCCCTACAGACTACAACATAATCGTCTTGAAATCCAATGTCAACAAGTACTTATTGTGAACCGTCCCATAAGTAATAAAAATGTGCTAATTGTCGACTGACAGCCGTTTCATTCCATTAACCCTAATCCTTGAGTAGCTTCTGGCCTTGATAAATGGTGGCCAAAAACCTTTTTAAATATCCTCACCATTTTAAAGGATTCTATTTATTCATTTGCTTTTATAAGATTTCAATCAGTATGGCCCAGAAGTAAAGGGAAATGAGAGACAGCGAGAGAATGGTAAGGGAAGATGACATGGAAAATGTTATACATGGTGTGGCATAAAGATCTCTAATACTTGGAGTAGGAAGTGCGTAGGCTAGTCGCAATCGATAGGCTAGGCTCTATCGTGTTCATGATCATTGGTAAACAAAATAAAGATGGAGAAATTTGTATAATAATTGATGGGAAAAAATTAATGTTCAGCGGAATGTTTCTTGGGTGTTTGATCTCTGTAAATGGAGATGTTGTGGTGTCGGCAACGTGACCAGATTTTCGTACTTGCAACTTATTCCTTAAATGATAAGGTTTTCCAACATCATCTTCAAACTCTTGAGGATCTGAAGGCAAGAATTAGTGAGGAAAATGACGAAATTCCACTCGGGATGATACAGAGCGTAATGGAGACCTTCAGAGACTGATTCGATCAACGTATTGCCAACATCATTTGTTTGTCGTTCCGTTGCTGTCTGACCTTTTCCCTTACCTCTGAAAGTTTGAAACACCAAAACAAATAACAACACCTCTTGTCATTTCTTTGATCTTGTTTTAATGGTATTATTTAAATTATTCAGACAACTTCTATCATCTTAAATGTTATTCCCACAACGTTTCAGCCGATGTAACCACTTCAGGTGCCTCTTGTAGACATAAACCTGTGGCGCAACAGATAAAGTGCTACGTATAATTAGTTCTACATGAGGTTGAAGGTTCCATCCTCAGTATGGATGATAGTAAGAATATAATTACGAATTACTTAAGACATGTGGCTGATGGAACGAGAGCAATCTACCCCCGTGAATTAAATAAAGGGTTCAGTTTGAAATTCCATATAGATTTTCGAGTTCGACAAGACTCACCTGAAGAAGGTTGAAGGTTACATCGGCCGAAACGTTGTGAGTATCACATCTAAGATGAGAAGAGTAATCCAAATAATACAAATTATCAATCCTCATTTAAAAAATCCTGAAACATAAAGAATGAGTTTTAATGATAATATAACTTTTTTTTTTAAATATACATTTTATGAGACAGATATTTTATCAATCTAGGAAAAGCTCTTTATCTACAGGGTGTCCCAAACAAAGTAAAAGTTTATTTATTCTGTAAAAAATGATAAATTGATTTTTTTAGGGCAAACAGTTGAAATATACAAAGTTGAAATCGAGTAGGTTTATTAAACAATTGGTTTAATCAGAGCAGAGACTGTGATCTCAAGAAAAATTATAAGAAGTTGGCCACCTTGCTCTCCTGAACTTACACTGGTTGACTTCTGGTTTGGGGATCTCGTTGAAGGTGTGAGCGTTTCACTGCCAGCAATCGGGAAGCCTTGAAGAACTTCGAAGTTGCATTAAAAAAGAATGCCGAAGTTTTATATGTGATGGGCGATACAACGCTGGGGCGTCGTTTTCAGTGTGTTGATTTAATACTGTGATTCAAAGGGAAGCACTTCGAGAATGTGGTATAAAATTCTACAAACCTTGATTTTTTTTGTTTGTTTCATTCATGCATTTTCGAATAGTATTTTCGGTTCTCCCTATATTTTGCAAATATATTAAAGCAAAATGGAAGCTAAGACTTCAAAACTACCTTCGTTTTGGGACAGTCTCTCTCTCATTTTATATATATATATATATATATACTTTTTTACTTTAATCGCACAGGGCTTAACGTTCCCTCGCTATATTGAACACAAAATTCTGTCTCCGAATTGCATATTTCTCAGCTGTTTCAAGAGGAACGCCACACTGTTCCCTAATGCAGTCAGATCATCTATATGGTGGGTGTCCTCGTTGTCTTGCGTTTGAGAAGTCTTTTCTGTAGGTGTCATTTATCAACCTACTACTCCTAGCAACATGACCAAACCATCGAAGCCTCCTAGCCGACACCACATCTTCGATGGTTTCCGTCATGCCCAGCGCTTCGTGTATCCAAGCATTTCTAAGCCTGTCATTACTAGTAACCTTGAGGATTGTCATAAGACATTTCATCTCAAACACCAACAGGGCTCTGACTTCTTGTTCTCCAGTAGTTCAGGTCTCTGAACCGTATATGGCTATTAGCAGAATGAGTGACTTGTACAATCTAACTTTAAGGGTTCTGGACATATTTCTAGAGATCCATATTGCGTTTCTTAAACGGCCAAACGCCTGTGACGCCATGTATATCCTATGCAAGACATCCGAAGCACATTCGGAAATTAGGCTGATAAGAAATATATATATGATGATAAAATACATATATCATAAAATTAAATGCCATGGAGACAGGGATATGTGAAAAACGCAAAAGGAAAAACAAATTAGACACAAGAAGAAATAATCAAAAGCGAGAGATTTACCGGTTTCGTTTAGATCAACGAAGGTCTTCAGAAAAAATTAAGATTTACAATCAGAATCTTTACATTTTCTGAAGGCGTTTGTTAATCTGAACAAAGCCGGTAAATCTCTCGTGTTTTATTATTTCTTCCTGTGTCCATATATATATATATATATATATACTTATAAAAAGGTGAATCTTCTTTGTTAGTACTCGTGCATACTGGATGACGTCACAAAAGACTGATGTAAATAATTAAAATAGAGGATGAACAAATAAAGAAAGAATAATTTTTATCAGGAAAAAAATATATTTGTTTGATATTTAAATAATCCAATTTAAGAGATTTTATATTTAATAATATGTTTAACCAATACTGACTAAACGGGTCACGGGTAGTCTAGTATTCATTAAAAATCCTCTCAGATGGATGATGATAGCATTATATTTTAGTTATTTTATCTGCTGTGAATAGTTTTTGGACACAGCTCATATTATAAATATCAACAATATTTTGAAGGCAATAAACATTTCATTTATTGATTATTTCTTGTTGAATATAATTTTAGTCTCAGAACATATTTTGATACGTCTTCTATTTTGAAGAAACGGTTTGATTCATTGAAGCTGTTTATTCCCGACATTGACTTAATCTCATTTTGATGTGGACATTGAACAGAAAACAATTTTCATCAAAATGAGATTAAGTCTATGTTAATTTCTGTCTTAATCTTTAAAAAAAACCTTCGAAAATTAATCACACTAAATCTGCATTTATCATTATATTGAAGTGTAGGCTAAGGCTATGCAAGAGTTTTTTCCCTTGAACCTAGCAAGTTATGTCCTCTGAACTTTACTGAGCAACAATAGAATACACTCTTCTATTTGAAAGTACAACAAAAAGAAAAACTTGCTCCATGCATGTGTGAGATTAAAAAATTATCATATATTCTTGACTAAAATACATGTCAAAATATTTGATGAAAAAGAATTAATTATCCATTCCAATTCAGAAAAAAAAGAATGAACAACATCCCTGGAGATGCCTTGCAACCTGTTTCCTAATTCTGTGACCAAGGAAAGACATGTCATTGGTTCTTTCTTCTGGTGTACCAATGAAAGAATTGATGTGCACATTGAAATTTGGCTCTTGAGGAATGGACAACTAATTCATTCAGGTTTTACGATTTTAAATTACCATTCAGTTAAATGCAGGTATTATTTTCTTCTTTGGATTTTCAATATTACATTATAAAGATTTTATCCTCAGGACAAAATAAGTTTCTTTAGTTGAATCAAAATTTTTTTCAGCAATCTTTCTAACAAACTGATTTGCATATGAAAAGTGAATTTAACGGCGTGAATAATTATATTTTCAAAATTATTTTTAAATAATCGTTTACAAAAAGTTTTTACAAACTCTAAAAAAAAAATGAAGTGTTATTCTTGTAAATAATATTTTACTTTGTAGAAAGAAAAAAAAAGGAAACACGAATATTTTTCTTTTTATGATTATTCGTGATGAACGTGAAAAACTACATTTGAAATAATCAAGAGTTTTTCAGTAAAATGTCTTCTGAAAAGATTACTGAAAAGTGAAAATATATTTCAGAATCTTTTAAATGAGGATTGATAGTTCGTATTATTTACATTATTCGGACTACGGTTTGTAATAATAGAGGATTTGTTATCCATATCTTATTTTAACACACAAAATGAATTAACGAAATAATGACACCTTATTATTATTACGGTTTGTTATCCATTATTTTAACACAGAAAATGAATTAACAAAATAATGAAACCTTTTTACAAAAACAACAAAAGGGGTTTATTCGTATATAAAGTTACCTATACAATTAGCTATAAGTGGAAAGAAACTTTGGACAGTGTCCGAAAAAAGAAGAAAATAAGTTCTTAGTTCAAATATCTTCAGACGAAGATAGCAGGCACTGTGAGCGTCCAGTGGACAAGGAGGCAGAATAGAGGCTGAGGCGATCCTTTGTGGCTGGTGTAAGGGTACCGTCTGATCATCGTCTGCCTTATCCTAAGCGAGCTCAAGTAGTCCCTTAGGGAATTAATGATATCAATTCACCCTGCGAGCTGATTGGCCAAACCAGCTCACAGAGACACTGATATGCAATACAAAGTAAATCTACTTATTGACTGTTACAGGTTCTCATCTTAAATGTTATTCTCACGTTTCGATTGATGTAACCTTCGACCTTCTTCAGATGCGTCTAATTCACCCCTAAACTAATTAACAGATCATTAAGAATTTTGGAAAATAGCTGCTAGGCATAAGAATGGATAAATCTTCTGGCGGTTCTATCCTCAGTACAAACGATAGTAAGAATAGAATTACGAATTAGTTAAGAATTCTACCTGGTCACGGTTGATGAAACGAGAGCAAGCTAGTCCTGTTGATTAATAAAGGATTCCGTTCGAAATTTCGTACAGATTCCCGAGTTCGACAAGACACATCTGAAGAAGGTCGGAAGTTAGATTGGCTGAAACGTTGTAAGAATAACATTCAAGATGAGAACAGTAGTCTAAATAATCCAAAGTGAAAATATAAATAACATTTTGTAGCAGTAATATTTAATTTATCAAATAAGTTTATGTCAAAATAGTGTTTATATAGATACTATCAGTAAAAATAATTTATTGCTGAAAAACGATTTATCTCTACAAAGCCATGATCCACCCATGCATGGAGTATTGTTGTCACATCTGGGCTGGTGCACCATCCACTAGTCTCTCCCTCTTAGACAAGGTAAAAAAAAGAGTTGTTAATCTAATAGGTACCTCACTATCCACCAAGCTCCAGCCCTTGTCCCATCGCTGCATCCTTGTTCTTGGTTTACAAGTACTTCAATAGAATGTTCTCCGATGAACTTGATGCTCTGGTGCCCCCTCGATGTGAATATACTCGACCAACCCGACAATCAGCTAAATCCCATTCATTCAGTGTGGAGATCCTCAGATGTCGGAGAGTCTTGTACTCTAATAGCTTCTTTCCTTGAGATGTCGGCCTTTGGAACTCCCTCCCTACATCCTGTTTCCCCGACTGTACCGATATGCAGAAATTTAAAACTAATGTGAACAAGCATCTCGCTGCACAGCTCTTAATTTAGGATGACGCCCCCCCCCCCAACGAAAAAAAAAACTTTCACTCTAATTCTCAGTAGCCTCTTATGTCTACAGTGGCAACTTGCCTTGTTTGGGGGGGAACTATGTTAAAAATAAAATTTAAATAAAAAAAATAATTCCTTCATTATTCTAGTGAAAAGCAGTAGGGGCGGCAAAACAATCGGCCATTATTTGCATGAGATAAGTCCTAAGACTCCATTGTTTGTGTGAGCATACACAAACTGATCAGGATTATCTCACATCATTTTGACAATAACATAACAAAAATGGCTTGCTACCCAAATATACCTTAATCAAATATAAATTCAGTGGTTCTAGGTGCATATTGTTGGCTCGGCATGCCGGGTTCGACTTCAGTCAGAACAACAGCATTATGTTCACTAATACCCTTGAGAAAGGTATGAATCTATATATTCTCTCTTAACTTATGAATTAAATAGTAAGGCAGACCAGCCTCCTAAGCCTTGGTTGTGCAATTATTTTGGAGTTTTCCTTCTCATAGACTAACACCAGTCTTTCTCTGCTTATCCAGATATTTTTTCCAGTTCAGAAGAGGTGCAGTTCGGGATTAGCAACCCTAGCTTTTTTATAGACTCCCCGCATAGGAACTCTTACAGGGTAGGGGCATAGTCTCTTGAGACTGAAATGAAGTCTCTATCATAGTAAGGTGTGGGATTTTTAAAAAAATCAAAGTAGGTTTGGGAACCAAAAAGATGAAAAATACTAATTAAAATAAATATCGATTAATTATAATCTTTAAAAATGCCATTAAATTGATTATAGAAATTGAAGAATCTCATGAATGATTAATGACTTGATGCATGTGGTCGTTGAAGCTAATGCGTGACCTGCCAATATGGTGACACTGGAGAAGGCAGGGGTTAAAATATCTAGCTGTCTTTACCCAACGTTTCTTGTAAGTCTTTTTACTTTCATTAATAATTTACATGACTAAAATAAGATTTCTTCGTATGCAAAATAAAAAAAAACGATATTTAAACTACGAATAAATGTGAAAGAAATTTCATGTTCTGTTTAAAAAAAATTAAAGTTGACCATTTTTCCCCTGCAACTCGACCACAATTTAAAAATAAGAAAAAAAATGTCAACTAGGTTTTGTATCCTCAGACAAGAATTTAACTCAGAATCAGGCTGGCATGAAATTCGAAAAATTGACTAATTAGGTTTCTTCCTGATTTTTTTCATGGTGTCATTATTAGCAACAAGAGGACTCTGGACTGTGGGAGGGTTAACTCCTTCGACTCCCCATATGATATTAGTAATTAAAACAACTGATGATTGGATTAAATATTGAAGTCGATGAAATCGATTGGAAATGACATTTTTAGCTTGCCAAAGACTGAATAGTTTTTAATCTGTACCTGTTGTTTAAGCTATTTAAGTCAAAGAAATAGAAATAGACTTTACTTTATATATAAGATAATCCCAGTGATGAATAAAAATGATTTAATATGCAGGCAATGCTGGATAATTCTGCTAGTGCAGGTGGTAACCGAAGTGCAAGATAAACTTCAGGGGGGCGGGGGTATGCCTCCATCTTATAATCATTCATAATTTTAGGAGGTGACAAATATATATAAGATAATCTTCTTTTTGTTAACATTCTTGGTTTTAGTTTACGAAAACAATATGAATTTCTAATAAGACCCATTTTTAAACCTGGCAAACCTCTCACATCCAAAATCTATAATAAATGCCTTGCTATTGAGAAGATCTGACTATAGAGAAATGAGGAAAAAATAAATGTCATGATAAAGGTTTAAACTCAAAGATTAAATTGATTAATTATGCAACAACTAATTGGTTGATGATTGATTAGAGTAATTAATGATTTATGACAATCCCATTTGGGTCGGGATGTATGCATTGAGAAAGATGGCCGTTTGGTCTGTCGATTGTTTGGTTGGCAAGAGACGGTTTTGCCTGTAACCTTCTGCCGGTGCTTTCACAACAATAAGCAATTACCTTGGAAAATGATCGCATCAATTATGTCCACTTATCTATAAAAACATTTTATTTCTTCCTGTTCCGTAATTGCTTATATGATGGCTCAAAGCCAGAAAGAAAAGCAACATTTTTATGGACTTTCATTTTTAATTCAACTTTGTGTCTGTAAACTGGCTGAATTGGAAAAACTTATATGCTCGCTTCTTCCGTAATTCCTTGAACTCTTTTCAGACAAATTTTGTAGCAGGACCCC
>OY744516.1:26712229-26794729 GCA_963556195.1 Sepiola atlantica | reverse complement strand
AGGAGGTTAGGCACAAGGTCAGGTGAGGTTTTCAAAAGCCAGTGCATTAGGTGAAGTGTACTCTGGCCTAAAAAATGCCCCGGTAGGGCGTTTTAGGAATGAGCAATTAACTCACTCCTTTCTCTCAAAGAGAAGGCAAGACCTGAGATGGTAGACTTCGTAGAAATGAACTGAACCATACTTCAGACCCACAAAAGCAAAGCCATTGTCGGACTGATTGTTATTGACGATGTATCCTCGACTGGTATGAACAACACTGGTTACTAAAATATGATTCTTACAAGAAATGGATATTGATTGCATGGGGGTTTATTTTGAAAGGAAGCTAGAGTTATTTTGTCCTTTAAACCTTACATTCCATGAGCAATGTCTGACAAAGGGGAGAGAATTGCTTATTTTTTCAGTCGGCTGTTGTTTTGAGTGGAGGTATGTGGTAACGCATTAGTAAAACAAAATAGGAGTTCTTTGTGAAATAAGTTGATGAGGTTCCCAGGCAGCTTGAGAAACTGGTGGCGAATGCTTGTGTCCATATTGAATTCTCATTATATTTTTTTTTTGAACAATTAGAGTTTACTAATAAATTATGAGCACTTAATAATAGGGAGTTACTTTCCAATCATACTGTAATATATATATATATATATATATATATATATATATATATATATATAAGAAATAAAAGATTTATTGCTTTTATTTTAATCAGGAAGGGGATAAACATCATAAAATCTTTAAATAAGAGAACCCTCACTCTCACCATGTCGGAGGACAGTTTTGAAAGCAAATATCATCAGTTGGATTATTTATATATTCATCATGAGTATTGACAGACAAGAAAATTCCAGAGTAACTGACAGTTTCATGCTAAAAGCGATCATCAAGAAATGATTCCGCTGATAAAGATTTAGTAGTATATACATCTATACAATTAAAACTGTGGATGTTGTCTGTTTGTTATCTTGTCCCGTGTACAGTGGATGATGTCACAAAATGATGATGTCATCCAATAAGCCAGAGAGACGATGCATTAACCTTTGTGTCACGGGTCGTCTACTAGACAAACCGTCTAGACCCCCTGGGCGTCTAGTATACTTATAAAACTCTGTGGATCTTGTATGCTATCTTGCTTGTCACTATGTACACTTTTCAGCTGTACATGAATGTTTTAAATGGTGGGAGGAAGGTTAAATAATGTAAATGAAGGGAGAATGATAAGAGAAGTGGTGGGAGGAGTCGAATGATGTAAATAATTTAAAGGGAGAGAGGGTTACATTGTGATGTCATAATATACCCTCTGTGTTTCAAGACGACATCGTCATTTTTATATATTCATAGATATTTATGAAAACCTTTTGAAATTTCAAAATCACAAAAGGTGTTCATATGTATATATCATTAAATATTAAACAAATACTGATCAAACGGATCACAACTGGTATAGAACTAATATAAGAAAGGTGAATATATGTCTGTGTGTCTGCATATTACTTTTGGAATATTGGATCTAGGAATATGAAATTTAGTACGAATGATCCCCTACCCTATGCAGATTTTCCTAAGGAGGTCATATTTATTTACTGTTTTTAATAAAAGAGTTACATTGTATACATACCAGACTAGGAACTTGGATTTGGTGACAAGATAACTGTTGTTGAATATAACGAATCAGGTTTGAGGTGACAGTCACCAAAGGCACAGGTCAGAATTGAAATAATTTCTCACTTGTTTCAATCTATGAAAATCTTTTTTAATCTAAAGAATTCCTAGGGGTAGTTTTCACAAGTAACAGACATCAGAGGGCAGAACTATTAAGCCTTGCAGCTAGCAATTGGATGAAGTAATAATGTAAGTGGTAGAATGCTGAAACTACTAAATCTGTAAGCAACTGTCTGTCTGTTTCTTGCACTATCAGGCAGAGAAACAAAGTATGAAATATTCGCATAAAATTCCTAGTTTTTATTCAATGTCTGCACATGGTTCATTGTCTATGATGATGAGTTAACACGTTCCTATGAAAACTCACTTGCTTTTAGAAGCAAAGAGGAAAGCGTATCGAAACACACCGGAGAAAGAAAGAGGATGGCTATTCAAGCCATTCGCTTTTTGGCTTTCATTCGAATCGCATCTCAACCCAACTGGTTAGTTGTTAAGATTTTAAGTCGTTGAGTCGTTTTAATCTAAAACCCAATCGTATGCAAATATTTTCTAGAGGTATATATTTTGTAAACAAATAATCTGTAAATGATAGTTTCTATTTAAATCATAGATTGGTTCGCTGACAGGTACTACCACTTCCGGTCAGAGTGGACCTGGGAGTAGTTGTAACTAAAGGGTGCTTTCACACTTCACAAAGCTCTCAAATTGGGGCCTCACGACTGGGTGTACTTAAAAGTCAAAGTTTTTGTGTTCTCTTTTTAAAATTTTCTCATCTTTTTTGTTTTTGCTGGGGATGAGGCATCCTGCCGGATGCCAGACATTCACCGGCTATTTCAGACATTTTAAGATTCTAACCATCCCTTTAAGTGCAATTGTTTGTATCTGTCTTGCACTATGTGTCTCTAGAAACAAAATCAAAGCAACGATACAACTGTATGTACCAATCAGAGGAGCATGACGCCCAACCTTCATTGAAATTATTTTATTTCTGATTTTAATAACATTTTATCTATCTTAATATTTAATGACACAAACTTTGTTAAAAATTAGATATTGAATTTGAAGATCTTAAAATTATACAGATTAGCATGCTCTCAACTTTATTAGTATACATTTAATCAAAATCAGAATTTATACATATAAACTTAGGGTTTACTTGTACACAACAAAGAATTAAGAGGGCATTTTTGGAGACTATCGGATGAAATATTGGACAGAATTTGATTTATATATTGATATTGTAGTAATAGTGTAGATGTTTGTGAAAAGCAAACATTTTTTTTTTTCCACAAATTTTGATATTTTTATAAAATAACTAGAGGAATACTCGTCCCAGGACGGGAAAAATTAATTCAAGTCTGCACTACTTTTATGCCTTCTTACGAAAGTTAAAATTAAGATATAGTGTTACTAAACCTTAAGTCTAGAATTGTTATTCAAATTTTGATCAAAATCCATTAAATGATTTTAATTTTCGAAAGTGTCTAAAATGTAAAGCTTACGGGGTCTTAAGAAGAAATTGGAATTCAGACAATCTTACTTAACTAGTGTCTGATGATCATGGATCAAATTCAATGCAAATCTGAAATATTTCAATTTCCAAATAGGAGGTTGTGTCCATATTATGCTCCCTAACACCCTAAGAAACTAAAATTTGGAAGATATGCATTAATTGATATCTATTATTTTTTAGAAATTTTAACAATAATTTTCACACCCTTCTTTACATAAAGCTAGCCCACAATACGACCTCTTACACCTAGTGGCAGTGTTTGCAAATTTATAATGATCAGTTAATTAGTTTAGGAATGAATCCTGTACATAAAAATATATAAACATATACACATAGCTAACTTTATATTAATAGAGATTGCAAAGGAGGATCTTGAAAGCGAGATAAACAAATAATAATGATAATAGCGTTTTTCATCATAGCTTTGTTTTTGAAGAATTCTGAGAGAAACAGCCTCTTTAAAGAGTCTAAAGGTATGAACTCATCCAGAGATGGCTATTCCAGCTAGTATTATCTTCATTTCCCTCCCCATTCATATATTGAAGGAAATTTACATAATCTATCAAAACAGAAATAAGAAAAACATTATTTCTATGGTCATATATGGAGAAATGATTTGTTAAATAAAAAAAATTAAAAAACTTTGTTGGAAGATTTTTTTAGACATTTTTTTTTTATTCAGACGGTGATATTTTAGACAAACACAACAGAAAAAAAATAAAATGCACTCAGTTTTTTGTTTTGAAAATTTATAGCGAAAAACATCTCGCACTTATTCATTCTGCTTAAAACCAAGAGAATTCATCATTTTTTATTGGTTTTAAGCATAGTAAAGGAAACAATGTTTTTCATATGAAACAGATTTTTAAGTTTCTTCTTTTTTTTCTTAATCAGACGAGACTTTTGATAATCAAACTTTTGCTTAACCTCAAAGGCAAAGAAAATTAAAGCTTGCATTCTGTATTGTTCTTTGTAATAAATAAGTGCACACCTAAATAAATGTAAAAGTAAACGTAACGTTGCAAAAAAGTGCGAAACAATAGAAAACATAATTGATCAATAGTTATTTTGTGATTTCTTTGCCACTTTTTTCATAAACTTTTCTCTCTCGCTTCCCTTATTTTGTCCTTTAGTCCTCACATTTCATGAGCGATGTTTCTGACAAAGGGGGAAGAATTGCTGTTTTTCTGGCTCAGAATCTATCCATCTAACCTTATCATTGGCTAGTTTTTTACCTTAAAGGGCTAATTTATTTTTTAGCTCCTTACATCAAGTGGCTGCATGCCTTGTCTGGAGCGATTTCCATAAAAAAAAAATCTGTTGTCACAAGACAACGTCTTCCTATTGGAGGAGAGATTGGTTTAGTGTCTGTCATCGGAGGCGCTCTCATTTGAGAGGGAGTGCCGACGGGACTATATGGGTATTTGTGTTCTCATCCAGAGTGTCGCTTTGGGGAGAGCTGAATTCTCACACACAGCAAAAATGGGGCTGGTGTCTAATTTTGCCCTCATGGGGAAAAGCAAGTAAATAATGACAATGTATCAACTGGTTTTTGTCAAAAATATGAATTTTAATATTTAGTCAAAAGAATTAAGTATAATGTATCAGGTATTAATCAGTGGGGGGGGGGGCAACAAAAGGTCAAAGAAAATGTGCCCCCTGCCAATTTTCCAACATCTTTCCCAACGATAAGAGAAAAAATCTAATATATTAAAGCATGTTAGAAGAACATGATACCAGTAAAAGAGCAATGAAACTTTAATTGGGATCACACATAATAATAAAAAAGAAAAAGAATCACGAAAATGTGAAATAAATGATCACAATAAACCGGCCAAGAGAAAAGAATCAATATTTCGCCTCGAGAGGCACTGACCACATTCCATATGAGCTACTTTTCCTTTGCCAGTACTTTCCTCAACAACTTCGCCATCCTCATTTTTCTACTCTCTCTCAACATGTATTTTCTGTACAAATGCATCCCTTTTCTAAGCAATCTCGCCAGTCATCAATTAAGTTTCTAACAAACTAGAGGCCAAACACCGATTCTTCCCACATGATCTGTTTGTTGTGATTTTTGTTACATATTTGGTCTTCGTATATTCCTTGTAGTATGTTTAATAAAAATCAAATGGAAAATATGTAAAACATTCAGATCATCTTTCTTATACTATTTATGGCTGCTTAAGTTTAACATGTGTGGATGTACATCCAGCTATGTCATTTCGCTGTTGTCATAAGCATTCTGTTGCGATTAACAATCAGCTCTAAGTGACAATGTTTTGAAGGTTCAATCCTTACTACAGGCGATGATAACTAAGAATAACATAATTACTTAACACTGCTACCTGATCATGGCTGATGGAACGAGAACAATCTACCCCGTGGATTAGATAAAGAGTCCAGTTTGAAATTCCCTATAAGCTTCCGAGTTTGGTATAAAGATTCACAGGCTCGAAAACATACACCTGAAGAAGGACAGTTACATTGACGAAAACTTTATGAAAATAACAACCAAGATGAGAATTGTAGTCCGGATAATCCAAATAAAGAAAATCTCAAAAACTCTGAAACATAACTAGAAAACGATTTGATTATGTTTCTGGATTTTTTAGATGAGGATTGATAATTTGGATTATTCGGACTACTGTTCTCATCTTAGATGTTAATTCTAATAATGTTTTAGCTAATGTAACCTCTGACTTTCTACAAGGACCTGCGGTGCAACAAATAAAATTGAAAAGTTATAATGAGTTCTAAGTGACAATCTACTGGAGGTTGAAGGTTCAATAAGGGACACTAAAAATACAATTATGAATAACTTGAGACTTCTACCTGGTCATGGCTGACGGGACAAGAGCAAGCTACCCTCATGGATTAAATAAAGGGTTCCGTTCGGAATTCCATACAGATTCTCGAGTTCGACGAGATGCACCTGAAGAAGGTTGGAAGTTACAACGGTCGAAATGTTGTGAGATTAACATCCAAAATAAGAGCAGTAGTCTGAATAATCCAAATAATATAAGGGAGAGTGGGGTCTATCCGATTTGATCCCCTAAAAAAGCAATCAATCAAATCCCGTTTTATATTTACTATCTATGTTCCTAATTGCTATCTATGTTCCTAATTGCATAAAAATAACTTGAAAACGTTTAATAAATTCAGTTTTTGTGCAAACACAAATAAAAAAAACTCACCAAACTAACCCTAACCAAACCAAGATTCTGTTATTGAGAAATCAATAGTTTTTTTTGCTAAGGAAATCTATGAAAGACCGCTAATCCAGTTTCGTAATTTCTGCATGGATATTCATGCCCAACAATGTTTCAGCAGTGAAGGGCTAATTTTAAATGATGCTCATTTCTTTTCTGTTCAATCTGAGAGTAAGATGTATCCCAGCTCCAGTCCCCTCCTTAATTTGTTTTATGCTTTTATTAACTCTGATCTATAAAAATGCAAATAAAAAGAAAGAAAATTTAAAACTGAACCGAAAACCGTTGCCCCAAATATTAAAACAAACAAACGCTGTCTGGGGAAGAAGATTCCAGTCTTGTGTTTGTGTCACTCTGCTATTTCAAATTGAACAATTTAATATTTATCTCGGAGGAGAGCAAAAAAGAAAGACAAAGTTAAGCTCAAATAAATTTGATTTTTAAACCTAAAAGAAAATATGAAAAAGAAAACAAAATGACAAAAGAGTAGAAATAAATTTTAAAAAAATACATATTTTACTTTTTATATTTGACACCAGGCAGTAAATCATATCTGATATAAGCGTTCAAAAAACATAGACACGAGTTGATACTTTGAGCACATTTGTAGAACATTGCTTATCAAAACTGCAGCCATTTTTACCGATACAAAAATGGCTACAAACAATTAAATACAGGGAATAAAAGCCGGTTCATTTTTGCTAAATTGTTTCCGAAGATCTTTATGCATCAGCAGAGTGATGTTAGAATTTAATGTGGAATTAAACAGAGCAGCACTAATCGCTACACAGATGAGCACATTTCTGCTTAAAATAATAATTATGATTCCAGATTTTTTAATTGTAGAGGTCATTTATATTTCCTGTTGATCATTGTTAGAATTTAATCTAAAAATTCAGTCTCTTTACACAAATTCTGAGAATAAACAACAGAAAACATTTTAATTTACGAAAATTATGTTCAAGTTTTTTAATTTTTTATTTACATTTTATTCACTCCAACAAAGAATATTACCCTTGAAGCATAAAAGGCTATTGTGGTAGGGGCCAGAATTATAGAAGGAAATCTAGGTGGCGAGTTGGGTAGCAAGATGTTTGTTCACATTACATTTAAATGTTTGTGTATTGAAACTGTTGGGGGAACAGGGAGGAAGAATGGAATTCCCAAGGTATGTTGTCTGAGGATAAAGCCTATACGAGTAGAAAATGTTCCACCATCTAGAGACCTCTACAACGAAGGGGTGGGATTTAGCAGTTAGTCAGGAGGGTTGGTGGGTATTTTCGCTTAGGGTTACAAGTGCAGTAAGTTCATTGGAGTAAATTATGTGCAAGTACTTATAAAACAAGCACAGGGATGCAACTCTGCGACGATGTGACAGGGTGTGAGCTTGGTAGATAGTGCAGGTACCTATTAGTTTAGAAAAAATTTATTTGTCCAAAAGAGAAAGGTTAGTGGTTTATACACAAGATCAGATGTGGCAACAGTACTTCCTTCACGGATGAGGTAGAGATATAGGATACATGCAAGTGTGAGTTGTTTTCAAGTCCGGTAGAGGAAGCTTATCTTCTTTGCAGATACTCATTTCTGCATTACATATTATTATATATACTCTACATATTAAATATTAGGAATTACACCATTATTGAATGGCTTTTGAATTTCAACCATAATCATATTCGGTTTAACGTCCGTTTTACATGTTGGCATGTGTTGGACGATTTTTAGAAATTGACTTCCAAACTAACCTATCTCTGCCAGGTCTTTATCTCTTTCTCTAAAGTCCATCATTATCACTTCCTCCCATGTTTTTTGGCCTTTCCCTGTGAGCTGACCCTGCTACCTCAACCAATTATTAATGCAAATATTATTATTGTCATATTTCACAAATAAACTTTTACAAATAAAATAAATTGATCATTTTCTTATCGTATGGCCAGGATCTTATCAGGACGAGTGGTTTCAAATATGTGGGTCAAACTCTCAGCAGCAACTGCAGTAACCTCAGAAAAATCACCGCTCAAATAAATAAATAAATGACTGAAATGACATACAGTCACTGAAGTGTGATCCATAGATCAGTGATTGACTCAATTCTAAACGGCTTCCAAGCTGTTGTACGACCTGTTGCTTAGTATGGTTTCCAGTTCTGGCTGTCGATGAAAGAAATTATCAGTCATGGAGACGAAGACTCGCCCTTGCCTGAAATATCAGTATTCGTCATTATGCCAATCTCAGACGAAATGAGGAAAACCTTGTCTGCACTGGTACGGACATGTACTGTTTGTAAACGACAACACCATCATGAAAATGGGATTCAAGGTGGAGACCCCTGGTATCATAAGCCAACATTTTACTTTCATTATATCTTAAAAATTTTAATGGGGGCACATTGATCTTTGCAAAACATAAACAATGGTACAAAATTTATTTTGGTAGCTTAATTAGGCACCAGATTATAACTGTTCAAAATTCGTTGGAAATCATGAAATTAGCCGACTTGTGTGTTATTGGTCCAGAAAAAAAATTTCAGTGTATAGCTAAACATTCAGGCATCGAATAAGTAAAAAATCCTTATAAATTTTATGTCATCTAGTTGTATATACAAGTTAATCATAACTTAATAATAATTATTAGATCAAACCAGCCTCACTATTGGGCAAAATCCATTACCCCTCGAAAAAGAGTGCAAACATGACACAGAAGCGCAACTTTGACTGTTCTAAGATTCATTTCAACAACTAACACATTGAATCTTCGTAATATGATTAATAGCACATTAGAGACTTAGCTACTTGTTTACTTTAATAGGAAACTCAGATTTGAACCATGTAAAAAGAGATAGAAACACAATTTGATAATAGGGAAAAAATTGCATCCAGCAAAATGTTCAACTTGGATTGTTTTTGTGAAAGAAAAATTAAAAAATCCTA
Organism: Sepiola atlantica; assembly: GCA_963556195.1. Lineage (NCBI taxonomy): Eukaryota > Metazoa > Mollusca > Cephalopoda > Sepiida > Sepiolidae > Sepiola > Sepiola atlantica. The sequence goes on along the minus strand of OY744516.1, from coordinate 26,785,418 downwards.
TATAAAGCCCACCATATTGACGAGTGCTCTTTTTTCATTTAAGATGCGACTATCTTTATATATAGAGATACACAGTATCACGCATACCAAATTAAAAAATATATCGCCTGTCATCGAAAAAAAAAAGTAACCTAACTTGAGGTTACCTAGAAAAAAAACTAATAATAAAAAATTGAATAAAATTAATAAAAATTAATAACTCCTAAAAAAAGGAAATTTCACTATATTTACCTATTTTCACACTCTGAACTCTAAGCTGGTTTGTGATACTTAGAAGGTCAAAAGAGCGGCGGGGCAAAACAAAATTGGTTTAATTACATACACCAAGATTACAAGACTGTCGATTTTATTCTGGTCAAGCCTTTTACCATGCATGGTGGAGGGAGAAATCAAATGTGGAATCTGTTTCAAGGATATACGAAGACGAAAATGCTAATAAAATACTAGGAAAAAGGTCTAACAAAATGTTTTAAAGAGTTGTACCCCTTCAGTGTTAGCTTTAGACTTTTCATAGCTGTCATGAAATTGCAATAAACAATATTACAACAAAAAACTATCAGAAAACTTAATAAAAACAAATGAAAAACCATCGAACCAACAAGAAATAGTCAACCAAAAATAGTATATTATTCATAGTCGTCTTGGGACAGAGCCTCAAATACAAAGAGTTGAATCGTCCAATCGAAAAAGTATTTATCTGTGAAAGGAAGAGCGAATTTTCTCACTTGTAGCAAAAAGGAAATAAAATAAAAACTGATAGCAAAAGTGAAAAATGGTGGAAATATGAATAGAATCATTTCTGTGTAATTCGGTTAGTGCCATTTAAAAAGCAAAGTGGCATTACGATGTAACACAGATTTGGGACAGAGACATTCATGACCACGATTGAATGAAAGCGAAAAGAAATAAGTAGAATCATGAAACTGTGTGAAAAGAAAAAGAAAATAGAGACAATATAAACATTTGGCGATTGACTGTGAAACTCTGGCTAGTCTGATGTCATAGCAAACAGTGGCAGACAAGGTCTAAAACATATTGGTTGCGAAGAAACAAACAGGGTAATCACCCATAACTACAATGTTATAATTTAATTTTAATAACGAATAAAAAGCCTCCTACAATTTTCACTGTTTCTGTTTTTCATACACTGCTTATTTATGTCCGGTTCTCTTTTCTTAACAAACTTTGTTTGTTGGTTAATGTTTAAGAACCTTTTAACCATTATAAAGTCATCCCAAGTCAACCATAACCAATTAGTAATAAAAAGGAATGTGCTTATTTTTTTAATTTAATTTTAATTTTTCGGGCTTATCTACTAATCTATATAATAATAAAACGTTAATACATTCAATGTGCAAACAAACAACTTCGTAATAGAAGAGGTGAAAGAGATGAGAAGTGGTGGGATGAACATAATCGGGGATGTATTAATTACACAGCCTTCAGATTATGAGACTTTTCATTTCAATCAGTGAGGATAAAATGAAAATATATTGCCTGTACAATCACACACCCATTTTTTTTTTTACTATTATATAGATTGACTTAAGGCCATCTAATACAAATTATTAATCCTTATCTCAAAATTTGGGAACTTTGTGTCGGCAGTGTTCGGGCATGTTACGTTAACACCCGAGAGTTGCTAAAGAGATTAGCCAATCAGCTGTCAGCTGGCAAACGACATGGAAGAAATGCAGCGTTGGATCACTGAACACTCAGACCGATTGGAAAAACTTTTTGAGGGAGGTCTATGAAGACCATTTGCTACGAAATCCTCGTCAAATTGAAGGCCCAGTGCATATGGTTGAGATAGATGAGTCTCTGTTTAACCCTGACCCTAATCCAGCTGATTAAAAGACAATGTCAAAAAGACCCCCAAAAACATACAAAAAATTATTTTTCAGTTTTAAGAAATACAAAAAAAACTTTTAAACCAGTTGACTGAATACAACGAAAAATGCAAAAAAAAAAATAATAAAAATGTATTTATTAACAGTTGTTTAGCATTGTTTTGTTAAAAAAAAAAATTTCTTTGTTTTGTTTGTTTTTTTGTTATTTGCTATCTTTCTTGAAAATAAAACTGAAAAAATACGACTCAGCAATGTATCGAAGTTATCGTCTGTCAACATTTCCCATGGCATCTCTTGGTTGTTTACGTAACATGCCCAAACGCTGCCGACACGAAGTTCACGGAAACTGGTACATGTTTGATATCAGCACCAAAATTTGCAACATAATAATATTAAAATGTTTTGTAAGTACTCACATATATTCCATACACGATCAATAATTCTATAAATGTACTTTAAAAATATCTATTTACCGTCACAATAGATTCATGACAATAAATATACACACTAATGTACAGTGTGCCGATGCCAAAGGGTCACTCGTCTAGTACAATATATCATATTGAGCCAAAGTAAATTGACTATCTATAAACAAGTACGTTAGTACATACTAGTTTATAGATAGTCAATTTGTGTGAATTCTTAATTTGATAAAGTAATTTTGTACATGCCTATTTTTTAAAATCTGGTTTAGTTTTAGCCTGTTTTTATGGCTGAGCAACATTTTTGCAACTTATAAACTATATATATATATATATATATATAGCAACTTATGAACAATTTATTAAAGACAATTTAACACAATAATAGGTATTGTGATTTGCAAATTTAATGGCAAATCACAATACCTATTATTGTGTGAAATTGTCTTCAATAAATTATTTATAAGTTTATATTTACCCATAGCTTTGGGAGGGGTATGTCCAAGGATTTTTATTCTATATGACCGATTCCAGAGTCATCGACTCCCCCTCATCAGTTTCTAACAGGACGTTAAAAGGGTTTTATCACTCATATCTCTTCCTCCAGATGTGTGCAATACTATAAGATACAAAGAGGGTCGAAAAGTAAACATTTTAACATTCACAAAATTTCAAACAAAAATATCTATAATAAAACGAAGAAAATGATGTCTAAATTTGATGGAAATACAAAATCTGCTGTTATCTTAGGGCAGGAGGTGACCAACCTATTTTACTTTTAATTTAGATGTGCTACAAAAAATATACCCTCTTTTTATTCCTTAAAGTATGGTAATAGTGGCATTTCACAGTTATCGTTGGCCTCCTTTCAGTCTCAGGTGAAAATAGCTACCCCCTGTAAGGATGGCCTGCGTGGGGAGTTTATAGTGAAGCAAGATTTGCACAATGCATAGTCTCCAACTGTACGTCCTGAACTGGCATTGCTTCGGTCTGTTGAAAAGAGGTCAAGGATGACTGAAAACAAAATAGGAATAAGCAGAGAATTGTTAGTGTTATTTCAGAGTTTTCCTTCTCCTAGATTAGTTGCCCTATCAAGACTTGTCTAGTCGGCCCAACTACAGAGTGATCGCTAGAAAAGCACCAAATTTGTCAAACGGTAATTTATTTTTACAAAGAATAACTTTTATAAAGTTTTTCAACGACTAATATTATAATACACTCACAGATGCTCAAAATGTTGTCCGTGCAAATCGAAGTCAAATCGAAGTGAATAAACCAGACGCAATAAAATTTAATCAAAATAAAATTTAAACAATAAAATTTACAACCTCAAATTTCCCGCTTTTCTAGCGACCACCCTGTATTTAACTTTCAGCTGAAAGAATATAAAGATTCATACTTTTCGCAAGGATATTATTTAAAATAATGCAGTAGCCCCGACAGAACTTGAACCCAGGATACCGAGCACACAGTTTGTGCTTGTAACCACTACACCATGTTAGTTCTGCCACTTGAGATATTTATATAGTATGTATCATGTTGCTTTTATTTTTACACTCGTACTACCATTAAATGGTTGATGTAGTCTACTAGTTGAACAATAAGACTCCTACAGGATTTGAACGTGCGCCTCTAAAAGAGGCATCACCTAGTGTGAGTGTCGTCTTGTACTCCACAGAGGCACGGATTCGAATCCTGTATGAGTCTCTCTTTTCAATTTGTTTTTCTATGTTTATTTCCAACCTCGTGGACTAAATTAAGCGTTTATTTAATAGTAGTATCTATACAAACACTGGTGTCAACAAAACAAAACAGAAATCAGTGGGACACACACACACACATATATATATATATATATATAAATTCATCCACAGAGTGTTTCGCTGTATCATGCTCTGCAGTGTGACTAGACTAGCATCTCTTCCTAGCCAGAGATCGAACCTTCAACCATCGAGTTGATAGTCGTCAGCTCTATCCATTAGGCCAACGGGAGAAGCGCTGGTAAGTGATACCTACAATGTCTATTTATATAAACACTGATCCCTGCTTCACTGTGCTAAATTTGTCTATATACAAAGAGCTTTGCATTATGCTGGGACTTGTGTCAAAAATGTCAATGAGTTTACCTATTTTGGTATTAAAGTCGCAAAAGAAAATTGCACAGAGTGAACTAAACGTGTGAATCAGCAAAGCCTGGGCTGGACTGGACAAGGTGAAAGTAATCTGGAAGTCAAATCTTCCTACCAAAATAGAACGCGATTTCTTTGACGCCATTGTTACATCAGTTCTCGTATATGGAAGTAGAACATGGTCTTTTACCAGCAGGTTGGAGAAGAAACTTGACGGTGTGTACACCAGAATGCTTAAAGCTGCTCTTAATATTTCCTGGAGGCAGTGCCTTAAAAGGGAGCAACTTTGACACCTTTCTCAGATCTCAGCCTTGATCAGAGAGAGAAGAACCATATTTGTTGGTCACTGCTGGAGGACTAAGGATGAAATCGTCAGAGATGTTCTTTTGTGGATGCTAAAACAGGGATATAGTTCAATGGGAAGACTACACAGAACTTATGTCAAGCAACTAACAGATGACTCACAATGCACCTATGAAAACCTATTTAGTGTAATGGAGGATAGAACGAGCTGGAGTGAGAGAGTCAGGAAGATCCTGCCACTACCACAACTGGATGATGATGATGATATGATTTCAGATAAACAAGTCGATTTTGGAATTTGGTCAAGGCAGGAAAAAGTGCTCTGAGTGGCACCTCTCCAGATGTGGCAACATTACTCTATCTCAGGACGTATCTGACTCTTATACAGGTAGAGGATTGTGTCATAAGTTGGATACTAAGTCTTAAGATTTTTGCTCATTAACAACTACTTTTATAAACCTATCAGGGAGAAAGGATTTGATGGTTGAGAAGAAATTTCCAGATATTCTATATTCAGGGGGGGGAGTACAAAAATTTGTGGGGGGGGGGGAAATTGAAACAAAATTTTTTAACTTAAAATATTTCTTAGAGTAAAAAAAAAATTGGGGGGTGGCGGTGGGGGGTAAAAAAAATTTAAACTAAAAATGTCCCTAAAATAAGTTAACTATACTTTTTGTTATAATGTGCACATTTCTTTCAATATTTACTTTTTATTGATAGGAATTATTTTTATTGATTTTTTTTATTTGGTGTGTATCTATATTTTAGATTAGAATTCATCCAAATTCTCTTTAATATATAACTTATACTTTCTTTTATAGTAATTTAATGTTTTTATCAATAGGTATTTTTTTATAATCTTTTCACAATTTCAAATGGCATACTGAACGGCAATTGATGCATTACGTCATGTTTTGGTCATCCATGTCCTAGGAGCGTATTACCTACAAACTTCTTGGTTTATAATAATAATAAACCTTCTGGTATTAAAAATATATACTCAATAACATGGAGCATTTTGAATCTCTGTTAACTAGTGAATAATTTGAATGAATCATTAACATTACCTACAAACTTCTTGGTTTATAATAACAATAAACCTTCTAGTATTAAAAATATATACTCAATAGCATAGAGCATTTTGAATCTCTGTTAACCAGTGAATAATTTGAATGAATCATTAACCTCCTATACAAGGAGTGGACAACATTTGTACACCAGCCACATTTTCTCTGACGGGCAACATACGATCTCATAATAAAAAGAAAACAATAGCGACATTTTTATTTATTTATCTGTTCCGAGAAAAGCAGGGAAATAGAAGTATTTACTTATTTGACCTACAAAACTACAGATTAAATGATATTTATGTATCATTCTTGAATTTTATGTTCATCATTAAAATCCGAATATAATATTAGATATCACAAATCAATAACAGATATTATTAGTCAAGTAAACGATTATTTTATTAAGAATTGTAATGTATTGGGAAAACACGCAAAGTCTAATGATTTAATTCACTATATAGAAAAGAGTACACAACACTATTTTAATCCTAAAAATAATATTTTCAAATTGTGTGAATGCGAATGGCAAATAAATATGATTATCCACCCTATCAAAATAATTTTGAATCAAAGGCCATTCTTCCTTGTAACAAAATTTATCATTTATATAATCATAATTTACAAAATCATTTCAACGTATTGTAAAAATATTTTGTAATTTTTGATTATTCTAAAATGTTATCACATTGAAAAGTTACACGGCCATAGTACAAATAATCGGAAGCAGAACTCCAATAATAATTGCACAATAGTCAAACCCATAATCCACATGCTTAGTCAGTAGCACAATATCTCCATTTATATTAAATGGTGAATCGTCCGTTTAATTATCTAGAGATTCAAGTTCGAACTCTAGTGTCGGCAGTGATACTCTTATTTATTCTCTTCTTCGTTTAACATATGTTTGCCACATCAGATGTGGGTTGCACATTAACCATGGTGGCAGAAAGTGATTTTCTCCATGAAATTATCATTTAAGTTGGTTTTGATGTGTCATTGCTTGAGGACATCTTTGAGTGAGTCATTCCAAATTCTTCTCGACCTGCCTTTTCCTCTTTTATCCTTAATTGAGATGTGTGTACATCTGTCTGTTCAACCAGAGCTTTGTTCAACATGTCCATACCACCATAGGCAGTTGCAACGCAGAGCTGACTCTAGTTTAAGCACCTTCAGCCTTAATAGCAGGGAGTCAGAACTAACCCTGTTATCAAGGTACACACCACAAATCTAGCAAAGCCATAGTCATATAATTCCTCTGCATCCTTAAAAAGACCGAGCTAGTGGGAGACCAGTATTCATTCGCATGTAACATGGCACTAACGACAACTGTTGTAAACTCGGTCCCAAGGAACAAGTGAGAGTGAATTACATGTTAAGATGGGACGAAGCTCATAAAATTTGCATTTCCCACCAACACAGATAATATTGCCAAAATAAAAAAAATGATGCCACAACTTCCAATTTCTGCAAACCTTCAACAGGAAACCTAGTACAGCGTTTCATATATGATAAATAGTTAAAAGACACCAAATGTTCCTTAAAAATTTCAGTTGGCATAAACTAAAACTGAAGATGTTAATCTTGGTTGTTCACGTGTCACCGTGCACACTTCACCTGTACATGAATTTTTTAGATGGTGAGAGGAAGGGCGGATAAGAGAAGTGGTAAGAAGAATAGAATGAAGAATGAGCAAGCGGAAAGGGGGAAAGAGATGCAAAGAAAGAGAGGGTGGATCTATTATGATATCAGAATGTATTCCGACTTGATAAACCTTTTAAAAACATGATTATTAACCAAAGAATTTCACAAAGTAACTGTAAATGAATATTATTCAATATATATAACAAATACAGACCTAATGTGTCACGGATGGGCTATCATATATATATATATATAAAATTCTAGTAAATATATATATGCATATATATATATATATATATATAGTGAGTTATGAACACATATTTATGGCAATTAAGCTACACAGAGGCGTCCACATTTCATCCCCGTTAGGAATCGTCAGGCTTATTGCTAGCTCTACTCACATATTGAGCAATTTTGAAGTAAATACTGAAAATCTATACATAATATATTATATCACCTTATAATATTATATGCATATACATGAAATGATTTTATATATATATATATATATATATATATATATATATATATAATACTCTGAAATAACATCAGTTCTTTTTTTTTTTTTTGCTTATCCCAGCATTGCCTTTTCTCATCTTGGATGTTTCCTAGCCAAGGAAAAGTGCGATTGTGTAAGATTTTTTTCACTATAAAATCATTATGCAGGCACGTTTTCAGGGTGCGTCCATTTTTGGACGAGAAGAGGTAATAGATGGATTCATGCGTTTTGCAGAGATACTGTCATGAAATGAATGCACAGTAAATGGTTTCTTTTTATGAATAAGGAAACGTATGAGTCAGCCGTCCATGGTAGTTCATAATGATGGCCTCGGCGTTGCTTTTCTCCAAGTCGTTATAAATAAAATAATCAAAATGGTAATATGTGGTTAACTTGAAAATTATAGAAATTAGTAAAGAGGAAAATTGATTTCACTTTTTGTTCATGGACGTTCAGTGCAAAACCACTAATACATACTAAATGCCATCATTGGATTCTTTGTAAAATTCTATTTGCGAAAAGTTGTTTTTGATCTTGGTATAGAGCTTCGTCTCTCTGTCCCGAGATGAAATTGAAAACAGACATATTTTAGCACGTTTATACAGGGTGGGCAAAAATAAGGGTCCTATTTTAAAAAATTCATAACTTTTTTATTTATTGATTTAAAAAAATTTTTTTTTTTAGAATAAGTAAAGGACCCCTTCCGAAGCAAGCATGAGCCGTATTAGCCCTAAGGAACGTACCCTCATTTAGAAAACATTATTTTTGCTTAAAAAACTCAAAACCGTGTAAAAAACAATACTTTAGTTTTTGTAAGTTTTTAGAAGTGTTTTTCGGCTAAAATTTGTTTTGTTTATTTCAAAAGATCTCGGAAGGGTCAGTCTACACACACATAAAGTTTGGTGAGTTTAACTTTTATTTTGTGGAAGTTATTCAAATTTAAAGATAGGACCCTTATTTTGGCCCACCCTGTACTAGGCATTTAGAATATCGATGGCATAACTTCTGGATTATGTTCTACATGTGTAAAGGACCCCTTTTATGTGGTTAGGGTTGCTTTTGTAATAGCACTCCATTATTAGTTAAATTTCCTTTGTGGTTAATTTCTTCCTTTGCGTGATCTTTTGTTACCTGAAATAATAAGCGCCAACATTCGCAGGATGCCGACCAAATCCCCCATCTTGGCTATCAAAGAAGCTGCTTCCGATCATAACGCTTCTTCTTAGGCCAACGACTTTGATTTTTGTTTCGTGTTATTTTTTCATGGTTTTATTGGTGTATGTAGCAACACCAGACCCAGGCTTATCTTACCTGTGATCCTGTCGCAGTGACAGTGTTTTTCTATCTCATATGTAGAAATAACAGTGCACTATAACATGCATTGTACATGTTATATGTTTACAATAAAGATTGTCGATCTACTGATCTTTGTTTCAATGGCTTATTACTCAGAAACCACCAAGCATTTCTGAACCCATAAACACATAGGACATAATCCCGAAGTTATGCCATCGATTCTTCAAACACTCTGTCTTATAGCTTTGATGTAGAAAGAATTTGAGTGTATTCAGCGAGTCTCTTGAGTGAGTGCATCTGAACAAAATCGATATCAATATTTGGCAAATATAATCAATGGTTTTCACTTTTCATTATCGTTTTGGGTAAAAAAATATCAAATATCTTCCTAAACTTATCTGCATGCATAACTGCATCGTGGCCGGCCTCTTATGAATTATCTTTCCAGTCTTTAAGTGTATTTCGCTTAACAATTGCAGCTTCCACATCTACAGGTTTCCAAACGTCTTGTTACCTTTGCCAGGTCAAAATGTCATAGTGGTGAGGGAGGCCACTAAAACAGTGCTGTCTTTCTATCTGTATAAAGTTAGCTATGTGTATATGTTTATATATTTCTATGTACAGGATTCACTCCTAAACTAATTAACTCAACATTATGAATTTTAGAACAAAACTGCTTAGTGTAAGGGGTCCAAATGTCGGCTATGTTTAGTTTTTGTGAAAAGGAGGTTGAAGCCCTTCGTGAAAATTCAGATATATCCAATTTTTGTGAAATTTGAACAATAGGAATTAGACATCAATGAATAAATATTCCCAAAATTTCAGTTTCTTTAGAGAATTTTAAAGTGATTTTAGGGGGCATGGTATAGGTATTTCAGATTTGCATTGAATTTGATCCATAGTCATAAATTAAACAAGAGTTCCTGAATTTCAATTTCTTCTTAAGATCCCTTACGCTTAAGCGGTACATTTTAGACATTTTATAGAATTAAAACTATATAATAGATTTTGATAAAAATTGGAATAAGGATTCTAGACATAAGGTTTAGTATTATTATATGTTGATTTTAATCTTTGTAAGTGGACATAAAAGTGGTGCAAATCTGTTCTCTTTGAAGAATTCATTTTACTCGTCCTGGGACGAGTATTCTTCTGGTTACTTCATAAATACAATGAGGTAAAAGTAATAAATATTTGACAGAAACACTAAAATCTGTGTTGTGCACATTCACGGAAGAACAAATTCTATGCAGCTGTAATAAAAAAACAAAAACAGAATTTACTTCTTTAAAGTGTTCGCTGATCTACACTTTTTTTCTCATTTTTTGTTCAAATAATTTTCTTTATCATTTTCTGACATTCAATAATTGACTGTTTCTCTTAGAAAATGTTTTCAGGCCTTGAAAAGACTTTGAGTATCAATCATTGCTTTTCACATCTTATATCACATTTTTTGCTATAAAAATCTAGTCAGCTGTGTTTCATCAGATTTTTAAAAAAATATCCACCCTTTTCTTTTTTAACATTAAGTCTTTACTGAAAATCTTCAAGAATTTTTAATACAAACTATTTGCCAGAGAAAACCCGAATAAAAAATACTATGTAGGTATAACCTCTTTAGATTTTAAATTTGGGTATAACAATGATAAAAGCACATTTAGGAGCAGAAAACACTGATTCAAAACATCACTAGCGAGTACCATTACAGGGAACTCAAAGAAAGGAGACACTTGCCAATAATTTAGTGGAAAATGGTACGATGGGTTAGTACATGTAGATATCTAGATGACCTGCGTAGATTGGTTGAACGAGAATCTTATTATTTAAAATTTTAAAAGATTCTTTAATCTTTTAAAATTTTAAATAATAAGATTCTCGTTCAACCAATCTACACAGGTCATCTAATAATATTGATTAAATGTAGAAGTGAAATAGCAATCTATTGTAGGCATAGAATAAATTTTACTTTGTGATAACCACATAAATAACAAATAAGTAAATAAAAAAAATAAATCAACAGCTGAAGTATCTATGAATAATAAAATAAATAGAAAAAACTTTTCCAATCAGGCACGTGCTAAAATAAGGACAACAGTCAACTCAACAGTCCCACAAAATAGAGGCACCGCACCGAAACAAAACAAGTAAAAGTCAGTCAGGCCTTTGTTTGAAAGAAGCTCAGCTATTTACTAATGAAAACATTAACCCATGAGAGAGAAACAACAACAAATACGATCGATTAGTTAGCTAGACTAAACACCATGTGGATATATAAAAACAAACAGTAACAAATATATGTGCACTTGGCCTGACGATTCCCTGCAGCAATGAAACGCGGACACCTCTGTGTCGCTTGATTGCCATAAATATATTTTCATACGTTATTATATAATTTATTGATTATTACCTGGACAATATATGAATACAATTAATCAAATAATCCTCTAATTTCTAGCAAAACAGATTTATTTAGTATAGAGTGAAAAACGGAGGCGACAAGTACATGTTCTCGTATAATATTTTAAATACATAGTTGAAGTAACATTTCTTTGTTTTTATGAATTCAGATTTTTGGTTCATGAAACATTGCAAGACTGAAGTACTTTTAAAGAATCATTACTCATAAAAAAATAACTTAAAATCCTCAGTAAAAAAACTGAGCATTTTAAGTTCAAATAAAAAAACGAAGATATTTTTAGCACGATTTTAACAATAAATGGAACATTTCCATCGTGCTAACATTGAAGTACTTTTTCAAGATGGTCGCTTAATTAGATTTTTAATTGTCAACTTCTGCAAACCGTAACTCGCACGACAAAATTTCTTCAAAATCGGTTTTATTTCGATGGTGTTAGTGCTTGGCCTTTGGGGGTGAAAATCAAATAGCAGACTACAAACATTCGCAATAGATTTTATTATTGTTTTTTAAAAAAAATTTGTGAATTTGTTTTAGGCTTGTTGTATAAATGGTGTGGGTTATTGAATTATACAAAGAAAATACTTTCAAATCTGTATTTCGGCTTCTAAGTGTTTATGAGTACATGAAAGCTGTTGAATAGAAACCTTAAGACTAAATATAGTTTGAAGTCAGACATGTCTCCCATATATATATATATATATATATATATATATATCCTCTATGTGTAAAAGTCAATGATGTTTGTGTGTTATAGAAATCGATATGTTTAGTTAAAACATTCCAATGTTTCAATGAGCGTTAAATTTTCACAGAATCTAAATACAACATTAACATTTTCCTTTAATTCCATCTAGGATCATTAGTGGAAATTATCGGTTAGGTCCATGAAATAGTTGAAATACATTAGAACATAAAGAAACAAAATTAATTTTTTAAATAGGGTTTTCTTCTTAGCATAAGACTTTAGAACTCTAGGCAATGATAATGCGGATGTAAACATATATAAACATCATGATTTTTCTTACTTCGTGATTAAAGAGGGCCTGACTGCTGACCTTGTCGTTGGGGTTTGAATCTCAGCTTGAAGCACTAACTCGTCTAGCCACAGTGAGGGGAGTTTGAATTACCTACTAGACCCATCCTCGGGTCAGGGCAACTTGACATGAAGATACTTCACCCTACCAATTAACTCTAACCAAATATTCAAAATAACATAGTATTCAAAGCCCAAATAAGATCCACTCGACATTGGCTCATACGAAGAATAGGGCACCTTCTCAAAGTAATGTAACCTCAAGTAACAACCCTTAGCTGTGTACTCCACTAGACTAGATGAATTCTTGTCTTGGAATTTAGTAAGACCAAAAGAAAGATATACTATAACATAATCAACTGGTCAATTGGAGAGATGAAAATTAATGTTCTTAACTTCTTTACTAACTCAACGCTTGAGAGCTAAAGGAGTACTTTATTCGAACAGGCTCTGTATCTCATATAGAGATCAAGTGTTATCCCCAGGAAGGGGCCTCTTAATTTCTGAGAACTTTAACTGAAGTAAAATGAAACAAAAAATATGGTTGATTGGGGAGAGGACAATTAATGTTCTTAACTTCTTTACTAACTCAACGTTTGAGAGATAAAAGATAATTTTAATAGAATATTCGAATATCTATGTATGTCATATGGAGATCAAGTGTTAGCCTCAGGAAGGGGCCCCTTGATGTCTCAGAACTACGACTGAAGTAAAATGAAACGAAAAAACAGGAAAGAACTCGAATTCCTACAAAACACTGTCCTAGAGTGTCTGTCTCTCTGTACAGGGGTTTGTCAGGACAACCTGGCATGAAGATACTTCCTCGTACAAGTAAACCCTGACCAAATATTCAAAATAACAGTATTCGAAGCCCAAATAAGATCCACTCGACATTGGCTATACGAGGAATGGTGCACCTACTCCTAGTGATGTTCCGTCAAGTAACAGCACTTAGCTGTATACTCCACCAGACTAGATGAATTCTTGTTGTGGAATCTGGTAAGACCAAAAGACCATAACCAAGATATACTATAACATAGTTAACTGGTGAATTAGGAAGAGGAAAATTAATGTTCTTCACTTCTTTACTAAAGGAGAACTTTTGTTGAACACTCGGATATCCATGTATCTCAGATAGAGATCAAGTACTAGCCCCAGGAGATTTTACAGTGAAGTTAATGGAAAACGAATATATATATATATATATATATATATATATATATATATACAAACACATAAAAATAGACTAATATGAGAGATTTGCTAACTATTAGATTAAGGAACTTGACATTTGGTTCACGATACCTGTGCAGATTATTAGAAAAAAACCCTATAAATAACCAACTTTCAATGAAGGAGTTCTAGAAGAAATATAATGAGAGATAAATGCAATTTTAATGGGAAAGTATCTTGGTCTTTGAATCGGAAAGACTGACTCGTAATTCCTGATTTATTTAAAGAAACAATAAAATGAAAACATCTTACATGGGAGAAGAAGAAGAGATAAAGATTAGATTTTTGGAAAAACTGAAGTAAGAAATCAAATTCTTGAACAGCTTCTTTCAATTATAGTTCTATTTTCTTTGTAAGATAAGCTTAGAAATGGTTGAATTTTACCGAAACAAATTGAATGACAAGAATTTTTGACTTTGTCTTTTTTTTTCAATTTTAGAGAATCCTAATAATTACAGACGTCTCGAAGACATTGAGATTTACACTAATAAAAAAAATTCAAAATGAATAGAAATAGAATTATCTGTCACTAATCTTTCACCCACGTTATTTTACATATAAAGTTATTTTGACGAATTTTAAAAGCTTGACCTTAATAGCATTTAAGCTGACAGATAAAACTTTTATTCTGATTAGCCAAGTTTCATCTATTATTTTACCATGTTATACATTCAATCAATTTTATTAGCAAAAAAAATAGCAAAGAGCAGCAAGCCATGTAAAAACACAAGTTATTGCAGCTAGCTACCATCTGAATGTTTATCCAAGGCGACTTTTTTGTTTCCTCAAAAATATTTTCCAAATAAAGGAAAGTAACTCTGTATTGACGAATACAGAGTTACGTCCCTCTTTGTAAGATGGTGTTTGTATGAAAATAATTTCGAATTGATCAAAGTATTTTCTGGAAGTAATTAAATTAAATTGTATTGTTCGTAACATGCTGTAACGATCCACCAAAAAGAACTGAATAAAAATCATAATTTTGTGAGAAGAAAGCTATCTATAACAGAAAACTGAGAAACAAACTGACTTTACTTTATATATTACTAGCGGAACCCGTCGCCCGGCGTTGCACGGGAGAAAGTACTACCTATTGCATGACGTCGAATAAAAAAAGAAACGGCCTATTGTTTTTTCTCCCCCCCCCCCCTCTACCGTGTTTGCGAATGCTATAAATTAAAAAAAAAAGAACAAAGTGGTATAGTAGAATGGGATCGAACGCTGAAACTGGCGATCATTAAACCTGCCTTCCTTACTACTACGCCACCGTCTCGAGTTAAAAATACATGTGAAAATAGGTGAATTAAGCTAAGCTTGATTATGGGCATGCGTGTTATGTTAAGATTCAGCAATGACACGGTTTATGTCATTTGTAGATGATGAAAATGACTGGATTTGGGCAAGTTTTCTATAATATGCATGTTAAAGGTGTATGATTTTGAAAATGTAAATGTATCGGGGTCTACCAGTATCTTGGTGCTTATTGAATTAAATAGGAAGTCGATTCGATCAAGAAATTGTAGCCACCATGTTGAATGAATAAATGTTGCAGGAACTGTGTTCGTTAATTTCATTCGTTTAATTCCGGAATGAATATAAATGTAGAAGTCATAGGTAGAATTTGAAATAACGTAATCTGATATTCGCGGAAAATCATCGGAGTGAACGGGAGCGGTCATTAAGTATTTGCGTATTGCTTAATATTATGTAGTAAATTAATACCAGGCAAATAATAAATAAGAACTGGGTGTTTTGTGAAAATTAAACTGTGCTTATTAGTTCCCGGTGTCGATGAGTAAAGTGACAGTACAGAATTGTTAGGAAGAAAAGTTTTTGCTACCACCTATATGGAGTTGTTTTTCGGAGAGACGTGGATCGTGGGCCAAATGTAATATTTAGTGTTAGGTAGAAAAAAGTAATAACAAATTTACTAAAACACGCTCGAGTGAATAAGTGTAGTATAGTGGTGAGTTTAGTAGCCTGTGATGCATGTGGTTATTTTCCTATACTCCGAGAAGGTACAGGGGAAAAATCGTCTCTACTTTATATATTAGATATATAAACAATGACTGAAAAACTGTTTTATGTGAACTAGGCGTTGTTTAATTAATATGTATTTTCGGCAAAATCTATACTTTCTTCAAATATATAAATGGCAGGATAAAAACATTTTGATAGTTAATAAATAAGATATATAGTTTATTATAATTAAGGTAATACTGTTCGCATTGTGTTGGGCAGAGAGAGATAGGGATACAGCCTATACTGCTGTTATTTCCGTCATTTACGTCCTGTGGCTAACACTTGTAAGCACTACATATTGTTACTTGGTTCATTCCTGGTTTCCTCTCATTGTCATATTAAAGCTCACCACTACATCTAGGCAATTCCAGCAGGCCATGTAAAAAGAGAGAAGATATTGTATCTACATACCATCTAAATGTTTGTCCAACGCAGCTTTAAACCTGGATATGGTCGGCATCATCACGATCTCCTTTGGCAGTCGATTCCAGAGAGTAGAAACAGGGGCAAAGAATGCTGCCTTTCTTCTGTTGAGACGAAAGTGACGATGGTTCATCTTCTGCGGGTGTGCACGGAAACCACAGTTAGGTGTTAGGGTGAAAACCTCCTCTAAAGGTAGATTTACATTCCTGTTGATGATGATGTATGTCAGAATCAGGTCTCCTCACATCCTTTGCTGCTCAAGTGAGGACAAATGTAGTCTTTGAAGCCGTTCTTTGTAGGTAAATATGAAGAATCCTGTCACCACTCTGGTTGCCAACCATTGACCATGCTCCACGTGTACGATATACTTTTGAAGATAAGGGTTTAGGTACTGATACAGAATCGGACCCAATTCCTGCGGAGACTGACAGCTAATAAAACAAAAACGCTGCTGCAGTGTCGTTTTTTGTCTTTTTCAAGAAAAGTTTTAGGTTTGTTTTAGACAAAGAAAAGAAAAGTTTTTCAAGTAAATAATTTTTACTTTAAGACGAAGAAAACGAAAAATTAACAACTGCTCAAATTTTTTTGATATATAACATAGCTAAATAACTAACGGTTAATAATGAAAAATTTTGTTTTTAAGAAATATTTTTTTAATTACGTTTTAAATAAGTATTTATTTAGGAAAACAAAACTGGTAATTTGTCAAGATGAAAAGAAACTCTGTTCTGAGTTCATGAAAATTCCATTTGCTGTTAGGCACACGTAGGAAAAAAAAACTTCCATTAATTAAACACGTTTCCACAAGATAGCTTTCCTAAGGGCTACAACATGATCATCTTCAAATCTAATGTTAATAAATACTTATAAGTCATCAAATTCTATTGATTTTATTCAGCATTTTCCATCTTCTCGTAATATTCGTTATCATTCAACTGACAATCTATTTCATTAACCTTTATCCTCGCGTGGCTTTTAGCCTTGATAAATAGTGGCTCTCTTATAATTTTTGTTCATTTCTTTCCCTAACCCAACATCTTTTGTGTATAGCGATCATTACATGTTCATTACTAAAAGTTTTGTTATAACTTGAGATTTTATTCATATAGATTTTAAAGTACCACATTTCATTTCTTCATCAGACAACACTGAATTTTATTAAGTTATAAAATGGTTTAAATTCGATCAAATATCATTAATGAAACACGACATAAATGACAAAAAAAAATGACTTAATCTCAATTTTAGAAAGAGATCAAATTTGCATTATGATAAAGTAGAATTTATTCAAAGTGTAAGCTTTCAAGTTATGAATACTGATCAAGTTATTTAAATATTAATAACATTTCTTTACATGTGTTAGCTGAATATGAACTTTAAAGAATCGCATGACTTTGTCTCCATCGATATGCAAGTCTGATATTGTGATGAATGAGAAAAAAATCCCACAAAACATGTTTCTGTCGTTTGTGCAATCTGTCAGAGTTTGGGAGGAGGGGTGGGTGGAGAAAGAATAAATGTTATTAACACTTTCGTTACACGTGACGAAATATGCTAATTTTGTTTCCTCCCCTACAGAACAACAAATGAGAAAGTTAGCCTGAATCAAATTTTTTTTTTTTTTTTTTTTTCCTTTGTTGTGCATGGAATGTTGGACTTCTTTTCATTTTTTGTATATACTTGAAATTTACTGTGATTTTGTTTGCTAGATTGTTTACAACCGCTTTACCTTTGGACTTTGATTTGAGATTATATTTAACTTATTGCTAGTCTGCATATTCTACTTGCTAGATTGTTTACAACCGCTTTACCTTTGGACTTTGTGAACACTGATTTGAGATTATATTTAACTTATTGCTAGTCTGCATATTCTACTTGCTAGATTGTTTACAACCGCTTTACCTTTGGACTTTGATTTGAGATTATATTTAACTTATTGCTAGTCTGCATATTCTACTTGCTAGATTGTTTACAACCGCTTTACCTTTGGACTTTGTGAACACTGATTTGAGATTATATTTAACTTATTGCTAGTCTGCATATTCTACTTGCTAGATTGTTTACAACCGCTTTACCTTTGGACTTTGTGAACACTGATTTGAGATTATATTTAACTTATTGCTAGTCTGCATATTCTACTTGCTAGATTGTTTACAACCGCTTTACCTTTGGACTTTGATTTGAGATTATATTTAACTTATTGCTAGTCTGCATATTCTACTTGCTAGATTGTTTACAACCGCTTTACCTTTGGACTTTGTGAACACTGATTTAAGATTATATTTAACTTATTGCTAGTCTGCATATTCTACTTGCTAGATGTTTACAACCGCTTTACCTTTGGACTGTGTGAACACTGATTTGAGATTATATTTAACTTATTGCTAGTCTGCATATTCTACTTGCTAGATTGTTTACAACCGCTTTACCTTTGGACTTTGTGAACACTGATTTGAGATTATATTTAACTTATTGCTAGTCTGCATATTCTACTTGCTAGATTGTTTACAACCGCTTTACATTTAGACTTTGATTTGAGATTATATTTAACTTATTGCTAGTCTGCATATTCTACTTGCTAGATTGTTTACAACCGCTTTACCTTTGGACTTTGTGAACACTGATTTAAGATTATATTTAACTTATTGCTAGTCTGCATATTCTACTTGCTAGATTGTTTACAACCGCTTTACCTTTGGACTGTGTGAACACTGATTTGAGATTATATTTAACTTATTGCTAGTCTGCATATTCTACTTGCTAGATTGTTTACAACCTCTTTACCTTTGGACTTTGATTTGAGATTATATTTAACTTATTGCTAGTCTGCATATTCTACTTGCTAGATTGTTTACAACCGCTTTACCTTTTGACTTTGTGAACACTGATTTGAGATTATATTTAACTTATTGCTAGTCTGCATATTTTACTTGCTAGATTGTTTACAACCGCTTTACCTTTGGACTTTGTGAACACTGATTTGAGATTATATTTAACTTATTGCTAGTCTGCATATTCTACTTGCTAGATTGTTTACAACCGCTTTACCTTTGGACTGTGTGAACACTGATTTGAGATTATATTTAATTTATTGCTAGTCTGCATATTCTACTTGCTAGATTGTTTACAACCGCTTTACCTTTGGACTTTGTGAACACTGATTTGAGATTATATTTAACTTATTGCTAGTCTGCATATTCTACTTGCTAGATTGTTTACAACCGCTTTACCTTTGGACTTTGGTAACACTGATTTGAGATTATATTTAACTTATTGCTAGTCTGCATATTCTACTTGCTAGATTGTTTACAACCGCTTTACCTTTGGACTTTGTGAACACTGATTTGAGATTATATTTAACTTATTGCTAGTCTGCATATTCTACTTGCTAGATTGTTTACAACCGCTTTACCTTTGGACTTTGTGAACACTGATTTGAGATTATATTTAATTTATTGCTAGTCTGCATATTCTACTTGCTAGATTGTTTACAACCGCTTTACCTTTGGACTTTGTGAACACTGATTTGAGATTATATTTAACTTATTGCTAGTCTGCATATTCTACTTGCTAGATTGTTTACAACCGCTTTACCTTTGGACTTTGTGAACACTGATTTGAGATTATATTTAACTTATTGCTAGTCTGCATATTCTACTTGCTAGATTGTTTACAACCGCTTTACCTTTGGACTGTGTGAACACTGATTTGAGATTATATTTAACTTATTGCTAGTCTGCATATTCTACTTGCTAGATTGTTTACAACCGCTTTACCTTTGGACTTTGTGAACACTGATTTGAGATTATATTTAATTTATTGCTAGTCTGCATATTCTACTTGCTAGATTGTTTACAACCTTTTTGCCCTCAGATATTTTGAACAGACTTATGATTGAACCTACTCTTGTCACATGTAATGTTTTTCTGCTTATTCTTGACTGACCCCATTGTTTAATAACCTTTTAGATATTTAAACATGCCAACAAGGCATCAAAAAGGACGACGATCAATTGAACGTGTCAGAACTGTGTGTGTGAGAGATAATGACTACCACTATTGGCCAACGAAGAGAAAAAAATCTGCACCATGTATTGATTACCCCATTTGGTGAATTAATATACATAACCACTATATTAATAGCTACCTACTTCAGTGAGGTACATAAAAAAGGGTCTTGCTCAGGCCTGTTCAATAGCAGATAACAGTAGAGTTATCAGAAAGAGAAGGCGATAAAACAGACGCAAAAGAAAGAGTAATTAGCACATTTTGATATGTGAGAAAGAGTGTGTTATATCATTTGAGCGAAAGTGAGTAGGAAATGAGTTTAGAGTAAGAGAGATAATGTGAGGGTTATCAAATATTTGTGTGTTTGGAAAACTCATTTTTCTATATTTTCTAATGAAAATCTGCATCAAGAAACAAAATCTAATTAATAATTCTTTAAAATTTAGACTTGTTAATATTTTTTTTTAATTATTAATTTGAGAAAAAAGTTTGTGCACCATGTTAAAATAAATGGAAATTCTGCCACATCCACCTTATTCAGTCAAAACGTTGCTCCATCTGACTATGATCTATTCTGATCAATGCAGCACTTTATGAAGGGTTCCCACTTCCAATCTTTTGGTGAAATTGAAGAAGTGTGTCAAAACATTTTCTATTTAAAGACAAAGGATTGGCAGATTGAACTAATCCGAAACCTTGAATGTCTTTGGTAGAAGTCATGGACAAATGAGGCTTTTTATGTTGAAGAATTATTATTTTTGAATAAATTGTTGCATAATAAATCATAGATTTTCACATGACGTACACACATTTTCTGCATTCTGGGAGCAATGTATTCTAGGAATATAAAATATTTATCCTACCTTAGGATTCCATTTGACAACTTTATTCAGCATTAAATAACCCATAGATGGTTAATATGCTGTTAGACAAACCCAACCAACTTTTTTCTCAACCTAATATTACTTTATCTAGTTAAACGTGCAATATCTATGGGCATGTTCATCTTTCATTTTATCACCAAGATAAATAAGATTAAATTACCTACAAATTCAAATTCATTTTTCCTGTTCAAAAACATTTTTTAAATGTAAATTACTGTTGTGGACCTGTTTAGATTTCGAAATAAAAATGCGAACACTGAGTTTAGCAAAAAACAACTATATTGAACAAGAGTATAATACAACAGAGAAACAAGAGGGTACGTCAGTCTTGACTGACAATATAGACTGGGGTTGGGCTCAACACTGAGAAGCATATGATTCCAGTATTTATTGTGAATGGAAGAGTCCAAAGTCTGTTATATGTACAGTACAACAGCAATAACATATTCAAGTTTTACCACAAATCAGAACTCTGCAACAGTGAGAATTTATCAAAGTTATTGTTGATGGCAACATATAGCGTTTTCTTTTAAAAAATTGTTCAATTTCTGGATATAAATAAGGATTAAACTAAAGGAGATATTAAAACAAGGCCATTTACAAAACTATCAAAAAAACAACTCTAAATGTTATTCATTCAAATCTTAACCTTCTCATTTTCTGTCAGATGTTTTTCTTTATTGTATCTTTCGTTTACCTTTTTTCTCTTTGTTTTGATACCTCTCTTTTTTTAATTTGCTCCCCCCCCATCTATTTACCTCTCTTTTATTCCCCCCTTATCTATTTACTTCACTTTTTGATTTTCACCCCCCCCATCTGTTTACTTCACTTTTTGATCCCCCCCCCTTATCTGTTTACTTCACTTTTTGATTTTCACCCCGCCCCCTTATCTGTTTACTTCACTTTTTGATTTTCACCCCGCCCCCTTATCTGTTTACTTCACTTTTTGATTTGCACCCCCTTATCTGTTTACTTCACTTTTTGATTTGCACCCCCCTTATCCGTTTACTTCACTTTTTGATTTTCACCCCCCCCCTTATCCGTTTACTTCACTTTTTGATTTGCCCCCCCCCTTCTGTTTACTTCACTTTTTTATTTGTCTCCTCTTATCCCTTTTCTATTGGTGCATCTGTTTACCTCTCATTTTTATTAGTCCCCCCCTTATCTGTTTACTTCACTTTTATTGTCATAGATGAATAAAGAGGGTCACTTCTGAATTGTATCTAGATTGTTTGACTAATTTGTTAACTCTGATATTATTGTTGAGCCTTACCTGTTTTAGTACAATCAGTACTTCTTTATAACTTTATTTATTAACAGATAATAATGTAATTAAGATACATTATACAATTAATTCAACCTGACCAGAAAGGAATACCAATGAAGATAAAGTACTTATATCTATGCAACTTCTAAAACTTAACATTAAAGAAAAAGAATGAAAAAAAAAGATAGAGAGAAGAAAACAGAACAAATAAAGATAACAGGAAAAATTATTCTCTTTTATCCAGAGGTGGGGAGTCGTTAGTTGACAAATGTTTTCAGTCGACTCCTCACTTCAGCTTTTCTCATCTACTTTTCTCATAATTAAAATAGGTATTAAAATAGGTATTGGAAATGGTATTAAAGTAGGTATTGGATATGCTATCAAAAATAGGTATTGGAAATGGTATTAAAAATAGGTATTGGAAATGCTATCACAAATAGGTATTGGAAATGCTATCACAAATAGGTATTGGAAATGCTATCACAAATAGGTATTGGAAATGCTATCACAAATAGGTATTGGAAATGCTATCACAAATAGGTATTGGAAATGCTATCACAAATAGGTATTGGAAATGCTATCAAAAATAGGTATTGGAAATGGTATTAAAGTTGGTATTGGAAATGCTATCACAAATAGGTATTGAAAATGGTATTAAAATAGGTATTGGATATGCTATCACAAATAAGTATTGGAAATACTATCAAAAATAGGTATTGGAAATGCTATCAAAAATAGGTATTGGAAATGCTATTAAAAATGGTATTAAAGTAGGTATTGGATATGCTATCAAAAAATAGGTATTGAAAATGGTATTAAAGTAGGTATTGGAAATGGTATCACAAATAGGTATTGGAAATGCTTTCAAAAATAGGTATTGGAAATGCTTTCAAAAATAGGTATTGGAAATGCTATCACAAATAGGTATTGGAAATATCATTTGAAATTGTTAAAGTTGATTTATTTTCCTCATCCGTATAGTTTTTCAAATTCAATTTTCTTGAACGGTTGAGTCACTTGTTTCCTTGCAGTTCATAAATATGAACAAGTTAATATTTACACTGAACACAAATGTTTTCGGCTTTTTATTTTATTAAAATTGATGGATTTGTGCTTCAACTTGTTACTGCTTTATTAGAAAAACAGAAAAAAGCTTTTATAAACACAAATTGAAAACAAATATCAATTCATCCACAAATAAAGATGGCTTTTTTATTGAAGCAAAAAAACAGTTAATTTAAATAACAGATCTGACATACATTTCTGAAATCATTCATCCTCTTTCTTATGTATGAGAGAAGCAACAAATACATTTTTGCTCAATATTTTTAGCTGAAATATTGTTAGTTTGATGTGCTCAGAATAATAAGCTATTAGATATGGTAGATAAAACGATAGAAATTCGTATAAAGAAAAGCGAAAATAGTAAATTAATTTCAGATACATGTCTACATGTATAAAGTTAAGTATGTGTATATGTTCATATATATATATATATATATATATATGCTTGTGTGGGTTAAACTGTGAAACTAATCAACCGATCATCATGAATTTGGGAACACAGCTGCTAAGCGTAAGGGTGGGTAATGTAGACGGCCTGGAAGTTATTCATAACAAAATAGACATATTCGATTTTAATGCAATTTTAACCATAAGTATTAGATATCAATTAATAAATATTCCCCAAATTTCAGTTTTTTAATAGTATTTTAAAGGGTTTAAGGGTCCATAATGAGACATCAGCCCCATTTGAAAATTTCAATATTTCTGATTTGCATGAAATTTGATCCATAGTTATTAAACACCAATAAAACTAAATTCCCTTAATTTCAATTTCTTCAATATCCTTTAAGCGTAAGGTCCCAGATTTTAAACTGCTTTCTATAATCAAAATCATTTAATGTATTTTGATCAAAATTGGAAAAGGATTCTAGACATAAGGTTTAGGGGCATATATGTCTAAAATCCTTGATTTTAATCTTTGTAGGAGTATAAAACTAGTGTAAAACTGTTCTGTTTGGTGAATTAAGTTTATTATTAACCAACTGAATACCTGTCCCGATTCTTTACATTGTCTTTGAATCTGTATATATTAAAAAGGGAATAGTTTGTTCTTATAGATATTTGTTTTACCTATATGGGACAAGTAGGTATTAATACATTTGAGTGAACAAGAATAAGAGAAAAAAAAGAATGGACGTGGATGAACTCTCTCTCTCTCTCTCTCTCTCTCTCTCTCTCTCTCGTCTTCTTGTAATATACAAAGAACACTTGTACATAAAAATATAATGAAATATCCTCATTGTTTAAATTGGGTCGAGTGAGTGAGAATCAATTCTTGTTTGGACATTCCAAATCTTTGATGGGACATGAAATCACTGTTGATCTTAAATAAAGCATGCACAAGAATGAGATAAGTTAAATATGATTTTGGACATGGACATGTTTTTTCTTCAATTTTCATCTATACAACTGTCTTCAGTCATGCCTACTTTTGTTTAGTCAGCTATGTAGTTTTTAAATGTGTTTTCTCACTTTATGCAGCTGACATATTTGTTTTGTTTCAGACACCGGATGCATTTCCTGTTTATTTGATCCTCAGTGCTATTAACAGGAAGTTTTGTTAACCGATATCCAATATTTACTTCCTTTCCTGTTCGCTCTTTCTCTAGTCTGTCTCCCTTGTAACTTTAAACTGATAGCAAAGTAAGATTAATCCACTGACAAATTGGTAGCCTTACGTGCACTACCAATTTTCATTTAGCTCCTTACATTAAGTGGCTTCATGCCTTGTCTGAAGCGATTTCCATGAAAAGAAATAAAAAATTTAAAAAACAACCTGCTCATAGGTATTTTCCAGATTTGAATGGCAGAGAAAGTATATAAGGCAGAATAGCCTTTCAGCTTTGGGTAAGTCACTAGAATCTCCTCCACAATTTTACCCAATTTATTTTTTCGTATATATAGAAAATCAATATGTTTGAAATAATATATCTCTCGTTTCATGTCTATTGTCTCTCCCCAACTACAGGCCACATGCTATCCTTTATGCTTATTATAACTTTATGCCCACACCTCATAGCAATAATTATTATAATATAATTGGCATGTTTCTACTAACATGCTGGTTTCCCAAAAATGCTACCCAATAACCTCCATATATTCCACACAATAGCGGCCATGCTGATGATAATGACACCCCTACCCCTAGACAACAAATATCCCCGGAGAAATAAGTAAGAATATAAAATCAGAGTATATCAAACAGCAGATCAACATTAAAAGAAGAATATACATCCGGGCCTTCTGCCGCCTTTACACATCCGGGCAAACGAGGCAGTTACTTAGAGAGACATCTTGGAGCCGCCATAAATTCAGACAAATCTATCATAAACAGAAGCAGAAACTTTTTCTAAATAAAAAAGAAATCGTTACAAACATTTAATTGTACAGCCCATCTATTTTGATACAATAACTGACTTTGTTTTCCCCAAGGTTTTTTTTTTTCATATATATTTTAATTGGAGAAAATACATGTTAAAATATTCCTCAGTTTTAGGAATGGATTAAGCTTGAATTATAATTGTTCTAATTAGCTGCAGTTTGCAATTAACTCATTAAGTGACTCATCTGTTACTAAACTTCTGTCGCTTTCACCCTCTCTCACTGCATGTTGTTTTGCTCCCTCCTTATTTGATACGATATATATCACTTTCGCTTCCGTCACTATCCCATTCTTTATTAAAAATTAAAGTTAATGAAGAAAGGAAAGAATAAACAGATTAGAACAAAAGGGAATATCACCACAACCTGTACTATCAAAAGAGAAAGAGAGATAGCGAGCAGAAAAAGACTACGTTTTGAGTTTTTGGCGTCATGGATAAAAGTGCAAAGTAATAGTCAGTTCTAAGTGACAGTTTTTTTAAGGATTGAAAGTTCAATCCTTCATGCAGGCGATACTAAGAATACAATTACGAATTACTTAAGACTTCTACCCAGTCATGACTGATTGAACGAGAGCAAGCTACCCCGGTGGATTAAATAAAGGATTCCGTTCGAAATTCTGTACAGATTCCCGAGTTTAACAAGGCGCACATATAGAAGGTAGGAGGTTACATCGGCCGAAACGTTGTGAAAATAACATCCAAAATGAGAACAGTAGTACAAATAATACACAAATAGACTGATCTTGGATTTTGTCCTTTTATTTTTTTGTTATATTTAACTGGCTTTCCTGATTCAAACCATTTAACCAGAGTTGAATGTATGACATGATGGGTCGCACTTCTTTTCTAGTCATATATAATTCATGCTATGTAAGCATGTGGTTTGTTTATATAGACAACAGCTTTAGCAAAGACTGTCACTTCCATAAAAAATACACTCACTAATCTTGAAAAATGAGATTGTACAGATGACAGACAAAAAGGCTGACCCTCTACTCAGATGAACACTAGAAATGGTATTAGTTCTTTTTTTTGTTTAAAACGTAAAATGAACTATTTTCTATCATTCCTGCATTAAGATATGTCATCCACAGTGAGTTTTAAAATTGTTATCTACCCACTGGTCAGTACAAGGAGATTATAAAAACCGTCACTCAGCAAGATCCCACCCCTTCACTGTTGAGGTCCCCAGATGCCGGTGAGCTATCTACTCTAATAGCTTCTTTTCTCGTACTGCTAGCCTTTCGAATTCCCTTCCTGTTTCCATGCTCGTACTAACATGCAGGCATTGAAATGTAATGTGAACAAGCATCTCACTGCAAAACTCCCATATAGGATTCCCCTAATTCACAGTAACCCCCTACGTCTCAGTGGCATTTTGCCTTGTTTGGGCTGAACCTAAGTAAAGAAAAAAGAGTGGATCGAGTACCAACTTAAGCTCTCCGTCAATGACTTAAGCTCTGACCCTTGCCCTCTGTCCTTCTCCAACACCCTCTAAGATGGGTTGGGCATGCAGCTCAACGCTCAAAAGGAAACCTCATCCACAAAGTCCTTCTCTACCTGGTTGGTGCCAACGTGCTTGTGGATAGTTGCTAACCTGGATAATGACAATCAAAATCGACCTAGCAGCACTATCAGGTCCACAAGTAGTTGGTCTTCAATTATGGAATTGGGATTGGCTGGCCATATCGTGTGACCTAGCTCAGGATCAGCGAAAGTAGGTTGTGATGAGCAGAGATGCTGTACTTGCTCGTGAAAAAGCTAACTCAACCCGACCACGAGGACAACCATTACGAGGAGATTAAAAAACAGATTACTGAAAATGATAACTTTTAAGGTCACTAATAGTGTTTCAGAATTTATAAGATAGGAGATTGATTATTTGAACTATTATTGTCACAATATTTGTTATATTTACAACATGTTTTTTTTTGGGGGGGGGGTGTTCAAAAAGTGACCGAATATCTTCCTCAAAATTCGAATATCTTCGATTTGCATGCAATTTAAACTAAGTATGAGAGAGCAATTAAGAAAGTTTCCGAAAGTTTCAAGATCACCAAGACATAAAAAGCACAGAATCTTTTATTTGAACGTCTGTTATAAGTTTTTATTTCTTATCTCTTTCACTTGAAAATAAATTTGGCATAAAGCATACTAAACTTTCAAATTGTTAACTACCCGTTAGTCAGTACAAGGAGATTATAAAAGATGGAATTGCGTACCAACTCGTCAATGACTGCATCTCCAACCCTTGTCTTTCACCCTTTTTCAATGCTGTCTAAGATGGTTTAAGCATGCAGCTAAAAGTTTAGAGGTCCATGAGGTTCTTCTACTCCCTTCTTCACCTAATTGATACAAACGGGTGATGTTAGAAGCATAAATCGATGTTGTTCTTTTTTATAATAATCTTCTATTATTATAACTCAATATTTCAAACGCTCTGCATGTTTCATCGGGAACGATCAGAGAAAAGGAATTCGATAACAAACGCAACATTTGAAATATTGAATTATAATAATAAAAAATGATTTAATAAAAAAGAACAACATCGTTTTATACTTCAAACACCACCTAGCATTATCAAAATACATCTCTAGAATCATACGTGGAATACCAAACTAATATTAATATATATATATATATAGAGAGAGAGAGATAGAAAAAAAAGAGTGATAAATATGCGACGATTGTCCAAATTTATTTCAAATTTCAATTGTTCAATGCAAGGTGCATTCAGTAATAAACTAGTGTTTATTATTCTTTCCTTAAGCCAAGGCTTTTCAAAGATCGAAATCTTATCATCAGAGGAGAAATACAGATGGATAAGTTGGCTTTCGAAAAAAACAAAGTTCAAATATTTGAAAAATATGAAAATTATAATTAAAAATTATTAAAATAATTTTTGTTAAAAAAACGTATTGAATGAAAAGAAAGGAAAGTTCCGTGAAAAAGATATGCAAAATGTCCAGGTGGTATATATATATATATATATATATATATATATATATATTTGCTTTGTTTATTATCTATGTACGTATATGTTTCATCCTTTTTAATCGGGACTCATCAGCATAGAGATATAACTATTCACTACTGGTCGCACGATTCGAAACCCCAGGCTCCGAGTATTTTACAACTCAAATCGTGACATCTAGAACCACTGATCCACTGCTGAATAGCTAAATAAACAGTGATAATTTTAACACTTATTCGGTGGTTTTGATGTCATAAGAGCATTCTACTTAATGAAAGGAACGATGCATATATATATATATAGCTAGCAACGTCATGCTGTGTTAATACTACACTTACAGTGCCCATCTAGAGAGGTTTCTAGGGGCTACAAATAATAAATATTTGTTTATATATATATATTAATTAATTTTTACGTATATATATATCGGGGCAGTGATAATCAATCGCGACCTAGCAGCATTATTAGTTGATCTTCCACTATGGAATTAAGATTGGCTAGCCATATCGTGTGACCTCGCTCAGGATTGGCAAAAGGGGGGTGTGATGATCAGAGACACTGTATTTGCCGGCTCAACCCAACTAAATTGATAGCCGTTATGAGTACAAGGAGATTATGATAGAGATCGCAAAGAGTAGATGTTATCATCAATGGGGTTTCGGAATTTTTAAGATAGGGATTGATTATTTGGACTAGGTATGAGAGAGCAATTATGATTCCTAAAATTTCAAGACCATTTAAAGATTTTAAAATAGTGAAAGAGGATATAAAAAGCACAAAATTCCCATTTGAACGTCTGTTATAAGGTTGTTTTTCTTTTTTCTTTCATTTGAAAATAAATTTGGCATGGAGCATTCTTGAGTTGCCAGACGTATCATGGAGGGTGATCAACTAGTGAGTTATTTTGAAAAGCAAAGTTAAAAATATAAGGTGCCCACGTCAAACAAAAATGATAAAACAATTAGTAAAATAATAAAATAAACATCCAAATTTGCAATTGTCAACTTGTTTGGAGGATTCCAATTTAATGGAGTGAGTCTTAAAATCTTTAATTTCAACCAACAGTCGAGTCAGGGAATTGCATAAACTGAAGAATGCAAAAGGTTTTTAAAAAACACGCGCACAAATCGATATTTCTCATTCTCCTTTTATTTATAAGAAAAAGCAAAATCTCGTTAAATGATATCATGTTTCATTTGCCCGTGCCCAGTCACATGATTCAATAAATTGATTGTGTGACTTCTTGGATTAATTTACCGCTGTCTGGGTATCCATTTTTAATTTTCCTTCCATCCTTTCCTAATTTAAATGTGAAGATTTACAATAAATCAATAACTGAACGAAGGAAGGAAATATTTAAATATACCTTATATATAAAATAGTCATTTCATGGTTGTCCACTTAGTATAATTTACATGTACACCACAAATGATTCAACTATGGTCTTAGAATAATTTAGATGACTTTTATTTTATGGAAATCGCTCCAGACAAGGTATGAAGCCACTTGATGTAAGGAGCTAACGAGAACGAAAGATGATTATAGCAAATACAGGAGATGCTTATTGGACTTAGTCTTGAAAAGACCAAGGCAATAGGTAGGAGGAAAACAGTCAGCAAAAAGAGAGTTCCACAAGCCTGTGTTTCTTGGACATAAGCTACTGGAATAGGAAGCTGTATCACAATGAGGTATCAAAACAGCGAATTGTTGGAGACCAACGAGTCAAACGATCAGGAATCTTTATCTTTCATTGTTGGATCACTCATTGAACTCCCTTCCTTTTTTTTTTAACGCCGTCTAATTTTCATTTTTGGCAAAATAATTAAATTTTTCTCTTAATTTCTTGTGAGATAATAATCTTTAAACAATCGGTTTTGCAATAAAATCAGTCTGATGACTTCAGAAATGTGAAATTTAAATCCTATAAATACTTTCGACTGTTTTCTTTTTTTCCCCCCTCAATTATATTTTAAAATAGAATTTTAAAACGTTGTTGATTCTTTATTTATTTTTATTCAAATAAGGCATATTGCCACTGAAGCATAAGGGGCTACTGTGATAAGAGCCACATTTATAGAGGGAGCAACCCGGGTGGGGAGTTAGAATGCAAGATGTTTATTCAATCGTTTAGGTAAAGGTTATGATGTTGAACCCTAATATACTACATTACTGACAATGTGGTCCAGTGCATATCTCTGATATATTTTATGACGTGTTCGTTTTATTAAAGTAGGAATATCTTCTTGAAGTGGTATTGGTCTCTGACTTTTTTGGTACTCATGGATTCTGCTGATGGGCCAAATCCTATTTTTTTTTAGCTACAAACCATATTCAGAATATGGTGAGTTCCGATTGCTGAACGACTCTAGTTTCCTTGTACACTACAAACTAAAAACGATTCTAGACGATAGAAAGACAAAACTTTGGAAAAAAATCAATATTTGCTGATGCTGAAATTACGTCTGTAAATAATTTAGTTTGGCTAGTTTTTTAGCATTCACCAAGCAACGTTTTTTTAGCATTCACCAAGCAACGTTTTTTTAGCATTCACCAAGCAACGTTTTTTTAGCATTCACCAAGCAACGTTTTTTTAGCATTCACCAAGCAACGTTTTTTTAGCATTCACCAAGCAACGTTTTTTTAGCATTCACCAAGCAACGTTTTTTTAGCATTCACCAAGCAACGTTTTTTTAGCATTCACCAAGCAACGTTTTTTTAGCATTCACCAAGCAACGTTTTTTTAGCATTCACCAAGCAACGTTTTTTTAGCATTCACCAAGCAACGTTTTTTTAGCATTCACCAAGCAACGTTTTTTTAGCATTCACCAAGCAACGTTTCTTGCAACTTTTACAGACGATGAACTTTTAAGATTATAGTTATTACTTCTTACTAATTTTGCGATGAAATAAATTAAATTCATTCTTTTAACACATTTTGCACAAAACTTCTAACAACAAAATAAAGTCACAAATATATACATATATCTTTTCACTCTTTTGAACTTTACTGCTCTGCCTGGAAGTAGGAATCTGCAATGGATATAATTACTCGAATTTGGACTTATTAACTTGCATTTTGGATTCTACGGACTGGATATTTGATTTTTCGCTGTTTTTCACTTTCTTCCACAGATCTCTTCACACTCTGATTGCATGGATCTAACTGAGTGCTATTGCATAACATTTAAACATTTGAGTTTGTTGAATATTCCCATTTTTTTAATTTAACATCATTTATTGAGGTTGATTGCCCTTATTAGGATATTTCAACTATCATCTCGTCAGGAGAAAATCGATAGTTCAGATAAATAAATAATATTGGCGAAAGTAAAGAGCACAAGGGAAATTGAACGTGCCAAGAAATTAACGATGGTCGATTAAAATAACTTTAAGTCGTTAAAACGATTAAAAAGGCTAACAGTGGGATAAAAATAAAGGTAGGGGGTTCAAAGTTCCCCAAAGAGATTCAATGTTTTAACAAATTCCTTCTACCGGCACAACGAAGGTTTACGAATGTCGATAGACAGACTCCAAAATTTTCAAATGGTTTTTAGAATCTACTTCAAAACACTCTATTTTATAGCTACTGACAAAGCATGGATTTTCAACCAAATGCTAGCCAATAGCAGAGTCCAAAGTCGAAGAGGAAGGGTGACACAGGGATCCACAAAAGGCGAATGATACAAATAAAGGACAAATAATAAGAGGGAGTAAACAAATGACATTAGAAATTAACAGCAAGAGGAGAAAGGAAAAGATATATATTTAAGTATCAGTCAAGTTGGTGGGCGTTTTGTTTTCAGGGTTGTATGGCGTTTTAGAGTGAAAGCGTGGTCTTGGACCAATCCAGAGATGAGGAGACATAGCATAAGTTTCTCAATGTCCCAAGATCACCTTAAAGGGGATCGCTGCTACAATATTGGTGAACTGTGTGCATTTGCCGTTATAAGGAGAAGCGTCGGCTTTGTTTTGAAATAACTACTAAAACTGTGAACCTTGCTTGCTTGCACACTGGATGACATCACAAACGGTGAATGATTGAAATAAAGAACCAATCATAAGAGGGAGGAGACAAATGATGTAAATAATTAAAAGCAATAAGAGATGTATTTCATTTGCGTATCAGCTAAGTTAGTGGGGTTTTACTTTGAGGCTTGCATGCTGTGCTATAATAAAATTGTGACAGAAAACCGATTTTAAAAGGTCCTTTATTTCTATGCCATGAATGCAGTTTTGTTTTTGTTTTACAGTAGGTCAATGCAGTGGGCGGCTTTAAAAATTCAAAATATTTTGTATAATGAAAGAGAGTGGGAGTTAGATCTCCTTGACGTCACGGCGAGAGTTTGCTGACGAAGGTAGCTTTGTTTCCTAGCAAACGGCAGTCTGATGTGGACGTCTATTGATATTTTTTTCAAATATTTCTCATCAACCGAGCAGATTTTGAAAACTAATAGCAAAAAAATTATTGGTTAACTAAAGTAGACTAAAATATTTTTAGATAAATTCATCAGATAAGATTAAGAAAAGAAACAGCATAAAATATTTTTAGATAAATTCATCAGATAAGATTAAGAAAAGAAACAGCATAAAATATTTTTAGATAAATTCATCAGATAAGATTAAGAAAAGAAACAGCATAGAATATTTTTAGATAAATTTATCAGATAAGAAAAGAAACAGCATAGAATATTTTTAGATAAATTTATCAGATAAGAAAAGAAACAGCATAGAATATTTTAAAATGCAACTTAGATGAACTGAGAAATTAAGCAGGAATTTTTAAAAACTATAGAATTAAATATTTAAAAGAATCTGGTCTGTATGTCGACGTTACATAAGTGCCAATGTCTGCAATAATTTCTCTATCTTTTAAATATTGAATTGAAACGATTGGGCATCTCTATTTGTTAATTAAAAATAATAAAATTACAAAACATCAGAAATCGATGTTTATCAATGACTTACTAATATTCTTTTCCTCCAGTTATATGGTAAGCAATTTAGATATTATATGCATTAGTTACTTCGGATTTTAGAAACACATAGTTTCTCCAGCTCTCCTAAACATTACCCCAGTCTAACAATACTAAACCAACAGTGACATTGGCATATACATATGCTCTCAATGTCATATCCTAATTTTTAATTCAGTATTTAATTGTTTAATGATAAATTTGTGTAAATTAAAATATTGAAATGAAAAATCTAAATTCAATTTTTTAAAATCAATTACCAGTGTCAGAATAAGAGTTATCTCCCTTGGGGAGAAACTGGTTTCTCGGCCCGAGTGATTCCTCTTGCAAAAAGGAATATCAAGAGATTTTAGTTGGGAACTCGCACCATACGTAGTCGTAAATTAAGATGAGCTTTCATTCTCATTTACTTGCTAGGCACATTACAGACAGCATGAATTTTTTAAGTCACATTCCATAATAGAAAAGACACCACGAGAAAATGTAAGTTTTTGCTTTGTGCTTAGTTTCTTAGGAATCGCTTCGTGCATTTTTATGTTGTATAGGTACAATGTATTTCTGTAAGTAATCTTATGTTCGACTTGTTTCGTTTAATATCTTTATAATTTCTCGTAGCCAAACTATTAATAAATTAAATGTCAACCTTTTTTTTATTATTTATCTTCCTTCCACCGGTAAGATGTGACACAAGGTCGGGAAAGTGGGATTTGAAAAGCCAGCGCCCAAGAAGATGAGCACTCTGGCTTACAAAAAATGCCTGGGCAGCCACGTTGGCATTCTCCAGTAGGGGCACCTCAGGCAGTAAGCGATAAACTTACTCCACTCCAAAGAGGGGAGGCAAAGCCTTGGAGGGTGGACCTCCTAGAACTGCACAAGACAAACCCACAGACCGGCGGAATCAAGACCTAGAGGCCAAGACGATACCGGTCTATAGGGTGTAGTATCCATTGGAACAGATACTGCACTTTGATCTTAGCCAAAAGATCAAGAAAGACACTTTTTAAGTCTTTTACCTGGCAACGTATGTACATATAATCAACGTAATACACAGCGATTCTTAGCAGCCCCCATGTGTGTCGAGAATTAATTTAATTTCTCTACACACGCGTTGCTAAACTTTATGAAGTAGAATAAAAAATCTTCTAATTGTTTACGAGTATCCGTTACAAATAGAAGATTAATTAATAAATGCTGTCATTTTGTTTGCTCTTTTCAGGATTTTAAAGCAAAATCTAGATAATAAACATAGAAACTAATACAACTAAATATCAGCTGAATTTTGAAGAGTTAAATGTATACATAAAGAACTGTGGCGGTATTCCTGTAATTACTTTTGCCATATAATACACATAACTGTGTTAAATTATTTTTGCTTATAATATATTATCACAACTTATCTACCTATGTTATGACATCTTAAGTCCAACTGGAAAAATTCTGTGTAAGTTATTTAAAAAAACGACACTTGTTTTGAATAACAAAAGAAACAAAGGCAAAAAATCTAGCACATAAAATAAATAATGGAATCTCTAAAAGACAACGAAGAAGCAAAAGATTTCAAAGAGAAGCAATCCTAAAAGACTTTCATCAAAGTTCTGTATCTTAACAAATGGCAAATAACAAAATAGAATGATTCCATGACAGCACAAAGCAACAGTGTCTGTGGAAATGGTAAATCACAGCTAAGAAGTAGTTTTTATACAACATAGCCATATTAAAGGAATATATATATATATATATATATATATATATATATATATATATATATATATATATATATATATATACACATTTTTATATTGGTATTTTATGCATTTCTTTGCTAGTAAATAAAGTAAACACCAGCATTACCAGAAAAACGACGCTGTTTAATGGCGATGATTTTGCCAAGTGAACAGTTAGGAGGAGGAGGAGGAGGAAGAGGAGGAGGAAAAAGAAAAAATAGAATGAGATTTTTTTTACGTGTTCTGCAGATGCAGTTTGCTAAGAATTGTAAAGACTTGTCAAAGCTGCAAGTTTAATATGGCATTGTTTTGGAAAAGTTGTGCAAGAAATGAATTCTAATTAACATAGACATGTAAGAAACATATAGTCTCTCAATATAAAGCAAAGCTGTGTGTGCATCTGTGTCGCGGCATCACAGTTAAACCGTTGATATAAGAGTCAAACTAACCGCAGATTTGGAATCAGCACATTCGATCCGATATCCTTATCAATATCAGAAGTTCTCAAACAAAAAGAAAACCAAAATAACAACGATATGTATTTAAGTGACTCCACTGTTGGGTGTAGGTTGCCGAAAGTTAGAACAGTGTCAAGTGAAAGAAGTAATGAGAAAGGCTCGGTTACCAATTGTCTTCGAGCTGTATGTTTTCCAGTGGAGAATAGCCTTGCTTGGATATCAAGTTGACCGCGACAAGAGAGAGACGTCTTTCTTAGTTAGCAACTGAAAGCTCTTTATCTGTCTTGCAAATCCCAAAGGGTCTGGAAGTAGTCCTTAAATAATTTGATCGGAATTAGTATACCCTGGAGACTGACTGGATATCGTATGACCCAACCACCTCACAGGGGATGCTCTCTGCGAGAGGAAAGAGACGTTAGTTTTTATGATTGCTACAAATTAACTTGGTGGATTTTGATCAAAAGCTAATCTAAATTTATAGTTACTTACATGAAACAAATGACCCCGGGAAAATTCTGGTTCGGCTAGTAGGGAGACTCTTCCATATTGCCAAAAATGGCACTTTTTTAGTAATAGTTTTTTAAAAAAAACATTAATTTGTGTCTCTTGCTAATTTTACCAAAAGTGAAGAAATTTCTTAAATGGTTCAAGTGCTACTAACCCTAAACAAACATGAGAAACATGGAGATACAAATTACCTGTTTGGAAAGAGAATTGCAATCTTTTGTATCTATATGAAATTTGCTTCCTTATTTTTATTAAAAAAACTTTTTTTGTGACCAATTTAAAAGAATATTGCAAATTTTTTACGTAAATGTCCTATGAATTTAAAAGAATATTGCAAATTTTTTACGTAAATGTCCTATGAATTTAAAAGAATATTGCAAATTTTTTACGTAAATGTCCTATGAATTTAAAAGAATATTGCGAATTTTTTACGTAAATGTCCTATGAATTTAAAAGAATATTGCAAAATTTTTCCCCAAATCAAGCAAAAGTTATAAATGAATATTGATTATATCCGACATTGCCCATGAGTCCCTATTTACTTGCCTGCCCACTAGAACAGAGTTAGACAAAAGGTAGTTTTTTGGGGACAACAAAAAAACTGAGTCAGTCCAGAAACACCTCTCCTTCACCGACCGAGAACAGATACTATACTCCAATCTCCTTTGTTTCTCTTATTGCCTTTTGTATTAAAAAAGTTATTACTCACAAAGATACCAGGGAAACACTGGCCATATTTTATATATTAGATTATTTTAACAATTACGTTTTCACTGTTCTTTATGTCATGTAAATATTCGCTCTATGTAATTGTTAGAAGCAGAACAGCCATTGGTCTAACAAATGTTCGAGGATAAATACGTATAAACCATTTTGTAAGAGAATATAAATATATTTATACAAACAACCGCAAACTTTTATCGTAAGTTATCATGCACTGATTTTGATTACTAAGTAGAGACGCATTTGATTACAGTTTCTTTTTACCAAAATTTAGCCGACTTCAAAAGGAATAAATGATAAGCCCAAGATGTTATATATGCCCATTATGGAATGATCATCCACAGTAATGCTTAGTACGCGAGGTGAAGCCAGTCAAAGAACGAGTCATTACTAATCATATCAAGATACCAACAACCATTGAAAGGTATCAAAAGAAATATGATTATATCAGGCAAATTGAAAGTAGTTAAATGGTATTATTGTACCCTGGCTTTCTTCCTCGCAGAGATCTAGAACAATAAAATGCCACAGAATTAAGGAAAAATCTTTCCTGTAATAAAAGAAAATGGTTCACATTTATTTGCAGAAAATTGTTGCAGTTTGATTCTTAAAGAAAAGCAAAACATTCCATCCAATCTTTCGGTATTACTGTGATGCTCTGTTTTTATAGCATCGATGCAGAATGGAAATTGGTTATCGGTGAATAATGGAAACTTTTTAAGCTGATGTTATTGAATAACGGAGACAGAGATAACCATTGCAAGTTCGCATTTCTTAAACTCTATAACGGGCAATTTTCAAGAATGTCCTAATCTGAAATTCGTGAGAGACAGACAACTAGCATGTAAGTGTCAAATTTCTTTTTTCCACTTAATATCAGTCAAGGATACGTCCTCACCAATCAGTCTGATGGGGTGGGTTACTTCGGCACTAGCTACCCTGCTCTGTCGAGCTGAAGTATTGTTCTGATCACCCTCCAAGACTTTACCTTCTCTCTTTTAGAATGGGTTGATTTATCACCAATTGCCTGAGGCGCCCGACTGGGGAATGCTGATAGGGCTGCTAAGGAATTTTTTCTGAGGCCAATGTGCACTACCTCTGGTGCACTGGCCCTTCTATCCCAACCATCCGGCTTTCTGCCACATCATCCTGTGGTGGAAGGGGGGTTAATACTATGCAGTTGCCATGTGGGACCTCTTCCCCATAGACACCTGGAAAAGAAACTTAAAATGGGAAATCATGGGAATATATGTTGTAAACAACCGATATGTGATGGTTATGAAATTTAATTATTATTTTAAATATTCAGTCATCAATTTATCCCAAGATAGATCCCAGCTATGACGAAGACAACAATATGATAGCCATGATATGATTCACATGTAGGAGACAAAGTAAAGCCACTAGATGTATCACAATACGGATAACTAACAGTGAGATATG
The DNA here is from genome assembly GCA_963556195.1 of Sepiola atlantica. Classification (NCBI taxonomy): domain Eukaryota; kingdom Metazoa; phylum Mollusca; class Cephalopoda; order Sepiida; family Sepiolidae; genus Sepiola; species Sepiola atlantica. The sequence continues at coordinate 26,746,669 of OY744516.1, read as the reverse complement.
TTATCATTTACACGCTTGATATCGTGCGGAAAGGTATAAACCCCAACATAAATCCCATTTTGGATAAAATAGTAAAATTTTTGTTTATAATGAAGATATTTGTGATCAAGTTTCCATCAAACAAACTGTTATGGGGTAAACTGATCTACCTATTTCAGTGTTGTGGCCTTGCAGGTCGGTAATAATCAAGACAAACACAATGGTATAATTAACAAAAGTGTATTAACAGAAGTATGTTACAGGAATATGTATCATACACTTGGGGCCATAACTGCTATACTTCGCTGACGCTTACACTTAAATGTATTTATTGTATCTGGGTAAGTCCATTTATTCCTGAAATAGGTAGATCAGCTTAGCCGATCAAACAAACAAAATTAGGAGGAAACTGAAAAGTAAATAAAACCATCCAGTCATCCAAAGTCAGATTTGTATTATTTTTAAATTAAAACATTTGTAAACTAAATTTAGTAAATGAAATTTGATGAGTCGTAGTTACAAAATGAAAATGAATAGATAAAATTTGTAACTTGGCTGTTATTGTATATCAGGAAGGAGCATACTTTGAACCGTTCAAGGACAACCAGAGCAAGTGGTTGTCTGTTCAGATCTAGGGGTCAGGTTTTACAAGAATGTGAATGGAGAATGCTGAAGTAGAATCATGTGAGAAATGACATCATAGAAAAAGTTTGTAAAGCTTTTTTTTTGTGAGAAATCGATGGGAAGCAGGTCGAGTACAATGTATAAAATGGGACTGAGGCTGTCTCTCTTCTTTTCCCACTGCACTATGATAACGACTAAGGGCGACGCAATAATACTTATTAAGCTTATAAACAAATTACTTCAAATCACCAATGTTTTACATGGGGGGGAGGGGAGGTTTGACCATTGAAGGACAGCCATAGCGGATGGATGTCTGTCGAGGTCAAAGGGTCAGATTTGACTAGTATGTGAATAGAGAATGCAGAAGTAGAACACTCGTAAGATGTGATGTCATAGACGAAGTCAGGAAAATTCTTGTGTGAGGAATCGGCTAGGAGTGGGTTGAGCACAACATATAAAATTCGGTCTTAAAAGGATTATTTAAAGCAAACTAAGGTTGTGTCTCTCTTTCCCCCATCACGCCATAGAATTGACTAAAATCGAGTCAATAATACTACAAGTTGTCGATATTCGTCTGTGTCAATTGATTGAAATTAACAGCAAAAGGAGAAGTTTTGTTTGAGCCAACACGGAGAGGTCGTCATTTCTTTCAAACAGCAGCATCAAGAAATAGCCATGTCATCACTTAGTTCAGCCTAAAAATGTTATGTTTATTTGTAATAATCAGTGTTAAGTTAAATTTTGACCATTTCTTTTTTTTCCTAGTTTAGGGTGATCAATGAATTCTGGTCTGGTATTAATGCTTAAAAAGAACCAAATTCAGTACTAAATATTCAAAGAAATCAAACGATGCAAAATTATTATTTTCCGTAATCGTTGAATAACAATTATAAATTACATTTTGACACTTTTTACTGGTGAATGTTAACATTTTTGTTAAATTAAAATTTTAAATAAGACATCAATATTTTTGTAGATTGTTAAAAAAAATTTTTTGGGGGGGGGGGAATCCTCTCAGTATCGAGTATATAGTGAAGCAATCGGCACTTCTTCCGAAACTAGTCTAGTGGCAAAAAGTCCAGGATGACTAAAAACAATATCGGGATAAGCAGATAAAGACGCATATTATTTCTGAGTTTTCTTTCTCCTAGACTAGTTACACAACTAAGGCGTGAGAGCCTACTTTACAGTACTATTTAATCCGTAGTTGTTGGGAGGATATATGGATTCATAGCTTTCCGAAGAGTATTAGTGAAAGTGATGTAGCAGCCGTGATTGAACTGAAATCTGACATGCGGAGCTCACAATCTGCGACTGTAACCATTACACAACTTATAATATTTTGTACTTTCACTAAAGATATAGTCAACAAATGCACACCACTTTTGTTGCCGTGACACTGTTTGTTTTTACGATTTAATTTGATAGTATAAAATGTCAAGTAAATTTAGCAAATTCGGATTATTTTTATCTATATAATCAAAGTGAACGTACGCATGTCCGGCTGGCTTCAATGATAATATACACATTTGTTTTTATGAGCAAAGAGCAGAGGCTTGATTTTAAAAATATCTGAAAATAATAAAAAAGAAAAGGAAAGAGTAATCACTTAATGCAAATGTCATTTCATGAGTAAAGAAGGGGAGGCTTAACCTTAATAATAAATGCTAATAAAAAGAATGAATAAAATTTCTTTCACTTTTAATATAGACACAAAATATCTCCCTATTATTATTATTAGTAGTAGTAGTAGTAGTATGTGTAGTAATTTAATTTTGTATTTCTTTTATCGATTCGTTTTATTTTTGTTTTCTTATCGATTAGTTTCGTTTCAATGATTTCAAATAGTTAATAGGAACTAAATTCTGAGTCGGCAGCGAACGGGCGAAGCCAGCTAGCATTGAATAAAAATAAAATACTTTTACTCATGATTGCTTCTAGAGTTAGTCAGATAGTTTATTATTGCATGTTAGAAAGATGTCTGACTTCTGCTTGCGCATATAAGAACTTGAAACAAATTGTAGAAGTAATTTACAAGAAACAAATGAAGACTGTGTGCGAATTATATAGGCAGATAAGAAAGACCAGCTGCTGAAAAACGCACAAAAAAGAGAAACAAGTTTAACGTAATAGATGATAAAACCGCGAATAGATAAATGGGGAAAAAATCCGGAGGACATGTATCAACACATCAGAAAATCGAATCAGTTTTTCCTGTGGGTAGAAAAAATACCATTCATTTTTTTTAATATCAGTTCTTTTAATTTTTTTCACGTGCCTCTGTTGTAGCAATGTTTTCCTTTTGGTTTAAGAGCACAAATGAATCATATCACACATTTTAGCTACAACCACTGTCAAAAAGTTTTCTTTCTTTGCTCTGTGTACCTGGAGCTAAACGGAACTTCTATAAGCATAGTGTCTTTCCAAGAACTGCACATCTGTGGAACACAATACCACGGGGCTGCTTCTCAGCTGATAACAGCAAGGTCGTTTTTAAGTCCATTGTTAACAAATTCATTTTTAACTGTCCTTTAGAATAATCAAATTCTGCCCAGATCCAACCATCGTCTGCAATCCTCAAGGTGTTTGTCTTATCATCCATCTGACACAAACCTTTGGGCCTTGTCCTCGAGTGGCCTTTGTACCTTGATGAGAGGTGATTCGTTTTTAAAAAAAAAATATAAAAAATAAGACAACTTTTCCCACAGGTACATTTTGTAGTTATCCACGAGTAGTCTACTGTATTTGATTATTAAAACGTTCATAGAGAAGAATGCAATATCACTTTGGCGCTCAATCAGACTCAAGTACAAAGTTTCATGCGCTTGTTTCCTTGCTCAGTCTATTTGAACATATTTCACTAGGATATGATGAAACAGCAGATGACTGATGTAAAATAATGCATATTGTCATCATCATTATCATATTCACTTTCACGTCTGTTTTACATGCTGCCATACATTGGATGGCTTTAAGAAATTGACTTCCAAACTAACCTATCTCTGCCAGGTCTTTATCCCTCTTTCTCTCAAATCCATTCTTATCACTTCCTCCCATGTTTTCCTTGACCTTCCCTTGTGAACTGAACATCTACTAACCCAAGAACTCTTATCCATTTTTTCAATGTGGCTATACTATTCAAGTCTCCTGTTCTGCACACATCTCTCTATACTGTCCAGATTTAATCTTCCTTTGAGATCATTAGATCTAAGCCTGTCTTTGACTCGCATTACACATTCATCATATCATTTGCATGTTCTCAACCCTCACTGGCCAGGTTTCACTTCCATAGATGATCACACCGCACACACATGCCTAATAGACTCTTCCCTTGGTCGACAGTGTATACAAGAATATAGCCCCAACTCCGTCTTTGAGATTCTTTGGAAAATGCCAGTCAGAATCAACCATCTGGGAAAATAGACATGATTCTTTTTAGAGAAAATAATGTCCACTTCGGATTGATGACCATGACTAGGATATATTTTAATGGACAAAGTATAAGTTAGCATTGAAGTCACACTCTTTCTTTTCTTTTGATATCAGCTGGGATGTCAAGAGGCGCTGGAGATTTTGGGGTCAGATAACTGGACACAGATGATACTGTCTATATTAGTTGGTAAATAAGGCAGATAGAATCTAGTTATTCACTAGGAAGGGTATCTCTGGCTACTGAGCTGGACAGAATCAGGCTAGCTTGTTACCATGGCTGCACACTGGACTCAAACAACTACTGATGCTGAACAGGGCGCACAAGCAACAAAGATGATCACGGGTTTTATCTGATGCTATAATTACTGCCATTATCCAACCACATGTGGCGCATAACGATCAACCATCACGCCATACTACACTCACCAAACAAATGATTTTTGGCAGTTAAGTATATGCGCATATCATGACTAAAACCATATTCACTTTGATGATAATTTATTTATTAGAACATAATTTATTGCAAAAAGCCAAAAAAAAAGAAAAATAGAACTCCACATCTTCTTCAAAGACTTCAACAAGACTTTTGACACAATATAGCGGAAAGCCCGATGGAAAGTGATGGGCGATTGCAGTTGATAGCAAAATCGTTAACATTATTGAAAATTTATACAAAGACGCAGAAGTTGCAGTGGTTATTAACGGAAATAACACAAATTAGTTTCAAGTAACTGTAGGGGTACGTCATGGTTGTCTCTTATTTTCTGACTTCTTCAACGTTTTCTTGGAATTTGTGATGAAAGAACTGGAAAGTCTGCAATCAATACTGGTGCGTAGCAATGAACTCTCTGCTGATATTCGTTATGCTGATGGCACCACACTCGTTGCCACTGTCTGATAAGTTGAAGCTCTCTACTTCTGAGCTTGAAGCCTCTTATCGAGAAATGGGGGGATGAAAGGGAATCCAAGCAAATGCAAAATCTTTTCTCATTCTGAAGAGAGATAACAAAACGGGTGACCCCCCCCCTCCCCCCGAAGATTTTGTGTTTCTTGGCTCAGGGGTTCTAGGATCCTCTTTAACGGAATAAGAATATCAACTTCTGCATTTAACAGAAACGATATAGAGTATGAAAGGCATATCAATGCCTCTAAAGTGAATACTTTACAATTCATTGATAGTTCTTATTGTTGTATATGCAAGTGAAACATGGACTATATTGGTTGAGTATGAGAGGAAGCTTAATGTCTTTGAAATTAAATTTTAAGAATTATTCTTAAAGTAACCTTGTCGAGATAGACAAAAAATGCAGATATCAGGAAGAGGTTTAATATTAACAGATCCATCAACAACGTAATTTAGCAAAAGAGATTAACGTAATGTGGGCATGTTTTCCGCCTACCAGACTCCAGCTATGTAAAGAAATCATATCAAGAAGATTTCATGGAAGAAAGATCAAGAGGACGACCACCAAAGAAATGGGCCGATTAGATAAGGGTTGAGACTGGCATGCTGCTCCTGACATCTGAAAAACTGATCAGAGACCATGATAGGTAGTAGGATTTTGTTTTCAAGCATGTGGCAAAGCATAAATTTTCCGAGTTTATCCCATGCAGAATAGTCCAGACAGGATTTCTCCTTCAATCATACACTGTTATTAGTTTATTACGGTCGTCTTGAGATCTTGGTGTAGAGTATCCAACCATTGTTTCAGTTGTTTCCCCAGAGACCTTTATCTTGCATCTGTTTTTTATTAAAAAAATAAATAAAAAGATAGAACCCCCCCAAAATAACATATGAGAAAGTCAATTTTCAATAAACTAAAAAATCAAATTGAAACAGAAGGATCAACTTGCAATATTTGTTGTGCGTTATCAAATATCACTTCAAACATTGAACAGCTTTTCAGTAAAAAGAGAATCATAAAGTCTGGTTACAAAAAATATAAATTTGAATTTTCAAATAATAAACAAGTATTGATGTAATTCCAGATAATTGTGAGAGTAAATTTGAAAGGAAATACGATAATATGATAATGGCCAACTAATATTTTTAACTGAAATAAAAGCCTGTTTTGTAAAAGAAATATAAGAAACTTGTTGTATTTATGATGGTTCCTAAAGAGTCAAAGAAAAAGAGACCTAATGTTGATTTGGGTCAGCAAATAAAATCAAAATAGTTCTAGTAAATTTGGTGCTTTCTTAGATTAGGAGCCACACTAAAATCGACTTGGCGCCAGTACTTTCCGAATGTTTACATAAACTGCCGGAAAGTACCGACGCTAAGTCGGTTGACCTACCTGCATCTAAAAATTAACAAACTAGCCTGGATTTACAAGTGGGGAAAAAAATCAAATAATACATTTAGTCCAATTGTATGAAAGAAATATTTCTTTCTTTTAATGAAGAAATAAAAATACACAAATGATAAATTCTATTTTTAAGTGTTTTTTTTTACTGACAATTATATTTGGTTTGTAATCAGGTTAAAATGGCATCGTTAGAGTTTAAGGGTAGGGTTGTTTCTTAACTGAAAATTATTTTTGGTTTCGTTAAAGTTTAGGGTTAAATGTTAAAGTTTTTTTTGTTTTTTTTTGCCTGAACATTTTTTTTCTTTTGCGATCAATTTTTCTTATTGACAAAAGTTTCACTCCTTCAGGAGACGCAACAGCCAGTGATAGCTCGTGAAAATTCTTTGCTGTACGTTCGCGTTTCAATCAGTTGCAATGTTGACATATCGTCTGCATATTCGTTTCAATCAGTTGAAATGTTGACATATCGTCTGCTTATTTTCTCGACAATTGATTGGCTAACCGCTTCGGTGTTTTCCGACGGTTTACGTAAACATCCAGAGAGTACCAATGGCAAGTCGATTTTAGCGTGGGTCCTAATCTAAGAAAGTACCGTAAATTTAATTTAAAATGTTAAAAACCATAGAAATATTTGCATTTAATTTCCCTCCAAACAATTACAGTAAAATTCTGTACTGGAATTTCTATGTTGCACCAGTTTTATGCACCCTTACGGAGATAAAAATCAACATAGTATGTAAATAAACCTCATGTCTAGAATGCTTATTCCAATTTTGTCCAAAATCCATTACTTAATTTTGATTCTAGAAAATGTTTAAAATTTAACTTAAGCTTAAGAGGTCTTAAGAAATTTAGGCGCTTGTTCGTAATTGTCCACAATCCGTATTTCCCAACTTTTTTACTGACCCTTTTTCACCTGATGAAATGAAGTACTCGGCATTGGTTTCACCTGATGAAATAAAGTACTCGGCATTGGTTTCACCTGATGAAATAAAGTACTCGGTATATTCTTTCTACTGCAGGAAGATGCGGCACAAGGTGAGAAAATGAGGAGATTAAGTCTGCACCAAAAGTTGTGGTGAACTCTGACACCTTAAAAATCGCCTAAAACTATCAACTAACTCCTTAGCAAAGTGAGAAGGCAAAGATTGGGAGGATTGACGTCCTACAACTAGAACAGAACAAATACCACATCCCGACAGAAAAAAAGGGGCAACCGCCGTCACAATGGCCACCCAATCTCTGTTGGACTGATTATTGAGGACGGATTCTTGACTGGTATGATTGAAAGATGGCGACTTTCTTTGCCACTGTCAATATTTTTTATTTTGAAAATCACAGTAGATACCACATGAAAATGCCAACAAAAATAATACTGAGTCATTAGTAGATGCCAGTATTTACTTCATCAACCCTAAATGTTTCTATAAAGAATTCATCTCATGACGTGTTTTGCCAGCTGATTGACTTCAGTGTACTTGTTCATTTCATTCACTTTTATTACTTTAGTGAAGCCAATCTTTTCAAAACATGCGAATGAGGTAATCTATAAAAGAAATGAACCTTTTCCGGTATTTTCTTTTCACTTTTAACCATACACACAGCGTTATGTATATAATTGATGAAAGAATTATTGACTTATGTATATATAACTGTATAAGTAGCTTATATACATATTTTGTAGACTTTATATGAAAACATTAAAATTCTCTGTGTAATGTGTAGATACCTCTCTCTGTGTTTATATATATATATATAAAGGAAGTTGTAGTTTGCTTGAAGCATTGCTGGTAAATATAGTTGTTAGTAATTACTGATTAGTGATTACTAACATTTATATATATATAAACATGCATATCGTGCGAACTTCATATATGCACAAATTATATTTGTATGTATATAGATCATTTCCTTCCATTTAATCAATGATTTTACAGCCAGAAGCTTCACAAAGGGAATTGATACACACCCATGAATTCAATAATCATAAAATATTGATTATGATTTCTGGGAGAAAAAGAGAAAGCTGACAATTATTACCAACATTTTTTTTTAGAATATTCCTATATGTAAGTAACTTTAAGGCCTGCCAAAAATAAGTCATAATTATTGATGGAAAAACAGCTCTAGCTAAGATTGCTCTGGCAAAGCAAAGTCGCAGTCATTGACCCCATAAGAGAAATGAATTATGCTAAACTCTGCCCTAACCCTAACCCTTTATTACAGGCAAACCTATAAACTGTGTAAGTACTTGCTTCTTAAGTGACATTGGGGAGAGTCAAAGAATAACGGGAATCCAAGAATATTTTCCAATATTTGCATTCATAAAGAAATGCTTTCCATATCCAAATTCAAATCAGGAGATTACGTCTGTGCATTGGGAGGAAAGATGTTCCGTATCTTTCCAGCGTTGGATTGGAAAAGGGGAAATAGGAAAGATCTTCACAACTGGAAATAATGCAGACACAATTTCAAAACACCAGCCTCTATTTCTTTGCTTTTTTGCATATAACCTTGCGTCTACATGTTAGGTTAAAAAACTGCATTTGTCATAAGAGCATTTTGAAAAAAGTTTTGATTCATTTCTATATGAATCAAATAGGTATTTATACTGTTGGCATATACAGGAATAATTTCCCTTGGAACCACATTCATGTTATATCCCCTGAATTATACTGGGCAACAAGAGAATAGATTCGTCTATTCAGAAATACAGAAAAAGATTTGCTCCACATAAGGGGAGGGGCTTAAAAATGAGACTTGCTCTCTTTCAGGCTGTGGGTTTCTGCCTATCTCTAGTTTTACATAGTTTCACCCGTCTAATGCTGTTTAGAGACTCCAACATGTGAATCGCTGCATAAACAATAAAATGGAATATCAATTATTCCAAGTTTATAATGCCAATATTGTGTTTGCACAGATTGCAGATAAATGAATGTTTTAGACATTCAGCAGTTTCTCATAAAATTGCTTTATAAAAACAACTTCAATTTCGTTCAATTTAGATATACATAGAGAGAAGAAATGACATATTTCTTTCAGTATTCATCATCATCATCATCATCAGTAGTATTGATCACTCCTGGAAGAGGAATCCGTCCCTGGTTTCCTCCCATCTTGTTGTGTCTCCGACTAGGTGTGGCCACGTAGGACCCAGTTGGCAGTTGAGGTCGTCTCTCCACCGGGTGTTTGGCCTTCTTCTTGGTCTTTTCCATTACCTGGACGACCATTCTGTCACTATATGTCCACCTGTTGTCTGTATATCTCGAAAGGTGAACTGCCAATCTATGTTTTGATGGCGATGATGTCATTTACTCTAGTTTGCTGTCTGATTCAGGTGTTTTCTTTTCTTTCTTGTAGACTGATGCCGAGCATAATCCATTCCATTGTGCATTTTGCAACTCTTAGCTTTTCCATTGTTGCATTATTAAGTGCCCATTTTTCGCTATCATATATCATAACAGGCATGATGTATTCATTGAACACTCGGTATTACTTTAGTTAAAAACTACATTTTTAGCATATATGAAAGAAAATGAATAAGACTAATTTTCATAGATAAATGAACGATGAATAAATTATTTTCTTTAAAATAATATTTGTGTTAAAAAGTATCTGCATCTCGCAGTATTTACTAAAACTAAAAAGTAAATGAAACAAAACCATGAGTAAGTCGTGAAACTGCATACCTCCACCTAACACAGCAAGGATGGGACAAAGTCTTATCTGGGCCTTACTTCTCCATATTGTATGAAGTATTTCCTAATTCATGCAATGGAAACCTTGATTATTCAAAATTCTGATCAGGCTAACATTTTGTATGGTTATTACTATTGTCAAAGTGCACCAGATCTATATATCAAATTTGGAAAAATCGGAAGTTAAGATTCCATCAAAATTTCGACTATGACCAAACTTTCCAAGATTAAGATGATATAAGATGGAGAACTTCATTGGCTACAATATGGGCCAACTAGCGAGTCTCTATAGTGAACAGAATTGAACTTATCAATAAAAATATGATTTTTAACCTTTTCCGTTATCTTGACACTTGACTTAGATATTCCAAAACTATAAGTTCTAAGCTAAACCATGACCGATATTTTTACCAAGTTTGGTGACGATTAGTCAAGCGATGTGGTCGCTAGGCTGTACACAAACAAACAAACATAGTGACAAACCAACAAACAAACAAACATAGTGACAAACCAACAAACAAACGTGAACAAAAAAATAACCTCCTTGGTGGAGATAAAAATCAAGTAGGTTTCCTGCAATCTTTTCGATGTGCTTTATGACTTTCTACAAAGCCAGTACTGTAGGACAGAGTTGCCATATTTAATAGTGGTAAATTCATTGGCCCGTCACGATGTCCTATTTACTTGAAACTTCCATGGTTAGGTTCTGACGGCCTTGACATTGTCAAAAGGATTTCTTCTTCTACTCAACGTTGTTTTCCAGCAACTATGCTGAGAGTAGTTTACACGACTCTGAAATCTATCCTACGATTTTGTTGTATGCAAAATCTACTTATATATATATATATATATATATACTTTGCTTATTATTTGTCGCCCCCCCCCACACAATTTAGGCTGGGAACTGTAGTGAGTAGTATTAATACAGCCGTTATCGTAGCTTTAATGCATGTTCCTTCAGTAGTTGAACACTCTTGACGACATCTGCTTATAATAGGTTTAAACTCTCGCGGATTTATCAGATTGTTCGTGGGTTAAGGCGCCGAAATTACCGTTATAACAGGACTTGTGTTCAGAGTTTCGAATCCTGCGACCGGCAATTCTCTATATTGAAGATTCCCGAAAGGATGAAACGTATATGTATGTAAATAAAAACAAATATTTTTCTTAGACACGGATGAAGAACACAGGTAAGGAAGACATTTTTTAATAACAAAATAAGTTAGCAAAAAATTAATCTGGAACAACAAACTAGATCTAATATCCAGAATGTTTTTGTTCTTGTTTTTTTAAGGAAAGTGGGGTCTGATCAACTCTGCTAGGAAGCCATGAGATGAAATACTGTTTTGTTTTTAAATTCCTAAAACAGTTTTTCATGGTAAACAACTGATGATCCCTTAAATAATGTTAAGACTAGCTAAATTCTTGGAAGCAAACTAATATAGTGACTTTAAAAAGTTAATTGACTTACAAGCAAATTAGTTTTCCAAACAAAGGACTTGGGGCTAAAAGTTTTTTTTTCTTTTTTTTACTTTCCATATAGTTTTAATGGTTGAAAAACTTCCAAGACTATATATATATATATATATATATATATATATATATATTGTTCTTTTTTTCCTGGGTACTAATGAGACTGTTCCCGAAATTCTGTTCTGATGAAAAACACTGTTGCAAACAACTTTTATGTTATTTGTATAACTAAAATAAAAAATAAACATCGTCTGGAAACAGCTGGAAACAACTTGCAATATGATTTAGAAAATAATCTAAATCATATATATATATAAGTATACTATATAGTTCATAAACGTTTGTTTCTCCTAAAGCTTTTTTTCATGTATACTTTAATGACATGCTTAGATATTCCTCAATTCTGGGATTGAGTTATGTTTGAAAAGAATTCTATTTTAATTCTTCTAATTATCCATAATTTATAATTTATTGGACAAGTCACCCAGTTCTCTCTCAAGTATTTATGTATTTCTCTGTATTCATTCAACCACTCTCTAGTAATTGTTAATGGCTCTGTGGGCATTTAGTGACTTTTTCTCAGTGTCCACATCTTATTTAAATATGTGTGTACATACCACAAACACTTATGTAAATTAGATGGCAAAATAATAAATCTCTTTACTTCTATATAAGAATAATAAAGAAGAATAATACTTTTTCTATTTAATAATAATAATAATAATATCGCAGTAAAGAGACTTAATTTTAGTTATGCAAGAAGAATGTCTTAACAGATATGACGTCACTGTTTATGAATTTCAAATAAAATCAAAGTAGAATAAAACAGTAGTTGTCGTTGTAACTCAACTGGTTCATCGTCTATATGATGTAGAGAAGAAAAAAATGAAAATGTGGATAACCGCCAAATACAGAAGACAAATCAAATAAAAAAATATATTTGTTTGAGTAAAAGAGACGAAATATTAGTCAGAAAACTTCATCAAATTAACAAAAACAGACTTTTTCATCACTTTTCTACAGGAGACATATTATATGGGTGGGGGGGAGAAGATGGTCAAAGGTCATAGTCAGGGAGAGGAGCATACATACATACATACATACATACATAACTTGATGAACACTCTTTTACAAGAAGTGAATGAAAAATACTAAACCCCACACAAACATCTATGAGATAAATAAATAAAAATCACCTTTGTATCCTGCTAATTGCTAAAGTACCAAGTTTTGCATTTTTAAAATCTTGTTGAAGTGAAGGAACTAATGCATTTCGTGGAAATAGAGAAAATTGAGCATCGGGCAGTTACTAAGTATCTTCATCTAAACAGCACGTCCCCACATGAAATCCATAATGAAATGGTGCAGACCCCACAGGCAGATTGCCTTACATATTCAATAATGAGTATCGATCCACAACACTCTGGGGACTTTAATTTTCTCATTTCCTAGAAATCAATTCAGTTCCTTCACTTCAACAAGCTGAAAAAAAATACGCAAGAACAGAAAATGCTAGAACCTACAAACTATTGGCCAATTTTCAGAACATTTGATGAAAATTTATCCATGCACTTGTCCTGTACACTAAAAGTTAGCATTGGTGTAAATATAAGCCTTTTTTAGCCCACTTATTCAGAAGTTATTGACAATCATTGATTTTCACGTCAAATTTTAGCCCCCCAAAAAGAAAAATCACCTAAAATTCCCCCTATATTAAGCTAGGTGCAAATGGATTTTGAAGATAGACCTCTAGTACTGCGACCCTCTACTATTGTTTTGGATATGTGCGTTTTCTATTTATCTGCATGTCTAGAATACAGCATCATGTCATCAGCAAATTACCCATCTTGGACACGATTGAATCAAGGAGGTAATTTAGGAAGATCAGGAATAATAATGGTCCAAGTACCGACCTCTGGGACACGCCCGTATTAATGTGATGTTGTTTAGATGTATGGTCATCGAGAACGACCTGGATCTTTCTTTTAGCTAAAAAGGATCTAATTATATAAAAAATTCGTCCAGTCATACCGTACGAATTAATTTTCATGAGAACACCTTCATGCCGAAACTTTGTCAAAGGTCTTGGATATGTCAAGCGCTACCGCCCTAGCTTCACCTGCCCTATTCAATGTATGGTATATGCATTCAGAGACGACTGTTAGGATATCTGCAGTAGAACAGGATTGTCTAAATTGTCAGAAACAAGTTTACCATTTTCAAAATGGTGGAATATCGCAAGATTGATCAATGATTCAAAGATTTAAGCAAAAGAACAGGAAGAGTCTTATGGGGGCGATAATTTTGCGGATCAGTTCTTTCAGCAGAGTTCTTGAAGACTGGTACCCCAGAGGTAATTTTCCAGCTATCAGAGAAGCAAGATTCAACATGGCATTTGTTATATAGTTTGGAGACGACTCCGGCCATCTCAGCAGATCATTTCTTATTACTATAGTAGGGATAACATCGGTTCCACTTGCTTTGGAGGTGTCACGGTTTTTTATGATATTCAGGACATAGGGAGGTGTAATGATCATATTATCTAGTGTGATTTTCGTCCGTAGTGGGAAATCAGGGAGAGAGTGGTTTGTGGAGTTCAAGGTGGAGTTTAAACCAAGCCGCTGGACAAGAAATTTAGCCTTATTCGTTGCCGTGTAAGCAACATCATGGTGGTTAGATAGCGGGGGAATTGTTGATTGCCCATTGTTAATAACACTATTATAGATGTTCAACCTGTGTCATGATTAATAGAATTTTTTACTACAATAGGTTTGGCCAAGATGGGAATAATTTATATATATATATATATATATACATATATATAAATTATTCCCATTCTGAATCTACGAACTGCTTTCGAGCCAATCCAACCACCTGCAACCATCACTCCTACACTGATGAGAGTAAGAGGGCCCGAAACGACGTCGTCTGTAGGTGAAAAGCTTTTTAGTATCTAAAAAAATATTTATAGTTAAAAGCCCCATTTAAAGATATAATAGTCGTAAAAGTAGAGCCCTGTTTGAAATTGAAAAGTTTGTTGTCATTTCTGCGATAAGCTAGTTCTGCTCGAGCGTTGAACACTGTAGACAGCAATGACACTTCCCCGCCTCTCGGGTAAGTGTATCTTAATTTCGAATACTGTGTCCATTTCTTGCAGCCGTGTGGTCCAGAGCGTTATGTCTATCTATTTTTTAAACTTCATAAAAATAGTAGTTTTTGAATCCATAGATACACATCAAAAACCTGTCTTATATAAATAAGTACAGAATAATCGCCCTCTCTTTCTCATTAAAGCATAGCAAGAGTCGGCATGAATATCATAAAAACGTAAGAAAATCATAACATAAATAAAATATTTTTTTAGAATTATTATCCGATTAAAAAATGCTGTATTAATATCTAGAAATTTCATGCAAATCAGAAATATTTGACTTTTGAGTGCTATGTTATTTTTGTGACTCCATAATGTAGGAAAAATATTAGTATAATCAGCTAGGAATGTTTCAAATATGTCATTGGTTTTGCTAGGAGATCAACTGTTGAAGACTAATGCCTGAGCGCACACACACATCTTGTATAGATAGATATTGGTTTAAATACCAGTGATATAACATCCAACAATTTAAGAAGTCTTTTACATTGTCTCCACTTATTGAATAGATCCTTTCTTACGTTATGTGCCATTCTGGAGCTTCTTCAGAGTCTAAGAACAAATGAAGACAGCCTCTGAAGAAGTCCAAAATGAGTGAAACTTTAGAATTGAACAAGTCTTTCTTATTTTCTAAACATAATGCATTCTTTCTACATATGAACACACTACATTATGATGGTGATATTTGTAATTGTATCAAGACACGATTTATTTCATGTGGAATGAATGAAATATTGGAATAATAATAATAATAATAATAATAATAATAATAATAATAATAATAATAAACTGCATCTGTATCTAATTCTGTTTTCTACATTCAATATTGATATTTTCCAGCCTCTGTTTGAATGACCAACATACAAAAAAAAACATGTCTATTTGCACTTCCTGGATTAGATTGACTTTATGTATCCATCATATATATTTTGCTATTTCTGTTGTGAAATGGTAAAATCGTATACCCCAACATCAGACAATGGTGCTATGGAATCTTTCAGACGCAGATATACAATACTTGAGAAGCTTCTCTGACTGAATACATTCACGTGTATGCATGCACACACACACACACACACATATATAAGTTTAACAATAACAGAATGGAGTGTGTGTCTGTGCGCGCATAATTGTAGACATATATGTCTGTGTGGGCATAATTGTAGATATATATTCATAAATCACATACTTTAGAGAGAAAGCTAATCCATTTATCATACCTGTTAATGAAAGGCAGCTTGTACATACTCTTGTAAACAGTAGTAGCAAAACAGATAAGACACACAGCATAAAAGCATTTTCATCTTGACGTAGATGCGGTGTCTGTAACCAAAACTATGGGAATTATTGACATTAAATCTGAAACAGTGCGGATGTTCTGATGAACTGCGGTAACAAAAGATCCTGGTAATTATGTGTTTATTACCGGTTGTTCGTTTTTGTGTAAAACAATTGGTAAGAGTTACATTGATTTTTTTTTTAATTCGGCAAGTGAAAATATGAATAAAGATTTGGTAATTGGAATTTAATATACCATTGTTTATTTATATATGCTCTGTTTTTAAATGTTAAGTCATCTAGCTTTTACATTGAACAGTTCTGGTAAATTGTCTTATAATATATATACACAAATATATATATATATAGTCTAAAGAAGCTTTGAGTAATTTTAAACAAAAAGACAAAAAAAAGGAAAATGCAGTTTAAATTCCCAGAGAAACTAACTAAATCCAAAATAGTGTAGACTTAACATTTGTTGGAAAATTCATAAATAAATAATATATAATAGTAAGTAAATAAAATAAAAAGGGGGATTAAGTATCTAACAGTGAAACAAAAGCAGGAGACCTTAACGTAAGCATCTAATATTAACACGGGGATCTTCAGCTGTTTACCATGTAACTGTTTCGGAGATTTAAAAACAGGACAGTTATATGCATGGCTCTCCAATGGTACAGATAAAACTACCATTTCCTCAATAATCAAGTGTCGAAATAATTCAGCTTAAAATGTTACTTATATATACATAAATAAATAATAATAAAATAATAATAATAATAATATACTACCCTTAAGACTACCGTGTGATATGGTAATTTGCATATCAAATAAAATCATTTATAACAATAGTAATACTAGTAATAATAATAATAATAATAATAATAATAATAATAATAATAATAATAATAATAATAAAATACTATCTAAACACTTCACCTACGAACCATTCTACGATATGGTAGCTAGAAATAAAATTATATAGGAATTAAGGTTGCATTAAAAAAAAAATATATATATATCTTATTTATAAAATTTAGTCGGTGAGACTTTCAATATTAGGCCTTAATAGTAATATGCATACGACAAATCTATACTTGATTCTGACTAGCCATTTTTTGATTTTATCTTCCACTATGTTATTGACACAAATATATTCTAGTTCGCCTAAGTTTCTTTCTGATAATACTTATTTGGGTGAGGAATATTGGTAAAATGGTGAGATTTTCCCTTACTCATCAACACAGCTTAAGCCCTTAATAAAAAACGTTCTGACATTTTTCTATTTTTTTTTGGCTTTCAGATAAACATTTACATGCGTTTATATTATAATCATTAAGTTATTTATTTCTTAACATTAGTTTCGTTTCATACAAAACCCCAATATCCTTACATTAAATTCCTTCAGCATATTTAAATATACACAAAACGATGTGGTATGTGTTGTTCTTAAAATTTGGAGACATTTTGCCTTGTATAGCAAGATTAGAGGTGAGTGTGTAAAACTGATGTTAAAAACGGTATTTTTCTACATAAGGCTAGAGTAGGCATAAGTTTAGATTCGTGGAAAATCTCATTAGAAGAAAAAAGACCATATTTATGATCATGTTACAGGATATAATATCATAGGAGGAAATATGTGACAGGGAAACAAGATAGAATCTGTCGTTTGGGTGTATAATGTCAAAGTGACCAAACGTCATGTTTAAGGATCAACATCACTATATGGTTGAGGAATTGCATCTTATCTAGATGTATATTGCTGTTAATTTCTGAAAAAAGTAAAACAATATTAATTGATACTAGACGCCGCATGACCCGTTGGGTCAACGTTGATACAATAAATATTACTGAGTGAGCTAACTGACTGGACTTATGAAAGTCTTTAAAATTAACTCACTTAAACAATTCACTGAACCGGCTCGGTTGATTGTGGAACTCTTCAGTTATAGCAGGAATTTACCCCCCCCCCCATCACCCCCGAATTTTGTTTTTTTGGCGGGGAAAAATCCCCCCCCCCCAAAAAAAAAAATTTGGGCAGGAAATTTTTTTTTTTTCCCTTTTTAAGCAAAAAATATTCAGAGACAAATTATTTTTTTTTCTTTTAACTAAAAATGTCTCACCACCCAAGAATGTGGCAGCCTAGCAAAAATAGACAACCGTTAGGGAGTCTATTTTCGCTAGTCTACTTATAATATAACGGAGACTTTGTCTGTCAGCGAAAAATTTTCTAAACATAAGAAACTTATTTTACCTAAATAAATAAACAATAAAGAAACTTGACGCCGACACTGGAAATCGAAACACCGCACCTGAGGCCTGTAAATTAATTATAAATTTAACATGCTTAACTCAGTTTGAAAGTGAATAGATCTTTTAAAAGTACATTTCTTTATTGGCAGTTTATGGAACATATATTACTTATACAATTTCTAAACATAAATTCACAAAACATTGTTATTTACAATATCTTTGGCACATGTTGTTACTATGAACTAACACTTTCATTTTCTGCTACCTTTGCCCTCAACTCGATCTAAAATTTATTTTGGGGTGTGATTTAAGAAAAAAATAAAATGTACTGCTCAGGCAGGGATCGAACTCACTATCTTCAGATTATGAGACTTTTGTGTTTAATATATCCCCTTCTCTTTTCATTCGTCGTGTACAAATAACCAAGCATGATAATCTAAGTATTGTATACTTATTTATTCAACTATACAATAGTATAACTATTAAATAACCTATTGATGGTTGATATGCCGTAAACCTAAACAAGCAAAACTAATTCTGAGACAACAATAAATACCGGTTAGATAATGGCGCCGTGTGCTTAACTGTTGCTTTCACCATCCGTTATCTACTCTTTAAGTTAAACTTAATGTAGCAAGCAAAAGATAAATGTACTCTTCACTTAGATATCGCAGCGCATCATGTGCAAGACTCATTCCAATATCCATTCCTTTGTGTGTTATCAGTTATCTCGCGCAGATAAACATGTCTTCATCGAATTTGGTATATAAGCCAAAAGTAATTCTTTTTAAATATACTCAGACACAAAAGTATTTAAATGCTGAAATAATTGCATATCAGATGCTAGCTTCATTTACATATCCATTTCCTCGGGGTTTGTCAGTATATCAAATATTACTTGACTGTGAATGAGGAAAACTGCATGAACCCCCCCCCCCCCAAAAAAAAACAAACAACAAAGCAATAAAAGAGAGAGCTGTTTAAATGGTCTTAGACGAGTCTATCTTGTTGAGGTGTTCAGCTACTCCACAGTTTTTATTTACAAGACCATGGAATGGATACTATTTTGGCAATAGTAACACTGTACACTGTATTTAATTAGAAGTTCTGGTTTGTATATGTATACATGGACTGTCACGATTAGTAGTTATGTCTGTGTTTCCTTTAAAATAATTTAAGGCAAATTTGAAATTAGTCCTAAACAATTTATTTGGGTTTGTTTATTTGTGAGGTCGGAAAAAAAATCAGAAAAAAAAGCAGCCGATTCATTGTCCACCATTTTGGCTGTGAAACGACTAAATCGCCCACAAGTGTCTGAAATTAACATGCAGGATAAAAATTAAAATCCTCTTCCTATTAGCTAATCAAAATTCATCAGGAGCAAAACTCTGGAACGAATCTTAGTTTGAATGCATTGCGTTTAATAGCCTAAAACATGGTGGGAATGGTAAAGACAATGCAAAGAAAAAGACTATAGACTTGTTCCTTTTTTTATTGTCGTCGTACAAAAGCAATCTCATTAAAACTTTTCAATCTGATGAGAATTAGCGTTTCTATTGTGCTGCAAACCCTTTAAATCACTGGCAAACATTCAGTTTTAAATCTGGCACAAGCATTTAATCATTTTCTCATTGTCCTCGTCCAAATGATTTATGGCATTGTTTCTTTTCAATTAACTTGTCTTCCCCGTGTGCAATGTCAACCTTAACTGATAATCTTCTCTGGTTAAGAATAGTTTCGCCTTCTCGTTTTCTTACTCTTTTAATATTTTATATAAAATTATCTCCGTCGTTAGAGTAGAAAGGTATTAACACTGAAGAAAAATAGGGTCAACACAAAAACAGAAAATACTGACCGATCAGAAGGTCAGATCATCCACGTAGGATAATAGTCGAATTAATTAAATTCTAGTCTGTGAACAGAGAGATTCATGATTTTCCAGAAAGATCATTTAAAGCCATTGTGATGGTGTAACATAAACCTGATTTTGATTCGAAAACAAGTTCTGAATCATCGGACATATCTGCTTCATAGTATTTCTCCCAAAATAGTAGACTTAAACAATGTTAATCAAAATGTACTACTAATTTGTCATATAATGTGCTATTAACTTTAAATATTGTCCGAAATATAGCTCTCCGATTATAGGGGATGTGGAATAAGAATCGGTCCTGTCAAATCAGTGCCTGTTTTCGTGACCACATAACTCCAACTGAGGTTTGGAAACTATGGAGGCATACTGTAGAAGACTGGCAACGAAAGTATCCGACATCCGATGAAATCATCTCCCTATATAAGAGTCAGATACGATGTGAGATAGAGTACTGCTGCCACATCTATGGAGGTGCCACTCACAGCACTCTGTGTAGCCTTGACAGAGTAGAAAATCAACTTCACAATCTAGTGGAAGATGATCTCTTCTGTTCTCTAGAGCCGCTTATCATGGAAGTCATATAGCTTGTCTTTCTCTACTCTATCGTTATTTCCATGAAAAGTTCTCGACTTAGCTTTAATCTCTGGTTCTTTTTTTGTAAAACATTCACAGCAAGAACTCGTCTCCCTACCACAACTGCAAAGAGCCTGACTTTCATCTTCTGTGTGCCTAGCATCAAATTTTCATGAACAAAATCTCTTTGCAAGAACTTCCTATTTGTCACACTATTGCCTCCCTGGGGATTACAATATGGTCCTCTTAGTTTTGGGAAGTGGGGACTCGTTAGTAAAAAACAAAACATTTTTAAATGCTGCGGATCAGTCAACTTTATCATCATATGCGGTTCAATGACCGTTTTACATGTTGGTATATGTTGGACGAAACATTTAATTCTCACATCAAGCAAAGGGTGTATAGAGAACTAGTGAAAAATCAATTACTCAGCGTGGTTAGCAAAAGTAGCCGAGAAGAGCCTGCTAGCCAAGCCGCAGCTGAACCTACCATAGCCAATTTAATAAACAGAAACGGTGTATGAGTAATGTTGTAACATGAAGATATTTTGGTTAACCGTATAAGCAGCCACAACTGGATACCACAACGAAAGGACCACGATTCCATCCGGCATAAAAGAATGCAATAAGTCAGTTAATAATGATACCTATCAAAAACAAAAATGGTGAGGATAGTAGGTTTTAAATAATGTAAGACATGCACACTCTTGCGTTTGGCATACCTTCAATTTAATTTTTATGTAAATGTAGGCTGGACCCGTTCTTGACTGAGGAATAAGAGAAAATATTGTGTTAGCTTTTTTTTTCTACTGCTTCGATGTTATTACCAGATGGACTTAGATTGATGACCATTTAGGAATGGCAGGTGCTCTATGTAAAATCCAGTCATAATGGCCTTACAAGCTGAAGAGCGGTGCGAATATGCAAATTTAACATACATAACCGACAGTTCTGAGTTGATGTCGATGACTGCCTGAATTCTGAATTCGATTTATCCTGAGACATGATCGGTTAAAAGTATTCATTTTATGTTATGCTTTGTTACTATCTCAAGTAAGGATTGAACCGACAACCCCCAGAAGACTGTCACTTAGAACATGGAAAAGTGACCTAAAAAGTAAAGCGTTAGTTAAGCATCAAACATTCAGTTTTAAGTGTCAGTCTTCTGCAGGTTGAAGGTTCAATCCTTACTACACACAATAATAAGTAAGTATAACATAAATGAACACTTCTACCCACGAAATGAGGACAATCTACCCCTGCAGATTAAATAAAGGGTTAAGCTTGAACCTTCATACTGATTTTCAAGTTCAACAGAAATATTCCTACGTTCGACTATTAGGATGCAGGTGAAAGGCTTTTGAGATAGTTTCGATTATGACTTAAAAAGCAAACATCAGCTTATGTCATTAATAATTTAAAAAAAAATCACTGCTCTATCTATTTAAGCAATTAGTTAAACAATTATATTTGTTTTCGATAAATATTAGCATATTTATTTATTTAAATTATTTGACTATGTATAATGTTTATTTTATAACAACTATTTAACCTGTTGTTTTATTATAATGATGCAACTGGCAGTAGTTGCCAATAACTGAGCGGTTAGCAAATACTCCCCTTTGCTTATTTCTCTATAAAAATAATTTTGATCACTATTAGTGATGTTTACTCAGTATTGCCCGGGTGTAGATCAAATAAAAAAGAGAAAATAGTAAGTTAAAGTATATATAATAATTAACGTTACTTTCTTCCTTTGTATAGATTCAGCCATTATTTTTTGTTTATTTTATTATTTTAATTATTCAGTAAGCTTTTAAACTGACAATATAAACTATTATAGACTTATTTTATTCTTATTACAAGCTGACAAGAGGCAATACTTCCGGTGTTCGTTTACTTTTAAAACGATCGATAAACGCATGTGCATTTTCTACCTTTAAACTGCTGATTGGAAATCACTCCGAGTAGCCATATCATTCTTTGAACTCTTCTAATCTTAAATGTCATCAGTTGTGAAATAGGCAGTTGAGCACATGTAAAATGCGAGCTGAAATGACTTATAAATTATTGACACAATTCTACTTAAGAGACAATAAAAGTCAACTTCCTTCTATAGAAAAGTTTGAGCGAATTGGAATCCGTATTTCATGCAAATCATGAGAAAGTGATATTTGCAACAAAAAAAAAAAGATGTGAGAGTAAGTTTCAGAAAAATCAAGGAGACTGATGTATTTTCTGCTTTTCTTGGGAAGAATAAAATAAATCACAGATTTGGAAAAGCCAAATGATCCTGCCAGGTTCAGTTGGATGTGCGGTGGCAAACTGAAAGAAAAGATCCCATCAATTGTTCTTTATTAGAAATTTGATATTGGTTAGATTTTTATGTTTTACGCACTTGGCATCTCAGGTTGTTCAGCCATGTACAGCGTGCCACTTCTTGCATAACTCTATACTGGCACTAGAGATCATGGTAGACTGAGGAAGACGTGTTTCGAGTGCGTAAGCAGCAAATATAACGGCATGCAATCTGGCTGATATCAATCTGGCTTTGGACAGGACTGAATGGATAGCAGGCATAAGATGTTTCCTGTTTTTGCACACTCAAGAGTTTGAGACTCTTGCAGTACCCTCAATAATAAAACTGGATGAAGAAGAAATGAAAAAAAAAATGTATTACATTCCCAACTATGATGCTAACAGATAAGGTTGTCTGAAGATACCAGCTTCCTAACTAAAAATGCACCAAACATTGATGTTATTGTTTTTTCCTTTCCCTTTTCAAAACTCAATCCTGTTCTGCAAAACCAAAACCAAAATAACAATTTACGTCTCTTTCTTTCTTTCTTTTTCTTTTTCTTTCTTTCTTTTTCTTTCTTTCTTTCTTTGTTTTTCTTTCTTTCTTTCTTAATATTTGAAAATATCAAAAAAAACTTGAAGCATAAAAACTTTTACAAAAATGACTGGATTCAGTATTACATAACCCGAAAAGGGTTGATATGCCGTAAAACAAAACAACCACATTCCCAGCAGTTTTTAAGTTATATAAACTTTAGTTCTTTATGCTGTTTTTATATGCTGCCTTCAATCGATCTCCCTTGCTGTTTCTTTTTTTTTTTTTAATTACAATGAATACTACTGATATTAGTTGATATAAATTAATTTCTAGAAAAATTAAAACAATCACATTTTTTAAAAACAATTTTCTAAAGAAATAAAAACCCAAAAATGTTATTGTGAAAAAAATTAAATAATTATATGATTAAAAATGTCTACAAGAGTTTTAAATAAAACATTTTATTAAACATTTTCTCCCTAATTTTTTTAACAAAAAACGTTGTCTGTAAAAATAATTCCAGTCATTAAATCGACAATGAAAATAAATACTATTATTAGTAATTTAATATTTTCATTCTATATTTTTGTTAGGTCACACGGGCATAATACCAGTAACCAAAAGAAAAATTCGAATACTTTTTATTAATAAGTTCATATACTGCATAGAGTTACTTAGAAGTACTAATTGTATTGAATCGTCCTGGAACAGGTGGCAGTCGACTTTAATAATTTAGGTGTGACAAGGCTGAAAGGGAGAACCCCCAGACTCTTGGCCTTTTGGCTAAGATCAAAGTGTAGTATCTGTTCCGATGGATACTGCACGCCTGTCCTGTGCAGTTCTAGGAGGTCCACCCTCCCAGGCTTTGCCTCCCCTCTTTGGGGAGGAGTAAGTTTATTGCTTACTGTCTGAGGCGCCCCTACCGGGGAATGCCGACGGGGCTGCCCAGGCAATTTTTAAATGGCCAGAGTGCTCACCTCTCGAGCGCTGGCTTTTCAAACCCCACTTTCTCGACCCGATCTTGGGTCACATCTTACTTGTGGGAGTAGGATAAAACTGGCCTTGTGCCTAACTCCTGGAGAGGAGTAAATAATACCCCCAGACTGTTGACGTTAAACCAGCTGCGGTTCATCGTTCTAAGAGATAGCGGGTGGCATGCTGTGTTTGCAAGCAAAAGTAGACGCTTCAGTAAAGTATGAATTTTGGGAGATTAGGTTTAAAATAACAATATCTATTAATTGAGTTATCCTCCCTTTGCAGATTGGCTGTTTTGGGTCTCTAAAGTTAGGTGGCTCTGGTTGGTAGTCAATTTGCATAGATGGTGGGATTTATTACTATAAAAACTGTACTTCTTGGATTGAAGAGTTGAGTTGATATTGAGAGACACTAGAGAGGAGTGCAGAGCGGTTGAATGTTGGATGACCTTTGAATCCCTTATTTTTTTCTTGTTTGTTTTTCACTGACGGACATATTAGATTAGGTTACACAATGGTCAAACTGGTAATAAGTACACTAGTCTGTAGCATGGTATATTGTCTATTTCATTATCTATATCTGAGTTCGGATTCTTGTGTCAGCAATGAAACTATTTATGTATATATGACAATATTGATTGAAAAATGTAATTCAAATCACTGTAAGAGCTATAATTTTTTTCTCAGAAAATTCTAGAATTATGCAAATGAGGAAAATGAATTTAGGATTTGTTTTGCTGCCATAGAAACCATAAACATGCTTCTATATTTGCTTTTGACATGGTATTGAATCTTTCTGTAGACGTTCGTTTATGATTTCGATTTACTTACATCTCTCCATCCTTCTCCCTCCCCACACCCAACCTCCTCCACTTGTGGATTGTTATGGCCTCCTATTTCAGATGCATCATTTATTGCATTATTACTTTTCGGGTAAATAGCCCATTATTTACTCTCCCGTCGAAGTGCGAGTGCTGTAATGGACACTTGAGTAGATTGTGGACTCTGTTCCACCCATGCCAGGCCTATTAACTCACTTATACGGACACTCCTGCAAGTTTTGATTAAGGTAGGAACAGCAGACAGTTTTATTGGGGATCTTTTTTCAAGACTTGTACAAAGAAAAAAAAAAGAACTCCAATAATAAGTGCTCAATTACAACATAAACAAGCCGCGTGCGTGTGTGCGTGCGTGCGTGGTCCCCCTCTGTATGTGACTCGGTGTGGCTAGTGTAAAATGCAATAAATTTGGGCAATTTGGGGCATTTTTGACCCCCCTTTGACCCCCTGGGGGCGCGAACCAGAATTTTTATGAGGTCAAGGATGCTCATTTTATATCCGGAACAATTGCCTCTACATTTTGGCCAAGTTTCAGAAAAATTGAATGGATGGATCAAACGTTATGGGAGAAAAGGGTCATTTTTTGCCATGTCACATTTTGCCATTTCGGGGCCTTTTGACTCCCTGGGGGGCTAACCAGATTTTTTTCCAAAAATCGGAGAATATCACTTTCTAACCTGACCAAAGTTACAACTTCATGCAAAATTTCAGAGAAATTCAATGGATGGTTGCGGAGAAAAATCCGGACGGACGGACGGACGGACATGCCTCAAAACATAAGTCCCCCGATTTTATAAATAAGAATGAAAATACCCAGTCAGTAGCATGGCATATCTTTCTAGTTAAATGCAGGCGGCCATTTAATTATCTAGAGTTTCAAGTTCGAACTCCGATGTCAGCAGTGATGCTGTTTATTCATATGTAACAAAAACTTAGTATCAGGTAAAACAGAATCACTTGCTTAGCTCACGAGCTGGACTCGATTGGCAAATGGGTTTTGCAGAAAAGCCAAAGTATCCTCTTAAGAACGGGAAAGGAAATGCATTACACCCAATCGACATCTCTTGATCTTTGTTCTGCTTATCTTTTAATATACCATTAAATGGCTGCTATAGCAATCTTATGACCTGCGTGTGAAAGGTGATAACGTACGTACGAACATGAAATGCCTTAGCGTATGATTATATTACTAGCGGGATCTGTGAAAATTCCGCATCTTTCTGTAAAGTATATTAAGAATATATCTGGTTATGGGCAGGGGAGTCTATCTCCAAAACCCTTGTAGGAGTCTGTAACATATTTCTATTCTATGGATGTCCGGCTTGTGATATTACTTTATTATCTTTGGACAGAAAAGATTATACACTTTAATATCTAGACCGAAGGTCAATAGTTTCACATTCGATCTAACAGTGCCATTAGATGACATTTTGAAAATTATTATGTCTGCATTGCATCTTTGATAATCAGGTGATCTCATCTTTTAAAAAAGTGGTGGAAGGTGGTAACGTACGTATAAAAATGAAATTGCTTTAGCGTATTATCATATAGGTGTTATAGACGTGGGACGTAATCGGTGAAAATTTCAGATTCATGCGCGTAGTATTTTTTTGTGTTTATTTATACATAAATAACACTAAACAATCAAACATTTTGAAATTTTGCAAAATTCAGAAGGTGCAGGCCACTAGTTTTTGGCTATTTTACATTCACGAAAACCCTTTCACAGCCTGAAAATGGTCCTAAATTAAAGTACTATATCAGATTTAACCATCTATATCCATTCATAGCTTTTGAGGATGTTTTAGGACCTGCAATGTGGCATGAAACCACTTTTTCATCGAAAAATGATGAATTTTGAGTCCCGTGGAGCCCTAACGGCTATTTTTGGCCAGCACCTTCTGAATTTTGCAAAGTTTTCAAAATGTTTGATTGTTTAGTGTTATTTATGTATAAATGAACACAAAAAAATACTACTCGCATGAATCTGAAATGTTCACCCATTACGTTCCACCCCTATTAATAAGCTTATTTTTATGACCTCTTTCCATTTGTCGATGAGATTAGTCAACATTCTTCTCCAATAAATAACTTTTCTTTCATTGAACTTAAAAAAACTGAGTGAATGTCCGTTACAAGTAAATACTTTTTTGTACATTGACAGAAAAAACTGCACAGTCATCTTTCGACTTCTTATAAAATCATGACTTTGATTTGTGTGTCCACGTGTAGAATTGACAAACCTTTGACATATTCTATATCAAAGTCAGGTGTCATTAATAATTTTCAAACTTCCTGATGGCGTCACTTTCGGCAATTCTTTTCTTGTATTGAATATGAATTCGAATGGTTTGTTGTCACATCTCAATAGAAATGATATTCCAATTAAAAATTGACTAGCTCTAGCGGTTATGTATACAATCGGCAGAGCTTCCTTTATGATGTTTCAATAATTAAATTCAGCATTTATCAAGTTTCTTAATAAATACATTATTGGATTTCCGTCTTGTGATAATATTACGGACTAGCGAAGATATGCGCCTGAAGTGGGCATATCTCTGCCAATATTAAATTCTTCTCTATATTCTCACATTTTATTCTGAATATTTAGAACCGTGACGTAGTTTTCGTTACAGACATGCAGACACGAAATCTATTATATTTTCCTTGTTGATTTTAATATTTTTTATGTACAAATGTATGTAGTTAAAGAATATTATTTGTAAATGAAAAATAACTATTAATTACTTGGAGAGAGGTGTAGGACATGTCCTATCCTAAATATCTGCTGTCTAGAGTTCAAAGGATATAACTTTTCTACAAATCCCTTCAAGGCAAGAAAGATAATTAAAGGCAAAGAGTTACTCCTTTTAATTTTTTTTAGATAAAAATCTGTTACATCTAAAAATGTTCATGTTTTTTTTAACTTCCATTATTAATTTTATTGACCAGTTAGAACGAACGATATTTTCACTCTAGTCCTTTACCATGCTAATATATTAGCGACCTTTATTCATGTAAGGTGGAAGTGACATCATACCACCCTTGCCTGTATCTGAATTGAGGCTGTGTATATATATTTGTATGATAAAGGATTTGTTTGGTTTTCTGTTATGTCAACACTTTCTGTCTTTCTTTTCTTCTATCTAAAAATACAAAGAAAGACAAAGAAGTGAAATAGAATAATGAATAAAGAGAGATCAACAGTGTAAGAGAAATAGAAGGAAACAAAAGAGAGATTAACAATGTGGCAAAAATAAAAAGAAAGAATGAAGCACATACATACGGAAATGGTATGACGTCACTTCCGTCTAAATGTAACGCCGTTAATATATTAGTGTGATGAAGGATATTGAGTGCTCTATGACATCTGTAGCTAATAGAATGTCTTTTTAGGGGCGGGTCGAACATTTTAATTCTGGCTTCTTCACACAAGTTGATTTTAACAACCAGATTTTGATGTTTTATTGTTCTGCCCATGTAAATTCAACATTCTTATTTCTCTCTTAGGAAAATGGTTCAGATTTCCTCAGCAAAAAAAAAAAACAAAAAAAAAACACGATTCTCCTCAGTTCAAAAATAAATAAATTAAATATTTGAATTCCCATCCTGCTTTTGCACAAATAAGAAAACATATAGGAAAACACACTTTACAAAGCATGAAAAACACTGTAAGAAATATAGTTGGGATTTTCTTTGAAGCCACTTTGTCACCATAAAAGCTAAAACTCCAAGACACTGACACAGTTGTTAGCTAAGTATACAACTGAAGACTCACAAGTGATCCTTTATATCAACTTTGAACTCATTGAGCCATTTGCTTACTTACTTTCTTGAGAACCTTATACAATACTAATGTCACAAACCCTACACAAATCAAGATATACAAATTGAGATAATCACACATTTGTTCGACCAGTGCTTGAACTGCTACAACTTTTGCAGTTAAAATGAAACTCATGTCTCTTTCCTTTGAGAAGTTTAAAACAATATAAGTTGATTTCATTTAAGAGGTTTTATTATTTGATTAGATTTTAGAACTGTGCTTGTTTATCCTCTTTGAAGGTAACATTTTCTTTTAACTTTAGGCTTTATTTACAGTTATCTTTGCATCCCTGTTTCTTGGATGAAAAATGGATTAATTACGTAATTGTTGGAAATGGTTACAATTTGCAAAGATGATGCCTATTAATTCAAATTCGTTTTCCAATTCTAGAGAACTTTCAAAATATCCTATTTTTTGTGTTAAATAGAAAATTCCCATTCCGTTATGGCCGCCAAATCGGAAATTTCGACCAGTGTTATTAAAAATAAACTCCCCATATGTATTTTTGGCAGTTTTAACACTTTTGGGGGGGAATATTTACTATGATGTTTAATTTGAAAGGAGAACTTGTAATATATTTAAATTTTGTTAAGAACAATTTCCATTTATAAAAAACAGTTTTAATTTATTATTTGTTAGTAATTGTTTGTTACCTTGTTACATAATTATATTTGGTTAATAATTACACTATTTAAAACATATTTCAATTATAAAAAACAGTTCGATTTTATTATCTATTAATAATTAAACAAATTGTTAAAAGCAAATTATTAATCGTAAAGAAAAAAAATGGCAAAAATATAATAGGGGATTTTTTTGGATTAACACTGGTCGAAGTTTCAGATTTTAGATTTGGTGGGCATTATGGACTGGGAATTTTTTAGTCAACCTATGTTTTTTCATGACAAACCTATCGAATTGAAATAGAGGCAAACCAAAACTGTATAATCGGAATCCTAAAAGAGTGTGCATGTCGTTGGTTTTTTATCATGGGCCATGGTAAGTATATTTTTCCTTTTTCACAAAAATGGGGATCAACACTGCTTTATTGCCTGTATCAATTTGCATATCCAGATCTACAGTGCTTATTTTAATAGTATTTATTCAATGGGACAAATACATTAAAATAACAATATCAGTATTTCCTTTTAAATATTCACACTGTCTAAAAGATTTTTTTCTTTTATATAAGTTTAACATATATTTCCAAATGCTGGCATTTATCCCTTTATTTTGTGCTCAGAATAACAACATTCTCGTTCTGTTGATCGTTGGCAACCTCTACAAATCCTGGTCGATACTCAGTCTTGCTGAATTTCTTTATTAATTCCTGTTGCTGTAAATATTCAATGGAACCATTAAAAGACATATTCCTTAGCTGTAATTATTCCCGTGTTTTATAACGTTGCTATGTATTGTCCATTCCCTCGACTAATCTGAATGAATCAATTCTTCTTCAATCATACGATTTTCTTGTCTGACCTTTTCAACCAGACAATGTCGACTTAAAATTACTACACTCTTTAAGAAAATCATAATAGGATCATGAGCTTCCTGTCTTGTAGATATGAATTTCGTTATTTGAGAAACGATTGACCTTTTTTTTTTCAGGTCAAATATTATTTTGTCTTCGAGAATTTGTATTCTTCACAAATTTAATGGAACTCTTATCGCATCACTTCGAAAAAAATATTTGTACTTTTGTTTTCTCTTGTTTCTCTGTTCTTGTGGCAAGGCACCTTGACGATGTTTAAACAAAGTCAGGTGCTTCTAGAGATAACACAGGTGACACCATTGTTGTGACGTGTACAGCAAGGAGGAATGGCAATGTATTGTATTGACGTATTATACTTCCCAGGAGATCTTGTTTAAAATATGTGCTGTTTATTTAATACGGCTTTGGTAAATTTTTGTTGCTCCCAATTTCCCCTTTATAGACGTACACATGAAATCTTTGTAGCTATTGTATAACGCTTTTCTTTCTGGCTCACCATGTTCGGATGTCTTGAGTTATCTCCCTTTGAAATAAATTATTTTCTAGCCTAGAGTTATTCCCTTTGGCCTGATATCCCCAAATCCCATAGGCAACATAAGATCTCGTAGCAACCCTTGTACGAACACATAGTCAATAATTAAGACCAGAATTCTTTCTCATTTTCTTACGAGATGCATGACAGATATGATTTCTCTTAGTCATGTCCTCTAACAAAAAGGCGTCATAGACCAAATGTCAGTTTTTGCAGTGTGTTTCGCACATACATTCTTCACCTTCTTATTAAGAACTTGTGCATTTTATCTGTATAGGAACAATGTATTTACTGGTATATTTAATTATGTATACATGCTTTGGTTATGGTCTTCATAGTTTTTCATGAGCAAACTCAAGTTTTGTACCATCTTATTTTCTATACATGTGCACAGCCAACAGAATACACGGCCATTCCTTTTGGCTAAGATCAAAGTGTAGTATCTGTTCCGATGGATACTGCACGCCTGTTCTGTGCAGTTCTAGGAGGTGCACCCTCCCAGGCTTTGCCTCCCCTCTTTGGGGAGGAGTAAGTTTATTGCTTACTGTCTGAGGCGCCCCTACCGGGGAATGCCGACGGGGCTGCCCAGGCAATTTTTAAATGGCCAGAGTGCTCATCTCTCGAGCGCTGGCTTTTAACCCCACTTGCTCGACCCGATCTTGGGTCACATCTTACTTGTGGGAGTAAGATAAAACTGGCCTTGTGCCTAACTCCGCGAGGAGTAAATAAACATTCTTAGCAATACCCCACGTGCTTATAGAATTAATTTAAATCCCCTTTCCATGCGTTGTTAATCTTGATGAATTGAAATATCAAATATTCTAATCCTTCATCTTCTTTGAGTTTTTCGTTTATACTGCTGTTGATCATCATTTAGCGACTATTTTTTAAAGATGATGATAATAGCATCATATTCGGTTTAACGTCCGTTTTACATGCTGTCATGTGCTGGAAACGTGTGTAAAAACGTCTTTGCTGGGTGAAACACATCCAGTCATTATTAATTACAATTAATTAACACTGACGCTTATAATACTGCATCTTGGATTTTATTCATTCTTTATTATGTCGCTTGAAAAGGAATAAAAACAGTATTCTCTCTACATCTTTAAACAGTTTTTGCTCGTATCTCTTCTAAACTGATCTTCCCCCAAAACGTCTCTCAACTTCACTGATAACATCATATTACTAAGGTGTTCCCTACTTCAGTTCTTCTGTTCCCACATATGTCAAATTTGACTTATTAAACTCCTCGACAGCCAACTTACTCTAGCTAGGTTATTGGATAGACTCTACCCCCCTCCTCCCTGTGGCCAATCTATTTAAGCTTTGATTTTTCCACTCTTAGACAGAAAAGTTAAATAGTGTTACCTAGTCACATCTCATTAAGTTGCATGATATGCCAATTTCAAGGTGAGGGTCTTTTCCTCCTGATGAACATAAACCTGGGTTACTTCTGTAATGGAATAATTATTGGAGTGATCTCCTTTGGATTATACCCCCAAGTTATTTCCCCTGAATTATTCTTGTTAACAGCTAGAATGCGAACTCCTGCCTGGAAAAAAAAATCCAATTGACTCTGTCAGATGCTTTTTGGTCATAGTTGTCTGGACTCCCAGAACAATCGACACAAATGTAGGTAATATTTACTTATACCATTGTTCATGCATATTCTTTATTCTCCGACCCCAGCAACACATGTCTTTATTGATTGTATTGGAACATTAATGTCTTCTTTACTTACTAATTTCATGTTTTATACCCCCTCATTAAAACTCTGATGCCATGTCAGTCAGACATCTTTCAAAGTCACAGTCCTACAGACTTCCTTCTGGTAGCAGTCACTAAGATTCTCAAATTAGCACACATACATGTAAGTAAGATGTACTTATAAATTACTCTTGCATATTTCTCTCTCAACCCTGGCAACACGTGTCTTTATTGTATTGGGATTTTAATGTATTTCTTACTGTAGCACTCATATCTTTTATTTCCTGTTGTATATCATGCTAATTAATATATTTCATGCTTCGTATCCTCTTCATACGTTTGTCTTTGTGTATAGCTAACGGTTTCTTCTTTTTCCTCTTTATTCTGACCTTTGTGTGTGTTACCCAAGGTAACAACACGCAAAAGGGCATCCTCGTATCCGGGGAAAAAATAACCAAACATGTGACCCCTAAAGACAAACACTAGGATATAAAATACTTGTTAGCTTTACACTTGTTTAGCGGTTTTCAACATCATCAAACGCAAGCAAATGATGAAACTAGCACATCACTGATGATACACTTTCGAAATGCTTTAAAAATGTATTTTTTTTCAAAGTTTATAGAAGTAACGAGTTGTCACTACTAGTTTAATTGTGATAACCCATCTATGATTATTCACGTCGGAACTTAGATTAAATATCAAGAAACAATTTATATACATAAGTCATAGCGTATCCGCCCATGCATGGAATATTGTTGCCACATCCACTAGTCTCTCCCTCTTAGACAGGTCCAAAAAAGAGTCGCCAACCTAATAGGTCCCTCACTATGTACCTAGCTCTAGCCCCTGTCCCACATGTTGCATCCTTGTGGCTGTTTTACAAGTGCTTCAATGAATTGTGCTATGATGACCTTGCTGTTCTAGTGTCCCCTCGACATAAATACACTAGACTAACCCCCCAATCAGCTGTATCCCATCCATTCACTGTGGAGGTCTCCAGATGCCGGAGAGCCTTTTACTCCAATAGCTTCTTTCCTCGTGCTGCCGGCCTCTGGAACTCCCTCCCTGCTCCCGTTTTCCCCGACAGTACCGACATACAGAAATTTAAAACTAATGTAAACAGACATCTCACTGCACAGCTCCCAACTTAGGATAACGCCCTAAACTTACACCCTAATTCTAAGTAGCCTCTTACATCTACAGTGGCGACCTGCCTTGTTTAGTGTGAACTATGTTTAAAAAAAAAAAAAAAAAACTTATGTTTTGTTTTCTTTTTTGTGATGAGCTGTCAGTAGTTTAATGTTTACCAATGCTGATTAAAGAAGTGAGTTAATTTAGTTTGCCAACTCTATAACATTCACTTATCTATTATACCATTGAAAAGCTCTTACATACCGATAGTATCCACAGGTGAAAAAGTATCATGAATTGTAAAAAAATAATTGTAAAATATTAATACTTCAACGAATGATTTATGAAATGTCCTGTGATGTCATAGATTATTTTTTGTTGCGATTGATCTTCATAAAATGTCTTTTTTAAATAAAGATTACAAATGAAGTTAAACTGAAATCTTTTTTTTT
>OY744516.1:26584729-26707229 GCA_963556195.1 Sepiola atlantica | reverse complement strand
ATGCTTGAATGTATGCCTGAATATATATATAGCTAGCTCCCAACTGTTAAAGTTAAAAGTGATCAGCTCTGCACTTAGTTTCGTATTCAAATGACATAAATAGGCATTTGCAAGTAAATTGATGTAACTTTAGGCAAGTAAAAATTACCCTCAAGTGAATTCGAATTTTTATAAACAAATGATAGAATTTATTAACTATTTTAAAGAATATTATCGAATTAAATTTTATAAATGTCCGCACAACTTTTAGGATGTACTAGCTCTGAACTGAAAAATTCAAAATGGCGTACTAGTGAGTTTTTCCACTATATGTGAGTTCGCTCTTTTCTTTGTTTTTTATTTATTTTCACCCTAAAATGACCAACTGTATAGTGTAGTTTTTTTTAAAAAACATTTCAATCCAAGAACTTTTTATTTTTGTGGATTTTTCTGATGATTTTGTAGTGTTGTAGAGACGATATTGACATAAAAATGTTGTTTGGCTTACGGTAAAGGAAACGGAGTGTAAAAAATACATCTTACAGAAATGTTATGTTTTTTGGAAATGTGAAAAAATTTAAAAAAAGATGGTTATTGGAATATAAAATGAACCTGACTTATACATGCTCTGTTGTTACTTATTGACAATCATCGAGCTGAATCTTTTAAAGAGACTGCTAATTGAAAGGCACTGATAGTATATGCTAATATATATATTGTCATAATTAATATATATATATATATATATATATATATATATGGAAAATGAAAACTATATTATTTATGTATTCATCAACGCTTCGTCTTTATTTAAGACTTCCTCAGGATGAAGAAAAATGCAGGAAAATAAATCATACAATCATCAATTTTGATGTGCCCGAAAGCGGCAGGCCTCAGCCGGACTGGGAGTGAAAGAATAAAAATTTAGAAAGGCAATTTGGCTGCATGTCAGCAGCAGCAATCAATGGAGTTGGAGTTGGTTGAATATGAGGTTATTATCTTTAGCCTGAAAGAAAGATATTGTCTGGGTCATCCTGAGGAAGTCTCCTAATAAAGACAAAACGTTAATAAATACATAAATGATTTAGTTTTTTTGCTTTCCTTGTTCATTTTCCATGACATCGGATAATTTGATCCCTATCTTTATTCATATATATATATATATATATATATATATATATATACAATGAATAAATGCGGTAAACCAAACGTTTCACATTTGTATTTAAATGTTCCTTTCCGCCTTTAGGGGAACTGACTTGATCTTCAGCGACTAAATTGTAAGTTAAAAAAGCCTCCTTCCATCACACACACCATCGCTTAGGCGAATTAGTGTCTTCCTTCATTTGATTTCATTACAGTCTTATTTAAAAGATAAATAAATTTATATCAAATTTAGCAACGTGTTAATGTTTAGCTATTTATACAGATAAAGACAGAGAGTCTTAGATTTGTGTTTGCATGGAACTAATGAATAGAATGTTTATTTTTTAAATTTTGGTTTCAAGTATTTCTAGTGAATTAAATCCAGCTAACATATATATATATATATATATATATATATATAGCAATAGATAAAGTGAAAGAATAGAATAAGGTGCAAATCAAATTTTATTACAGTTCAATGTTCAGGCAAAATTCATTAAAGTCCTTAACTCATGAGTTTTCAAAGAAAATCTTCTCCTCGGAGGACCATTACCACAATGACATTACTGCAGGTAATAAAAATTAAACTTTAAAAATATATATATAAAAATACATAAAGGTATATAAAACATCAAATATATCAACCCAAAACATACTTTTTTGCAAACCTATACCGTTCATCCACGTCAACAAGTTTAAAATAGCTCCAGGCGAGACATCAAAGAGGTTGATTAAGAAATAATCCAAATGGTGAGTGGTGGTCCAAAAATCCAAAAAGTTATCTAGGCGAGAAATTCGTTTGCTATCGATGCAGTAGATAGCAGTTATATATATGTGTGTGTGGGTGGGTGTGGGTGTAATTCAGTGTTACAGGTTAAATAACAAGAACTTCCTGATATTACCAGACAAGGCTGTCTGAAGATACCAGCTTCCTGACTTAAAATGCACCAAACATTGATGTTGTTTTTTTCCTTTCCCTTTGCAAAACTCAATCATGTTCTGCAAAGCTAAAAACAACATGTTTCCTCTACAAAACAATATGCCATGAAAGAAAACAACCAAACGAAACACCATGAATAAATGTGTGAAGATATAAAGAACTTGAAGCATAAAAACATTTACCTAAATGACCGGATTTGGCAATAAATAACCTGAAAAGGGTTGATATGCCGTAAAACCAAACAACCATAACAAGAGCTCTCAATTACTTGTGCAAGAGCATATATATTTTTATTCAATGCTCATCTATCAGAACCTTCGTTTTCATGGAAACACTTGAAACTCAACCCACAGGGTTAAAGATACCAAACGTAACCAGTTCATCATGTAATGATAGTATGAATCAGGTGTCGTTCTCTGCTCGGTGAATAAAAAATAGTCTAAGTCTTAACTAAAAAGAGGAATCCGTATATATATTTTTGGAAAGACTCGTACTAAAAGTTGATGAAGTCTACAAACATTATTTTATTAATATAATATATATATCTTTATAAAGTTAGGTATGTTTATATATTTGTATGTATAGGATTCACTCCTAAACTAATTAACTGATCATTATGAATTTTGGAACACAGCTGTTAGGCATAAAGGGGTCCAAATGTGCGCTATATTTAGTGTAATTTAGTTTTATGCAAAGGGGGAAAAATTGGGGTGTTAGCTCTTCGTGAAAACTCAAATATCTCCAATTATCGTAAAATTATAACAATAAGTATTAGACATCAATTAATCCCCAAAATTCAATTTCTTTAGAGTAATTAAAAGAGCGTTTAAGCGGTATATTTCAATGGCACAATCTCTCATTTGAAAATTCAAATATTTCAGATTTGCATTGAATTTGATCAATAGTCAGATACTAATGAAGCTATATTTTCTGAATTTCAATTTTTTCTTAAGACCCCTTAAGCTTAAGCCATAAATTTTAGACATTTTCTTGAATCAAAATCATGTAATGGATTTTGATAAAAATTAGAATAAGGTTTCTTGGCATATTTTAATCTTCATAAGGAGACATAAAAGTTGTTCTGTTCGGGGAATGAATTTTACCCATCCTAGGACGGGTCTCTTCTAGTATCTTTATATATATTGAAATAATTAAAGTTGGCATGAAAATGAAAGAAACTTAATATCAACAACCAAATTTATACCCGTTTCGCTCTGTAAGCCACTAAAGTAAATTAGTTGCCCCAAAAGAGGAGAATGCCAAATGAGTAGACATTTAGGCACTAAAGGAGTTCTTTTTATCACAATAACTGACAGAATAAAATTTATGACCAGACAATTTGTATTGGACTACAGTGAAATGTTTTTAGCAGAATCAAGTTCAAAACACATTTTTTATATATACTTTGTTTACAATTTCTTACAGGGAGGGGGGTGACCTATGAACGATTTTTAGATTTATCTACAAGAAAAATATAAATATGAAATACATAAAAGACTAGGTTTTTATTTATTAGAACAGATATTTAAATCCATTTTCATCAAAGATACCCAAATGTTCAAAGACAAATTGAAACTCAGTAAGTATATGACGTTATCACATGCAATGGTCTAAAGTATATGACGTTATCGCCTGCACCACATGCAATGGTCTAAAGAAGTAACATTTTCAATAAACAAAGAAACAGATTTTTTATATCTTCAGTTTTCTTAAAAGAATTAGAATATCTCTATCTATATCTTCTATATAAAATCAAGCCAGTCGGATTCTTGAAATCAGACAGCCATAGCTTACGTACTACAAAATAATTATTTCATTCTGAATAGCCAGACAATTTCGAAAGTTTAAAGGAAAATCCTTAAAACATGGAAATGAAATAGAAAGAAAACAACTTATAAGATTGAGTTAAATGACGGAAGAGTTAAATGTCAGATAAACGAATAAAATGTTTGGTTATAAACATGTTTAGAGAATGAGATGTTTAAGAAAACAAGTGATAGTATTCCAATTTATAGCAAGAGAAAATTAGAGAAATATATGATCAGTTTTGCTTGAATGCATGAAGCCAATTCGATTTCTTAAAAAGTTGACAGAAGGAGAGACACGACTTCCACCTCCTCTGAAATTGTTATTTAATTAAAAAAATTCCTTCATATTACTATATATTTAGCACAAAATGTTAAGACCATACATTTGTTTATGTAAATTACATGTAAAATCCTTTGCAAGCGATATTTTCCAAGAATGTGTTCACCATTCCATCTCTAATTATACTAAAACTGAGTTAATCAACGTTTTTTTTCCGAAGGCCTTTTTCAAACAAAATACATACTAAAATATTACTCAGTTTTGGGATTCACTTAGGTTTGAAAAGACTTCCATTTTAATTGTTATTAATTAACCTTAATTTGCAATTAATTCAACCAAGTGAACCTTCTCTTACTGAGTTTCTATCCATCACTCTCATCCTCTCACTGTATGTTGTTTGAATCCCGTCGTCCGTATTTCATATATTATCACTCTCGTTTCCCTGTCTCTCGCTATTTATTAACAGTCAAAGATAATAAATAAACGAAAGAATAACAAAATTGGAATAGTTCCTTATAAACAAAAGGGAACATTTTATTTAACCCATAAAGACATGTTAAATACTGCTTACACTCGCGGGTGTATACCCAGGTTTCGTCGCTGCTGGCTTGTGTCCCTCGGCCATTGATCAATAACCACATGGACGCCGGATTGGATTTTAAAGAGGTTTTATTGAACATAGAGCAAAGTGACAGAGACTGAAATAACGTACAGAAGACAGTCCGACTTTTGGCCACCTGCGCCCACAGTCAGTGCCCTCTTCCTTTCTAACGTCTGATCGGTCGGCTGGTCGCAGGCTCAAGAAACAGACTGCTCTCCAAACGGAAGTGACGTGATTTTCCTGACTTCTGCTTTTAGCTCCCTCCACCTTTTAGGGCTCTCTCCATCATGTGCACCTCTTCGTTATCTAACAAAAAGAGGAGAGGGGATATAGCAAGCAGAAATAGATACATTTTGTATCTTGTCTTTGTATTTTTCTAAATTCAACTGGCTTTGCAAACTCACTTTTTCCTGATTCAAATGATCAAACACGAGCTCGATGGGTGACCTTTTCTAAAATTTTATAAAAATAATTTTAGAAAGCCCCCCACCAAATAGTATTATCAGCTGAACACCCTTTTAAAAATCAATCAGTCAGTTTAACGTACAAAGGTTCTTTCTTGAAAGACAGTTGTAAACGGAATTATTTGGGCTAAAGTTTGATGAAAAAGACTGTACTGAGACGATTCTATATTAAACTTACATACAAATCTGAACCCTTAGCTATGTTTGCCAAAAAATCTGTTTTTCTTGATATGAGAACCGTTAAAAATATGTAAGTATTTATTTTCTTAGTGTCTATTTTAAAATAAAAAAAAATGCCATTTTTGCACTTTTATGAAGGAAAGAGTATTTTTGTAAAAAATTCATGTTTTTTTTTTTTTGTTTTGAGATAAATGTTAGGTCGGCATTATCACATTTTGCTTTGGAGAGAAAAACAACGGATTATAAAAATGACTGACAATAAGCAGACAAACCTATTTTAGACAAGGAAAACAAATTCTGTCTGGAAAAAAATAAAACTTGGCTAAAAATGGTTGGAGGCAGAAAAAGCGTAAATGAAACAAGGAGACACAAGAAGTGTGGGGGATACTAAAAAAGGAGGAGAAGGAAGCAGATGATGAGGAGAAGGGAGAGTAGGATGTTAAAGAAGAAAAAGGGAGAGAAGGATGTTAGAGGAGGAAGAGACGGTAGAGATGGATGTTAGAGGAGGAGAAGGGAGAGATGGATGTTAGAGGAGGAGGAGAAGGGAGAGATGGATGTTAGAGGAGGAGGAGGAGAAGGTAGAGATGGATGTTAGAGGAGGTAGAGATGGATGTTAGAGGAGGTAGAGATGGATGTTAGAGGAGGAGGAGAAGGTAGAGATGGATGTTAGAAGAGGGGGAGAAGGTAGAGATGGATGTTAGAGGAGGAGGAGAAGGGAGAGATGGATGTTAGAGGAGGAGGAGAAGGGAGAGATGGATGTTAGAGGAGGAGGAGAAGGTAGAGATGGATGTTAGAGGAGGAGGAGAATGGAGAGATGGATGTTAGAGGAGGAGGAGGAGAAGGTAGAGATGGATATTAGAGGAGGAGGAGAAGGTAGAGATGGATGTTAGAGGAGGAGGAGAAGGTAGAGATGGATGTTAGAGGAGGAGGAGAAGGTAGAGATGGATGTTAGAGGAGGGGGAGGAGGGAGAGAAGGATGTTAGAGGAGGGGGAGAAGGGAGAGAAGGATGTTAGAGGAGGAGGAGGAGAAGGGAGAGAAGGATGTTAGAGGAGGGAAAGAAGGATGTTAGGGTAAGAGGAGAAGGGAGAGATGGATGTTCCTATACACTTACACCACCCCCCTCAATTAGGGCAAAATTAGACACCAGATCGGTTTTTAATATAGGAAAGGCCAGCTCTACCAAAAGGAGCACTACTCTGGATGAGAAAAAATACATGTTGGAACGTCCCCATTCTGGCAACAGACATAAGACCATCCCTTCTCTAGAGGGAAGAGATAAAGATAGTTTATTATGACATCACAATAGGACAGAGGGATTTTATAATTAACTTAAAGCATTACTGTTCATAATTAAAATTGAGTTCTCTCGGTTACCGGTAATGTAAACAAATGTTTTTTTTAAACCACTCACTGTTGTGGTGAGTAGAAATGGCTGACTGGTAAGATTGATAACTACTTTACAAGTGGTCGGGTTTCAAATCTTAGCTGTAAACACTCCTTGTGTCTAGTCACACTGAGGAGTTGTTATATGGCAAGACAGCTCTCTGTGGATAGCATATAACCAAAAATTGTTTATATATATATACACTTTTTACCATTATGCGATTCTAGTAAACCCATATCATCATTCCCGGTGCTGAACACAAGGCATTCGTAATATTGAATAATAACAAATAAAGTTTTCAAAAATACATTGTTTTATGTTTTAACTATCCCCGCGCATGGTTACATACACATCCATCAGTTAACATTTTCACACTCTCAGAAATCATAATTATATGAGAAAATATCTTGGGGGTATGAAAAAGATTTAGTAGACAAATTCGTCAGAAGATTTTGTCAAAGATGTTTTTTTTGCAGACAAACGGTACCAATCACAAATTCATCAGAAAATAAATGCAGCCTGGAGGATTTTTTTTTTCTATAAAGATTAAAAACAGGAAAAAGCAAATCGATGGCAAATTTGTATTGGAACAAAATCAGAAAAAAAAGACAATGTTGTATTATGTCTTATTTCTTTCATTCGGTGTCAAAGGTGAAGGAACGCAAAAAAGAAAAGAGAATCAGTTTTGTTTTGTGAAGTGACACGGATATAATAATAGTAATCAAAAGAAAATCACATTTAATTACAAAATGCAATTAAAATACAAAAGTCACCAAAAACAACTCTTGGAGACTTATCTGTTAATACACATTCTGACGCGCCTTGGAACAAGTGGTTCAGTTCAGTTTAATGCCTATTGTACATGTTAGCATGCATTGGACGGCTTTTAGAAATTGACTCCCAAACAAACCTATCTCTAACCAGGTCTATATTTATCCCTCTTTCTTTTAAGTCCATTTTTATCATTTCCTCCCATGTTTTCCTTGACCTTCCCCTGTAAACTGAACCTGCTACCTCAATTATTCTACATCTACTAATCCAACAATTCTCATCCATTCTGCACACATCTCCCTATACTGTCCAAATTTAATCTTCCTCTGAAGTTCAAAACTAAGCCTGTCTTTAAAACTCAAATTACACATCCATCCTATGATTCTCATATCATTCTCCTCCATGCAACGCATGTCCTCAACCCTCACTGCCCAGGTTTCACTTACATACATCATCACATTACGTACACATGCCTGATAGTATCTACACTTGGTTGACAGTAGAAATGCTCTGCTGGTTAGTAATGGCAGAAGTTCCCTAAACTTACTTTATCCACTCCTAATTCTTGCAATCACACTAGCACCTGCTCCACCAATATAGAAAATAAAAAAGTATTTAATTACAAAATGCAAATACACCCACTAGAATATAAATACTCTAGTTCAAAATTAAAGAAAATTAAAGTTCAGTTGAATGCAATTAAAATATATACAACAAAAAGTAAAAGTCACCAAAAATAACTATTGGTTACTTATCTGTTAATATGTTTTTAACCGAAAATCGCCCCAAACAAGGCATTAAGCCACTTGATGTAAAGAGCTAAAAAGAACAAAAGATGATTAATTCAAAGAGAGGAAATGCCTATTGACTTTAGTCTTGAAAAGACCAAGGCTATAGGTAGGAGAAAAACAGTCAGCAGGAAGAGAGTTCCACAAGCATACCGTTCGTAACCAAATTTCTCTAACATAAATTCCAGGGAAGACTATGTAATAAGTTCCTGCCAAGCCAACTTGCTCACATTCCTGTATTCGTATGTTCCTGTTAAATAGAAGCTGATTTTTAAATTTTTTTTATCATAGTTCACCCCAAACAAGGCAAGCCGCCACTGTAGACGTAAGGGGCTACTGAGAAAAAAGGATGACGGTTGAGGGGGGGGGGGATTAAACTTAAGTTAGGAGCTGCGCAGCGAGATGTCTGTTTACATTAGTTTTAAATTTCTGCATGTCAGTAACAGCAGAGAGCAGGGAGGGAGTTCCAGAGTCCAGCAGCACGAGGAAAGAAACTTTTGAAGTAGAAAGTTCTTCGGCATCTGGGAACCTCCACAGTGTATGGATGGGATTTGGCAGATTGTCGGGTTGGTCTAGTGAATTTACGTCATGGGGGTACCAGAGCAGCAAGCTCATCAGAGCACAATCCATTGAAGTACTTGTAAAACAGGCACACGGAAGCAACATTGTGGCGATGGGGCTGGAGCTTGGTGGATAGTAAAGGACCTATCAAGTTGGCGACTCTTTTTTTAACCTTGTCTAAGAGGGAGAGACTAGTCGATGATACACCAGCCCAGATGTGGCAACAATACTCCATGCATGGGCGGATGGTATCTTTGTAGAGATATAGGATAATGTCGGGTGTGAGGAGTTTACTGGCACGGTAAAGGGAGCCCACCTTCTTTGCAGCAGCTCTGGCAATTTTTTCAATGTATTTATTCCAATGTAGAGAATACGTTGGTTGTTTTATATCGAACTCTGGTGACCGCATTTTCTTCTTCGATTCAAGTCAGCTACAGACATAGCCAACTCAAAACAATGACTATTTTCTTCTCTGAACATTTCACATAAACCGACAACTCTACAGGTGTAAGGGTGTTAAATAATGGCCAAGTAGACCCACATATAATTTTGTTAGTTAAAATAACAGGAAATGAAAGTTCAGCCGCGGTCAACCTGCTGAACTCCAGGTTAAGATTTCTAGACTGTATGAATTGATAGAAACGGATGTGACGTCACATGGCTCAAAGAGAGAGTGAGAGAGAGCAGTCAATTCTTTGGAAGCATGCCCTGCATGAACATGTTAAATCGAAATGTGCTGACAAGATATGATTAAACAGTGATTATCGATCTCTCTCTGTCTCCCTCATCCCATTGATCAGTGATTTGGAACAAAAATCAAGGCGAATAAACCTCCTGTGTCTTCCAACAGTTTTTTCTTGACTTGGTACTTTTTGAAAGTATAAAGAAGGGGCTTTGATTTTAGGCAGCAAGCCCACTAGCAAGGAGTATCCTCGCAGAAGCATGTACAGGCGGAACGACCGGCAACGAAGGTATGAATACAATTTGTGGACTCTAATGTTTCTGCAACGATTGTGACAACTTGGTTTTCTGGTTGAAATGCAACAATGAGAATAATGTCTTCCAAAGACACATGAGGCCATTTAGGTCAACTTTAGTCATTTTCTAACATTCGTTATCTTCTTCAATCACTTAAAATGACACAAGAAGTTTGATTAAATGCTACATGTAATCCAGTTGGACTGCAAAGTTCCCGGACAAGGCCTTATTGGGGTTGCATTTATCATAATACATGGAGTCTCATATCACGTGATGATGTGGCGGTCAACCATTGGTTGATTTATCCACATTGTCACTCATAAAAAGCACGACTCAGAAGTCTACTTTCTCTTTTCCCCTTTTTGGTTTAATCACCAAAGCGACAACATCATGTGTCC
The DNA here is from genome assembly GCA_963556195.1 of Sepiola atlantica. Taxonomy (NCBI): domain Eukaryota; kingdom Metazoa; phylum Mollusca; class Cephalopoda; order Sepiida; family Sepiolidae; genus Sepiola; species Sepiola atlantica. The sequence continues at coordinate 26,696,950 of OY744516.1, read as the reverse complement.
ACTACTTCTATTTCGTCCAGACTAGTTTCTGTGACCTGTGGTCAGTCTATTCACCAAACAGACCAGTTTTATTAACATACCTTTACATATATTTGCTAGCTTATCTTTTCATATATTCACATATTAGGAAGATTGAAATGTGTGCCTATAAAAAAATAGAGATGCCCAAAGAAGCATAATGAATAAAAACAAAAAGTGCATTGGTTTAATTTTAGGAGATGGGTTCAGTTTGTGCTATGTAAGTTTAAACAGGTACGTTTTTTACAATTTCTTTTCTTTAAGTAATCAGAAAGGTTGATGATGAATTTTTTTAAATCTGAACTGTTGAAAGGTGTGTATGTAGGGAGAACATTTTAATGTTTTTTTGGTGTGGTATTTAATATTTGAAAGTTGGTATTCCTCACAAAAATAGTTATTTCGTAAAATAAAATTATTATTTAATAAGAAATCAAGGAAGGGAAAGATAACAGAAGAGGTAAAGAAGAAAAAGAAGACAAAGAAGAGAGAGAGAGGATGAGGAGAAGAAAGGAGAGTGGAGGATGGGGAGACGGGAGAGAGAAAGGGGAGAGAGGAGAGGAGAAAAAGAGAGAGAGAGGAGAGAGAAGAAAAGGAGTGAGGGGAGAGAAGAAAAGGAGAGAGGGGAGAAAAGAAAAGGAGAGAGGGGAGAAAAGAAAAGGAGAGAAGAAAAGGAGAGAGAGAGAAGAAAAAGATAGGAAGGAAAAGAAAAAGAGAGAGAAAGGGGACGAAGAATAGAGAAGTGATGAAAATATAGAGGGAGAGTAAAATGGCAAAGAGAAGAAAGAGAGAGGGAAATGGTAAGAAGACAGAATGGATAATCAGAAGACAGATAGAGAGAGAGAAAGAGCGAGAGAGAGAAAGAGAGGGCAAGAGAGAGAAAGAGAGAGCAAGAGAGAGAAAATCGATTTTTTCCCAACGCAATAACACAATAAAGCAGGCTTTCTTTTCTAGACAATCACTCAATTTTAACCTGTTGGGCATCCTGCCATTTTGAGATCCCTTGCTGATTTAGCTTGGAGTTGTACGACACCTTCTGTCCCACGGATACCCCAGAGTGTTATGGGGCATCTTCTACAATGGATTACTTGAGAAATAAGGTTGCATCCAGTAACAATAGCTGAAAGCCGGTTGGTTAGTCGTTCTTAATGGATGTAACCCTTGCTGCACAGTTAAACTGCTCAAGTATCTATACAGTCTCAGTGAGTCCAAATAAATAACAAAATATTACATTTTGAAATATTGAATAAATGTTGGTTCATGCTGGTCACAGCAGTGAATTAAAACATAAGTCAATTTTTAGACTGCATACTTCCGCCTGACAACGTAAGGACAGGCCCAAGTTATCTGAACCTTACTTCTCCTTATTGTATGAAGTATTCCCGATGTATGCAATGAAAATGTAGACAACTCAAAAACTATTTTTCTGATCAGGCTGAAATTTTTCATGATGGCTACAATTATCAAAGAACATGAGATCCATGCATCAAATTTCAAGGTCATGCTTAAAAGGTAAAGGTCATATAAGAGTCGGGACTTCATTGGCTAAAATATGGGGCAATAATATCGTGGAGTTTGTGTTCAATCCAGACATCCATACAAAGGAAATACGACTGTTTGCTTTATTTTATATATAACATGAAAATTATAGAAATTAAAAAAAAATAATAAAAATGTTAAGAGGTTCAGGGCTGGGAGCAGAACTAAACGGGTGCCTCATTCTCTCCCATTTCAATAAATGTCAGTGTTCTTACACTCCTTCTTATCCAATCAATACTGAGTACAACTCTAGGTCCCATCCTTAAAATTTAATATTATGAAATGAAAAAAGAATAAGAATAAAAATGTAATATGGTGTCATAAGTAGAAGACAGGGGGGGGGGTCCTTTTGGCTAAGAGCAAAGTGTAGTATCTGTTCTGATGGATGCTACACTAATGTCCTGTACAGTTCTAAGAGGTCCACCTTCCCAGGCTTTGCCTTCTCTTTGAAAAGGGGTTAGTTTATTGCTAATCGCCTGAGGCACCCATACTGAGGAATACCGACGAGGCTGCTAACTATACCTGACCTTGTGTCTAACCTCTTTGAGATAAATAACTTGGCCAACGCCGTGTCTTCCTGATAGCACAGAGATGCAATTATTATAGCGTTATTGTTCATATATGTTGTAAGTGTTTTATTTGTTGAATCGTTTTAAGTTTCCAAACAGGATACTTTGTGTGAACATGAAACAACATCACAGCATAAGAATTCTCGCTCCATTATTGATATAAGTATAAATTATGTATTTTTTTTTTTATTATTCTACAATAGTTGTAACATTAATGTTATCAAAACATGACAGATCTTGTGTATTTCGTTAATTTTTTTTTTTTTACATCAATTGTGAATTTCCTGTCTTTTGGAATCAGAGTAATTGAACAGTTTTGATATTTCGGCAGTATTTGTTCTGTAAGATAACAATTGTTCACAAAAGTTATTTTATTGACAACCGATCACTTTGTCCTTTGTTATTTATAACTGAGTTTATTTGTAATATTACCATTTCTAATAAGCAATTTTTTTTTTCTTTTTCAAGTAAAAATTTGGGTAGATATTTTGTGTATAATACTAGACATTTTGAACAAACATTAAGGGCAAAAAAGAAGATACGGTATTTGAAGTGACAGATAGGCTAACAAATTCCATGAAAAATAAAATTTCTTTGGCATCCGAAAGAAGGTTCTATAGTAATACTTAAGTTTAAAATTGCGTAAGAGGATGAGAAATTTTGTTGTAAGTAAGATTAGAACGAAAGATACGTGTACATGAAGTTGAATCATGGGCGGAAGTCCAAAATGACACGTAGGGAGAAAAAGGAAAAGTCTTTCTCTTTGGCAGATAAGTTGATTGTGTTCAGTCGCAATGTTTCGAAGATCCGGTTTTGTTTACCCCTACCCGGGGGTCGAAAAGATGCTTTTATCTAACCTGAAAGTTCAGAGAGAATGAAGAAATAAAAAACACCGAGGCATGAGCTATCACGTTGTTGGAGTTTATTCTTTTATGTTGTGCATAATTGAGGTGAAAGAGAATGATGGAGATTTTGACCGCCATGTCGACTGACACATTACTACAGAAACGCCAGCAGTGAATCTCGTCAACGAAGCACATGAAGTATGAGGATCCAAGAACACCACACACTCCATCGTATTACAGTTCTTATCTTCTATCTAAATAAAATTAAGTGTCTGATTGAAATCCATCCATTTTTTGAAGAAATATCTTAACTTTTAGAAATGGAAAATATTGCATTAATATTAATTCCCAGCAAATAAAGCGGATGCCATGACCGGAAATCGAAACCAGAAGCTGGAGATCTTCAGTCAGATGTTTGAAGAACTGAGTTATTTAGATTTTCTTATAAATAGATTTTAAAAACATTACTTTAACAAAATGAGTATAGCTTTGACGTGACGTCATAGATTTATAATGTTCGTCATGTTTCAAAACATGAATTCAAACATAAGCGATAATAAAAAATAAATAAATGAATGTTTAAACATCATCAGTAGCGTTGGAAATTTTTTTAATTGTCCAAAACAAAGTTATTTTGCTTTAACTACATATTAGCGTTAAAAACAATTTGATATATGACATGTACTAGAATTTGGGTCAATATATATATATATATATATATATCACTAGAAAACTGTCTAGGTCTGGAGGGTCTAGTCCAGAATGTCTGGTGGACAATGAAACAGAGATCGTAAACTAGTTTGAAATGAAATCAAAGAAGCCATTTTTCATTAAAGTGAGCCTCCAATTAAACAGTTTCATAAAATAAAATAAAAATTGAGCAGCTCTAAAAATTTGATACTGAACTGGATCAAAATAAGATTCAATTTCTGATAACGTGGAGTATACATTCGTATTGAACTCTATAACTCAACAGTTGTATAGCACATGTAGAGAGGAAGGAAGAGAGAGATAAAGGTTATTTACTTGCGATAGGGAAGCTTGAAACTGTTGTTTTTTTTAACAACAACAAAAAAGACATTTACAATTTTAAAATACAATAGAAAGTTTTTTAAAAATATGATGAATTACCCCCCCCCCCCTCCACCCAAATATTGGAAATATAGCCCTTCAACTTGAGGATGCAAAAGAGCAGGACAAATTTCAATGGGTTTAGGGATATTTTGTGAAAAATAGTGCCATTTTGTTCAACTCTTACTCCTGTACAAGGTCTAGTAACACTTTACAAGTATGATAGAGAGTTCTGGCAAATCTGTAGTATAAGCTGCTTTAGTTAACTAACCAAATAAGAGATGATCCTCGTAATTTAATGAAGCACAAATTACTTTGTTAACTGTAGAAGAAATTCTGAAGTGCCTGGTTGCAATGTTACAGTTAAAGCTAGTTTAGTTAAATAAACAAGCAGAACTGTGTGTAAGGTAACAATGAGAAATACTGAGTTACATAGTCAACTGTACAAGCAGTTTCGCCGTGGCTTTACGAACGAAAAGACCCAAAAAACCATCAGGCAAATTAATAGTGAAGATTGAAAATCTTAAATAATAAAAGACATATGTGTCTGGGTAAGTTCATTTATTCCTGAAATAGGTAAATCAGCTTACAACATAAGACATATGCATATCCCCTTTAGTTGTGCGCGACCCCCTCCCCTCCACTATATATTCTAGGGTAACATCAGCCTTAAAGCTGATGCCATCCCAATTACCGAAGTAACCTAGCACCATTCTGTTGTATAATTGATTGGGCACGTTAAATAGTAGTAGTTTGGTTAGATTATGTACGTAGAGAGATTTGACATGAGTTGTAAACAGGATGCCTAATAGATAGAGATCGGTAGGGTTCAGGCAGTTAACCTTTTGGGACAATCTGCCTAGCATGAGAACTAAGCTTGATGGAAATGACGTCTGACGAGAGATTTGAGAACATAAGATACTTCATTCGGCATGGAAAATGTATCGTGATCGAACTTATTTTGAGATGTCTTAAAATCCATTTAAAGAAGCGATGAACTTCTAAGTGTCTTCTTCTCGCCTTTCCCCCTTGTTGCTTTATAGTCAAAAATAGGGAGGTGACGGTGGCTGAATGGTTAAGAATACGGACTGACAACCTGGGTGTGTCAAGTTCGAATTCAGTTCATTCCAAAGAAACACTTTACTTAGGATGTTGACAACCTTCACGTGGCCCCTTCCTATAAGTACCTGATGTCTTTCTAGAAAGGATTCTGACTAGAAAGATATCGGGGAAATCTATGCCAACAACAGAATCATCTTATTTATGAGAAATGAACGAATGAGTCCGAAATAAACAATCTGTTTCCATTGATTGAATAATTGACATTAGTCGTCTGCCGAAAATAATTTTGATTGCAGCTGGCGAATTATCCTCGGTCTGTAAGGATGGAATGACACACAGAGATTGAGACACTAACCAGAACAAGACAGGTATGTCTTTTGATTAAGTTTTTTTTTTACACAAGTTTGAAGTTATTAGTTCTGGGCGATGTTGGGGTTCTTTGCAGAAAGTAATCAATAGACTTTAAAGCAAATTTTTTTTTACACAAGTTTGAAGTTATTAGTTCTGGGCGATGTTTGGTTTCTTTGCAGAAAGTAATCAATAGACTTTAAAACAAATTTTTTTTTACACAAGTTTGAAGTTATTAGTTCTGGGCGATGTTTGGTTTCTTTGCAGAAAGTAATCAATAGACTTTAAAACAAATTTTTTTTTACACAAGTTTGAAGTTATTAGTTCTGGGCGATGTTGGGGTTCTTTGCAGAAAGTAATCAATAGACTTTAAAACAAATTTTTTTTTACACAAGTTTGAAGTTATTAGTTCTGGACGATGTTGGGTTTCTTTGCAGAAACTAATCAATAGACTTTAAAACAAATTTTTTTTACACAAGTTTGAAGTTATTAGTTCTGGGCGATGTTGGGTTTCTTGGCAGAAAGTAATCAATAGACTTTAAAACAAATTTTTTAAAAAATTATCTTGAATGACAAAAAAATGCGAGTTGATTTACAGTACAAGATCTGAAAATAAATTGTCATTGTAACATTTATATGTAAATTAGTAAGCCAAAGAATCGAGAGAAGATTAATGAGATTTCAATTTATATTCCTTTTATGATGATTAAATCACACACTTTTACCAGAGGAGATTTACAATAGAGATTTATTTAAACTGAAAAGTCATTACAAAGAAAAAAAAAAATACTGGGGACATTTTAATATCAGAATAAAATAAATTCCTATAATTCACTAGACTTTCAAAATGGCGGAAATTAAAAAATTAACATACAATATTGCCTTCTTTAGAATATCTAAAAAGAATTTCTGTGGTTTGAAATTCAAATGTAAGCCCAGTTTTTAAAAGTTTTTTCCATAATAAATGACAATAGAATAAAAAGAAAATAATGACAGCACAAAAGTTTTGTTTTTACAAAAGTTTTATTTGCTCCAAACAAGGAATATTGCCATTGAGACATAAAGGGCTACTGTGATTAGGGGCCAGATTTATAGGGGGCATCCTAAGTGGGGGGTGGTGCAGCAAAATGTTTGTCCATATTACATTTAAATCTCTGCATGTTGATACAGTCGGGGAAACAGGGAGCATGAAAGGAATTCCAAATGCAAGCAGTTCGAGGAAACAAATTATTAGTATAAAAAAGTTTTCCAGCATTTGGGGACCTCTACAGTGAAAGGTTGGGATTTTGCTGCTAGTGGTATTTATGTCGAGGAAGTAGAAGTGCAGTAAATTTGTCAGAGCACATTCTGTAGGAGTACTTGTAAAACAATCATAGGGATGCAATATTGCAGCGATGAGATAGGGGTTGGATCTTGGTAGACAGTGCAAAACCTATTAGGTTAGAGACTCTTTTTTGCACCCTGTCCAAGAGAGAGATACAAGTGGTTGGTGCACCAGCACAGATTTGGCAACAATACTTCATTCATGGGAGAATGGTGGCTTTAGAGAAATATAGGATACTGGCAAGTGTGAGAAAATTTGCAGCAGACTTAGCAGTATGTTTTATTCATTTCTTCCAATGCATGTTGACTGTATTACATATTCGTAGTACTTGCGTATGAGCTTCCGTACACACTACGTATTTGTAGTACTTGTGTATGGGCTTCCATACACGCCACCGGAACCGGAAGTCGTCCAAGTGACTGGTATTAAAGCTCGCCATGTGCGACACCATTTGTAAAACAGTTTTTAGTTGAATAAAGCTTAGCTTCCAAGTAAGAAATATTTTTGTGTTAGTACATTGCCTGTGAATGTTATGCCAAGTACTTTGAATGTTGGACTCTCTGGAAGGGTGCTATCAGCTATGGAAATTGGTGGTTGGAAAGGTTTCTAAGAATTGTTAAATAAAGGAGAATTGTTTTGGTAGTATTAAATGCAACCATCCATTTTTTTGCCCTATTCTACTACAGATTGGAGGTCATTTTCTAAGGATTCAGCATGTGCCTTGGATATGTGTGTGTTTGATTTGCCTACATGTTGAGAATAAATCGTAGTTTCATCAGAAAATATACCCATCTTGGACACGATTGCATCAGGGATGTCGTTTATAAAGATCAGGAATAATAAAGGTCCAAGTATTGACCATCGAAAGATGGGGTCTATTTTTTTTTTGGGGGGGGGGGGTTGGGCCTGTGTGTGTTATATAAATAGTAGAATACATTATTTGTGAAATTGTAAAGCCAAATATTAGTAATCCACATAATACAACAATAATCTACATCATAGAGGGTAGCCGTTTATATATGCATTCATACTTGCACTATAACTTAAAAACCATTTAACTGTTACCGTAACACAACAATAACACGAAAGATGTTCCTAGATATAATTATTATCTCTATATAAAATTAGGTATGTGTATATGTTCATATATGTGTAGGTTTCACTCCTAAACTAATTAACCAATTATTATGAATTTTAGAACACAGTTGTTAGGCGTAAGGGTGCGTAATGTAGGCAATATTAAGTTTCATTTAGTTTTATCTAAATGACACAAAGATACTGCTTATTTGTGTCAAATTTGAACAACAGGTATTAGATATCAATTAATGAAAATTCCCCAAATTTCAATTTCTTTGAAGTACTTTTAAGAAATTTTAGGAGGCATAATATGGGTACAACCTCCCATGTGAAAATTCAAATATTTCAGATTTGCATTAAATTTGATCCATATTTGTCAGACACCAATTACGCAAGATTCCTTAAATTTCACTTTCTTATTAAGATCCTTTAAGCTTAAGCTTTAAATTTTAGACATTTTCTAGAATCAAAATCATGTGATGAATGTTTATCACAATTGGAATAAGGATTCTAGACATAAGGTTTAGTATTATTATATCTTTATTTTAATCTTCATAAGCTGACATAAAAGTGGTGCCAACCTATTCTGGGACGGGTATACTTCTAGATAATATACAAAAAAACTTAATGGTACATATAATAAAATAAGTTTTCTAACAAGCCTAAAACTTAGAATACATGTTTAGTTACAATGAGAATAGATACGAGTTTAGCATCGACAGATTATTCCATGCATTAGGAAGAGGAAATCTACAATCTATAAGTTTATGGTGCCAGATTACCGATGTGTTATGTAGACAAATTATAATCGATTCTTCAAGGAAGTTTGAATTATTCACATATACAGAATAAAACAAGATTTGGTCAGTGAAAATCAAGGAAGAATAGTATTTAACAGTATTATCTTCTTGGGGTCTTTTAGGGTGGATTCTTTTAGACGTATCTTTGGTCATTTTTAATTAATGCAAATGAGAGAGTTGAATTGTCGTAGCAGTGGACACTGTCGACAACTGACTAGTTGTTCCTGTCTATATAATCTATCAGACTGCTACTCTAGAACCCTGTAGAACTTTCCATAAAGTTCCAGAAAACAATTATACACTATTTCTCTAAATCTATAAAGTTTGATGAATAAGAAGCTTTATATAATTGAAGGGGACCTAGTTGCTATCGAGGTGATACAGTATTAATGCCAGACACTAATATTTAATAGGATAGTAGAGAAGTTGAAAGAAATGAGTGGTCGCAACACTATGCTACAATGGAACCAAGATTGGAGTATAAAAAGAGCACTACTTGACTGCATGTAATTCTCATGTCACTAATAATACGATTGTATTTCCTTTCTTCGATCAATTTCTCTCTTGCTGTTTTTATGTTTGCTTTTGCAGTTCTTCGATTTCAGTTGCACAAGAAAGACTAGAATAAGAATAACTGCATTATTCATGAGACTTATGCGATTAGATTTGTCTTGCGGCACCCTCATCTGCACCCTAACGCCCCGACAATCGAGAAGCACTTTGCACTCTGCACACTGGCAATATGTGTATGGATGGAGAAAGAAATGTGGGCTTGTTGCAACGTATTTTACAAAAAAGGTTTATATTTAAATATCTTGTATGTAGCTATATCTCTATATTGGCCACAGATGGTGCGACTCATCGGTCAGGGTATAACTGTTGCAATTTAACAAATCTGGATGGAATAATCCAGTGCAGATCCTGCTTTAGCATGATAAACGCAAAAGAAAAGAATATCTATATAATTATATCAATAAATTATGAGACAACTTCATGTGTGTGCATGTATTTCTCACGTCAATTCATTACACATTGAATTATTTTTTTTATTTATTTACTATTAATCGAATATTTACTGAAATAAAAAACGCAACGAAATGTAAAAGAGTCCAATTAAAAAAATAATTTCATTACGAAATTAGATCCACGAGAATGATTTTCCTTTTTGGATCGTAAACAAGTCAACCATTTTAATATGTAGTTAATAGTTTAATGGAGAATCAATTTGCAAATACGTGTATAGAGAGGAAATACCTTGTTTACATCGTCTATCATACCGCTGCTCTAGAAGACTAGAACTTTCCAACTACCTTCTGCGGAAAATTCCAGAGAACAATTATAAACTATTGAAGTAAATCTAGATGTTTTTTTATAATTTAAGCGGACCTTAATATTTAATAGATGAGAAGTTGGAGAAATGAGGCTTTGCAACATAACAGATTCGTATATTTGTTTTCAAAATTATCCATGTCTATTAAGGTTTGTTCCATGAAGCCCGGAAGTTTGCTTATCAAATAGTAAATTGTTCGGAAAATACTAACCGATTTTTCGACTCACTTTGAAAAAATTGATTTAAATTGCTATTTTTGCAGTATCTCATACGAAATTACTAGTTCATGTGTACCCTTTAATATATTTCAAAGAATTATTTTCGGTATACATTTTTGAAGCCCGAAATCAACGAATTTGAAAAAAGAAGATATGCCTATACTTTTTGTTGCACGAGTTCAAACTCGGTCATAATGCTTCTCAAACAGCCGCCAATAACAAAAGAGCATGGGTGAGAAGGATCCACAAGTGATCACATCATTACCCAGGTCGTTTCAGAAATTCTCTAGTGGTGATGAGAGCCTTGGAAATGAAGGCAGAGAATGGTCATGCATTCTTGACAATGAACCTATCACCTTTTATTTCCATTTTAACTCCCTTTCCCCTTCTATCGCATAATCAATTGGAACAAGAAATATCTCTTGAAACATAATCTTAATTTTTCTTCTATCTGTTGTCAAAATACAAGCTCCTATAGATTTTTTTAAAAAACATAGTTCACCCCAAACAAGGCAGGCCGCCACTGTAGACGTAAGGGGCTACTGAGAAAAAAGGGAGAAGGTTTTATTTGGGGGGGATGTAATCTAAATTGGGAGCTGCACAGCGAGATGTCTGTTTACATTAGTTTTAAATTTCTGCATGTCAGTACCGTCGGGGAAACAGGGGGCAGGGAGGGAGTTCCAGAGGCCAGCAGCACGAGGAAAGAAGCTATTGGAGTAGAAAGCTCTCAGGCATCTGGGGACCTCCACAGTGAATGGATGGGATTTAGTTGATTGTCGAGTTGATCTAGTGAATTTACGTCGAGAGGGGCAATTATCAATTTGTTTCCGATGGGCAGACATGGTTGAAATACTGACATCAAGTGCCTTAGACATTTCATCTGTACAATGACGAGAGAATGTAATTGTTATAATGGGAAATCTTTCCATCAATCAGATTCATACAAAGGCATAATCACCTGAATGCCAGAAAACCTATAATCCTGGAAGTCTTTCAAAAGATACAAAATTTGGTCATGTTTTTCTTGGTATTTCAATTGCAAAACTGATTTTATCTCCTTATTTGCCTTTCTTATTTAATCCTCTTACCGTACAGTTACGATGCTATTTCCTGGAAACGGACGAATCGAAAGTAAATTTCGAAAGGTTTTCCCATAAAATATTTCCATTCGTTCAGCTGAACATATTTCCATTGATCATGGTCAAAAGAATCGGGTTTAAAAGTAAGTTTTGTATAATACAGCAATTTAAAGATCAGATCTTGAAGGAAATAACCATCAGATCAATGAAGACGTAAATTCTACCACTGGAAAAACGAATGGAAGAAACGTTCTCTGAGAATGGTTAATCAATTATTTTTAATATATGAAAATAAACCGAGCACAAATCTAACAAAACTTTTTTTGATTAGTTTTTACCAAATATAATACCCGATTTAAGAAACAAACATTTAGAAGTCCACGTAGCATCGGACGATGAAAAAGAAAGAAAAAAGAAAAATAATTTGCTTTGACAAGGATAATTCTAATTTACGAAAGGTTAGATTAAAATAAATGTTATTTATTTTAACAAACACATTTTTATGGTTTTTCACAAAAATAACAATACTTTTACGAAACAATGTTTTGAAATATGTCTACCCCTTTCTACTGATTCAAACATTTATTTATTGAGCTCATGTGATGAACCGTTCATCAAACCTTTTCACCTTCATCAATTTGCTTCCGATGAGCTAACACGGTTGAAATACTGACATCAAGTGCCTTAGACATTTCTCTGAGACTTTGAAAGCAAAACTCACATTTATCTCCGCCCACTCTCATAAGGCAATAAAATTTAACTCATTTCCGCTAATGTTTTGATATCCCATTGTCAAGTAGGTTAAACAGACATTGTTTTGCTCAGCTGCAATAGTTATTCTTAAGGTTCATGTCTGCTCAAAAATTTATTATAACTAGCGGGACCCGTGTAAATTACACGAAATGATGTTTTCTATACTAATTATCTTGTTCCTAACCTATGCATGTTTGAATAAAATATGATAATATGGTTGGTTGGGATCGAACTATAAACCAGTTGGGCCGACGTCAAAAACCAACGTCAAAATCCTACATCGCTAAACGTTGCGCCAAAGGGAAATACTTGAAAATGTTACGAAAATTAGGTAACTTGAATGCTTTTCAAAATCTAGGTGCAGCACGCATGAGCAGAGCTTTTAATGTAAGCATGACACACGAACACACACGCTATCGTATTAATATATAGAAGATGATGTTTACTTTGAGATGTTTGCTAGTAAATAATGTTTTTTTTTCTATGTGCACAGTTCATAGCTATTTCGATTTTATGGTTAAGTATTTTATTTTTACTTTTTTTAACATTTTAATTTCTCGCACAGCCTGTCAAGTTCCTTTGTGGAATGAAGCCCAAACATTTCTGTTAAGCTGAATTGCTATAAGTATATTTGCATACTACTATAAGTATTTTTTCTGATAAACACAGGGCTAAATTAACATTTTATATGAAGATTTCGAATGCAGGACATGGTAAATGCCAGTTTCTAAAAGTGTTGCATTTCATGATTCGAACTTGAAACTTATATTTTACATAATTTAAAAGAAAGACAATCAGCAAGCAAATATCACATTATAAAAAGGCGAAAAATGTCAGCCGGAAATAAGAAATTAGACAAGAATTTAATTGTAAGACCTTAATTTGAATGCCAGAGGTGATAACTCCAATTTCTTCAAACTCTTCATATACTCAAGAATATGCATGCATACGCACATACACACACACATATATATATATATATATAACATATATACATACATGCGTAAATATATATATATAACATATATACATACATGCGTAAATATATATATATATATATATATAACATATATACATACATGCGTAAATATATATATATATATATATATATATATATATATATATAGTAAGAAATGAAAATATATATGGCAATCAAGCTACACAGAGGCTCCCGTGTTTCATCCCCGGGGGGAATCGTCAGGCTAAATGCATGGAGCTACTTTTGTCAGGTGTTTTTATATACATGGCTTGCAGTGGGGAGCGGGTAAATACTTGTATATCTTAATATATATGTGTATATTTATATACACATAGGTAATCTATGTGTACATATTGATTTTCATTTTATTTCAGTCGAAGTTCTCAGAAATCAATGGGATCCCTTCCTGAGGCTAACACTTGATCTCTATAGGAGATACATAGATATTCGAATACTCCATTAAAGTTCTTCTTTATTTCTCAAGTGTTGAGTTAGTAAAGAAGTTAGAACATTAATTTTCCTCTCCCCAATCGACCAGTTAACTATGTTATAGTGTATTTTTATTTTGGTCTTATCGGATTCTAGGACGAGAATTCATTTAGTTTGGTTGAGGATCCATCTTAATGCTGTTACTATAGGCAACATCACTTGGAGAAGGTGCACCATGTATGTTTCCCTCTTTTGTTTCATTTTACTTCAAACGTCTCAGGAATCAAGCGACCTCTTCCTGGGGCTAACACTTGATCTCTATATGAGATACATAGATATCCGAGTGTTTTATTAAAGTTCTCTTTTATCTTTCAAACGTTGAGTTAGTAAAGAAGTTAAGAACATTAATTTTTCTCTTCCCAATTGACCAGTTAACTATGTTGTAGTATATCTTTCTTCTGGTCTCTTCGTCTTACCGGATTCCAGGACAAGAATTCATCTAGTCTGGTGGAGTACCCAGCTAAGTGTTGTTACTTGAGGTAACATCACTAAAAAGAAGTGCACTATTCCTCGTATGAGCAGGTGTATAGCCGTGCTGAGGGGATGTTATTTGTGCTGTGAATACTATGTTATTTTGAATATTTGGTCAGAGTTTACTTGTTGAGTGAAGTATCCTCATGTCAATTTGTCCTGACAGAGACTGAAGACACAGTTGAAGACGGTGTCTAGTAGGTAATTCAAACTCCTATATATATATGTGTGTGTGTGTGTGTGTGTACACATAGATATTTACACACCATTATTTTTTCCTACGCTATGATTTTTGTGGGCCGTTTGCGGTATAATGACATGTGATTATCACGTTGTCAGGTATTTCCGTTTCTTAATTACATCCGAAGGAGAAAACATATCACGTTGCCCACGGCTGCATGACAACTTGTAATAGTTTTTTTTATATTATAAAAAAGAAAAATTTCATTTTGCATTACGTCATTTTTATCAGGCAGACAATACAGCTAACATCTTCAATCATTTCCAATTAGAATCGCGACCAAAAACATGTTTTCATCATTGTCCGTATGTCTTTTGATTTTCTCAAGATTTGTTTAGCTTTTCACTGAATCTTGCATGAATTTATATGCAAAAACTGAACTGAACCAGATTTTTAGAGAAACATCTGGTTTGTCAAATAGAGTGTAGAAGGTTGGGGTGCAAAATGCCTACAACTTGGTAAGAATTGCACTTGTTGCAAATACTCATGACAATCGAAAAATGTGAATGTGAGTGCATATTGCAATGTTGCATACAAGCTTCGAATTGTATAAAGTTTGAATGCAGTTACGCAAGCTGACATATTCTCAGGAAGAATATTAAGATTTAGTTAATTTTATGTGTAAAAATTGTCTTCATGATGAATGAGTAAATGTCTCTCATTCATTCTCTATGTAGAATACACTAAACTGATCATAGAGGATGAGATTCTAAATATGTACCATTTGTTGATGTAGTTCTTCAAGAGGCCGAGGCTGAAGGCTCTAAAAGCAAGCAGACTTGCACACATAAACTTGCATATATTACAATAGATTGAAAGCATTAAACAGTCAGTAAAGGTTGAGGAAGGATATAATGGATGTGTCATGCAAGTCTTAAAGACAGGCTTAGATTTGATGATCTCAGAGGAAGATTAAACTTGGACAGTATAGAGAGATGTGTGTAGAATAAGCAACTTCATTGGTTTGGTCACATTGAAAGAATGGATGAGAGTTCTTGGGTTAATAGATGTATGGCTGTTGGCAGGGATAGGCCAACACAAAAACTTGGGAGGGGGTGGTAATCCATCCAACACATGACAGCATGTAAAACAGACAGCAAACGGATGATGGTGATGACTCTACAGAACAAACCCTTTACCAAAAGTTATGTTAATCTAAGTAAGTACTGAACCCAAAATACAGGAAAAATAATACAGTCACACAACATTTAGAAATATTACATGAAACATAATATACATCTACAAATAATATAAACAACATAGATTGCAATTGCAAGGACAAAAGATATTTTTTTACAACCTGAAATTTTTATGGTTTTGTTTTTCGGCTTCTTAATGACAATAAGAACATAAATCAGTCGTAAGATTGCATACCTCCAGTTGATAAGTTAAGGATGGTCCAAACTCTTATCTGAGCCTTACTTCCCCATATTGTATGAAGTATTCCCGAAGTTATTCCATTGAAACGCTCATAACTCAAAAACTATTTATTTGATAAGGCTGAAATTTTGCATGGTGGTTACTGTGATCAAAGAGTATCGGATCCTCACATATAAGATGTGAACCGAAGTTGACCTTTTCTGTGGCCGTCACATTGTCCTTTGACCTAGCTATCCTAAAATGAAATCAGTTCTAAGTTAGACCATGACCGATAATTTGACAACATTTGGTGACAATTGGTCAAGTGATGTAGACGCTAGACTGTACACAAACAAACAGTGACAAATTCGACCGAAAACAACCTTGACGGATGTAATAATCAGAATTTGGCAATTTCAGAAGAAACTGTTCTGCAATATTTCTAATAGAGCCCTTCAGATTTTCTCACAAATTTATTACACTGATCTACATTGGCACACACGAATATACGATAAAAATGTATATAATAATAATAATAATAATAATAATAATAATGATAATAAATAACTCGCTAAAAATAATAATAATAATAATAATAATAATAATAATAATAATAATAATGATAATAAATAACTCGCTAAAAATAATAATAATAATAATAAATAACTCGCTAAAAATAATAATAATAATAATAATAATAATAATAATAATAATAATAATGATAATAAATAACTCGCTAAAAATAATAATAATAATAATAAATAACTCGCTAAAAATAATAATAATAATAATAACTCGCTAAAAATAATAATAATAAATAACTCGCTAAAAATAATAATAATAATAATAATAATAATAATAATAATAATAATAATAATGATAATAAATAACTCGCTAAAAATAATAATAATAATAATAATAATAATAATAATAATAATAATGATAATAAATAACTCGCTAAAAATAATAATAATAATAATAAATAACTCGCTAAAAATAATAATAATAATAATAACTCGCTAAAAATAATAATAATAATAACTCGCTAAAAATAATAATAATAATAATAATTATAAATAACTCGCTAAAAATAATAATAATAACTCGCTAAAAATAATAATAATAATAATAATAATAATAATAAATAACTTGCTAAAAATAATAATAATAATAATAATAATAATAATAATAAATAACTCGCTAATAATAATAATAATAATAATAATAATAATAATAAATAACTCGCTAAAAATAATAATAATAATAATAATTATAAATAACTCGCTAAAAATAATAATAATAATAACTCGCTAAAAATAATAATAATAATAATAATAATAATAAATAACTCGCTAAAAATAATAATAATAATAATAATAATAATAATAATAATAATAATAATAATAATAATAATAATAATATAACTGACCAAGTCAATTTAGTGACAGTTACAGACTTCTCCCAATCGAAAAAAATCTTCTTACATAAAATATGATTAGTTAAAGTATTATTGCGAACAGATTAAATGTTCATCTTTAATTTAGAAGAGTCAGTTGAAAGGGGAGATAATTCAAACTTTTGTTGTTGTAACCATAACCCATAAGGAAAAAACAGAGAATTAGTAAGAAAATAAATTTTAAAAAGGGTAATTATGCAGTTTACGGACCGGGTTGAAATGATAACGTTATAATTTAGGAAGCCATTCTTAACACGGGGAGGTGGGGGTTTATTAACTATTCTGTTTATTAAATTGTTAAATGAAAGTACAGAATAGTTACTCAACCCCAACCTCCCCATGTTAAGAATGGCTTTCTAAATTATAACATTATCATTTCAGCCCGGTCCGTAAACTGCATAAGTACTCTTTTTTAAATTTATTTTCTAGCAGTAAAAAAAAAAAAATTGCAGACGAACCTCTACAACACCTTCATTACAATTTTCAAATTTATTTTCTAGCAGTAAAAAAAAAAAAATTGCAGACGAACCTCTACAACACCTTCATTACAATTTTCAAATTTATTTTCTAGCAGTAAAAAAAAAAAATTGCAGACGAACCTCTACAACACCTTCATTACAATTTAATCTTCCATCATGATTTCAATAGTTCTCCCATTCATTCTTAAACCTTGAGTCAGTGTCATCATTCCTCAGACAAGTGGACACAAATAGTATGTTACAAATGAGGCATTTGAATTATTCCTGCCACCAGACACAAATCTATAACTTAATAAGATCGAGATGTTCTACAAAAATAACATCGATATGTCGCTGAGTTTTCTTCCTTTAATACATTTTCTGATGAATAAGATAAATGGAGAAACGTCGCATAAAAATAACAAATTCAATTATGATCCACAGATTAGACCAACACGGTGTCCTATTAATCTCAACTGTCTAAGTTTATGTAGATAAATGAAATTGTTATGTCCGAAGTTTGCAGTTCCCAGTCTGTCTGCTATGAATTCAGAAAACACTTAATGGAGTTCAACCAAACTAGGTATATAAATTACTTATTCAAAGTTGATCTTCATCAAACCTGAATGTTATGAAAGATTCTAAATGAGAGAAAAATAAAAAAAAGGATTTCCTATCGAAGAGTTTCATGAAATAGAAAATATAAAACATATTTAAATGAGATCAGAAATTACCTCCGTTATTGGTCCCCCAATTTTATAAATCGGGGGACTTATGTTTTGAGGCATGTCCGTCCGTCCGGATTTTTCTCCACAACCATCCATTGAATTTCTCTGAAATTTTGCATGAAGTTGTAACTTTGATCAGGTTAGAAAGTGACATTCTCCGATTTTTGAAAAAACATCTGGTTAGCCCCCCAGGGGGTCAAAAAGCCCCAAAATAGCAAAAAATGACATTTTTTGCCCCATAACTTTTCATCCATCCATTCAATTTCTCTGAAACTTGGCCAAAATGTGGAGGCAATTGTTTCTAATAGAAAATAAGTATCGCTGACCTTGGAAAAGTCTGGTTCGCGCCCCCAGGGGGGTCAAAATCCCCCAAAATGGCAAAATATGACCCTTTTCTCCCATAACGTTTGATCCATCCATTCAATGTTTCTGAAACTTGGCCAAAATGTAGAGACAATTGTTCTGGATATAAAATGAGCATCTTTGACCTCAGAAAAATTCTGGTTCGCGCCCCCAGGGGGTCAAAGGGGGGTCAAAAATGTCCCAAATTTATTGCATTTTACACTCGTCACATCGAGTCACATACAGAGGGGGATCACGCACGCGCGGCTTGTTATCATCATAAAACAGATGTGAATGCACAGACTATAACAAAGAAACTTGGCAAATCCAATATTTAAAAAGAAATTGTCTCTTCCTCTCTCTCATATATATATATATCTATATATATCTCAACGACTGGTGGTATAGCCTTATCTAGCCACACTGCTGAGTCTCATTAAGATGAAACATATGTATGTGGATAGTTAAATAAAATATTTATTATAAAATCTTTAATTGTTTCCTTCAAAGGTAAAGCACTCTGTTGGGAAATATGAAAAACTTCTGAATTAAAACAATAGTGCGTTGTTCGCTCCCCTTACCAGGAAGTATGAACACTGTATATTAAACTGGTGTTTTTTTCTTTTCATTTCGTCGGGTTATTTCAGTGTCCGAGGAGGCAAAGACGTTGGATGGAAGTCAAGGTGACTTTAGTCCGGCGTTTTAACCTAACGACCAGTGGTATAGCCTTATCTAGCCACACTGAATAGTCATATTAAGACAAAACATATGTATGTGGATAAATGAACAAAACATTTATTATAGATGGATAGATGTACATACACACTATAAAATATGATCACCCACTGAGCTCGAGTTAGATTGATTGAATTAGGAAAAAGTGAGTTTGCAAAACTAGTTAACTTTAAAAAAATAAAAAGACAAAATCGCTGCCTATCGTTCTCTCCAGCTACTAGTTAAATAAATAAACATTTTTCTTGTTATCTCTCTTCGTCAATACAGAAAGAGAGGAGGAGGAAAGTTAAAGGGAGCAGTGAGGGAGGACAAATGATTACCTTTGTTAATAAATAGAGAGAGAGAGAAATAGTGACAGAAGGGAGAGTGATAGACCATATAAAAAATAAGAGCAGGGGGGGGATCAAACATATACAGCGATAGAAGTTGAAAGTGATAGACAGAAAATTAGTAAGAGATGGCTCAATTAGTGAGTTAATTGCAAATTACAACTAATTAGAACTATTAAAATGGAAGATTTTTTTTTTCAAGCATAACTCAATCCCAAAACTGGAGAATTTTTCAGGATCACCCTCCCAGCTTTGAATTCCATATAACTACTTTTATTATTTTATTATAAACAGGAGTATACGAGGTAATGCCGGCTGAGTTATTTCGTCATCATCTTAAAACTAAGTTTGATTCTGACTCCATTTGATCCACTGTTTTTAATGACATTCAACATATTTGTTTTTTTTCTGAAATTTCATGATTTGAGGTCCACTTCAATGGAAAACTGCTTTTGTTAGTTTATTTTGCAGTTGACCTTCATCTGTATGCAAATTTTGATTTCTGGACAAGACAGACACTTCAATTTATTTGTATAGAATTTTCTTTTGAGCTGTCTGTTTGTCTGTCACATTATCTACAGATTTGGTTCTGCACACATTTCGTTTTACAAATAGTGTGAATTTAGAATTTTTCGGTTTTATGTGACTGGATTTAGCTAAAAGATTATTTGCATAATATGGCAACAGTATTGTGATCATCATCATTATATTCGGTTAAACATCCATTTTCCATGCTGGCATATGTTGGACGACTTTAAGAAATTGACTTCAAAACTAACCTATCTCTGGCCAAGTATTTATTTATCCCTCTTTCTCCCAAGTTAATTTTGATCACTTCCTCCCATGTTTTCCTATGAACTGGACCTGCTACCTTATCTGTTCTACATCTACTAATCCAAATCTCTCAATCCATTCTTTCAATGTGGCCATACCATCAAAGTCTCCTGTTTTTGCACACATCTCTCTATACTGTTCAGATTTAATCTTCCTCTGAGGTCATCAGAATTAAGACGCACATTACACATCAATCATTTATCTCCATACAACACATATCCTCAAACCTCACTGGTCAGGTTTCACTTTTTTCCATACATTATCACACTGCGTACACGTGCTTCATACATTATCACACTGCGTATACGTGCTTCATACTCTTTCCGTGGTCGACAGGAGATTTTAGTAGGCATCTGTGGTCACTTTAATCTCTTCAGACATGCTGATTTGACCAACAAATCTGTCCTTAATGATACCAGCCCATAACATCATGCCAACACCCTGTTCTGATACTACACTTCATTTGTTCTGTCCTCGGTCACTGACAGAGAAATCCTTCTAGACTGGAGCAATTTTATTTTTTGTCCCAATCCAGAGTGCCCCTTTTTTAGGGGGCTGGATTTTTTGCCACATTAAAAACCCATCTTCTATCTAACTCTGCGCTTGTGGGGAGGCAAATAAATAGGGACTAAGCCGATGATGCCGTAAACATTGGTGATCTCATTCCCAAAATAGACTAGAGCAGTTATGATTGAGTTTAGGTGAAAAACACATAATGGTAAATATTTCACTTTAAAAATTGTCAAAAATCGTGTTTTCTTTCTCATTCTCAGCCCTTCCCTATCAATCAGTGGAGATGTCAGAATTGCGAGGTTTTTATTTGATGATAATTTCTCCTTTTCATATGCTTCGGTTGTTAGCCTTACGTTGTAACAAATGGATAACATTATACTTCACACAGTGCATAAAACTAAAACTAAAAATACATCAATCACCTAAAAAGTAGTGTAATGGATTCGTCTAAACACTTTAAAATGCAGCAACATTTTTGTAAGTAACGGATAAATTTTATTAGACAGACGAACAACACAGATAAGGACTTTTTTATTTAAAAAAAATTTTTTTTTTAATAATATAAGTTAGCGAAACATTTATACAGAACAACACTTAGGTTTAGGATACGGAACGTTTATGTTATTGTCTTTTAAGAGAAGTGGGGTCTGATCAACTCTGCTGGGAAGCCATGAAATTAAATACTGTCTTGTTTTTTAAATTCCCGAAACAGTTTTTCATGGTAAACAACTGATGATCCCTTAAATAATGTTAGAAGCAAACTAATATAATAACTGTAAAAATTAAATTGACTTACATGAGTGATTTTCCACTGAACGACTTGGGACTTAAGGTTTTTTTTTGGGGGGGGGGGGTTATATAGTTTTAATGGTTGAGAAACTTCTGAGACTATATATATATATATATATATATAATAGTTGCATTCCAATGATCATAGTAACAATCAATCAATAACCATAACTTACATCTGTCTCTTTAACTTCCTTATCTTTATATATCATTGAACAACCACAACCATAAATTTCATCTGTTCTTTCACCTTCTTTATTTTCATATATCGGCAGATATCTGTAATTTCTTTTTGTCTCACAAACAAAAATATTTTCAATATATTTATATTTTATTTATTTATATGTTTATCTTTTTCAAAATTCAATACTTTTTCTACACCTTACACACGTTTCACAGCAAAATCAAAAGAAATACATAGTCATTATCTAACTCCGTTGATCATCAGAGAATATTTTCATTTAATAGTAATAAAAAAAACACATGAGAAAGGAAGATGAGAAAAGTTCAAAACGAATTCTTGACAAAGGTAACGGTAAGTCAAAATACATGATGAAAGTTACGGTTGTGGTTGTTCACCGATATATAAAGATAAGAAAGTTGAAGGGACGGGTGAAAGTTATGGTTATGGATTGATTGTTCCTATGGTCATTGGAATGCAACTATAAAATATATATATGCTCTGAAGCTTGTAACACAACTTTATTGAGCTTGCAGTTTGGAACATTTTCAAATACTGTGAAGAGTATATACTTAAATATATAGTTTTGTAAGAACCAATATATATATATATATATATATATATATATATATATATATATTCATACACTGCATAAATAGTCAATATGAAACTCATTTTTCTATCAATATTTGTATTTTAAAGACTTCTTTGTCAGCTTATCAACAATCAATTTGGTTTTAAATAGTGGAACAAATATAACTTGGCAGCTTTCGATTTTGTTCGATTCACATGAATGAAATCAGTCGACAGGATATCACCAATTTTGTCTCGCTATGCCTTCAAGATGGTTTCCTGATTTTTGGCACAACATTCAAAGTTATTGAGTTTTGATTGACATCACAACGAACGTGTCGAAATAGAATTTCGAATTTAGTTTGTTCAATGTCAAATTGTTTGTATTGCTGAATTCATGATGAAGGAGAAAAGAAAGACTCAAATGTTCATGCTCTCTTTGAAACATCTAAGTAATGGCCACATCAAATGGCAGAACACGGTTTCAAATTCATAATTTCATGAGAACTTAGCTGAGATGTGCTGGTCATCTCATGTGCATGGAAGACACTCGTTTTCTTAAAGTTTTGTGCTATGGTCAGCTGATTTCTGATCAGAGAAGACAAGAGTGCTCACTGATCAATTACAGGTACACTCTTCAGAACAGTTAGAGAACTCACAAATTAAATTTGCTTTCGATTTTTATGCATACAAAATTCATTTAGTTAGTTATTGATTAAAACGAGTGATGCCCCAAAAGGCATAATAATCTAATGTCAACTTTAAAAAAAGAAGAGAAAAAAAGAAAAAGAAAAAGAAAAGGAAAAAAGTAAAGAAAAAAATAAAAGAAAAAAATACAGTAATACAAGTCCAATTCTCCTTATATTTCATCGGATAGACCTCCCAAAATGTCCTGGAAATTAACTTTTTACTATCATTTCTGAATTCATCCAGTGCATTCTTAAATTTTCTACATTAATTGTATTTTTAATCTGATTAAGCAATTTGTTACAAAAATCTATGACACTCTATGAAAATAATTTAATTCTATTGTAGATTTAACTTTTGAAATCTTTCTCGCCAATAAATTACCAGAAGAGATATCAAAATAGTGCATTCCATATTTAGAAATACCATTATTTTGAAGGTGCCAATTAAGTCAACCTTCATTCTTCAATCAAGTCAAGAATTCCAATCTATCTTTATAATTGAGTTCCTTTATCACTTTGAAGAAGTCAATTCTGCCAAACACTGTCCATCTTCAAGACAGCCAAGATTGACAGTAAGGTCTAGTCTAACGTGTATATCTAATATGTGATATCCAATATCTAGAGAGAGTTCAAAGACTGGCTACTCGAATGGTGCAGGGTCTATCAGATCTGCCCTCTGAAGGCCTACAAGAAACTTAACCTTTTCTCCCTTGAACGCCAACGATTAAGCAGTGATCTCATTTTGCCCTACAATCTCCTCAATTGTTATTATGATATACCTCAGGACCTATTATTCACTCCTGAGCCAATATTTAAGTATTTCAATGAGATGATCTTCTAATGATATAGAGAGACTCAGTAGACACCGTTTTTCAAATATTTGCTATACTTCACACTAAGGTTACTCGTTCGTCTTGGATGTGCTCCTTTCATTAGCAATCGCTTTTACAGATTCCATATGCTTACGTAGGCACATGAAGTCGAGGATATGGGCATTTAATGCAATCTCATATTTGCAAATTCCAATCACTCCCAACATTCTGGCACTTCAAATCTTAGTTCACGAAAATTGCTTATTCAGTGTATAGAATTTAGTAATTAGTGGTCAACTGTGTGACCAGTTAAGTAACAAAATAAGTAATAAAAACTGAAGGAACACTAGAAAGCAGATTTATATGAAAGCTGGGACTGTTTCACTATGCCAAGATGGGCAAGTTCATTATCTGAGCTCTGATTGGCTGTCAATCAACCAGTGGATAATTCATTATATAAATATTGCTTCATTCAAGCAATATTTGTATATGGAATATTGAAGCATGTTATGCCAGTAAGTGTCGATTTGATTCTATACAGTGAAATCACTGTCAGCCATTAAATCCGATGCTCATGATTCAATCATGCTCAAGTAAGCATGTGATGCATGAGTCACGTGATGCATGTTGCTATGCAAATTCTTTTGGCGGCTGCTGACCAAGTTTTTTTCTCAGTACCTTCTTCGCTACATGTAACGAACTGCTTTGTCGTTAAATTATTTAAACAAATAAGTTCAACTTGTTCTATGTATTTTGGAGTTCTTTATGAAAAGAAGAACCCCAACGCAAGGAATGATCTGTCACAACAAAAGAGTAAATATATTAAGAAATAATAGCACTTTTTACGTTTCGAATGACGAGACAAATATCAAATTAATTTGGCGTGTTTCCATGTTGTTTACTGCACACGGACGCCAGTGGACACATTATCACAAAGTTCATCTTCCTTTGCTTTCCAGAGATTTTCCTGATTTTTTGGCACAATATTGAAAGTGATAACACTTTGTTTGGCATCCCAACCAACTTGTAGAAATATAATTTAGGGCTAAAACTTAGAATTTAGTTTACTCAATATCAGTCTGTACAAAATAGAAAAACTAAAATTCAAAATGTTCGTCTTTGTTTTTGTAAATTTAATGGGTATATCAAGTGGCAGGTTGGTTGGCTGTTGGGTTTTATGGCATGTCAACAATCATTGGGTCATTTTATAGCACAACCATATATATATATATATTTTGTCTACGATTGGTTTGTAGATTAATTTGTTTTAGAGGTTTGTTTTGTAAAGAAATTGTATATAAGCGATAGTTTCTATTTAACCCATAGATGGAAACCCAACAGTTACTACGACTTTGCATCAGAGTGGATCAGGGAGTAATAACAAGGGTTTTGGTTGATTTGTTTTATGGCATATCAACCATTTTCAAATTATTTAATAGCGAATCCAGTAATTTTGGTAAAAGTTTTATGCTTCAACTTCAAAGATTTATTCAGTGTGTTTGGTTTAGTTGTTTTGTTTTTAGTACAGGGTGGGCCAAAATAAGGGTCCTATCTTTAAATTTGAATAACTTGAATTTGAATAACTTCCACAAAATAAAAGTTAAACTCACCAAACTTTATGTGTGTGTAGACTGACCCTTCCGAGATTTTTTGAAATAAACAAAACAAATTTTAGCCGAAAAACACTTCTTAAAACTTACAAAAACTAAAGTATTGTTTTTTACACTGTTTTGAGTTTTTTAAGCAAAAATAATGTTTTCTAAATGAGGGTACGTTCCTTAGGGCTAATACGGCTCATGCTTGCTTCGGAAGGGGTCCTTTACTTATTCTAAAAAAAAAAATTTTAAAAAAAATCAATAAATAAAAAAGTTATGAATTTTTAAAAATAGGACCCTTATTTTTGCCCACCCTATATATCAACCCTTTTCGGGTTAACTAATGCCGAATTTAGGTCAGGAAGCCGGCATTTTCAGACAGACTGATCTGGTAGCACCAGGTAACAACTAAGAGTTGACTCCACACACCCCAAAGATTTTCCAAGAACTTCCCATCTGTGGAACACATTACAATGAAATTGCTTTCAATATGATAGTCTTCAAATCCAATGTCAACAAATGCTTGTCTTTTGTAAGTAACCAAATTTCTTTTCATTCCATTTTTCATTTTCAATCTTCTCATAATCTATCTGCCTTATTAACCTTTATACTCGAGTGATTTTTAACCTTGATAAGTGGTGACTCATTATTTAAAAAAAAATAAGATCCCAAATTGGGGATTGACCACTGGGTGCAGTTTTGTGTCATATCCAGGACATTTGAGTAGTTGACGATTGGGAATTAGGCACAGCAGAAAAAAAAATGTAGAAAGAGCTGGGAAAGATGAATTTTTGGAGTTGTGTAGAGGGCGAACACCTTGAGTAAGAATGCCCGAGGCAGTTTAGTGTCAAGCTCGAGACAATCCAGTGATCCTGAACGCATAAAATGTGGTATGTTGCAAATAGAAATTACACCTTATTCTTACCTTCCTTTTTTTCCTTCTTTCAACAGCCATTTTAAAACCTGCCATTTAATAGTCATGTCAACATTGACGTTATATCAAATGTGTATTTTCCTTCCAACAGATATTATTATAGTTACCATAGTAACATTCTATCCATGAAGTATCTGAACTTCTTCTACAGTTAGATTTACACATTAAACGTATATTGATACATTTTCTAGTTTTGGTCAAACATGAAACATAGCACACACCATAAAATTGCTGTCTAGTTAAGGTGAATAATGCCAGCAAAAATTAAAATGTCTACCTCAATTTGTATAAAGGAGAAACGAATTCTATTTTATTACTATTATTGTAACTCATTTTGTTAATTTAATAGAAACCAATTATGGTGCCAATATATATACTTTGTGTCTCAGACTGATATAAGTAAAGTAAAGTATCTTTTTATATTTATTTAAAGCTTTTGTCTTCTTAGATTTGTTACTTAATTATCAAGTAAAACAATTATAAAATATTTCTTTTCACTCATGAAACGTTTACTAATTAAGAATTGTATATAAACAACACATCAAAAATGGCTATTAGAAATGTTGGATAATTGGTGGCTTCAGCAAGACAGCGATACCAACTGCACAAACGGAAGAGTTACATCTGGTGGCTACTAAAATACAGGGATGCCATCTGTGTACACAGAAGAATTACATACATTGACCACAAAAAAACACCACCTGCATAAAAGTGAAAGAAATATATTCGTTTGCTTAATAAACAATACACAACTGGAGGAAGGCATGGCTATATTAAGTTGCATAGAAGACATGCCGGAAAAGGTGTGGGCATATAAGAGACAAGAGCCTAGCAGTTTCGGGATGCATAGGTGTCCAAAACTGTTATTTAACATGTCTGATTCTTGATCTGACAGAAAGCGACCGGCTAGCAAATCCAACGAGGCTTTGTCTCCCATCAATTCTTGTTTGCGCACTCAGACATCTTTAACTCTTACTCACTTTACTCATTCTTCGCAATTAAAAAATAAAGATATACCATTATATTTTGAAAACAAGTATTTGTCGTCTTTCCGTTTATCACATCAGCAATATACTACATAAGCAGTTGAGATGATGTGCAGAATACAAAGATTCGAGAAACCAAGCTAAAAGAGGTGCTTCAACAAGTTAATAGAGAGTTCTCGTTTTTATTCATAATGAAGTTATAAAAACTGAATCATCATATTTAGTTTAATGTCTTTTTTACATGCTGGCATGTGTTGGACGACTTTTAGAAATTGACTTCCAAACTAAGCTATATCTAATCAGGTATTTATCCTCCTTTCTCTCAAATCCATCCTTATTACTTCCTCCTATATTTTCCTTGGCGATCACCTGTTGACTGACCCTACTACCTCAACTGTTCTACATCTACTGATCCAAGAACCATCATCTATTCTTTCAACGTGGCCATACCATCAAAGTCTCCTCTTCTGCACACATCTTATATTGTGAAAATTTGATCTTCCTCTGAGGCCACAGATCTAAGCCTGTCTTTTAGACGCACATTATATTCCCGTAAATTATAATGAATTTGTGTTTGGTCATAATTTGTTTCTCATTACTTCTGCCAAGGAGGTTATGTTTTGCCTGATGCTTTACTTAGCAACAGTTGCTTAAAATAAAAAGCTTAAACGTGTATATTTCATAAGAAGACAAAGTAAGGTCATAACTTTAGTCAAAATGTTCTTTCTTCTTTGGGTCATTGAACAAAATGGCTAATTTGGTTGCATCTCAAATATCATTAAGTTACATCTGTCAATGATCTTTGAAGAGCAAAGTATTTAAAATCAACCAATACCATTGTTGGGATTACTGTTTTCCTAATATGTAGAGTCTCAGATAACATGACGATGGGGTGATTGCCGATTGGTTGATTCAGCCACGTTGTCACCCAGATAAAAGGGCATGATTCGCAAGTCTTTTCTCCCTTTTTTGGTTGACCATTAAGAGGGGCAACATGTTTGCCAAATCCCTCCCTCTTTTCCCCTTTTTGCTTTAATCATAAAAGTGACAACATGAGAATAGAGAGTATTGATTTACTCCTCTCCAGGAGTTAGGCACAAGGCCAGTTTTAATCTTACTCCCACAAGTAAGATGTGACCCAAGGTCGGGTCGGCAAAATGGGGTTTGAAAAGCCAGCGCCCGAGAGGTGAGCACTCTAGCCATTAAAAATTGCCTGAGCAGCCCCGTCGGCATTCCCCAGTAGGGGCGCCTCAGGCAGTAAGCAATAAACTTACTCCTCCCCAAAGAGGGAAGGCGAAGCCTGGTAGGGTGGACCTCCTAGAACTGCACAGGACAGACCCATAGACAGGCATCAATCAAGCCCCGAAGGCCAAGACAATACCAGTCTATGGGGTGCAGTATCCATCGGAACAGATACTACACTTTGGTCTTAGCCAAAAGGCCAAGTTCAGGTTGACATGAGCATAGAGAGTAGGAGGCAATAAGAATTGCTAGGGGAAATATAAGGTATTTTCCCATAGCAATTCTCATTACCTCCTCCTCACTCTTCCTCACGCACATAGCTCACTCCCACTACTTAACTCCTGCTCTTTTCCGACCTTATATCTTCTCTCGACCCTTTTCTCTCCTTACAGACTTCACCTACCACTTTCGCAACATACAGCTTCTACTCACATTTTCTCCCACTCCCTCTTTGTCTTACACCCTCTCCCCTCCCTGCATAACCTTCCACACTTTACTGTATAAAAGTTTCATTTCTGTCCAATCAAACTTATTTACACCAAATAAGCATGGTCCTACGAATTGACCGAAATATTTTTATTTTGCTTTAGTGATGTGTTTGTGATCTTATTTTTACTTGTCTGTTGTCATTCTTATCCACTATTTCATATACTAATATTCTTCTTTGTTTGAAAGTTTTATTTCATGTTTTAAATTACCTCATATATATATATATATATATATATATATATATATATATATATATATATGTGTGTAATAATATAAAAAAGAACAATTTTTTATATAGTTCAAGTCGATTTTTATGAGAATCAATTTCCAAATGAAAATGAAGCTCAATAGTCAATATGATAACTTGGATGTTATTCAAGTATGCTGCGTATTTTTTGTAAATTGACATTACATCACAGTCAGTATGATATAATTCTGATCTGTCATGTTATATATATATATATATATATATATATTAGCCTGACGATTCCCTATTGATATGAAACGTGGTAACTTCTGTGTAGCTTAATTGCCATAAATATATTTTCATAACTTAGTACCTACCTCTACTTACGTATCGAGCACTGTTGAAGTAAATACTGAAAATAGATACATAAAAGATTATATCTCCCTATAACATTTTATGTAGATACATGAAATAAATTATATATATATATATATATTATGTATGTGTGAGTGTGGAGGTAATGTGGGAATATTGATGAAAAGAAGGGATGCCCCAAACAGGCAAAACAAACAAGCAAAATAAATTCTTGTTTCTGAAATCTTACTTTTCAATAAACTTCAAATAATTTTTCTTTTTGTAGCATCAAAGATAACGCGTGTAATGTACCTGAAACTCTAACAGCGTTGCAATGTACGAAGAAAACTGGTAAAAAAAAAAAATCTAAAAATATTCTGCTTCATGTTTTTCAGAAAGAAAAACATTCTTTTAAATGTCAAATATTAAATTTTGAATGAATACTGATGTGGCAATTTATTTTTGAAAGATATTTTGTGTACAATTTGCAGATTTTAAGAAAATCACACATTTGTTATTTCTTGTGTTAAATACAAGAAATAATGTGAATGTATAATAAATCTTCATTGGCACAAAAGAAGATACTTTTTAGTTTCCGTGGGTTTCTTGTCGGAAGCGTTCGGCTATCCTACGCAAACGACCGAGAGATGACGAGCCGATTTGTACCAGACGACAATTTTGATACAGTGCTGCGTCCTATGATTTTAATGTTTTGCTTGTTTTGTTTTTTTTTTGTTGTTAGGGTTTAGGGGTAAAAATATTTATTTGATAACAGTAATTTCGCTCTGTTTTGCTTGTTTTATTTGTTTTGTTGTTTAAAAAATTTCTTGCAAATATAACTAAAAATTATAGGACGCAGCAACATATCAAAATAACAAAAAATATTTATTTGATAACAGTAACCTCGCTATGTTTTGCTTGTTTTGTTTTTTTTGTTGTTTCTTTTAGAAAATTTATTGAAAATATAATTTAAAATCATAGGACGCAGCACCGTATAAAAATTGTCGTCTGGTACAAATCAGCTCGTCATCTCTCGGGCGTTTGCGTAGGATAGCCGAACGCTTCCGACAAGAAACTCGCAAAAACTGGGTCAAGATCGATATAAGTACCCAAAAGAAAAATAACTGTCATCTCTAAATATTTCACAGTTTCGTTTCTTTCCAGCATAGTGCCTACTCAGAGAAATACTGAATATATTTGGTTTTGGAGCACAGGTTCGGCACTGTCTGCAAAGCTCCAAACCCTGTCGCATTGCTGCAGTGTTGCATCCCTGTGTTTGTTTAACAAGTACTTCCACGACATTTGGTCCAATGTACTTACTCTACTTGTTACCCTCAATGTAAATACCCCCAACCCACCCGACTAGCAGCAAAATCATACCCCTTCATTGTATAAGTCCTTACATAGCGGAAGATTTTCTACTCTAATAGCTTATTTCCTTGGACTGCTTGCCTTTGGAATTCCCTCCCTGTTCATTGTTTCTCCGACTGTACCAACATGTAGAAGATTAAATTCCATGTTAACTTGCTGCCCAACTCCCCACCCAGGTTGCTCTCCTATAAATCTGGCCCTATCACAGTAGCCCCTTATGCTTCAATGGCAATATGTCTTGTTCTTGATGAACGAAACTAAAGAAAAAAGTATTTTAAATACTCGACTTTGGCTTATAAACTTAAAAATGTCCATTCGACTGTAATTTCTGACTTTAATTAAAAAGTTTCAAAATGACATTATAATTTTTTACGAATTCTATTTTTTTCTAATATACTAATACACATTGTCTCTGTTTCAATATATAAATAGCTATTCCTTTATCGATAACACTAAGAGAAGTACTTCAATATATATTCAAGTGAATGCTGACATCAATCACCAGCAGCTGACTGATGTATTAGTATTTTTTGTTTTTCTTGGAATTTAAATTTTGGCTAGATTCATGCATATGCGTAGAGGTTGGAATAGAAACCCAGGAAGCTTCCAGAGCTCTGCTAAAACATTCCTCCTTAAGTATATCCCTCGTTAGGGACCTCGTAGACGAGTAGTGCCAGCTAGAACACTATTTCACAATGGAAGAAAATCAAAGACATTACGTTGTATCTTTCGAGCGAAGCCTACTTAAAGTTCAATAAAAAGGGATTTCCGAAGTATAAAATTCCTCTTCTATCTCTTGCCAACAGTGACATTCGAGTAAAAGAAACGCCCATGTTGATTTATGTGCTGCGAATGTCCGTCCAGCAATCGTAGATGTTGGTGACCTTAAGAAGAAGTTAACCACAAGCGCATCTGGCCATCACAAAAGATAACGGTTTTCTGTTTTATTTGTGGGGTAGAATCACTCTCCAATGCGCACGTCAAACTGATTTACAGGCACTCAATTCAGCACAGGTATTTCCGCTCACAAGTATATTTGAAAGTAGATGCCTATAATTATTTTTAGTCCTAATATTCGGTTCTTAAAATACCGCTACTATTTCTTCTCCTCTCGGACATTCTGAAAACACAGACATGATACCTTAATACATTATGCAACAGTCAAATTTATTTTTTTCTTACTGAAAGGTTGGAAATCACAGAACTCGTAATTCTTAAAGACTTTTTTTTAGCAATCAGAAAATATATCAGGTTTTTCAGAAAATACTACTTTTTTTTTTTACTCAATTTTGAAAAGTTAGTTTAAGTTGTTATCTTTGTAGTGTTTTAAACATTATTAAAAAGTTTTAGGTTGCTATTTTTGCAGTGTTTTGTACATTTACAAAAATTTTATGTTGCTATTTTTTGATGTGTTTCATACATTTTTTAAAAGGTTTTACGTTGCTATTTTTGCAGCATTTCATACATTTTAAAAAGTTTTGCTTGCTATTTTTTTAGTATTTCATATATTTAAAAAAAGTTTTAGGCTTTTATTTTTTTACTATTTCATGTATTTTTTAAAAAGTTTTAGGTTTTTATTTTTGCAGTGTTTCATACATTTTAAAAAGTTTTAGGTTGCTATTTTTGCAGTGTTTCATACATTTAAAAAAAGTTTTCGGTTGCTATTTTTGGCAGTGTTTCATACATTTTAAAAGGTTTTATGTTGCTGTTTTTGGCAGTGTTTCATACATTTTAAAAGGTTTTATGTTGCTATTTTTTGCAGTGTTTCATACATAAATCTTTTTTATAGGGTACCCAATTTTTAAGCGTACGATATTTTAATGAACGAAAGTTGCAAAAGAAAATGTGTATACTTTTCTTGCATTAGTTCAAACTCTGTCATGAATGATTCCCAGTCTTAAACAAAAACAAAAAAAACAAATTCAGGTTTCAAGGAGTGCAGACTGGGAAAATACAATGGCTAAGATTGAACAACAATGGCCAACACAGGAGATGGAAGAGAGTTCTTGTATTTAAAAAAAAGAAAATACTTTCAAAGTTAGTTTCGAAAATTCTGTTATGGTAAAGAGATTTTGGGAGATGAAGGTAGAGGACGACCATGCATTCTTTACAATGAACGTTTGACAGCAACTGTTGAACAAAACTCACATCAAGGTGTCAGAGAAATGTCAAAATTAATTTCGACAGTCGTAAATTGACGTTGCATGCAATAGCAAAGGGTTTGAAGATATCAGAAAGAGTAGATGGGCTCTGCCTATCGCCCGGCCTTTGCACTCCTTTGTCTATTAGCCAGGTGCAGAGGTACTAGCACAGGGACACCTCAAAGACACCTAGTGCTTGACCTAACTAGGACGATGAACGCCGTCTCTCTTTCTCGCTATCTGGGCAACTTGGGGAAAAAGTTTTGTCATTAAGTCTCATATGACTAGTCTGGGTCGCTCTTGTTCTGACAGGTAGAGGTTAGACGGCTTATCTGGCTGCTGTTTCTGACTGGTAGTACAGGAGCCTTAACTCTTAGGTAGTTCTAAGAACGGTTGCTTTATCAACAGTTGTATAATATCGTGGGTAACTGTACGTGCCATGTCGCGCATGGAAAGGAATCACACAGTTATCACTGGTGGGCTTTTCCGAGGCCACAACTCCCATGGATCAAGTTTTGACTAATGGTCTGGTTTTGTGAGCTAATTGGCACAAAACAAGCACCTACTTTGCCCTCCCCACTCTATCTAAAACCAACATGACAGTACAAAGAAAAAGAAACAAACCTAAACCAGACACCTACTAAAAAAACTTCTTCGCCTCCACCAATATCCGGGAGCTTAGAACCAACATCAATGGCGTAGAAACTTTTCTCCTAGTAAACTTCCTGGATATCCTAGGACTAAGTGAAACAAACTACAATCCTCAATCTCCTCACGCCATTTTGATATGATTGAATACCTACGCTACCGTAAAGACTGACAAACATACGCACGGGATAGGAGTTTATGTTCGGAACACTCTCCCCTTGTTTCTCTGACTGTACTGATATGCAGAAATTTAAAACTAATGTGAACAAGCATTTCGCTGCACAGCTCCCAATTTAGGACGACACCCTAAACTTTCACCCTAATTCTCAGTAGCTTCTTACGTCTACAGTGGCAACTTGCCTTGTTTGGGGTGAACTAAGTTTTTTAAAAAAGTGTATTCACCATTTTGCATAAATATTTGTCGACGAGAAATCTGTGTTCAAAATGGGTGCTGAATTTGCTCACAATCGATCAACAATAATATGTTGACGATTCAGAGGATTGTCTGCATTTGTTTCAACTCAACAAAAAGATTTTGCATCAATATGTGGGAATGGATGAAACATGGATGCACCACTTTACTCCGCAGTCAAATCAAGTCAACAGAGTTAACAGCAGCAGGTGAAAGTCTTCCGAAGCGACCACAGATGCAAACATCAGCAGGCAAGGTTTTGGCTTCCATATTTTGGAATGTGCCAGGTATTTTGTTCATTAATTACCTTGAGAAAAAAAACATCTTTAGCGAAGATTATATAGCTTTATTAGTGCGTTTAAAGGAAGAAATTGCTAAAAGAAACGACCACAAATCAAGAAGACAAAAGTGCTATTTCTCAAAGAGAACGCACCGTGTCACAAGCTGATTGCAACAATGGCAAAACTACATGAATTACATTTCGAATTGTTTCTGCACTAAACCTATTCTCCAGATCTGCTTCCCTACTGACTACTGGCTATTTGCAGACTTCAAAAGAATGCTCCTGGGAAAGAGAGTTAGCTCCAATGAAAAGTGATATTAGAAACATATTTTGATATCTAAAAAAACCCACATCGAATTGTGTTGGAAATGCTAAACCAGACATTCGCGTTTCAATGGTTTCAGATTCTACTATCGGTAGAAATTAAAAACTAACATTTTTTATGCTGTTCACATAGATAAAAAAAAGAAGTAAAAATAGAAACTGTTTATTCACCTTTAACAATTTTTCTCGAGTATGAAAATAGAAAGGAAAGAAAGTGGGTAGCTCGTCATCATCATCGTCGTATTTAGCTTAACACTCGTTTTAACATGCTAGCATGTGTTGGACGGCTTTAAGAAATTGACTTCCAAACTAACCTATCTCTGGCAGGTCTTTATTTATCCCTCAGGTCCACTTTTATCACTTCCTCCCAAGTTTTCCTTGGCCTTCCCCTGTGAACTAAACCTACTTCCTCAACTGTTCTACATAGAGAAGAAAAGTTGCGTGAGAGAGAATAAAGTATTTACAGAATATTACATGATAATTGGGATATATGACAGAGTATATAAGAAATTGTTTGGCAAAACATTTCAATAAAAACTGTTTCAAAATATGCAATTTTTTGTTTAGTTTCCAATTTATCAAATGAACAAGGAAAACAGAGAACACTTAAGAAAATTTAGAAAATATAACTATGGTAACTGAAAAACAGAAAGGTATGGACCAATATGTCGTCTCTGTGGATGATAAAGTACTTGTATGATACTATGGATTGCCTGCCCCCCCCCCCCCACAGCCGAGGATATGGAAAATGTTAAGTTAGGAAATAATTCACAATAGGAAAAAATGATTAGGAAGTAAGATAAGTAAGCGACATGGGTGGGGGGTCGAATTCATTAAACTCTCCTGACAAAATGGTGTCCTGGCAGTTAGTTGTTAGCTTCTGGGTGGCCGGATGACGATAAGCTGAGAAAAAAAGCGGATGTAGCTAGTTCCGGTGATCAGCCGAGAGTAATGGAGAAAATGACTGGACATTTAAGATTTCCACTTGAAAGTAGATCTATTTAAAAGACGAGCAGATCAGAGAGTCGTTCGAGTAGACCGTGAGATCGGCTTGAGGAGATCGACGAGAGAGTCTAAGAGTCAAGGACAGGAGAAGAATCTTTTTTTTTAATGGAAATCGCTCCAGACAAGGCATGAAGCCCATTGATGTAAGAAGCTAAAAGAAAAATAGTACTTCAAGGTCAAAAACTAGCCAACGATAAGTGTTAGATGGATAGATTCCGACCCAGAAAACAACAATTCTTTAGGGTTTGTCTTGCGTGTATAATTGACTGATGTTTGTATGTGAAAGTGCAAAGGTTAAGGCCTTGTCTAGGGTGTCTTTTGTTATGGATGGGTAGAAGTCTACTATGTCTAATTGTGTGAATTTGCATCGGTGTTTATCCTGTATGTTATGGAACCAATTTAGGACTGAATTTGTATTGCCCCACAGACTTAGTTTTGTTTTTTCCTTTGTTTTATTAACTATATTTTTAACAATTGATTTACTTCCTAGTTCGCTTTAGCTGGGTTGCTTAGTCTGCAGGTGGGTTTTTTTCTGAAGTTATCTTTGTGGTCTTTTAAAGTAACAAAGGCCTATATATATCTGCATGCGTGAATACATATCCCTGTGCACACATACACATATGTGTAAAAGCATACATTCAAAGTTTGCAACTGGTATAATGCCTCTTGACTCAAAGTTTACTTCAAGTCCTGTTAAGCTGCTGTATTAATGTATGCACTAAAGCCCTTGCCGAAAGGTATGTTTTTTTAACATAGTTCACCACTGTAGACGTAAGGGTCTACTGAGAATTAGGGTGTAAGTTTTTTTGGAGGGTCATCCTAATTTGGGAGCTGTCTAGCGAGATGTCTGTTAACCTTAGTTTTAAATTTCTGCATGTCAGTACAGTCGGGAAACAGGGAGCGAGTTCCAGGGGCCGGCACCATGAGGTAAGAAGCTATTTGAGTAGAAGACTCTCCGGCATCTAGGGACCTCCACAGTGAATGAATGGGATTTAGCTGAGTGTCGGGTTGGTCTAGTGTATTTACGTTGAGTGAGGACTACAGCAGCAAGTTCATCGGAGCACACTCCATTGAAGTACTTGTAAAACAAGCACAAAGATGCAACATTGCGGTGATGGGACAGGGGCTGGAGATTGGTAAGATATTGATGGATCTATTAAGTTGGCAACTCTTTTTTGGACCTTGTCTAAGAGGGAGAGACTAGTGGATGCTGCACCAGCCCACATGTGGCAACAATATTCCATGCATAGGTAGATGGTGGCTTTGTAGAGATATAGGATAATGTCAGGTGTGAGACGTTTACTAGCACAGTAGAGGGAGCCCACCTTCTTTGCAGCATTGCCAATGTCTTCAATGTATTTATTCCAATTCATGTTACCTGTGAATGTTAGGCCAAGGAGTTTGAATGTTGAACTCTCAGGTAGGGTGTGATTTGCCATGGCAATCGGTGGTTGAAGAGATATCTTGTAGTTATCGAGGGAAAGGAGCTTTG
Organism: Sepiola atlantica; assembly: GCA_963556195.1. NCBI lineage: Eukaryota > Metazoa > Mollusca > Cephalopoda > Sepiida > Sepiolidae > Sepiola > Sepiola atlantica. Next base: position 26,659,479 of record OY744516.1, on the reverse strand, counting down.
TCTTTGCAGAATTAAATGTTACCATCCATTCATGACCCCAATCCACTATATCCTGAGGGTTATTTTCTAAGGATTTAGCTATTGCTTCGGATATGTAAGCATCCATTTTACCCACATGAAGAGAGTAAAGTGTGGTGTCGTCAGCAAATATACTAATCTCAGACTCAATGACATCAGAGAGGTCGTTTATGAAAATCAGGACCAGTAAAGGTCCAAGGATGGATCCCTGAGGTACACCAGCATTTATGTTATGTTGCTTAGATAAACGGCCATCGAGGACAACCTGGACCTTTCTTTTGGTTAGGAATGATCTAATTATATTTAGTAATTGCCCAGTAATACCATATGAGTGAATTTTTAAGAGAAACCCTTTATCTCAGACTTTGTCAAAGGCTTTGGATATATCAAGCACTACTGCTCTAGCTTCACCTGCCTTGACCAGAGATGACCGTTAGGATATCTGCAGTAGATTTAGCTTGTCTAAATCTTACTGGCAGTCAGAAAGAAGTTTAGCATTAACTAGGTGCTGGACTATCGCTAGATTGATTAAGGATTCAAAGATTTTAGCAAATATTAGGAGTAGACTGACTGGGCGGTAGAATTTTTAAAGACTGGTACCACAGAAGCAATTGTCCAGCTATCAGGAAAGCAAGATTCAGCAAGGCATTTTTTGTAGAGTTTGGAGAGGACAGGGGCCAGTTCAGCAGAGCATTTCTTTATTACTATTACTTGTTGATCAGGCCCGTAAGTTTTGGAGGTGTCAAGGTTTTTTATGATGTCCCTGACCAGAGATTGGGTGATGATCAGATTTTCAAGCGTGGCTTCAGTCTGCAATGACCATTTAGGGAGAGGGTGATTTTCTGATTCTAAAGTGGAGTTTGAGGTGAAATGCTGGGCAAGTAGTTCAGTCTCATCAACTGCCATGCAAACAACATCATTGTGGTTTGATAGCAGGGAAATTGTTGATTGCCTATTGTTAACCACACTATTGTAGATTTTATGAACCCAGACTTCCCACTATCGTTGAAAAAGCAATTGAAGTCTATCTGTTTTGTTATGAAAACTGACAGAGCTTGAGATCTAATAGCATTAATTATATAAATTCTTTTTTTGGTTGTTGTTGATAGTTCTAAATTAAATCATAATAGAATCAAATTTATTGGCAAAAAATAGCAAAGTGCAACAAGCCATGTAAAAAGACAATGTCTTCTATTTAAAAAAAGTGTCTATGGTACATCTTTTGTTGTGTCATACACTTTGCGCTGGGGTGAAAAACTCCTCGAAATTCCAGTTGATTATGTTCTACACAGAATAAGGTCCTGTCGCATTCTCCACTGCTCAACTGAGGGGTAATTATCCAAAGATCAGCAGCTAGATGCATCGAACACTATCTTAAACTGCTTGGACGTCTGCAGGCTGACCACTGATTCTGGCAGCTTGTTCCATGGTGCAGCGACCCGAACTGAATAAAACTTCCAACAATTCAGCTGAAATTGTCTCAGATACAGTTTGTGAGTTTCCATCAAGCCCTCTCTGTTAAGCTGGCATGAAGAAGAGGTCACTAGACATATTGTAGCTACCATGCATTATCTTAAAGGCAAGGATGAGGTTGCCATGCAGCCGCCTATGCTCCAATCATTGTTTGTAACACTTTGCGTGGAGCCCATGAATCATCCGTGCTGCAAGATTCTGAACTCACTCCAGGAACTTGATATCCTGAACAAAATAGGAGAATGAAGCTTGGAGTTGGTGCAATGATAGTGGTGCAGTGCTTGTGACAATGATGGTGGTGCAGTGCTTGTGACAATGATGGTGGTGCAGTGTAAATTGAGGACTTGGCATGCTCTGTTCAAGTATTGTCGGCGATATCAAGAAACGCATAAATCCAGCTAGGTGTGAAATAGTAGGGTAGACTTTCAACCCTTGGCAGGCCAACTAATTGAGAAGGGATTAGTTTAGTTTAGTTGTTTTGTTTTACGGCATATCAACCCTTTTCCGGTTATTTAATGCCGAATCAGGTCATTTTGGGTAAAAGATTTTATGCTTCAAGAACTTTATATTCTTAAATATTTATTCATGATGTTTGGTTTGTTTTTTTTGTACAGAAAAATGTTGTTGTTTTTAGCTTTGCAGAACATGATTGAATTTGCAAAGGGAATGGTAAAAACAATGACATCAATGTTTGGTGTATTTTAGATCAGGATGCCCGTATCTTCAGACAACCTGATCTGGTAGCACCAGGAGTTTAGAAGTGAACTCTATAATACCACCTGTGACTAGGTTAGTCCTCGGCACATGACACACTGTGCACATGTACATACATTACTTACCTGGTGGAGTGAGGGGATCTTGATCGTCACAAAACACAACCTACTAAAAACAAATTCATGTGTGCAGTTGTCTGATAATTTAGAACTCTCATAATACTATAGTAACTGACTGGGATTAGTTATGACTATTGCATGAATAATAGAAATAGTAATAGTACTAATATCAGTTCTATGACTATTTCATACCGTCAAATTATATTCTAGACGAACCATGTCATTTTACTCAATAAAGCGACAGTAACTTTATTTGAGTGGCAATGACACAAGAAAATCGAATCAAACTGAATTTCTTCTTATCTTCCGAAACAAGGATTCTTAAATTGTCCAAGAAGTTACAAAACGAAAAGAAAATATTCCATCTGCTTGACCAACTGGACGGAATGGAAGATTTCTTTGAGAAATGATTGCGTCAGATTACTTTCATAAGAACCATCTGGTTTGCAAATGAAATCAAGGCAAAAATGGTGAATGTTTTGGATTTTTCTTGTCATCGTTCCATTTTGTAAGCCAATCGAATTAGTATAATCATTTCTTCTTTTTGCAACTTCTATCTCCAAGACCCTCGGAACATATTTCGAAAGACTAATGCTGGACACGCTGCATAAATTGTGCAGACACATTGCGGCAAATTTACCTCAGATGTAACGCTTGAAAGTGAAGATGGTTAATTATTGGCTAAAGTGGACGAGATATTTTCGGAGAAGTGAACCCAGAAATAGTAGTACCCAGGGGGGATTTGTCCATTCATTGTCATCAGTGGCATTGATGTGAGACAGAGAGTTGCGGCTGGAAATTAGAAAGAATGGAATGTCCGGAGGAAGTTAGTGGTCAGAAACTGTTTAAGAGAAGAAGTTGTGAAAGTAATTTGTATTTGGCTTGACTGATGTCCATTTTGTAGAAGGCGAACGGGTCGGGGAAGGGGTTGTGTGGAAAATAAATTAATGGGTAGAAGAGTGATGGAATGAGGTAATCTAATAGGTTATGAGAAGAAAGTATGAAATCACCCAAGAAGTGTTTGTGAAGAGAGGGACGGAATTATGTGATGAGAAGAAATAACTATAAAGTGAGCAGAAAGAGAGAGAGTAAATGATAGAGAAAAAGAGAGTGTGACACAGTGAGAGTGAGTGAGTGAGAATGAGAGTTAGAGAGATGGAATAAAGAAATAAGAACTGTAAAGTGAGCAGGAGGAGAAGGGGGAAGAGAGAAAATGAGAATGAGTGAGAATGAAAGTGAGTGAGAGTGAGAGGAAATGAGAGTGAGTGAGTCAGTGAGAGAATGAGAGTAAGAATAAAGTGAGTGAGAGAGAATGAACGTGAGTGAGAATGAGAGTGAGAATGAGAGACAGTGAGTGAGAGTAAAAGTGAGAGTGAATGAGAAATGAGAGAGAGTGAGAGCGAGATTATTTCTTCTATTTGAAGGCCAATTTTTATTGCTATTTTTTTTTCTTTGGTGCAGTTCTTTGTAATTTGGTTTGGATATGGTATTGTATTCTGGGTTTAGTGGGCATGAATTTAGCTTTATATAGTATTGTAAGGCTAGTTTCTGTCTTAGGGTTAGAGGAGCTTCATGTGCTTCTATATACAAACTTTCAACAGCAGATATTTGAAGGCTCCCAGCACCAGTCGCAGTCCTTGGTGGTGAACAGTTTCCAATGTTTTTAGGTACGATTTTCAAGTGGATTGATAGATAAAGCACCATTTGTCTAATTTTGAAATGCCAATCTAAATAGAGCAGTAATAAATCCAATATTGTTGACAATACAACCTAGTTTAGGAGAATGGAAGCAGAGCTGTAGAAAGTCACAAAGAGAAGAAGTCATCTTTTCTTAGCTCCGTATTGGGTACACAAAAGCTATGCCTTCATTCCTGCTTTAGCAGAAGGAGCTACCATGGTGTGCGACTTGTCAAGTGCCATACACAGTGAAATACTTTATGTGAGAATGTGTTGATTTTGCTTCCATTCGATGAAAATACTGGTACTATGAAAGACACTATTTAAAGATATCAGAGTAGAAAACATGATGTCCTTTCTGAAAATGGTGGGTTAATACCCAAAATTCTAATATCTATGAGTTCAATAAACCAAACTTCCTGAGGAAAAATTAATCAATTGCAGATTGTTAACTCAAAAAATTCACACACATAAAAGAAATGCAAGTGTACACCAAAGATCGATCTTTGGAGCTTTATTGTTCCTGATTTTCATAAACGACCTCTCTGATGACATTGTGTCTGAGATGGGTATATTTGCTGACGACATCATGCTCTACTCTCGTCATGTGGGTAAAATGGACGTGCACATATCTGAAGCAATGGCTGAATCCTTAGAAAGTGACCTCCAGTCTGCAGTGGAATGGGGTCATAAATGGATGGTAACATTTAATGCTACTAAGACAAAGCTCCTTTACTTCAATAACTACATCTGGGCTGGTGCACCATCTACTAGTTTCTCCCTCTTAGACAAGGTCTAAAAAAGAGTCTTTAATCTGATAGGTCCCTCACTATCCACCAAGCCCATGTACCATCGCCACAATGTTGTATCCTTGTGCTTGTTTTACAAATACTTCAATGAAATATGCTCTGATGCACTTGCTGCTCTGGTGCCCATTCGATGTGTATACACTCAACCAACCTGACAATCAGCCTAAATCCCATCCATTTACTGTTGATGTCCCCAGATGCCTTCTACTCCAATAGTTTATTTCCTTGAGCTGTTAACTTTTGAAACTCCCTCACTGTTCCCCGACTGTACCGACATGCAGAAATTTAAAACAAAAGTGAACAAGCATTTCACTGCACAGCTCCCAATTTTGGATGACCCCCTAAACTTTCCCTCTTATTCTCAGTAGCCTCTTACGTCTACAGTGGCAACTGGCCTTGTTTGGGGTGAACTAAGTTTTTAAAAAAAACTCATCATTGCTTTGATCAATTTTTATTTCCAATTAGTGAATTTCACGATTCAATCAATCAAAATGTTAACTTGTTATTTACTTATTTTCTCGCATTCTGATTGGATAAGCGCTTTGTCATTTTTCGTCCGTCTATGTAAACATCCGGAAACTACCGATGCCAAGTTTATTTTAACTTGGGGCCTAATTTGGACAAGTACCTTAATTTCAGTGACGCACAGGCTGTGTTTGTTATATATATAGTGTTAAAATTTAACAGGCCCCTATTTTTGGGTGGTCTTTAGGCTAAACATCTTAGCAGAATGACCATACTATCAGAAGGATATAGGATAGCAAAACTCACTTGTAGAATGCTTGTCTAAGACATGTACAGATAACGACTTCGTATTTCTCATCTGAGAGTTTTGGCATTGATTTCTATTTATTCAAGGAAGCCTAAGAAAAACAGAAGAACATTCTTTTTGCGTTGAGGTTTCTTCACAATATTTATTCATAATATTTGTTTCTTTCTTTTACAAAACGTTAATATTAATGTATTTATGTTTTCATGTGATTTGTTTGGGAATATTTGTTTTGTTTTTAGTTTGACATCCATCCATCGGGATGAAAATGTCAACAATAAATTTCAATTTTTATTTTCCTTCCTCTCTCTTCCCTCCATCCCTCTCTCTCTTTCCTCCCTCACTCTCCCCTTTTTCTCATTCTCATCATTATCTCCCCTCTTCCTCCCTCATCGTTCTCTCTCTCTGCTTACTGTATAGTTCTTTCTTCTCATCTCTTAATTCCGTCTCTCTCGCCGAGTCTCACTCTCATTTTTTAAATTTGATCTGATTAGGGATCTGTAGAGTTTCATAAAGCTATCTTCATTAGCTCCCCAATCGTTGTGAGCCACGACTCGTAATAATTGTAGTGCTTTATAACATTTCTCTTTAAAGTAGTTTATGTGTGGAATAAAGTTCAGATTTTTATCAAAGACTAGTCCTAAAAATTTATATTGATTTACAAGTAGGATGTTTTTCCCTTCAACTTGTAGGTTGGGATTTTTATGTAGCTTGCGCTTGTTACAAAAATGAATACATTTAGTTTTTGGTTTTTGAAATTTTAAAACCGTTTTTGGTTCCCCAGTTGTTTATTTTATTTATATAGTACTGTAGCTTTCTTTCTATCAAGTGGATGTATGCGGATCGATAGCTTATGGAGAGGTCATCGACGTATAAGGATCCACTTATGTCGGGGGTAATTTCCGTAGCTATGTCATTTATTTTTTATATTAAACAAGGTTGTTGATAGAATGCTGTCTGTGGTACACCTTCTGGTTCTTTTGTCTCTGATAAAGTTGATCCCGTTCGGATTTTAAAACTTCTATTGGGTAAACAGTTAGAGATGAATAAAGGTAATCTAGTCCGATATTGTGTAGATCTCTTAGAATTCCATGTTTCAATGTTGTCTCATAAGCCTTTTAAAGGTAAAAAAGATACTTGTTACATGTTGAACCCTTATAAAGGCTTGTCTAATGTAGCTTTCTAAATTGGTTAAATAATCAAAGCATCCACAATTTTTCCGGTGGCCACATTGTATGTTACTAATTAGATTGTTTTGAAAAACCAAGTTAATCTATTATTAACCATTCTTTCAAAGGTTTTACAGAGGCAACTGGTTAAGGAAATTGGTCTACAATTGGAGGGGTTCGATGGATCTCTTTCAGTATTAGGTATTTGAATAGCTATGGCTCGTTTCCATAAGTTAGGGATGTTGCTATTAGTCCAGATATCATTAAAAATGTCGAGGAGGTATATTAGGGAGATATCCGGTAACTGGTTGAGGAATTCGTAATGACCTGTTGTAGTATTGTGAGATTGTTTTAGAGAGTTGTATAATTCTGATAGGGTGAAAAGTTGGTTATAGTTTTCACAGTTGTCAGATTTGAAATTTAGTTTCTTCTTTTCCTCAATTCTTTTTATGTTTTGGATTTTTCGGCTATAGTTAGCAGGAGACGAGTTTGGGGAAAAATGTTGAGCCAATGTGTTTGCGATTTCATTGGGGTCAGTAATTATTATGTTTTAGTGGATTGTTTTTGTTTTTACTATTAATCTTTCTAATAATATTCCAGACAGTCTTTGTATTCGTATTGATATTTATTTGGGACACAAAGTCTCTCCAAGAAGAGCATTTTGCTTCCTTTATTGTTTGTCGTGCTATTGTTCTGTACTTTTTTAAGGAGTTTACATTTTCTGTAGTGGGTTATAGGTTGCATTTACAGAGGGTGAATCGGTGCAATCTGATTGCTTTTTTGTAGTCATCATTGAACCAAGGTTTATTATATATCATAGACTTGAAAGATTTAGGAATATTTTTTTTGCTATGGATGTAATTGTATCTGAACAGAAAATTACATGGTGTGTATTTCGGTATTCGAACTTTGGATAAGTAATAGTTTTCCCCAATTTGTCTTTTTTAGATTCCAGTTGAGAATTTTATCGTTTGGGCTTAAGCTTTTAAGAATTATAGGGAAGTGGTTACTTCCACAAGTATCATCATGGACTGACCAAGTAAAATCCATGAAGATGGAATGATCACATAATGACAAGTCTATTGTCGAGTGGCTGCCAGAAAAAGAACATATATAGGTTGGAGTTTTGTTGTTGTTATCAATGAGTGATTCTATGTCTTTTCCTCTTCGGTTAGTGTTTTCGCAGCCCCATATGGTGCTGTGACGGTTGAAGTAGTTAAAAAGGAGCGGAAAGTTATCCTATAGTTTCCTGTAATTTGTCTTTATTTGTTTCTATATTTAATGGGATATATATGGAGCAAATATTGATTGATTTTTGCAAAGTTACTCTGACAGCTATTGCTTGTAGGTCAGTATTTAGATTAATGTGACTATGTGTCAAATCATTTCTGACTAAGATAGATGTATCACCTGATGCTCTGAGGTCGGAATCTTTCATATAGCTGAAATGTTGATATTCTTTTAAGTCAGTTTTGTCGTCGTTTTTAAGAAAGCTTTCCTGAAGGCAGATAACGGCTGGGTTTAGGTCTGCTATCAGTAGAAGTAATTCATTATATTGGCTTTCATTCCACAACAGTTCCAATGTAATATTATATTTGGATTCATTAAGTTTAGGGTCATTTTGGGGAGTCTAGGTTTTTACTTTTCGTTCCTAGAGTCTAGTATGAGGAAGACTTTTTTGGGGAGAGTTTTTTCCCTAGGTTTTGTTAGCTGGTAGGTATGGTTTCAATTTCCATGTCGATTCTTTGGGTTGTTGACTTGTTAGATTCTGTATTTGACATATCTCTATTTTTAGAGGTTGATCGTGGTTTGGTTTTAGTGGGGTTTATTTTTGTTGGAGAATTCTTTTAATTTATTGTTTTTGTTTGCTCAGGGGGTGTATTGGTGGTACCTTTGCTTTTGTTCTTGTTATAATTTGATTTTATGTGTTGATTTTTATGGTGAGTTGAGGAATTTGTTTTATTGTGGGGGCTTTGTTTTTCAGGATCTTCCATTCCTAATATGTGATGGCTTTGTTTTTCAGGATCTTACATTCCTAATATGTGGGGGGCTTTGTTTTTCAGGATCTTACATTCCTAATATGTGGGGGCTTTGTTTTTCAGGATCTTCCATTCCTAATATATTGTAGCTGTTGTGAAGAGGAATTAGTGGATTTATTTTTATTTTCTGATTGATTTGGTTTGGTTCTGATTTGCTTTTAGTGGTTTGATCCTTATTTTGACCACTTGCTTTGATTTTAGTTGATCTCTGTTAATCTCCTTCTGGTTTGTTATTATTGAAGCTTCAATTTGATTTTTAAGTTCAGTAATTAGTTTGAGTAGGTCTTGATTTTTTGTTTGCTTAGATTGGTTTGGTTTTTGAATGACTTCTGCTTTTTGAAAGGATCCCACTATTTTTTTTGCCTCTGGGAAGGATATGTTTCTCTTGTATTTTACTTCTGTGATTTCTTTATTTTTAACAAGTTTTACATATTTTAAGGTACACTGGGTGATTTTCATGGCAGTTACAGCATTTTCCTTCGTTTGAGCATTCTTCTATATGGAAAATATGCTGAAAACGAACCTAATCATATTAGATTAGGTTCGTTTTCAGCATATTTTCCGTATACTTTGTGCCCTCTGCAAGTTTCTCTGCAGTGTCCAAATTTATGGCACTTAAAGCATCTCAAGGAGGCTGGTATATATCGGTTGACTTTTTCAATTAAATATCTAATTTTTATTTCTTTTTGTATGGTAGTGGTGTTAAAAGTATGGATATAAATATTGGTGGGTATAGATTGACCGTTTCTTTTTAAGTTGATCCGGACGTGATCTATTACTAGTTTTATTAAAGCAGTTTTAATTTCTTCGAATGTTGCCACAGTTAGCTCATGACTTCTTATGATACCTTTTATAATTTTTAAGTTTTTTATGAGCAAAGACTTTACATTTGAAAGTGTGGAATCTTTCCAATCCTAAAAGATTGTGTGCATTTCTGTAGTTATCTACTTTGACAAGTAGGTTTCCGTTTTTAATCTTTAAAACCGTTTTAGGGTTATTTTTCGATCAGAAAAAGAGATAGTTCGCTGATTCTTTTTCCTTCTAAGGTTTCAATGACTAACAATTTTGGAAAGTTGTTTCTATCTATTTCTTCAACTGGCTTGGTTTCTCGCTCGAAGTTTGCATTAGAGTTGTCAGACACATCGGAGTGAGTTCTTTTAGTTTTATTATTATTTCTGTTTTTCTTTAGATTTTATAGTTTCTATGTGGCTGTGTTTTATTTATTCACCTTTCTTGCTCCTCACCCTCCCCAGAGCCCAAAAGTGCGAGATGTTAGAGGGAGGGGGGGGGGAAGCCCATTCGCACTTTTCATCCCAAAGATACAAGAAAGGTATACTCACTTTCTTGAGTTTCCACCATCATTTACCGATTTTCTTTTGTTTTGTCTTTCCAGTTTTGCAGAAACATCAGGTAAAAAACAGATATGTGATTTCATCTCAAAAAATTGATTGACCCTTGCCATCGCCTTCTGACACATGATTAACCTGTGTTTAAGGTAAAGGTAACGCAATATTTTTAGGTCTTGTTCCTTGGGGGTGTGGTCGACATTTTCAGGTGTAAGACTTAGGGCTTGACATGACTAGCAGATTGATCGGGTCAGACCTCTCTGACCTTCCGTCTAGCCGAAGTAAGGGCCAAAGTAGAGTGCTGCAAGGCATGTGACCATTTATGTAACAAGGCCACAGATCGCTCAGTTATCAAGATTTCGTCCTAAGACGACACGAGTCGCTACCCACGGCCAACAGATAGACCCATTTATGGGGGGGGGTAGTTTTGTTTCTTGCTTTGCAGAACATAATCGAGTTTTACAAAGAGAAAAGAAAAAACAAAAACGTTAATGTTTGGTGCATTTGGAGTCAGGAAGTCAGTAACTTTAGACAACCTGATCTGGTAGCACCAGTCAGTTCTATTTGACCCATAGATGGGAGCCTTACAGGTTCTACCACTCAAGACCAGAGTGGACCTGGGAGCAATGGCAACTAAGGAACAACTCGATATTCCCCACAGCTCCCAAGTGCGGGCCTCACCATTTGATGATTGTTTAAGGTCATACCCAGGATACTGATGGTCAGAAAAAAGTTTAGCATTAACGAGGTGACAGACTATCGATTGATTAAGGATTAAAAGATTTTAGCAAAGAGCTGGAGTACTGATGGAACGATAATTCTGAGCGTCAGTCTATCTCCAGAATTCTTGAAGACTGATACCACAGAGGCTATCAGCTATCAGGGAAGCATGATTCAGCAAGGCATTTGTTGTAGAGCTTGGAAAGGACAGGGGCCAGTTCAGCAGAGAATTGCTCTACTACTATTACTGGTATAAGATCAGGCCCACATGTTTTGGAGGTGTCAAGGTTTTTTAGGATGTCCCGGACATGAAATGAGGTAATGGTCAGGTAATCAAGTGTGGCTTCAGTTTGCAATGGGAAATTTGGGAGAGAGTGGTTTGTAGAGTCCAAAGTGGAGTTTAAGGCGAAGCGCTGGGCAAGTAGTTCAGCTTTATCAGATTTTGTGAAAACGACATCATTGTGGTTGGATAGGGGGGGAATTGTTGATTTCCCATTATTCACCACACTATTGAAGATTTTCCAGAAATCGCGAGTACGTAGTTTTTGTGACTCAATGTGTTTGCTGGTAATCTCCGTATACCTTATCTTTGCTTCATCTATTACAGTCTTACAATGATTTCTTGACGCTATAAGTTTCTGTCTATTTGTAGTTGCCTTGTGGCGGTTGAATTGTCAGAATGCTTGTTGCTTCTGAGCAATAGCAGCTGCACAGTTTGAGGTGAACCATTATGGAAAGTAGGGCATGCTGTAGAATTTTCACATAGGGAGATGTGCTTCAATGTCTGCTTTGACTCATTCGGTTACCTCATTTGTGCACTGATCAGCAGAGAGAGAACAAGTTTCACTCCATGGGGCATCATTGATGTGATCTCTGATGGATTCCCAAGCTTGCAGTATCTCGCTGTTTTGAGCAACGGCTCATCAGCTTCGGGACAAGAATTTACGGTGATATCAATCATAACCACAAGATGACCAGCGTTCCCAAGCAGGCTATGGGCATTCATCGCACACGAACTGGGCAGTGAGGTAAAGACGAGGTCGAGAAGTGAGGCTTGTTGGTCCACACAATCAGGGAGGCGGATCAGGAAAGTGACAGTTTGTGAGAGGAAGTGCACTATGGAGAAACTATACGTGGAGTTACCAGCTGCGTCTTTATAGCTTAATAATTCAAGCCAGTCACAGTGATGTACATTAAAATCCCCAAATACTTGTATTTTGGCACTCGAGTCAAATGAGAGTTCTGTATTTATGCTTTTAGAGGCAAAGTTAAACCGGGTACAATCCTGGGTCGAAGGAAGAAATATAAATAACTAACCCGGTGCTGTAAGGTAATCTAAAGCACATGTAGGCTTCATCATCTGATTCTAGTCAAGGGGAGGGGGTTCTGAACATAAACTCTAGCCCGTGTATATGTTTGTCAGTCTTTATGGTAAAGTGGGAGGTATTCTGTCATGTCAAAATGGTGTGAGGAGATTGAGGATTGTAGGTTTGTTTCACTTAGTGCTAGGATATCCGGGGAGTTTACTAGAAGGTAGGTGTCTACGTCATTGGTGTTGGTGCTAAGCCCCCGGATATTTGTGAATGCTAGCCTCAAGGGCGGAGGCGAAGAAGTTTTTTAGTGAGTGTCTGGTTTAGGTTTGTTTCTTTTTCTTTGCTGCAGCGTAGGTATTCAGTCATATCAAAATGGCGTGAGGAGATTGAGGATTGTAGTTTGTTTCACTTAGTCCTAGGATATCCAGGAAGTTTACTAGGAGAAAAGTTTCTACGCCATTGATGTTGGTTTTAAGCTCCCGGATATTGGTGGAGGCGAAGAAGTTTTTTTAGTAGGTGTCTGGTTTAGGTTTGTTTCTTTTTCTTTGTACTGTCATTTTGATTTGAGATAGAGTGGGGAGGGTAAAGTGGGTGCTTGTTTGGTGCCAATGAGCTCACAAACCAACACCATTAGTCAAAACTGGATCCATGGGGGTTGTGACCTCAGGAAAGCCCACCGGTAATAACTGTAGGGTTTTTTTCCATGCACGACATGGCACGTACAGTTACCTGCGATATAATACAACTGTTGATAGAGCAGCCGCTCTTAGCGCTACCTAACAGTTAGGGCTCCAGTACTACTAGGCAGACAAGCTGACTAACCTGTACCCTCAACCTGTCGGAACAAAGGCGACCCATATACTCTTCACGTGGGAGACAAAGGAAAGGTAGCTGACCAGCGGTCCGGAAAGACAATGTAACATATTCCCTCACCCTTAGTTACCCACTCCACTCTCTTTTTGGACATAGTGTAATCTTGATGAGAGTGTAGATATTAACTCAGACAACATTCGAAAGAGAAAGTGACTCTTTCTTGTTGTGCCTATTGACATAAACGTTATAACAAACATCTGATAGATATGCTTTTCATATTAATTCCTGGAACAAAGTGGAAGGTTGAAGAACTCTACAAAAATGGATAAAAAAAGTTAATGGAATGTTTTAACAGTAGAACAAAATACGGTTCCGATGTAAAGACGGAAATATCAGACAATTTCAACAATCATTTTGAAATATTTGCTTTGAAGATTTTTAATTTTTTGCAAATTTTTTTTAAGCAGCAATAATGGGTGATTTAAGAATTATTACAAGATGCATTTTCAGAATTCTCTTAGTTGTGAACTTGAAGTTTATATAGAATTTGTTCCTGTCTCTGTTCTTAATTCCCACGCACCAGTTTTAATGCATGTATATATATATATATTTATAACTTGCATTTACAAGATGAATGCACATTTACATAAATATGTATTCACTAATCTACACAATATTTATACATATATGTCTATCAATAAGTATAATGTAGAATTATATATATATATGTATTATATATATATGACAATATCTTTCTTTCAAAGATAATCAACTTATATTCAACCAACTCATCCCTTCCGCCTCCTAAAATCTCCATTGAACTGCTGCTACAAGCAGCCAAATTCCCTTTCTCAATTTCTGATTCTATCAGTCATAATCCGGCTGATGATGATTGTATGATTTTTTTCTGCATGTTTCGTAATCCTGAGAAAGTCTCACAATAAAGACGAAACGTTGATGAATACATAAATAATATAGTTTTTGGCTTTCCTTTTTAATTTTCCACCCACACTCTCTCATATATATATATATATATATATATATAGAGAGAGAGAGAGAGCGAGAGCGAGAGAGAGAGCGAGAGAGAGAGAGCATGTGTTCTGTGTTAGTAGGAAAAAAACTACGAAAGTGCTCTATCGTAAGTCATACAAAAGCTAATAATTAATTGTTTCATTTAAATACTATACATTACTATGTCCACTGGAGATACCAAGGTTTTGTTCGTCTAGTCACCCTGGAAATATGTAGTATTCCAGATTGATACTCCTGACAGATTAGTCTATTACTAAAAATTAAATTCTTAACGTAATTCTATGATTTTTCTATGAATATTTTGGTAATATATCTCGATCAAAAGAGAGTGTGCATACTGGCTAGGCATGATTCTTTTCCGTCATTTTTGACAATGTGTACACTAGTATACACACACACACATATATATTTATATATATACATATATATTGTGAGCACTGGCCAATATCCTATTGAGCTCCAAGAACTCAAACCATGTGATGGTACATCAACATCAAGAAACAAGAGCTAGTACAACAACCTCCATCACAAAACTGGTCAAACATTTTGGACAAGACTGTCTCACAAATGTGACAAACACCAAACAAGTCTGCCACGGAAATAGCCTTAAAGAGCCGCCATAAATACACCAAGACCTTTCAGTGCTGAAAACTGGAAGAATCGGCCAACCAACGTGCCAAATATTTTCTGGATGAACTCAAGAATATATAGATAAGGATCACTCCACAATGATCAGGAGAGAATGATAATAGCGGTCCAAGATCAAAGCTTGACGACCAATGTTTTTACGAAGGTGAATGTTTCCAACAACACAAGTGCCACACAGTAGGAAAAAGTGTGACCCACCTGACACCCAGTTGTATGGTTCTGTTAGGAGACGGCTACTATACAATGTTAAACAATGGAGTGTGTAAATATCTTCACTGAACCATCTGTAAAAAAAATTGAATATCCAGTGTAGCAGCAAGTCCTGAGAACATATACCAGAAAGAACTGTTTGAAATAAGTCATACACCATCTACTATAACTATGCAATCCCTACAGCTACATACTTAGAAAACGGAGCTGTCAAACCTGACATAGTAGTATGAGACAAGGGAGATAGTGCCCCTAATGATGCTGGCTTAAACAGAGCTGAGGAGAAGCTGACATGGAAAGAAACTAGAATCTTAGCAAGATCTCCATCATTAAAGTAATTATAAAATTGAAAAAGACGGTTCTTGAAAAAGAATTTCAAAAACTACCTGGCAAATATACTAGGTGAACCAAGTGCAAGACAGATTCAAACAATTGCGTTTAAAGAGACGGTTAGAATCCTAAACGATCTTTCAGTTGGAGTCTCTGAAATAGCGGATTGAATGTCTGGCATCCTCAACAAAAACAAAAGATGAGAAAATTTTAAATTATATATATATATATATATATATAAATAAAGGTGGGTATTTTTATGTTTATATATTTATATGTACAGGATTCACTCATAAACTAATTAACCGATCATTATGAATTTTGGAACACAACTGCTAGACGTAAGGGGTCCAAATGTGGGATATATTTACTTTAATTTAGGGTTTTGCAAGGGGGTAAAAATCGGGTAGAAGCACTTTGTGAAAATTCAGATATTTCCAACTTTTGTGAAATTTTAATAATAGGTATAAGACATCAATTTATAAATATTTCCAAAATTTCGGTTTCTTTGGAGTATTTTAAAGGGTTTGTAGGGAGCATAATATGAGCACAGCGATCCATTTGAAGATTCAAATGTATCAGATTTACATTAAATTTGATCCATAGTCATTAGACATCAATTAAGTAAGATTACTTACTATCAATTTTTTCTTAAGATCCATTAAACTTAAGCCTTAAATTTGAGACATTTTCTAGAATCAAAATGATGTCATGGATTTTGATCAAAATTTAAATAAGTATTCTTGCCATAAGGTTTAGTAGTATTATATCTTGGTTTTATTTTTCGTAAGATGAAAAGGTGATGCAAAACTTTTATGTGTTCTGTTTGGGGAAATAATTTTACTTTTTTTGACACGGGCATCTTTCTAGTATATATATTTGAGACCGTACTTGGCTAGAAACCGATGGTATCATGTTGATTTGACCCGATTTTCTGCAACACCATTAATAAATAAATATTATGCTCTTATTATTAAATAATTGAGCACTCTGCACACTGTTGGATTTCTTTCTAATAAACAAAAGAGTATATATATATATATATATATATATATATAGCCCAACACTTAACTAACGCCCATTTCTGCCCCCGATCATAATTCAGAAAACTCTTAGTAGAAAATGCCAAAATCTTAGAATATAGTACTAACAAACAAAAACTCCATATATTAGAAACCCTATATATAAAAACCAAAAAACTCAGAATTAACTTTAATACTAGCAATAATATACTAAAATGTCTATAATTCTAACTATAGTTTCATACTTATTACATTATTCCCGCCACACTCATCTATAATACTAACACATGGTTTGTACGTGATTATCCTCATTCCCCTGGAGATGGACCCGGATGAGTCTAAAAGTACTTGGGACACAAATCAAAACTATGGCAGATTCATTGGCCAATCCCCCCCCCCCCGAAACTAAGATTCTGATTCAGCGTATTGAAAGGATCTACCAAAGGATATTCAGACATAAGTTATCTGTTATATTCAACAATACTTGCCTGCAAGAGAAGATGCTGCCTAGATATATATATATATATATATATATATATATATATATGGTACACGTATTGTATTAGTTTCTGTAGATGTAAATCCGTTGAAAGTCAAGTGTTTATAAAAAGTGCTCAATAACAAGTAGAGCTGTTCTTAAGTATAAATTTTAATTTGTACAAACATTATTGGTTACACATGTGCATACATGTTTCAGTTGTACTCTTCAGAGAGTCAACCTCTTCAGACCAAAGAAGACACAGAAGAGGTTGACTCTCTGAAGAGTACAACCGAAACATGTATGCATATATATGACCAATAATGTTTGTATAAATGAATATATATATATATATATTTATATATATATGAGAGTGAGAGAGTGACAGAAAGCAATCAATGTAATGCTTGTTAAGCCGTGGGCTAACATAAGCCATTTTAATGCCGGAACAAGATTAGTGTTTTTAATTCTTTGATAAAACGACTACACAAAGAGATGAACGCATCTTCGGAAAAGCGAAATCTGTTATTCAAAACTTTATCTCAAATACTTTTATACAACATGCCAGTAAATATTTACCCTGCGGTCGTGTTGGGGGAAAACCGCACAAGATAAGAGATGTTCTCGTCTATAGAAACAGTTTTTATTACTTACCCTTTGCGTATCAAAACTCAGATAACATTTATTAATATATTCGGTGAAGAATATAGACAACTTGATCACAAATTCTGCTTCTATAAGATTACAACAGACCGTTGTTTATTAAATAGAGAATTCATATGTGAGACAATAATTGTCTGAATAAGATCTTAATTGCCCGTTCGTTTCAGCCGGAGACAAACATTTGGTAGTTATCTGATCTTAGTTCAGAAAGAAAGTCAAACACGGCACCATTAATTCAAAATAGTTTTTTAAAAATGATAGAACTGTATAGCATGCTTGGTAAGGTGAAGAAGAGTAAGATATGATTACTGGCATGATAAGCCTCTGCCTTTATCTACTCATTTTAAATCATTTTTTTTCTTTTTTCTCCACCTTTTCTAAAATACAGCACTCACGAAAAAAAAAAGAAGTGACATGTACTTAAAACTACTGTTTACAATTACATCCACAAAAGCAGGCCACAGTTAAAAAATAAAATAATGCTAAATTACTAATTATAACTTTTCTTACATGATTCATTAAAACAAGTCTGGGAGCCTCAGGATTTAGATCAAAGAAAGAAATTGCTGATTAAGAGCAGAGAGAGTTGTCCAGCTGACATCAGAGCGTTTACACAACTGAATGTTAAAGAAAACAGTGAGTTTTTTTATCACATCTAACACAGAAGAATGCTAAATACAACAAGAAGCTTCCCGACAAGATACTAATGTAACTGTTCAAAACGGTATAGCCGAAAGTGAAAATTAAAACACGTGGTTTTATTTTCACTTTCACTTTTTCTTTCTACCACGTGGTTTCATTTTATTTTATTTTCCACAACGTGTTTTTAATTTATTTATTTTGTTTTATTTTTCTGTCCACCAGGTGTTTTAATTTATTTTTATTTTATTTTATTTTTACAATAATTTATTTTTCTATTTCTCTCTCCACATGCTTTTATTTATTTCTATTTGTCTGCCGACTATGTGTTTATTGTTTCCTAACACTTCTAATCACCTCTCCACTTTTCTTACCCCTCCACACACTCATCCATCATGCATCTTCCCCACTGTTCGTCTCCCATTATTTCTCTGCCTTACATCTCCACATTCTCTTCTTCTCACATACCCAAACCACTCCATACAGCATCTATTTCACTCCTCCTCTTGTTAATACTGCTCTCCTCCCGTCGGTTTTTATTCCTAGCTACACCGTATAAAATGTCAAGTTCTGTTTAATAAAGCTCGTTTTACCAAATCAATATGGTCGAACGAATCGACCGAGATATCCTGGCCCAGATTTAATGATGCGTTTGTGTCATTATTTCTACTAGCAAGTTGCCATGCAAATATGTTTTTCTAAATTTATATATCTATAGAACTCTGTGAGTGTCCACACCACAGCATTTGATTTAGCAAAACTAATGTCATATTTGTAATCAGCACGTTACTCGGTGTGTTTTAGTCTGAGTTCAAGTTCTGTCGAGGCTACTGCATTACTTGAATTAATAATCTTGGAAAAGATACGGATCCATATATCCCTGGATTAAATAGTAGGGCAGACTAGACTCCCAAACCTTAATCGTGTAACAAGTCTTGAAGGAAAACTCTGAAATAAGTCTGACTCTTCTTATCCAAGCATTGTCTAGTCGTCCTAGCCATTGGACTCGAGCAATGCCAGTTCAGAAGCTGTGCGGTTGTGATTGCTCAACCCTTGCTTCACTATAGACTGCTCGTGCAGACACTCTTACAGAGGATATCCATTGTCTGAAAGACTGAAAGGAAACAAACAGCTGTCTGTGTTTGTATTATCCCCCCTCCTCAATGTTGTATTACATCCATTTTTGGTTGAATACATTTTGGGAGTTAATATAAAACAGACATAAAAAGCAAAGAGATTCATCTAAAAACGCAGAACGATGTCTCTAGGTCAGAAATGACAATTAATTATGAGCCATCTTAAAAAAAAGGGAGAGAAGCAAGGAGTCAAGATGAAATATTTTCGATTTTCTCCTTTGTTCCTTACATGGCGATTTGCCAGACTTTCCAAATATAATTAGACGCTGATCGCCTCACTATTCGAAGACTAACAAAAAGTGAAGTCAACAAAAACCAGAATAACATTATTTTCTTTTGGGGGAAATTACTCTCCTAAAAACTCCCCTGATTCTCCTAGGGAAGGCATAATTCAGGCCCACAACTGTCATTACCTGATGATTAAATGAAAACAACGTATGTAATGGGAGTATTTCTAAATTGATACTTAATCGTAAAATAAATGAGGTTTTCTTATGGCAAAAGGGAATTCAAATAAAGAAAAGAAACAAAAAAGGTCCTTTATTCGATTTTCCTTCTTCTTAATAAGGCAACCCTATTAAATAAAATATCGTAGTGTTTCGGAAAAGGCAACCGAAAATTTGTAGGCGTGACGTATGTAGTACGAATGTGAACTGAGAAAGACGAAACAAGTTACAACGTTCCGAATGTTACCAAAGCCCCTTGCAATGTTAAGAATGGCTTCTAAAACTTCGCCCGTAAATCTGTTTACATTATCCGAAACAGTACCCTTTTTTTAGAAGCAGACGACTTTAATGAAGTAAAAATTTTAAATAACACTAAAAACATTGTTCATTTTTAAATTGTGGATATAAAACGACCTTTTTAAGCAAATAGAACGAACTTTATTCACAATGTCGTCAGTTATGCACAAAATAAAAATGAACAGTGGTAGAAGACGGAAATTCATCACTTTTTTTCATTAAAATCGTCTGGTCTTTAAAAATAAAACTCGACTTGCTTCGTATTTTTTCGTTCGATTTCGTAGCATAGGTCACACTAGTAAATTTTTGGTTGCCTTTTCCGAAACATTACCTTATTATCTGAAAAGATTGTGAAAATCTCTTTCAAATAAGGGATTGTGGTGAGAAAAAAAACAGTCTACTTGATGACGACTTCCGGTGTTGAAATCGGAAATAGACAAGCGGTGTTTATCAAAAACAGTTACCCATTATATTTTAGGTCGAATTTTTGGAGGGAGAAGCAATTGATAATTTGTTTTCACCGTTTCTTTTTAATTACACATAAGAAAATCAAACTGATTTTTATAATTGGAAATTTTTATCTTTTTTTTTTATTACAAATAATCAAATCAAACTTTTTTCTAATTAAAATGTTTGTTTTTCGTTTTTATATATGTTGTAAATAGTTTATTTTGAAAATATTTTATTTACTATTTTTTATAATTCGAATGTTTGTATTTGTTTGAAAATACTTTTAAAATAGTTTATATTGAAAATGCTTTTTTTATTTTTTAAAATATTTTTTTTAATTTAACAAAATTTAAATATATTAAACATCATAGTAATAACGTATCAAATACAGAATATTTCCGAAGAAATTGTCTTTCATCCGTGTGCAAACTAGTGAAATTAAAAATTCCGCCAAAATCTAAGCGGTTGAAAATGATGAGGGACTGTTTTTTGATAAACACCACTTCTCAATTTCCGATTTCAGAACCGGAAGCCGGTATCAAGTAGACCTGTGGCAAACGCCACAACTAATGGGATATATGTACGACCTTTCTTTCTTTCTTTCTTGGTTCAGTCCTTCTTTGTCTCTGAGGTAGAAAATCTCGCAGAATCCCGTTTGCCAAAAGATTCCGGCCAATGAGGGACCAACAGCCAACAGGTCAGCTTGACCATGCGTGGTTTGAAGTCTATAAAACGGCACGCACTTTCTTTCTCTCTCAGTTTTTCTTCAGCGTTCTGGGCGAACGCACACAAAAAAACTCTCGTCGACAACCCCCACCGGCGGCCCAGCTGAGAAGGTGGGGGGGGGGGGAGAGGAAAAAGGTAATCTCTTTCAATTTGACGAACTTTTCTTCACACATACACCACTTACAATTTGCCACACAAAAGACATTCACACGCTCGCATATATACGCTTACAATTACGAACCTAAGAACTCTACAAAATGTTTTAAGTAAATTAATTGTTTTTGTTTCATATAAATGTTTTCCTCGTAATTATTAATTTTATAAAATACCATTCTTGTGTGTTTAGCTTTCTCATTCCTTCGCTTTCCTTCTAATATAAGTTTTAGATAATAATAATGTTTTCTTTCTTTTGCTTTGTTTGTCTTAACCTCTTAATTTAAGCTACACGTGGTCCGGCGACGTTCCTAAAACAATGGGATGACATGCCGCTACAAAGGCATCTCTCTCACAACCTTTGGTCGGGGGATTCATTTTCTCATAACCATTTGTCCGGCAATCCTTCGCCACTGTGGTGAATTCTTTGTTCGAACCTCCAGCCATAATTAATAACATCCCCGGGCCATAGACCGTTTCTCTTTTACCGGGATTGTTTTAAAGTTAACAGAATGGGTTTAACATTATACCTTATCTGACATCACTCAAACTCCTCAAATGTTAACATAACACAGAACATCTGTTGGACCTGTTTTTCTTTTTCTAATACGTTGACTTTCAGATAATGTGACGACAGGGCAGCCTCCTATTTGATTGATTCAACCGTTGTCTGATTTAACCACGTGATTACCCATATAAAAGTCATGACTCAGGTGTTCACTTCCTGTTTTACCTCTTTTCGGTTTAACTGCCGAAGTGACAACATTATGTCAGCCCTTCTTTCTTCCTTTTTATTCTGAACACTGATGTAACAACATGCGGTCAGTCGTTGCTACTTCCAGATCAGTTTCATTTGATGTGTTTTTGACACAACGTGCGGTCAGTCTTCTTTCTATCAAAAACAAGTTCTATTGACATGTTTTTATGCGACTAGATCTCTACAAATGTTTAGTATGTTCGTCTTGTATTATATCGATGTATGAGGAAGCTTTGACCTGTGTGCATATTTGGTGTATTACTTGTAAACACAAATAAATCCTGTTATATTTTATAAGCAAGGTTTTTTAAGTTCTCTTTTGTATATGGGTTTAAATGAGTAAGAAACATAATTCATATACGTGATATTCTGAGAGGAAGTTTGCTTGAAAACATATTTTTCCAATAATACATATTAAATTTTCATAAAAAAAATATATATGCAGATTAAATTTGACAACGTTCATTTACTTAAAAGAAGAATTATTTTTTTATACAAATTTTTTAAAGGAAATTTCTCAGAATACCAACTATCTTTTACATCAAGAGAAATGTTTTTAATAAAAAAAATACGGATTGAAGCCAAGACAATGCAATTTTTAAAAATATATTTATTTATTTAAAAGTCAAATTTTCGATGTAAAAACGTCCTCATCAGGAGTAATATGCATTTTTCTCTTTGTTTTCCTTTTTTAGTGACATATTTGTCACGAGTAAAAATCCGTTTGTAGTTCAAATGTCGATGTCAGTAGGAAAATACATACGTTTTTAGATAAGAAATTATAGGTTTCAAACAATTGCGCTATTTGAATTTATAACCGTTTTTTTTATATAAGTATTAAGCCTTTTACGTTGTAAATATCAGATCTGAGGAAAGCAGACATTTTTGTTGAGTCAGTAACGTAAACAAAGATGGCTGCTTTCCTCAGATCCGATATTTACGTAACTTGAAAAGCTTATAATTTATATTAAATATTTTTTAAACGCAAATAGGTCACAAATGAGTAAGTAAAGCCCCCAAAATGGTTCTTGACTAATTTTCCAATGATACTTCTTTTAAAATAATTTACGCCAGTAATAGTAATGATTACCCATTTTTGTATACATTACATTCCAGTAAGATGATATTGTTAGTATATTCCTTGGCCTTGGATCAAAGTATATACATATATTTATAAATATAATTACATTTTTAACACTTTCTGGATATTTTAAGTAGGCTAACCCCTAGAGTAAATGTGGTATTGTGGTGACTAATGAGTCTAGCCAAGAGTAGGATAGACAAATAGAGTATTGATTTACTCCTCTCCAGGAGTTAGGCACAAGGCCAGTTTTTATCTTACTCCCACAAGTAAGATGTGACCCAAGGTCGGGTCGGGAAAGTGGGGTTTGAAAAGCCAGCGCCCGAGAGGTTAGCACTCTGGCCATTAAAAATTGCCTGGGCAGCCCGTCGGCATTCCCCCGGTAGGGGCGCCTCAGGCAGTAAGCAATAAACTTACTCCTCCCCAAAGAGGGAAGGCGAAGCCTGGGAGAGTGGACCTCGTAGAACTGCACAGGACAGACCCATAGACCGGCGTAAATCAAGCCCCGAAGGCCAAGACAATACCAGTTTATGGGGTGTAGTATCCATCGGAACAGATACTACACTTTGATCTTAGCCAGAGTAGACGAAGGATTATCAATGACCCAATACCCCTCACTTATTATAACCTTGTGCCTAATTTGTCGAAATGTACATTTTATATTTTTTCACAGATGAACAATTCAAAGTGTAGTATCTATTCTGATACAACATTAAATCTGTTTTGTCCACTGTTAGTGAAAGAGAAATCCTTCTAGACTGAGGCAACTTTCATTTTTGTAACAATCTAGAGTGCACCTTTTTGGAGAGCAGGATTTTTCCCATATCAAAAACCGACCTTATGTCTAACTCTCCCTTCATGAGGAAAATAGTAAATAGGGACAATAGATAAAAATCGAACCTTTTGTACACTTTTCATTTTTCAAGTTATATTTTTACTTTTATTTTTTACAAAATATACAAAAATAAATGCCCATAAATTTTCTTATTTCATTGGAACATGTTTTCAAGAGAAGAGATTATTTTTATTTATTTTCTTTTTGGTTTCAAAAACAGATTTTATTTATCAATGGACTCTTTTCTCCTTAAACTCAAAGAATTGTCTTTAATTTTGTTTTTGTTTTTTTAGTTGAAGGAGAGAAAAAAGTAAATGCTTCCATAAAGGTAAAAGAAGATTTAGAGTGAAATCTCTTAGAATATTTATTTTAAGAGATTTCCCGATAAGTATCCTTCGTTGCAAAGAAAATCTTAATATATTTTCCAAAGAAAGAATGGACAGTTTTTTTTGGTTTTTTTTTTTGGTTTCAAGAGATTTCCTTAAAATCTGTCCAGCCTTAGGATCAAAGTGTAGTACCACTTCTGTCCTCGTCAGATGAGGAGACATCCTTCTAGACTGAGGACATTTTTATTTTTGTAACAATCCAGAATGCTCCTTTCTAAGGGAGTTGGATTTTCCCCACATTAAAATTTGACCTTGTGTCCAACTTTGCCATCATGGAGAGATGACTACATCTATCCCCACAGGTTTTCTTTCATTTTGTTTCGAGAGACGATACTGTTTAATTACACTTTTCCCTTTAAAATAAAATCTTTAAAAATGTTATTAAATAATTTTTAATCAAACTGAAAAATTCCATTGAACATTATTTTTTTTTACTTGCATTGAATACTTTGTTTTTTAATTTAAAGATATATTCCATTGAATAATCATGTTTCGGTATTTTTGAGATGAGGATTGATAATTTGGATTATTTAGATTATTGTTCTCATCATGGACGTTGGTCTCACAACGTTTCGGCCGATTTAACCTCCAACTTTTTTTAGGTGCGTCTTGTTGAATTCGATAATCTGTATGGAATTTCTCAGTGACAGTCTTAGGCGATGCTAAGGACACAATTACGAATTACTTAAGACTCCTACCTGGTCATAGCTGATTGATTTATGGCAGATCAATAGATCGATGAGAAGGAAAGGCTAGCCTGTATTAGTTACCCCTTTTCTTTCTAGGTTCATTCGGCTTACTCTCTCTTGTTCTCTTCTTTCCCCCCTTTTTTAATTTCTCTCTTCTTCAGGAGGGAATCACGGGGGGGGGGGTTAGTTGCTAGTAAAATAAGTACATACAGATATTGGCCAGAGTTTGAACTCCGTGAAAAGTGTTCACATATGTTTTTAATCTGAAGATCACAAGTGGGAAATGAAACTTTATAAAAACATTGAATTAGTCAAAAGAAATCAGAGTTCGCTGGCAACACTGAACGAAGCGACTCGGCTCTCAATGAAGACAGACACAAAAAGAATCACTCCACTTCAAGTACGAAGCCCCAAACATTCTCTTTAAGCACGGCTGTTTAACCAAAGTATGTAAACACGCATACAGGCATATGGAACTTTGAAAGCAAATTTAACGCTCGTGTCGTTTTCATATGTAAAAACTTTTTCAACCTTCAACAAACTTTATTGTTTACTAGCGGAACCCGTCGCCCGGCGTTGCACGGGAGAAAGTACTACCTATTGCATGACGTCGAATAAAAAAAGGAACGGCCTACTGTTTTTTCTGTCCCGTCTACCGTGTTGGCGAATGTTTTAAATTAAAAAAAAAAAGAAAAAAGTGGTAGAGTAGAATGGGATCGAACGCTAAAACTGGCTATCATGAAACATGCTTTCTTACCGACTGCGCCACGATTCCGCGTTAAAAATACATGTGAAAATAGGCCAATTAACCGAAGCTTAATTATTGGCATGCGTGTTAAATTAATACCAGGCAAATAATAAATAACAACCGGTCTTTTGTGAAAATTAAACTGTGTGTATTAGTTCCCGGTGTCGATGAGTAGAGTGACAGTACAGAATTGTTAGGGAGAAAAGTTTTTGCTACCACCTACATGGAGTTGGTTTGTCGGAGAGCCGTAGATGCTGGGCCAAATGTAATATTTAGTGTTAGCTGGAAAAAAATAATAACAAATTTACTAAAACACGCTCGGGTGAATAAGTGTAGTATAGTGGTGAGTTTAGTAGCCTGTGATGCATGTGGTTATTTTCCTATATATATACTCCGAGAAGGTACAGGGGAAAAATCGTCTCTACTTTATATATTAGATAAAAGGTTTTGTTTGAACTTCCGTACAGATTCTAGAGTTTGACAAGACGCACCTGAAAAAGGATGAATGTCACATCGGCTGAAACGTTGTGAGAATAATATCTAAGATGAGAACTTTATTGTTTATAAAAGGGTTTGTTTGAACTTCCGTACAGATTCTAGAGTTTGACAAGACGCACCTGAAAAGGGATGAATGTCACAGAGGCTGAAACGTTGTGAGAATAATATCTAAGATGAGAACAGTAGTCCAAATAATACAAACTGAAGAATCATTTTTATTTTATTTTAAATCATTTAAGAATAGTTATAAAAGCTCCCATTGAAATAAGGGGTTTCCATTGAAATTAGTTATTCACTAAAATATAGTCATGAAATAAGTTTTTAAAGGGAGAATTAATTAACGATGTTTTTTTCACACGAATATGTCATTATAGAGTTACTAGAAAAACATGTGAGCCGTTTGGTCACCGACTGAGCTCTGATTAGATTGTTTGAATCAAGAAAAAGTGAGTTTTTTAAAAGCCAGTTAAATATTAAAATAAAGAAAATGAAAAAATATATATAATTAGTCTCTGCTCATTATATCTCCTCCCTCTCTTCAGCTCGAGGTTAAATAATATTACTCCTTGTGGTGATATTCCCTTTTGTTTATAATGGACTATTCCAATCTTTTCATTCTTTCCTTTTTTATTACATTCGCCTGTTGAGAGATAGGGAAACGATAGATGCCATATAAAATGAGTGAGAAAAGGTGGCTAATTAAACAATTAAAATTATATTTTTCAAACATAACTCAATCCCAAAACGAAGAACTATTTTAGTAAATAGTTTGTGTGATATAAATTCGAGGACTACAATTTTTTAAGTGTGTGGTTTATGAGACAATTGTTACCAGTTTTTATTTTTTTAATTTCATTTTTCCAGACAAGGCATGAAGCCACTTAAAGTATTTTGTTTTTAGCTCCTTACATTAAGGTAAAAAAACAGCCACCAATTACTGTTAGGTGGATAGATTCCGACCCAGAAAACAGCAATTCTTACCCCTTTGTCAGAAACATCGCTCATGGAATATGAGGACTACAGGACAAAATAAGGGAAGTGAGAATTACGAGGTTGAAGTAAACTCAAGGTTTCTACTCTCTTTTACCAGTGATGAAAGTAAACTCAAGGTTTCTACTCTCTTTTACCAGTGATGAAAGTAAACTCAAGGTTTCTACTCTCTTTTACCAGTGATGAAAGTAAACTCAAGGTTTCTACTCTCCTTTACCAATCACTTACAATTTTATAATATATATATATATATATATATATAATTATTAAGCTTTACTTAGGACCCTCTCGAAATAAATACTAGAAAATATCCCCAAAATAAGTAATTATATATGTATATATATATATATATATATATATATATATGTGTGTGTGTGTGTGTTTATTTGAAGTTTTACCTAAATGCTCTGTACCCTGAATCGAGTATCATCGAGCTTATTTTTATTGGGCTAATTCCGGTCTTTACTGAATAAATTATCTTCTAAGTGAAAAATCTAAATATATATATATATATATATATGTATATATATATATATGTGCCCTTTTTCGATGTAATATTTACGAGTTACAGAATTTGCAAATGTAGACCTCACATTCTCATCATAAAACTAGGGTTGGTTCGTCTTGATTGGAGGCCCACTTCCATGAGAAATAGTTTCTTTGGCACTATTTTTACCATTTTATGACCTTCAAGGTTGAGGCATATCACAACCTATAACACTCCTTATGTCATAGAAACTACGGATTGAATCTCAACCAAACATTGCAGGCAGATAAGCAGAGTATATAGATGACAAACTGACAGTCAGTAAACTTTTGTATCAATCCATGCAAATAAAAGGAGTGCCTACTTTGAACTAGTCTATAAAAGCGAAACTTGTACAAGGGTGTGTTAATTAGAAAATAATTCAGGAACTGGTTTTGCAAACTTTTATAACTTTAATAATCAGAAGAACTGATCATGGAAAAAGAAATTTCGAGAAATTATGGCCTCACCTAAAAGCCATTTTTAGGAAGACAACGAGATAAATGATTAGTTCGAAGGGGCAAACATAATGCAATAAAAAATTGTGTAAAGGCAATAAAAATGGTTTTACGTTGTTTTTTTTGTTTTTTTAAATATTATTAAATGAGGAACCATTTTGACTTTAAATCTATTTAGTACAACGCATGCAATCTAAAAAAAAAACACATTTGAAATGTGTAAATATGCTACAAGAAGTGTGAGTTTCATAAAATGGAGTCTTATAGGATGTCGCCATGATTTTTTTAAAGGTGAAACAAGTGTTAAAACGTCTTTTTCCCCCTATTACAACATAATACTGAATTTATTTTAACTCCAAAACGTTGTTAATGTTATAATCCTTAAATAGATATATAAATATATATTATCGCCTCTGAAAAAAACTGTTTAACCCTTCGAACTCACCATTTACTGACAACGAGAAAGAGTAGATTTTGATGAGGCAGGCAGAGGTGCTTGCAACTGGGGATTCGATAAAATTGCAGTTGTGAAGAAATGTAAACTAAAAACTAAAAGGATGGAGAAAAAAAAAACATTTAAAAGCATAAACAAAGACGATAGACAAATGTTGGATTAAGACTTAATCCACATAATTAATGGCTAATCCTCAAATAAGTTTGTTCTTAATCCCATAAGTAGACAAGATGGAGTTCATAATGTTTTCTATAAACAGGAAAATCTAAACTTAAAAATTGGCAAATGAACTCTTAGCCGAGTTGATAAAAAAACAAAAAAAAATCTGATTACGATACACTTTGTTTAAACAAAATATCTTCTACATTCATAAATCCTTTTGCTTTTGAGAGATTTTATTGCATGTATGTTTTGTATTCAGTAATATAACAGTGATATTTTTGCCATACTTTTATATAAATGAAGCAATTAAATATGAAAAATACTTTTATGATTTTTTTTTGTATAAATAGGTCCCATGTTGGGTCGTATCTTCAATCATGAATAAACCTCAAATAAACTAAGAGGCGAAATATTGATTCTTCTCACATGATTTGTTTCTTGGGATTCTTTATCTTATATTTGATCTTTGTTTATTCTTTTTCCTATTTTATTTTTCATATACATAAATTAAATATAGATAAAACCAAGAAGTGTTGTGTATCGAATGTCGGGTATTTCAACTAGTTTAATATAATTGTTATTTTTTGTTTGTAATGTACTAAATAAAGTATTCAAGGTTAGCCGGAGTAAATGACTGTCTGTCAAGGTCAGAAGGTTTGGTTTGAAACTGAACAGATGAAAGCAGAAATAGGAATCACGAAAATTGCATGCCATAATTGAGGAAGTTAGAAAGAGAGTTTGTCAGAGAGAGAGAGAAACCAATTCTGAAGCGGGTCGAGCAGATTGTATAAAATAAGGTCTTAAAATACGTAGTTAAAAACAAACCAAGGTTGTTTCGGAATTTTTTATATGAAAATTAATAATTTGCATTATTTGGATTATTCAGACAACTGTTCACATCTTGGATGCTATTCTCACAAAATTTCGACCGCTGTAACCTTCCAAAGACCCATGGAACAATTGATAAAAGTGCTAAGTACTAATCAGTTCTAAGTCTTCGGTTGGGTCGAAAGTTCAATCCTCAGTACGGGCGATACTATGAATACAATTATGAATTACTGAACTTCTATCTGGTCATGGCTTACTTAACAAAAGCACGCTAGCCTTGTGGATTAAATAAAAGATTCTGTTCAACATTTCATATCTAGCTTTAAAGCGGCATTGGACACACATTCAGACTGTATGTGGATGTAAATAGTTTCCTTTACATGGTTTGTTGTACTTTGCTAACCCTAACCCTTTGCATGGCTTGTTGCACTTTGCTATTTGTTTGCTAAATAAATTTGATTTGATTTGATTTGAATTGGATAGATATAATCCAAATAATACAAATCAAGATTGTCTCTCTGCCTTCTCTATCATGTCACAATAATCACCAAGATGTAATAGAACAAGAAGTTGATCAGGCATTGTTGATCAACTAATATTAGCAGCAACTGAAGAAGTGCCAATAATCTACAGGTGAGATTTCCATCTTTGTGATTTCCTCAGAGTTCAGCTTTAAGAGTTTTGCAGCTCAACATCTACTAGATCAGTGGTTCTTAACCTGTGGGGAATTCTCCACTGGTGGGGAATGGCAGAGTTGCCAAGTGGGGAATGACCGGTCGGACAGAAGAACCACTGCTTCAAAATTTAATACATTACATCCAAATGTTGACTTACTTTGACCATGATAATTTTGCTGTGGCGGTGCTCACACTACTGATTGCATTTCCCTCTACGTACCTGTGCGAGTCGGCGTTTTCGAGTATGGTTGAGATCAAAAACTAATCGCGAAACTGCCTGATTGACCTTGAATCTGATTTGCGCTGCGCTATTTCAAAGGTGGAACCGAACATTGAAACACTTGTCAAGGCAAAACAAATGCAAAAGTCTCACTAACCTGTATGCGTCTAGTGCTAGTGTTACATTTTTTGTATGCTTTTTATAGGCCAAATATATTTAGAAAAAAACATAACGAATCTTTTCGTATGTATTTATTTCCATGTGATAACTGTGGTGGGAATGGAGAGCTGGCTCACTAAATATTGGGGAATTGGAGAAAAAAGGTTAAGAACCACTGTACTAGATGAATCATGACGAAGATATGCAACATTGTTTCTAAATACAAAATGAATATACAAATTTTGAGAGTTTGCACTTAAAATAATTTAAATATGTTGTCAAAAGATTAGCTTAGTTAAGAAATTGATAATAAAGAGAATCTTCTTTTAGCTTTAAAGAATTCATAGAAATTTCAACGATCAACATTTTGTTTAGGTTTCAGTTTTCAAGCTAAAACTGAAAATGAGAGGGAAAGGGAGATACAAAAGAAATCAGACACATCTAGTTTAAAAGAAAAAGAATAGAAAACAGATTCACAGGGAGGTGACACAGACCTAGAGAAAAAGAGATTAGGAGAATCCAATATCTCTACAAAGCCACCATTCACCCATGCATACAGTATTGTTGCCACATCTGGGCAGGTGCATCTACAACAAGTCTCTTCCTATTAGACAGGGTCT
The DNA here is from genome assembly GCA_963556195.1 of Sepiola atlantica. Taxonomy (NCBI): domain Eukaryota; kingdom Metazoa; phylum Mollusca; class Cephalopoda; order Sepiida; family Sepiolidae; genus Sepiola; species Sepiola atlantica. The sequence continues at coordinate 26,628,182 of OY744516.1, read as the reverse complement.
AAAAAAAGAGTCTCCAATCTAATAGGTCCCGCACTGTCAACCAAGCTCCAACCCTGTCCCATCGCTGCAATGTTGCATCCTTGTGTTTTTTTTACAAGTACTTTAATAGAATGTGTTCTGGCAAACTCGTACCATTTGTGCCCCCCCCCTTCGACGTAACTACCCTTGACTAACCTTACAAGCAGTAAAATCACACCCCTTTACTGTAGAGGTACCCAGATGCCGCAAAACTTTCTACTCTAATATTTTCTTCCCTCAAACTGCTAGGGTTTAGAATTCCTTCCCTGTTTCCTTCTCCCCTGACTGTACTAACATGCAGAAATTTAAATGTACTGCAGACAGACATCTTGCTGCCCAACTCCCTACTTAGAGTGTCCCTGTAAGCATGGTCCCTAATAATAGCCCCTTACGTCTCAGTGACAATGTGCCTTGTTTGAAGTGAATAAGAGTAATAAAAAAATATATACACAGATGTGAGAAAGGGAGTGTGTGGAAAGATAGAGAGGGAGAACTTACAAGATAGTTTCTGTCATAGGCATAAGTTCAACCTTTTTAAAAACTATTTATATATTTGTCTATATATCAATAGAAACAAACAACTGCGATCATTTGTATTTAAAGGATGTTTAAATTTTAATTCGTTTTACAAATTTGTTGTTTCTTTGAAAATTAAGTATATTTTTGTAAAATAGAAAATTTAAAGCTTTTATTTATCTACCTCCCACAAGGTAAAATGTGACACAAGGTCGGGAAAGTGGGATTAGATAAGCCAGTGCTCGAGAAGTGAGCACTCTGGCTATTTAAAAATTGCCTGGGAAGCCCCGTCGGTATTCCCCGGTAGGGGCGCTTCAGACAGTAAGCAATAAACTTACTCCTCCCCAAAGAGGGGAGGCAAAGCCTGGGAGGGTGCACCTCCTAGAACTGCACAGGACCAGCAGCCCCCAATAGACCGGCGTAAATCCAGACCCAAAGGCCCGGACGATACCAGTTTATTAGGTGGTGTAAAAACCCCGGCTGAATTAGAAAATTTAAAGCTAATCACAGACAAAGTACACAAATATTGGGTTGGCCAAAAGTATGTTCGTTTTTTGAATGTCATCTTTCCAGCCTACTAAAGCTCATTTTATATTCCTATTCTTTAAATCCTGTATTTGGTGTAGCAAGTATGTTGACGTCAGTGTATAATAAGCCTCTGAGCAGAGAAATTCTTATATTTTTGCTTGTATTTCAGGCCTTGAAATGGAAGATCAAGCAGATCACTACCGACATCTGATGCTTTTTAACTACAGAAAAGGATAAAAAGCTACAATAACCTGCATAAAGATATGCCATGTGTATGGGGAGAATGCTGTTACAGAACGGGTGTGCCAGAAATGATTTGCTCTATTTCAAATGGAAATTTTTCAGTGAGAGATGTTTCTCGCTGTAGCCGGCTAAAGATAATCGACAGTGACCAAGTGAAAGCTGTAGTTGAACAAGATTACCGCTTGACAATTGGACAAATTGTTGACATTCTCAAGATTTCCAAATCGAGTGTAGAAAATGAATTGTATAAACTGTTATGTTTTTAAACTTGATTTTTGGGTTCCTCCTTGCTACAAAAACGAACAAACTTTTTGGCCAACCCAATATTTGTGAATGCACAAGCTAACTTGCTATAACATCATCATCACAAATGTTCTCTCTTAACTGTTTCCACAACCTCCTGTCTCCCACTACTGATTGATCTGGACGTCTAGAAACATACATTATCACGTCATTTTTTCCTTTTTCTGCACCCTTTCACCATTTCTTCTAGATAAAAAAACTGAATGCTCATAAACCTTCAAAATACTGATTTCTACATCGGATTTCTTGCCTCTTTAAAATAATGAGAAATTTGTTTAGTTTGTAGAATTTCGTTTGAAAGATGTCTTGATCAGCTCATTCTGATAGAGGGATTTACAAGCAAAACTCATTCTGTTACATCCTTTTAATTAAAAAGATGTTCATAATTTTATAGTTAGTTTTTAAAAAGAAGAAATAATAATTTGCTACAGGATTGAAGAGGTTCATTTGTTATTTTTAAAGTGAATCAAAACGACATATTTTTCGTCATATTCTTATGCTGAAATAAAATGATTAGAAGATACAAGATAAATGCCACAAACAAGAAGACTAAATAAAGAAGACTGAAATAAATACTAATTTAGTCTGAATAATCTCGAGCAAAGCCAGATCGGGACAGCTAGTACTAAAATAAAATGATTAGCATAGACAAACAACATAAATACAACAAACCAGAAGACTTGTTTTGAAATAAACAAATGTGTATTTTGGTGTCACATGAATACTAGATTTATAAATATGTTTAAATGTATATTAATTTACTTTGGAGAAGTTCTGCATTAAGGAAACATTCTGTTTTATCACTCTGTGAATCCTTTTTTGGGGAACAAAAATTATCACGTTCTCTTCTTGTCAATTGCCAGGCTTGATTAGTTTCGTTTGGAGAGAAAGGAAAGGAAGATAGACTCCCTTTACAATACTAGAAAAAGTGAAGAGGAATTGGCAACAAAAGAAAAGTTTTTTTTTATATATTCTTTCGTTTTTACCACTACAGAAATTCTAGTCTGAATTTGAGTTTTGTTTAACAGCAAGTTTTCCCTAAAAGAACGAATTTTTTTTTTTTTTACTATTGGGGTTACCACCTACTGTGGCCAAGAGCTACTCGAGGATAAAGGTAAATGACACTGAGATAATTGGCAACCGAAAGATGAGACACAATATGGAGATATTAACGTTGATCGATGGTATGAATTGTGTTCGATTACTTATGGGATCGCCTATATCAAGAATTTGTTGACGTTCGATTTGAAGACAACCAAGCTGTAATCTGCAGGGAAACAGTCCCGTGATAATGTGTTCCGCAGGTGGGAAACCCTTGCAAAAAAGCTATATCCATGGATATTCTGCGTGATGCTTGGCACATGGATATAAAAACTAATGTCTTTTTTGGTTGCGGTGGTAATACAAATTCTTACTCTGGATGTCTTACAAAGAGGAATTAAAGACTGGCACTTAATCAAACACCTTCCATGGAAATAACGATAGAGTAGAAAGAGACTAGCAGCGTTTCTTCTGTGAGAAAGGGGTTGTAAGGAGAAGAAAAGATCACCTCCACTAGATTTCGAAGCCGATTTTGTACTCTGTCAAGGTAGAAAAGAGTGCTTTCTGCGACACCTCTCCAGATGTGGCAACGGTACTTCATCTTATGATGTATATGACTCTTATAGACGTTTTTATATGGGTAGAGAATTGCATCTGAAATCAGGTACTTTCTGGAGCAGTAGAATGATCCAACTATTTTACCAACGATCTTAGCAACAGACTAGATATACATTCTCCATTTTAGATCTGAGGTGAAAATCAGTCCTAACCAATCTAAAGAAGGGATTTCTTCAAGGAGAGAGCCATTTTTTCCACTAAGGCAAAACAATGATCCAAGCATTGGTGGTGAAAGGAGGTAAGCATTATTCTTTTTACACAATGCGTTTCTTCTGCTTAAACATGTAGTTTTGTTAGGATATTTTTCTTCTAATATTTCCTGATGCACATTATTTAACATTTTATTTTTATCTACCTTTTCTCTATGCTCCCGTTTTATATCAATATATGGTTTCAAATTTATTCCAATAATTATTTTCTTTTCAAAGTCATAACTTTTGGCCTCCTTCACACGGTCGAATGTTAACCATAAAACTGAAGAAAAAGTGGGCAGAATGACAATATTTTTTTAATAGATTTTCAAATTGAATTTTAAAATAATCCCTACAAATAAATAACAATTCTGCATTGTTTTAAAGATGGAACTGAATAAGGATTCATTTAAAAAACAAAAAAACATTTGAAGTTTGATTGTTATTTTTTGTTTCTTTTATATCATACTAGCTAAAGGACTCATCTACACTAGGTTTCAAAAATTTTCCTATTCGACCTGAAAATTTTTATTTTAGTATTTTTTAAGGAAAAAAAATATCATCTTTGTTTTTATTTTTGATCACGATTTAATCAGTAAACGTTTTCATCATATTCGGTTTAATGTCGCTTTTACATGCTGTCATGCATTAGACGAACTTAAGAAACTGACTTCCAAACCAACTTGTATCTCTGGACAGATCTTTATATATCCCTCTTTCTATCAGGTCCATTTTTATCAGTTCCTCCCATGTTCTCTTTGGCGTTCCCCTGTGAACTGAACATGCTACCTGAACTGTTCTGCATCTACTGACCCAAGAACTCTCATCCATTCTTTCAACAGGCTATACCATCAGAGTCTCCTGTTTTGCACACAGCTCCCTATATTGTCAAGATTTAATTTTCCCCTGAAGTCATCAGAATCAAGCTTATCTTTAAGACTCACATTACACATCCATCGTATCATTCTCATATAATTTCTATCCATGCAACACATGTTCTCAATCCTCACTGGCCAGGTTGCACTTTCATACATCACACTGCGTATACATGCCTGATAGACTTTTTCCTTTGTCAACAGTGGTAACACTGCTGGTGAATAACAACAGAAGATCCCTGAACTTACTCCATGCACTCATAATTCTTGCAATCACACTAGCACCTTCTCTTCCCTGTGCTAATACGGTATCACCAAGGTAACAAAACTTCTCTACAACCTCAAAAGCTTCGTCATTCTAATATATTTTCTCCACTTCTGAGTTCTCATCCATCTCCATTGTCTTCCACTTCTTGTTCACAAATTGGTTATCCCCTCTCAACCTACCAGTAATTCCACTGCAGTTCTTGTGGACCCAATGCTTGCACGTACCATAAAAAATTTAATTGCATCTGACTCTTTTTCACGAAAATGAACAGGGGAACTTTTCTCTTTTGAAGAGCTTAAAAACAATTATGTAATATTTCTTACAAAAAAAATAAACATTAATCAATAAAGTTTTGCGAAATAAAAATTTGAATAAAACTATTTTAATTTCACTTGCACCAGAGACTAAGACACAGTATATATCAGCAACAGTCGTGATGTGCATTTGTCAATGAAAACAAAAATTACTTGGACTTATATTCAATATCAGATGTAGAGCAGTCCCCAGTCATTTCTGAGCAACAGCGCGTGTGCTTATACTATGAATATGGTGTCTGTCTACTCGTTTTCGAGTATGACCAGTTTTTGTGTAAAACCTCACGGTGAGATGCGCAGATATAGCTTTTTAGGCCTGCTAGACTTTTACAGATCATACCACAGATTTGACAGGTGGTGTGATGATCTGATGGGACGCCATAATTGAAGCCACCTCTTGCCTGCGCTTGATTCTGCTACACATGTACTTGTTGGTGATTCACCAAGCCGTCGCGTGACATGGTTACCAAATTGCAAGCTTGGCATGTAGCTGTTATTACCACACCGCCACCGCTGTAGGTCTCAAGAGCAAGTAGAACACATAAATGGTATCTACATAAAGATCATATACTCAAAAAGTATCAGCTCAGCAACAGGATTATAGTGGCCAATGTCTGTGTGGCATGACAACCAAATATATATATATATATGTATATAAATGTATATAACTCAATGTCTGTGTGTATGTATGTGTGTGTGATGATTGAGTTTTCCCTATAGAAAAAATCATTAGATAATCTACATAAAATCTAAAAGTTTATTCTTATGTAAAATTTACCGGGGAAGACAATGGTAGTGTTCCCGAATCTCTAAGTGCTCTCCTAAACTAAGAGGTTATAGGGACTGAAATTCTTGTAAAACTTCAGATGTATTCTATTTTGATGAAATTTATATCATATGCATAAAAAGTCTCCGGGGAAGACAATGGAAGTGGTCCTGAATATCTATGTGCCCCCACCTCTAAGTGAACCATGAGGACAGAACCCCTTTAAAACTGCAAATACATATATCCGATTTTAATGAAATTTAAATCATACATATAAGACACTAATTTAGAGTTTTCCAACATTTCAGCTTCCTCCGACTATATTAGTGGGTGAAACGGGTGGAGGGGGGCAGTATAAACAAAGAAAGTAACATGGTGTTATGAGCATATTGAAAAAGTGCATAATAGTGATCCTCATTCAATCCCGAGCAACTTGGTGTCTTCCTGCTAGTATATGTATGTATGTATATATATATATATATATATAAATTTAAGCAATGACTAGAAAAAACAAGTAGTCTTGTGATGACTTATGAATTTGTTCTTACAAGTTCGAGTTATTGAATAATTGGATGTTTAGAATACAGTAGAAAATAGTAATTAGTGGTACTGTTGGTTAATTTACAAATCAGTGATTTATGAACCAATCATGGTTGGTTTATTTACTGAAAGTATTAAAAAAATAGAAGAATGCAGTTAGAATCTTTGTTTTGCTTAGATAGATCATGCTAGTGTACAGAGCAAGGTAAAAGTTTATTTATGCATATAAACAAATACATATAAACAAATACATATAAACAAATACATATAGATAAATACGTAGACACAGATAGACGTTTATTCGACACTGAATGATTTGCATACATACACATCAGATCAGATTTGCAAACAAACAAGTATAGTTTTTTCCTGCAGAATTGATCAACATTTGGCCCCAAATAACGCAAATGTTGTTGATTTTATGACCATGGTTGTTATATGAAAATGTTCGTATGTGGTGGAAGGTGCTCAAACCGCCATTTTGAATTATGTTCAATTCAGTAAAATGCATGCAGCCAAGTCCCCGTCAAACGTTCACCACGGAATCTTATGCACATGCTGCTACCAGACAAATTATTGTCAAAGGTTAAGGACAAATTTTCTTTTCTAGGTTTTTTTTTTAAAACTTCTAAACAAAAAAATAAAAATTGAATAGATCCAAAATATAATTTGAATAGTTTAAAATTGTATATAAATGAGGTTTGTGGGTGCAAAGACAACTGAGTTATTGATTTTGAAACTTTGTTACTATCTTCAAGAATTCACATTTTGGCAACGGTCAGAGGGTCATTTCTGCACAACCTTTGTTCTAGCAATATGAATAGACACCATTCAATTCATATCATGAAAATCTTAAGTGCACAAAATGTTTTAACAATCGATGCCGATTATAGTCTGTCACTTGTACATTGCAATGACTCATATACATACAAATGTACAAATAAGAAAAATATGTATGTATATATATATATATATATATATGTATATATATATATATTGTAATAAAATGTTCTGGTCTATTAGAAGCATTGATGGAATATGAATAATATATTTTAGAAAGCCATAACAATGCATATATTAAAAACAAAATAAAACCCGGTAACCAATTGTTAAGATATATATTTTTTATAAACAATATTTCAGAGTAGAACTCATTTAACAAGTTAGGACAAAAACAAGTGACAAACATTCCATTATCAAGTTAAAACAAAAAACAAGTGACAAAAACCACCATGTGCTAACTTAATAATTGAGTTTTACTACGAAATAGTGTTCATATAAAGTTTTAAAAATATAATGCCCTTTTAACATTTCGTTACCGGGTTATATTTTTTTTTCAATATATGCATTGATATGGCTTTCTCAGACATATTATTTATATGTATGTGTATATATATATATATATATTGTATTTATAATTTAAACATTGAAAATTAAAGTAAAACGTTGTCTTTGCCGTTTATAGATGCTCAGTGAAATTTATTTAAAAAATCTCTAATGCAAAACTAATAACAACATAAGATTCCTCATAAAATTTTAGTCAACAAAAGTTATGTTTGATCTGTGATATGTTTTCAATTGGATCCACAGACAAAGACACCACACACACACACATATATATATATATATATATATATATATATATATAATGGTAATAATCCAGGTAAAAACATCCACAGGGTGGTAATCCAAAGAATTTCAACCGGGTTTATAAGGAGTGCTCAATATCAAAATAGAACTTTATATATGATAATTTTTATTTACACAGACATGTACAAAATCTGCGACACTGGCATGTCGATGTTATCGATCAACAGTTACTATAAACTGAGATCTCATCAGGCAGAGTTAGAATCCGATCTTAACCTCAGTGTCGCAGATTTTGTACATGTCTGTGTAAATAAAAATTATAATATATATATATGTGTGATTGAAAAATAGAGGAAACTAATTGTATCTTTCCACTTTAGTTGTCACAGTATACTGAAAACTGAGACATCAGTGTTGCCAATATACATCAGACAGTAGGTGTAATATTTGAATGACACTCCAATCTTTATGACTAACTATAGAAAAATACACTTATTGCTGAAATATGGATAATTATCCTTCTGTCCTAAAAAAGGACCATGGGATCTAGTAAGGTTTAGTGGTGGAAGTAGATGAAGATGGATGTGAATGTTTTGTATTAATAAAATAACTAATAGCTTTAATTGGTAGGAAATGAATTTTAAAAAAGTAATTGTTTATAAAATGAATGATAGAATGTTAATTTTCGCAGTTGACCTTACAAATTGCTTCGTTTCTGAGTAGCTTACTCATCCTAACTATATTTTTATTAGTTCCCTCTCATTAGTTAAACACTTTAAACTTAATTACCGGTATAAGTTTGTAGTAAAACTGTATTTACATCACTCAAACGCGTAGCTGATCTGCTAGCCAAAGATCTAACGGCGTTGGGTTACAACGCTCAGGATTGTAAGTTCGAACCCATTCAAGTGAGCTACACAAAAATATTTGTTTCATTCGTGAAAGAAATCAAGCTAAATGCCCTCACTTGCCATAAGTATATTTTTAGACTAATTCTAAACTCTGTTGAAGTAAATACTGAAACAAAATATATACTTCATCTATTATTTTATAATATAAGTATATATATATGAAACAGTAATATATATATATATATATATATATATATATATATATATATATATATATTTATTTATAAATAAATATTAATTATTTATTACCTACAGACATCGATGTTTCATGCTAACGCAATCTTCAGTGCAGGAAGTTAATTCTCAACGGTCAGCGGGTGCGAACTCCGATCACAAATCGCCACTGATTTGCAGTCAAGAGCGTTAATATATATATAGGCAAACATTATTAAATAACACAGAGTGATTTTTCTTGATAAGATTTATCAAGCTAAATGAAAATATGCTGCCTAAATACACACATGTTCTTTATGGTGTGCAAAACTAGGGTTTAGCAAATATAAGTTTACTTCTCCTGTTCACACCATCCACCATTTCCTGTAACTCCTAAACGCTTGTCCACACTCCTCCCTCCAAATAGGCAACAATACAAACGCCAGCAAATCAATTAACATACAGAAATCTTGACTATTAACTTTACAGTTCCAGTCGGTCTTGCCATCATAAATTTCTCCTTCTTGCCAACAAATAATATTATTCTCTTTTACTGATCTAACAACATTTACAGACACCCACACAAGATCCTTCATTCACTTTTCTTCATTGGTTTTCATTAAATATACTAGATGTACCCGTGTGCCAATTTGTTCTACTTTTATTCCATTCGAAAATTGATAAACTGTGACATATCTGTTAAGTCATTATTCTTGCATATTATATATTTCTTTACTTGTATATTACCATTATTATTATTATTGAAGACTTATTCTTTAGTATTATTACTAGCAAATAAATGCTCCCACCGGTCGTATATTTTTGCTAGTTGTTTTATTTAATTGCTCAGTAAAATGTGTTTGTTTTTTTTACAAAAAAACGAAGAAAATCACCCTATCCTTTATTTTAATAAATAAATCATGGAATAATAAAAACATAGTTTTTAAACAAAATGTACCCTTTACGGCGTAAAATGTAAAACAAAAAAATCCTAAACTCACTTAAGGTCGTAAAAAGATAATAATATTTTATGTTTTTCAAATCGAAAATAAAAGGTGTACCTAAAATAAAATCAACAATTAAAAAAATAAAAATTCAGTTTTTTAATTGCTCAATAAAATGTGTTGCGTTTTTTAACAAAAAAGAACAGTAATTTTTAAATCAATTATTTTTTAAATTAAACAATTTGATTCAATAAATTTGTGCTTTAAAACATAATTTCTAATAAGATTTTAAAAGACCCAAAACGTTTTAATAAAAAAAATCAAAGTAAATAATTTTTGAGCGACTCGTACAATAAATCTCAGAGAATGTGTTGTTTACATGTTATTAATCAAATAACTCGCCCTTGTCGTGTGTCCTTGTCTTGTGTCCATCTATCTCTCTCTCTCTCTCTCTCTCTCTCTCATCTGACGTCATGTTAACACTGGTGATTTCTTGAAATATAAATTTCTGTGTGTTCAAAATAGAACGTTATACTTAATAATCAGAGGGTGAGTAACCAAATGTTGGAGTGGACGCTGGCTGTTCCATCATATTCCATTACAATCTGATTTAATTACGTAACTCAATTATATAGATAAAAAACAATGTCTTTAATTAATTCTATATATAATTTTTTTAAGATTATGATCGAGGAAAATATTCTAAATACATCTGGAAATCTAAAAAAAACAATCATGAGTGTATATTTGCGAATATTAATTTATTAGAAGCTTTAAAACAAATTAATTATGTAAATTTGAAAGACGCATGATGTTTGGGAAAGTTTTTGAATGGGTATATATAGGAGCTGATAACTAAATATAAAAAGAGGGTGATCAAAACTAATAATATAGCTTCAGCTTCAGACAGATACATAATCTCCATTATTAATGGATTATTATTATTATATCGAAGAGTTATTCTTTATTATTCTGATATAGAAGTAAACAAACTTATTATTTTGCCATCTAATTCACATACATTTCTCGTGTTTACAGACTCGCATGTAAATTTGATGACGACACTGAACAAAAGAGAATCATTTCTTCAAAATGCTCACATAAACATTAAGAATTATATCAGTTGTTGAATCAACATATAGTGAGGGAGACCGAGAGAAATACATAAATAGCTAAGAGATAGATGGATGACTCGTTCAGTTAATTATAAATTACGGCTTATTAGAACTAGTTGAAAAAATGTTTTGAAACCTAACTTAATTACAGAAATAAGATATATTTTAGTATTTATTTTGTGTTATATAGGTAACAAACGTTGACTCACATTTAGTATGATAGATATATCTATATAATAAAGATTCTGATTAGCCATTTTCTTTCTGAATGTTTGTCCATGTTATTAAAAACAATAAAATGTAATTCGAGTTAATTCTTTCTATAAAATAATTAATCTGCATAGGATTTATTTTTGCATAGCTGCCATTTTAAAAAAAAAATAGGAGTTAACTCTGTATTCATCCATTACAGACTTTTACTTATTGTCACCTTTTAACCAAAATATTATTTTACTGTTCGACTCAGTAAAATAATATTTTGGTAAAAAAGTGACATAATTCTATTCGTTCATTACAGACTTATTTCACTTTATTTTTTGATAAAGAAATAAAATTTAGAAAAAGCGGCATGGTTAAAAAAAATAAAATCATGCAGAAGTTGTTATTTCTTCTGTATGTACATACAATCTCTTGTGTAAGGTCGAGTTGTAGTTTGGTTAACGAAAACAGGCTTGTCCAAACTCGCATAGAGATACACAAGCAATTAGCGCATAACTACACATGCACACTCGCAGTTTATTCGTTTCTGCTCATTTTGTTGGTGGGAAGAGACAAATAAGTTCCTGAACGAGTTGTTGTGAAGATAAGACGCTAAAATCATGCTCTTGTTCTTTGCCAGAAAACGGCAAGACAAGATGGGACTTCAGAGTTCAACATTCTGTTTGTAGCTGAAGCCTGCCTGCCGAGCAAACTCGCCTTATATTCCTGTTAAATAAAATTGTCTTTATAACAGTAGAGATGTTGGTACTTTATTTGGAACTTGGTGACCTCTTTTTCTCATGCAGTTCAAGCCAGATCCGTCAAATACCTACTTACATGGCCACCTAAATAAAAAACTATCTTTCTTCTCGACATTATACTCACACCAGCAGCTCCACTATAAGCAAAACAAGTTGCAAGTGAATACACTAGCAGGCAACACCGGGTACATACAGCTGGTATTTTTTTTCAATTTGACATTTAAAGTGTGTGAAAATATTTTTTAAATAACAATTTGAAAAATACATTTTTTTATGTCACAATTATTTATTGCAAATACAAATTTTAAGCGATTAAAACCAAAAACAAATTTTCTTATTTTTATATTTCACTTTTATCAACGGATAGAATCTTTCATATAATTAATACTATAATTAAACTGTATACAAAAGTAAACATCATTAAATTATATACAAAAGTAAACCATTAAATTATATACAAAAGTAAACCATTAAATTATATACAAAAGTAAACATCATTAAATTATATACAAAAGTAAACCATTAAATTATATACAAAAGTAAACCATTAAATTATATACAAAAGTAAACATCATTAAATTATATACAAAAGTAAACATCATTAAATTATATACAAAAGTAAACCATTAAATTATATACAAAAGTAAACCATTAAATTATATACAAAAGTAAACATCATTAAATTATATACAAAAGTAAACATCATTAAATTATATACAAAAGTAATCCATTAAATTATATACAAAAGTAAACCATCATTAAATTATATACAAAAGTAAACCATTAAATTATATACAAAAGTAAACATCATTAAATTATATACAAAAGTAAACCTCATTAAATTATATACAAAAGTAAACCATTAAATTATATACAAAAGTAAACCATTAAATTATATACAAAAGTAAACATCATTAAATTATATACAAAAGTAAACCTCATTAAATTATATACAAAAGTAAACCATTAAATTATATACAAAAGTAAACATCATTAAATTATATACAAAAGTAAACATCATTAAATTATATACAAAAGTAAACATCATTAAATTATATACAAAAGTAAACCATTAAATTATATACAAAAGTAAACATCATTAAATTACATACAAAAGTAAACCATCATTAAATTATATACAAAAGTAAACCTCATTAAATTATATACAAAAGTAAACCTCATTAAATGATATACAAAAGTAAACCATCATTAAATTATATACAAAAGTAAACCATATTAAATTATATACAAAAGTAAACATCATTAAATTATATACAAAAGTAAACATCATTAAATTATATACAAAAGTAAACATAATTAAATTATATACAAAAGTAAACCTCATTAAATTATATACAAAAGTAAACCATTAAATTATATACAAAAGTAAACATCATTAAATTATATACAAAAGTAAACATCATTAAATTATATACAAAAGTAAACATCATTAAATTATATACAAAAGTAAACATCATTAAATTACATACAAAAGTAAACATAATTAAATTACATACAAAAGTAAACATCATTAAATTATATACAAAAGTAAACATCATTAAATTATATACAAAAGTAAACATAATTAAATTATATACAAAAGTAAACCTCATTAAATTATATACAAAAGTAAACCATTAAATTATATACAAAAGTAAACATCATTAAATTATATACAAAAGTAAACCATTAAATTATATACAAAAGTAAACATCATTAAATTATATACAAAAGTAAACCATTAAATTATATACAAAAGTAAACATCATTAAATTATATACAAAAGTAAACCTCATTAAATTATATACAAAAGTAAACCATCATTAAATTACATACAAAAGTAAACATAATTTTTCTTCCCCGCCAATCGCTTCCCAATCCTATTTTTAGTGTTATCTATATGGATTGCTTCTTTCTGTTTTGGCTTTTCTCCCCTCCCCCCTCTTCCTCTATTTTCTCCTCTGATTATCTCACCAGAGCAGAGTCCACACGAGAATTTTTCGTTCGGATTCATTTGATTGAAGTAGATTATACTCTGACCAACGAGTATCGCCATCTGTTGCCAGAGCTTTGAAAAGATTTTACATACAGCATTTGGTATTCGTAAATGGTCACCAATTACATGCTCAACGTCAACTTTGATGATCATATATTTTACATATATGTCAACGTGATAATAACTGGATATCTTTTCATATCGATGACCTAGAATTTTCATTACATTCATTAAAAGAAGTATATCTTGATGAAGTTTTTTGATGAATAAAGACAAAACACTAGCTAAATATGACGTCATAGTAGAAATATCAGAAAAAAAGTCATTCATTTTTTTTCATTTAGACTGTCACCAAAAGAAATGTATGAACTACTTTAGAGAAAGCCTTCTTGTATAGAGTCAAAAAGAGCTTTTATTGTTCCTCAAGAAAAGATCAGCTCTACAACGACATTTTATTTTTAAGAGATATCTTTCTTCTTCAAAGAGAAAAATGAAAAGAAAATCATGCAAAAATGTATAAACGATTTTTGTATTGACTTAATTCAAAAACTAAATAGGAAGTTTGATTATTGAAAGCAGTGAAAAGGCGATATTAGGTAGAAGACAGTGTTTCAAAGGAAATCATACGAGGCAAAAGTAGATAAAATAACAATATTGTAGAATTCAATAATTATCGATTAAATATTTACTAACGTATTGTATCGTATCACAGATGGTGACTATTTTTTTTTTCGAACTAAACCTTCTCATTAACATCTGAAATGTCTATTCAACTTGGATACCGTTTTCCCGCTGTACACTGCACTTGGGTATGTTGTGGGTTATGTTTGGAGTAGTTCTGCAGAAAATTATTATTATTTCTTTTATTAATTTATTTATTATGTTTAGTTATGTATACCTCTGAGAGCGATTAGCAAGGTCGTGTTGTCAACCGATATCCAACATCGTTTGAAAGTTCCCAATACATGTATGCAATCCATTCTTTATATCATAATCACAAAATCGGTCAATATTATTTTTTTTAACTAGTTAAACTAGTTACATCCTTGAGATTCGCCAGCAACTTGTTCAGACAATTCAAGGAATAAAAAAGAAAAAAAGAAAAGGAAAAAAGAAAAAAGGAGGGTCTGTTGATGAGAAAAACGTGCTTGCCACCAGAACTTCCTTACACAGTATACTCTTCTTCAATAAAACTGTTTTCATTAGCAATTGCTCAGTGATCTTAGCCAGTGGGAACTTGTTCTTTCTCACATCTTCGTTCTGCACACCAGGCAGAGACGAGCCCTTTTATGGTGACGATATCATCATCATCATCATCATCATCCGATTTATTTTTAACAGGCTTTTGATTAGTCCTCTAGAAGAAGGTAGGGACCTGTTTATCAGTGTTGATCGAAGTCTTTCTCTCCAGGCTTGGCAGTCGTGAGAATCAAAGTTTGCAATCGCTAGGGCTGCACGGTCGCATTCACACAGCTCATCCCAAGAGAGCTTTGGTCTTCCAGCCTGTCTCGAACACCAGAGATCTAGCTAGACTTTCGCTCGACATGGCCAAGCCATCTCAGCCTGCCCAGCTTAAGGGCATCAGATATGTCTTTTATATCAAGCTTAGAGAGAAGAGTCTCGAGAAGAGTGTCATCTTCTTGCTTGACATGACAGATCCATCTAATCATGGCCATTTCATTGGGCTGCAGTCTCTTAAAAGTGGTTGCCCATGTTTTGGAGCCAAATAAGCATGAGACTCCTCACACAGCTGGTGTACACCTGTCCTCTAGTTGTGACAGCCAGATGCTTATTTGTTAAGATGGGCAGGAGTTCTCCTAAAGCCCTTCCAGGCAGATTTGCATTGGATAATGGCAGCAGAACAATGGAAAAGTCTGCGAGTATTTGTTTTTGTATTTTTGCATATTGTTTGCAGGTCAAAAGGAATTTTTTTCAAGAAATGTTTTTTGGGGACGAATTTGTGAGTTCGAGGCATTCTTGAACCAAGATACCTCCATATTTTTTCAAACAGCTATGACATTGTACTCTTCAAGAGCGAAAACAAAAGCAACTGCTATGACATTGTACTCTTCAAGAGCGAAAACAAAAGCAACTGCTATGACATTGTACTCTTCAAGAGCGAAAACAAAAGCAACTGCTATGACATTGTACTCTTCAAGAGCGAAAACAAAAGCAACTGCTATGACATTGTACTCTTCAAGAGCGAAAACAAAAGCAACTGCTATGACATTGTACTCTTCAAGAGCGAAAACAAAAGCAACTGCTATGACATTGTACTCTTCAAGAGCGAAAACAAAAGCAACTGCTATGACATTGTACTCTTCAAGAGCGAAAACAAAAGCAACTGCTATGACATTGTACTCTTCAAGAGCGAAAACAAAAGCAACTGCTATGACATTGTACTCTTCAAGAGCGAAAACAAAAGCAACTGCTATGACATTGTACTCTTCAAGAGCGAAAACAAAAGCAACTGCTATGACATTGTACTCTTCAAGAGCGAAAACAAAAGCAACTGCTATGACATTGTACTCTTCAAGAGCGAAAACAAAAGCAACTGCTATGACATTGTACTCTTCAAGAGCGAAAACAAAAGCAACTGCTATGACATTGTACTCTTCAAGAGCGAAAACAAAAGCAACTGCTATGACATTGTACTCTTCAAGAGCGAAAACAAAAGCAACTGTTGGTCTCTTATCTCAAGAGAAAATGATTACCCTCTGAAAAGAACGCTTTATTATAAACTCCTCATTGCACAGCAAGGGTAGCGTATTCCCCAACCACACTTTTCCTGAGTCAGCTTTACTTAAATCTGGTGGCAGAGGGAAATCCAAGATGATTGGAAACAATGCTCGGATAAGCTAAAAAGAACTAGTATTATTCTAGAGTTTTCTATGAAAGTTAATAGTAACAGTCTTTAAAGACTGTTACTATTAACTTTCATAGAATTCAAATCCGGACAGGACTTATGGGAGGACATGATATATATTGCAATTAAACCAAATTAATTAGAAATGCATTTTCTATAAAGCACTTTTCATCATTGATTTCATTCTGATATTTCGAAATAAAACAAAACAAAACTAATTACTTTGGTTGTGAGATTTTCCCTTTCTAACCGAATTAAATAAAAAATGAATGGAAATACACAAAACCGATTCAGAAATCAAATAAAATTAAAGTACAAAACACGAGAAATAATTAATTTTTTTATTTGAAATCAAATCCAATTTAATTAATAAATTTTACAGAGTTTTATATTAACTTTTTAAAATAATCTCAAAATCTATGCATAAGACAAGAATATTAATTACAACCTTAAAAGCCACGCCCTGTACAGATTTTAAAACTTAATCCCGCAGAGGGCTACTTGGGACTTCAGCAAATATAATTAAATGTTTAGGATAATAAAGAACAAATTTGAATGAAGAAACAATTATATTTTATGGATTTGGTTTTCTCTAATAAATTATTACGTAACCGGAAAATAATTCTATGTTAAAGAAAAGTTTGTGTATCTTGTTATTAAACAATGTTCTATGATGCAAAAGAGTAACTAGTCTTTAAAATAAAGACTATTATTGGCCACGACATTCTGCCAACGACGCGCAAAGCTTTCGGATTTGGTTAAAGTACAAATAATTCTGCTTTGAATCAAAAGAATCTGGACAGGCTTCTTCAACTTCGTCGGAAGATTCAAATCGGCGATAATCATCATTAATGTCTGTTTTACATGCTAGCATACTGCACAGCTTTAAGTTCAACAAATTGGGTCCCTCACTATCCACCAAGCTTCAGTCCCTGTCCCATCGTCGCAATGTTGCATCCTTGTGCCTGTTCTACAAGTACTTCAATGGATTGTGCTCCGATGAACTTGCTGCTCTGGTGCCCCCCTCGACATAAATACACTCGACCAACCTGACAATCAGCTAAATCCCATCCATTCACTGCGGAAGTCCCCAGATGCCGGAGAGCCTTCTACTCCAATAGCTTCTTTCATCTGGAATTCCCTCCCTGTTTCCCAACATGCACAAATTTAAAACTAATGTGAACAGACATCTCGCTGCACAGCTCCCCATTTAAGATGACTCCCAAAACTTTCACCCTAATTCTCAGTAGCCCCTTATATTTACAGTGGCATCCTGCCTTGTTTGGGGTGAACTATGTTAAATTTTAAAAAAATGGGTTTTTTAGTGGTTCATATGCAACCTTTCCGTCAAACTTTAATCATAGACACTTCTAAGATTTTGCTAACATTGTACAATAGATGGTACTGGCAACTTTTCTATCAAACCACATAGAATAAACCGAAAACAACTTAACAAAATCAAGGTATTCTTTTTTGGTCATATCAATCCTTTTTTTCCTATTCTACCTGAAGTAACCAATCGTGAATGTCCTCTCCTGTGTCAGTCCCCGGCAAACAAGAATAAGCGAAGACGAATTGCATTTGGTAAGGAATTCAGTACAAATTGCAGGGAGCGAACACTGACATTTTGGTTATTTCATTAGAATAATCACAGGAGAATATCAGCAAAAACATCGTTGAAGACAATCAGCCGGCAAAGTCGATGCATACTATTAGTTTGCAATGGGAAAATGCAAATTAGATATGCACGTTTGATGCCTGCTTGGCATATCAAAGTCCCTTACATGCCAACGGAGAGACGAGTTTCATACAGTATCAAATATACATGAATTTTGAATAGGGAAAGTGTTCAAAATATAATCTCAGGCATGCACACACTCTCTCTCTCTCTCTCTCTCTCTCTCGTTCTTTCTCTCTATATATATATGAAGAAAAAACAACAGGAAAATACAAATTAAACACAGGAAGAAATCATTAGAAACGAGAGATTTGACATTTCGTTCGGATCTTGTCATCAGAAAAAGGTTTTCTGAAGATGTTCGTTGATCTGAACGAAACCGGTAAATCTCTTGTTTCTGACGATTTCTTATTGTTTTTAATGTTTTTCCTTCTGTTTTTTTCATACATCTCGTCTCCACAACATTTCATTTTTTATGATATGTCGTGTATTTTATCCTCATATATATATATATATATATATATATATATATATATATATATATATGAGAGAGAGAGAAAAAAAAGGTGTGTATGCATATACATGCATTGAGGTATGTTCATTAATATATATCTTCTCTATATATAAAGTTAAGCATGTGTATACCTTTATATTTATGTTTGTGCAAGGTAAACTCCAAAACTAATTAAGCGATCATTATGAATTTTTGAAACACACCTGTTAAACGTACGCGTGCATAATGTGAGCTATATTTAGTTTAATTGTGTTTTATACAAGTGGTGCAAAGGGGGATTGGAAGCTGTTTGTAAAAATTTAGATACCTCCGATTCTGCTGAAATTTTACCCGTACGTAGTAGACATCAATTAATAAATATTCGCGAAATTAAAATTTTTTTTGGAGTATTTCAAATGGTGTTAGGACGAATAATAACCTACCATTTGTAAATGAAAATATATCGGATTTGCATTTGATTCATACTTCTTAGACACCAATTAAACAAGATTCCATGAATTTCAATATCTTCTTGAGACTCCTTAATCTTAAGCCTTAAACTTTAGACATATTTCTACAATCAAAATCATCTAATGGATTTTGATCAAAATTGGAATAAGGATTCGAGAGAGAAGGTTTAGTAGCATATATATCGTGATTTCAATCTTCGTAAGGGTATGTAAAAGTGGTGCAAAAGTGTTATATTTGGTGAATTAATTTTATTAATAACTCACAGAAGATCCAATCCAAGATATTATGCATATAAAGAACGCTCTATCTAAAAATGTAATAGGTCCTTTATAACTAACAAAAGTTATTATTATCTGAACAGTTTGGCCGCTGATTACTTTTAATTTACTTGACATCCATAAAAAGGAAATAAGACATCCTACTTAATTAATAATTTTTAAAAAGTAGAAGTTAAAAAAAATAAATATTTAAATGGCAATGAAGAGTTCGCAGCTTCGAGCAGCGGTAGTACAGTTTTTCTCAATGATTCTTGGAAAACGCTGGGTGTGCATTGAGAGGAACAAAAACTATGAATTTACCGAAATTTCAATTAATGTCACTTTGGTACCATTCAATCAATGCTGAGTACATCCTTTGGCCCCACCCTATAAATTGGCTCAAAAGGACACATTTAATTTCGAGCAACGCCGGGTTTCCTGATCATATATATATATACTGTCAAGTATTATGAAATAGTTATTTTATATTAAATCCTAGCAGGATAGAAATATGCCCATAATTGGGGATAGAGCATTATTATAAGAAATAATGTTATAAAATAAATGTAAAGTTATTTACTTTACAAGCTTATTATATTCAAATATACAAGATTGAATAATTTATGAAAAAATCTTTTAATCCATGGATTTTCAAATAAATAAATCTTCTCAGGAGAAAACAAATACATTTTTAAATACTGGTAAATATTATTAATTTGAAAAAATTGCACAATCCATTATGAATTCTGTAAGAAGCAAAACATTTATGTATAAATGCGCAGAAAGTCTTTGTAATGATGAATCTTCAAATATTTCACGAGGTGCTAAAAAAATATCCATTGGAAAGCTATATTACAATGTAAAGGATATTGGGTTCCAATAAAATGTAATAATAGTCAACATTAAAAATATTTTTAGAAGATTAAAAATGAATGCATTATGCCTCAATATTATTACATTTGTCTATATCTAGTAAGTTAGAGGTACGTGTATGCATGCGAGTGTGTCAGTGTGTGTGCTTGAGAAGTTAAATTAGCAGTGTGTTAATTAAATTGATAATGTGATGTGTATATCTATGTACTTTAAAGGGCATGTTTATCGGTGGTGTGGTCAAAAACATTTGTAGGGACTCAAAATTCCGATATTTGAGTTTATCCTCTTTTGATGGGTGCTTAATTTGTAGATTCATTTTATTTTGTGCTTTCTGAGGTGCTGTGTGGAATGGAAATTTGTCTCTAGTAATAAGCATCTTATGTAGTTTATTGTGTAGTTTGCTGAGTTGTAATGTCTTGCCACCGGTGAGTAAGAATCGTTGTACCTGATCGCTTTCTTGTGGTTATTGAATGTTACGTAGAACGGAGTGTCTGTCTCCCTGATGTAACCACCCTCACTGCAATATGTGCAGATTTTCCGTTGACTGATTAGACATATATACATATAAATATACATCTAAGCATGAAGCAAACGTCGACACTATAGTCTCTCTCTTTCCCATATATATATATATATATATATATATATATATATATTAATACGATAGCGTGTGTGTTCGTGTGTCACACTTACATCAAAAGCTCTGCGCATGCGTGCCGCACCTAGATTTTGAAAAGCATTCAAGACAGGTAATTTTCGTAATGTTTCAAGTATTTCCTTTTGGTGCAACGGTTAGCGACGTAGGATTTTGGCGTCGGTTGTCGACGTTGGCCTGATAGGTTTGTAGTTCGATTCCAACAACCTCAAAGTTTTTTTTTTCTACATTGAAGGGGAGGAAGGGAGTAAGCTAGGATGGGGACGACCGGGAATCTATATATTAATACGATAGCGTGTGTGTTATTTTGTGTGTCACGCTTACATTAAAAGCAACGACCTTCTGAATCTTTGTATGCTACTCATGAATTGGAGCCAAATTTAATCTAAAGCACTTACAAAGTAATGTATAGGTTAGAAATAAGATAATTAGTATTGAAAACATCATTTCGTGTAATTTACACGGGTCCTGCTAGTATATATGATAGAGAGAAACTTAATAAATAACAAACTTAACTAAATCCTCAATTATAACCAGAAACTCGGAAGTCTAAAGGATAATTAAAAATTAAAAAAGTAGGAAGATTGTCGTCTTTAACCAGACTTGCCTCAATTACAATATGCTGCCAAAATATACACACACGTGCTTGTGCGTGTATGATATAAGTCGTTGAGAAAATAAGAAACAAAAACAAAAACATATGATCGCAACTTACTGCTTTATTGGTCTGTTCTGTTCATGGCTGAACTTTCAGAAACATTAGTTTTCTTTTCTTTTTTTTGGATGTGATAATACAACATATATATAATCAATGATATGTAATGTATCAAATGATTGTATATATAACTGCCAAATATGTTCCTATTACTATACTTCATAGAACTAAAAGTGGGTACAAGTTTGTGTGGTGCATATGATGTTAACAGTGAAAATCATTGGGGTACAAAAAGGTTTGCCACCGCAGAGTTACCTTACAGTTTTCTTCCATAGTGTCTGTTTACCATTGTAATGAGATTACCCCAGGGTTATTGGGTAAAGCATGGTAATGAATAGGAATGATACATGGTAATGTGGTGTCGGTAAAGTGTGTGGGTAGGCGTCGAATTTGGAATACGACTGCGATTGTTTTGATTATCGCAAGGTTAAGGCTAAAATTTAAATTTGTAAACATTTGTTTGGGTTTAATTTTGAAGTAGATTTATTAATGGTGTATCAAAAACAATTGCGGGTGTACGTCACCGATTGAAAGAAGATCAAGGGAAAAAAAAACAGACTTGACGATCGAAGGGAGTGGACGTCCTGCCTTTTGCTCCCCAAGTGGGAGTTCGGGGAGTTGATTGTATCTGTGTTTAAAGGAATGTCGACATTCTACATGCAATAAATTGTGAGCTATATAAAAACAAACTTTCTTGTGTTTGATTTCTTCATTTCTGCCGCAACACCTTTTGCTTTGAGTATCAAGTAAAGAACATGGGGACAACGTTACAATTGTCCTTCATCTTAATATTTTAGACTCGCTAGGTTAATAACATTTGATACTATAAACACATGCAATTAAACAATTCAATTTTATAGATCAAAACAGAATGATTCTATCATTGGCTGTAACTAATAATGCAGTACATTGTGAACAACAGAAGAAAAAACTAATTTATTTCAGGTCATCTTTATTTTAGAACTGTCTACGCTTAAATACATCCCTCCTACCTAAAGTCTAACACTTTCTCACTGTGATAGTGTCAGAGCTACGCCGTCTGGAAATCCACCCATGGAGGACAGGTTTTGTATCATGCGGTATTCGGGTCACAACCCGGCTAACAGACCTCTGAAAATTCAAGAGGAGTCGGCATCAGGACCCGTGATCTTCTGGTAGTCCCAATCTCTGCGTATGGCAGGCAAAGGCGCAGCACCGCAAATCAGTGGAGTGAGAGTGGCAACGTTTCTTCGGGGCAAAATTCTTGCTGACTTTGCATGCAATCTTTGAACCTTGCTGCTCTCGATGTCAGAGGTAAAAACCTGCAATATTGATGGTTATTTCTGCTGCAACAGTTTTCGACTTGAGGAGCAAGTAAAAGACAGCAGTTACAATTCTATCTAAAGAGTTCCAATATTAGGAACCCGTTCTGAGACAAGTATTCAATATAATATAACTGTTACCATTTACATTTTTTAGACATTTTTCAAGATAATACTTATTAGGATATATGAAGCTTGACTTTTTTTTATTTGTAATAAAAAAAATCATAGAAATTTTTAAAAAGAGAGAGAAGAGAAGTTAATAAGTTGTTCAAGGCTTGGGGTAGGAGTGTACGGGGGACAATGGGGTAGGAGTGTACAGGACAATGCTACACCATAAACATTTTGCCTTCAAACTTGATTTGACGATACATTTTGCAGAAGACAAGTACATTTTTGATGTCGACATTAAATTGAGTAAATTTAATTAAAGTTTGTGAGAAAATTCTTCAAAAATTACATTGCAAAGAAACTTTTTGCAAATTACTGAAAAGAGAAAAAAACAACCATGCTAAAAATTCAATGTACATTCTTTTAGCTGTTCGTTGAGAAAGACAATAATGTATGTTTAGTGCTGTATTTAATATTCTTCTACGACAAATTAACTTTACTTTCAAGTGAAAAATAATAAATAAAAATGTCAAACTTCGAAAGTGACAAGACCAAGATGGCAAAATTTAATTTAGTAAATTTATCGCAAAAAGAAAACGCGTTTTCTTTTCTGATAAACATAAAATGATATCGAATAACCCTTCAGTCCCGGTACACATATGCACGATAACAAAGCATTTTATATAAAACTAGCTGAACCCGTCGCCCGGCATTGCCCGGGAAAGAAATATCAATTAATGAATTAAAATGTGCCGACATCCGACAGAACGCAAATAGGTCACATCGGACAATTTTAATGTTTAGAATAAATGTTGGTTTAGAATTGTGGAAAATGTATTTACCCACAGAAAGAATTCAACAAAAATAGAAATTGCTACAGTGTAGACAGACATCTTCTTCACTGACCGATTATGGAAAAAGTTACTTGTTTCGGGCCGGGATATTTGTCAGTAAATTATATTTTAGGCAAGTATGATAAATATAAATTGTGTAATAATAAAATAAAAATAGGAGGATAGGAGGGAGGAAGGAAGGAGACGCATGAGTAGAGGGATGGAAGAAAGGAAGGAAGGAATGAAGGAAAGAAGGAGATACAGGAGTAGAAGAGAGGAGGAAGAAAGGAAGGAAAGAGATGCAAGGGTATTGGAGGAAAGAAGGAAGAAAGGAAAGAAGGAGATGCGGTTGTAGGAGTCTTTCTGCCTCCCCCCCGGTACCCGTATTTCCCTAGAATTTTTCCTTTTCATTAAACATCCGCTCTATCTATGATAATAAGCACTTAAAATTAAAGAGGCCTACAGAGCCCTATTAAAACAATTTTCCCCCCCCGTCATCTTTGTATAGAAATTCCCTTTTTTGTGACGAAAGAAAAACGAAAAATGAGTATGCCTCCTGGGCACTACTGAAACACACAAATATAATTAAGGATGCCCGCAGAGCACTAATAAACAATGTGTGTTCGAAGATAAATGATGATATTTGCAATAGTTAAGAAGAAGAAGATGTCACTGTGACATCATGTGTGCAAGAAGGATTCAACAAAATTACTACATATTATATTGATTTATTTTCAAATTACTACATAATAATGTTGAATTTAAAAAACAACAGGCCATTTTCCTCCCTTCCCAACTCCGTAGGCAAAAGTTTAACGATATTAAAAGAAAAAAAAAATTGTGTGAGTCGACTGGGATCGAACCGTAAACCTCTCGGTCTTGGATGGTCGTCAATACCTATGACCACGGACGTGAGTAGAAAATCTCTTAAAAACTAGGTGTCTATGACAAAGCCTGCAGCTGGCATGTGTCTTATTGCCAAAAAAAGACGAAATTTAGGGTCAACAGGACACGTGATCTTCTGGTAGTCCCAATCTCAGTCACACATTTTGGAGCATTTCTATACGAAGAAATCGATTTTTTTCCAATTTTGAAAGATATAAGATTCAGAAAATGTACACTTTATGGTCGTTTAGCTTGTATCTTGGTGTATATTGATGTAATTCTAAAGTCGATTCGCTGAAGAAATTGTAGCCGCCATGTTGAATAATAGATGACTGTAAAAAACTAAGTGCGTTACTTTTATTCTTGAAAAACCGGAATGAGTATAACAGTATAGGTAATAGGTAGAAATAACGTAATCAAATATTCTGGAAACTCAGCGGAATTAGAGAGAGCGTCCATTAAATGTGTGTGTAATGTATTATATTATGTATTTAATTAATAACAGATGAATAGTAAATAATAAGGGTCGCTTAATTAAATGTAGACGTTGCTTATTAATTCCCAGTGTAGATGAGGAGAGTGTTAGTGGTAACGTGTTAGAGAGGAAAAGTTTTTGCTACCACCTCTATGGAGTATGTTTTTGGGAGAGTCTAAGATGGTGGGCAAAAAGTAATATTTAGTGTTAGCTGGAGAAAATGTACTATCACACGCTCGAGTGAATAAGCGTTATATTGTGGTGAGTTTAGTAGCCTATGATGCATGTGGTTATTTTCATATTCTTGACAAAGGTACAGGGGAAAATCGCCTTAAGTTTATATAGAAGATGACATAGTCAAAAGAGAAAATAATTATTTTTCTTTTCATATAAATCGGCATGTTAAGTTTTTTAACCTATTTGATTCTCTTGTTGGCATTGGTTTCATTCGATTTCTTTTTAGAATCAGGTACTCACAGGAGGGGCAACGTGAAGGTTGCCAACATCCATAGTAAAAGTGGTGCTATAAGCCTTTCATATGAAACGACAGTCAAACCAGAAAATAATTCTTTCGTATGAATTGACATTTTTTTAACCTGCTGCTTTTTTTTTTTTACTAAAGTATCATCACTTATCAAGGCCAAAAGCTATTCGAGGATAATCGTTATGGAGATGGAACGATTGTCCATTGAAAGATGCTAAACATTATGAAAGGATTGAAAATGATTTCTGGGATGGGCCAAGTTTGAATACTTGTGAAGACGGTTAATAACAGGAATCTCTGTTAACATTGGTTTCCACGCTTCCTTTTTAGAATCCGGTACTCACAGGAGGGACCACATGAAGGTTGCAAGTATCCCTAGTGAAAGTATTGCAACATCCCATGCTGGTATCGACTTCCCCACGGCCACCTCACGAGAAAATAGTAAAAAGCAGTTAAAATTTAAAAGATACTACGATAGTGAAACACCGTGAAAATAGAACTGGCATGACTGACATTAGCGATTTAGAAAAGTTTTAATTTTGTGGAATTAGGTCTGGAATTGGCGATTCTACTTATTGTGAACCAGAAATTTAGCTGGCCTTGTCCCCCCACATACACACTTTTATACTCTTTAATGCAGATGTGTAGTTCGATTAATTATTTCTGATTTTCAATGAAGAATTTCTGTAAAAAAATAATTCATCTGTCGTTTTGTGGCAAAAGCAATGGCAAAGCTGGCATTTCTCAGCAGATTCGTTCGGAATATTTGTGCTGCATTAGAGCACATTGTCCCAGAGGACAAACTTTTTTTTGTGATAAGAATATATCAGAATCTGTAATTGCATACTCACACCATTGAAATGATTTAAAATGAGAGATCCTTCTTCTGAGGCACTTTTCTAAAAGAGCCGGAACATGTCAATTTCATGTCAATTATATATTCTTATAAAGCAACATTTGATTGATAGGACAACTTGCCGTTGAAACGGTGAGCCTCAGGGGGGCTTAAAATGTCAATATATTTGCCCCGCCCCCCAAGACTCAATCAATACCCCTCCACCTCCCAAAACTGAAGACTATGAAATGTAAAAAAAATAATACAAAAATGTCATATGGGGTTATCATTCAATTTCCGATCATATCAGCTGTACTTATCCGGCGTTACCCGTGAAGTTTTAGCTTTAGTTTCTGTGTTTGGCCATAGACAGAAAAAGAAATAACATTTTATATTCGTCAATTAAAACTATGAGTTATTGCTGAATTTGATTTGTTGGTGATTAGTTAAAAATGTTTCATAATATAGATTAGCTGGACTAATTTTTTTAAATAAATTGTAGCGAAGTAAGTTATTATATTGCCAATAAAATGGTACAGAAATAATAAATGAATATTGCTTAGTCATAAACTATTGTGACTCCCCTCAGTCACTAAATAAGTAAACTAGTCTGGACAATAAATACGACTACGAACAGTAGTATGGCGGATTCGAATGCATTCTGTTAAATCCTATTGGATTACCTGTAGTTACTATTGTTTGTTTGTACAAGATATGTATGTTGGAATACACCATACTATTTTAAGACCTTTACATTCTGATTATTTTGTTATTTATAACTACTTACCAAGTTATATTATTGTTGTGGACCCGTTTAGGGGTACCAACAATGAAATAAAAGAAAAACAGGTTTAGAGATAATAATGAATTGTATTGAACAGAGAAAATATACACACGTCAGTGTTGGCAGTGCTAGTGCCTAAATGTGCCTTCCAATGTTCTCCCGGCAAAAGCCGGTATTTATGGTAGCCGGTTGCTACCATTTAGTTATTATTAAAGGGTATGTAGGTTCACCCACAACAATTATAAACAAAGTTTTATTTGTCAGCGTAAAGGCTATTTCAGTCTGACTTAAAAAATCCAAAAAGATAATTTTATAGATATAGATTGAATATATATATATATATATACATATATATATGTTCACAAACATCAAATATGCACGCATATACAATTTATGCATAAGTTTTTAAAGCTTATATATAGATACATACTTAAATATAAAATTCATTTTACTGTAAGACATTCACATATGCTTCATGTATATTTAAATACGTAGAATCTGCTCTCGAGAAAATAAAAAATAGAATACAGAAATTCATGATTAACTCTTTTGTTGATTAATCTCCCTCTGACCCTAGCTTGAACATCTAGAAGCAAATATAAGTATATCTAATTTGACTCTATATTGGACCAAATACATTCAACGAACCACCATCAGGCAAGAACGAGATCAGTAAATTTACTCTGTTTACAAGCAAACCTAAACAAAAGCCGAGTCTACATAGTAATATAGTTTGAATTTGTTTTCAAATGTATAAAGATGTTAAGGATATTATCAATACAATGTGGCATATCTAAAAGAATATCAAGCCCTTTGTGTGTGTAAGGTTTGCTGTCTTCATTTGGCTCTCGCCCAATTCTAAGAAGTTCATTTTCATGTTGTTATTGCTAATATATATATATATATATATATATATGTATGTACACACAGTTGTGTACGTGCATATGCTTACATGATCAAAAATCCACCTCCTGCCACGGCCACCCATACTTTCTCTAGCATTTTTTGTAAAAACAATCATGATGACGCCGAATTCCTATAGTATTCCCTGCTCTCTCCTGACAGATTCCTCAAACTAAAAAAGATGATATATTCCAGTTCAAGAAATACTTACAAGAAACAATATTTGCGCCGATTCATTGCAGACTAACTCTGCAAATTAATGTGAGAATAAAAAAGAAAAGAAAAAAAAAAATGGCAAAATCCCAGATACAGAGATATTTTTGGCAGCAATGCCCATAGATCAGCAAGGTTATTGGACATTTTCTTACATACGATTATCCACAGTAAACATGGCTGGCACATGCATATTTTTTACTAAGGGAAGACCTTATATCGGCACGCATGCTACGTTTTAATACCTCCTGTCCTGATATAGAACACACCTTATGCGTGTTCAGCCGGCTTCCTCCAAAATAAGAAATTTCTCAGGAACATCAAATTCATGCATGGGAACGTTTTAATTAAGGTTTCGAACAGCAGACAGATTTCCGATATTTGAAAAATATTATTTTTTTCAGTCTGCTATTGAACATAAGTCGGAAATAGATGTAAAGTACTTTGTTGAGTGGCTGATATTTACAGAATCTACAAACGCAAGGCTATAAAATGTCCTGTTGGAAATTTTAATGAATAAAAACAAGTAAAGTATGAGTTATGTACCCCTGTGATCACTACTCCTTGAATAAAGTAAAAATCCATCAATTACAATTTGTAGTGGATTTTAAAGAAAAACCTAATGAGCATAAATTTAGATATCAGTGAATAAAATTTAATCTTTCCCAATTAGTGGGAGAGGCAGTTTTCAGTTTTCCTCGGTTCATGAAAACAGCCATTAATCCTAACACTTTTGTGGATTTTAAGAAAAAAATTAAAAATGGAAAGTTTAGATATTTGCAAAAGAATTGCCATTTTAGAGCATTTTATCCTCTTGGGGGACCGAAACAGATTTTTTGCAAAAACTCTGGATCGTCACATTTTGGTGTCCCCGATTACATCGTTTCATGCAAAATTTTGTGAAAAATAAATGAACCAATCTTGATGAAATCGGAAAAATAATAGAATAACAGATTAATGGAAGAACAGAATAACAGTCAGTGACGCAAACATGAATCCTTTCTGATAAACATTGGAACCAAAAAAAAACAATAAAAATATTAAGCCAGATACTGTTTATCTTCACAGAGAAAATTAATTTCCACTACATAAATGAAATATTGAGTCAAAAAGATAAAAACAAGAAATCCACAGAAAAGAGATTTAATAAGTGGTAAAAACGAGAAAGTCATGAAAAAGGAATTTTTTTCTTCATCAAATGTTTGACCTTCAAAAAGAAAACAAAATCAAAGATAATGTAATGCATTTTCTTCTATCATCTATACAAAGACGAAAACGTCTTCATGTTTCATACGTAAATAAATTCTTAAAGCTAATAAATAAGGGGGAAGAGATATTGGAATCGCTCACAAGTTGAGCAATATCTATATAAATAATACATTAAGGCAATTTTATATTTGTATGTCTGTTATCACTCTCCAACCCTTTTTTTAAGATGGGACCGCCCAACATGCAATGCTAAAAAAGTAATTTTTTTAAATTTCATCTCATTTCGCTGTTGTGTCGAACTCGAATTAAAATAGACGTTCTTGGCCTTCAGGCTAGGATCAAAGTGTACTATCTGTTCTGTCCAAAGATGGTACAATAATATCATGGTGTGTTCGTGCTGGATGTCCATAGAATAGAAATATGTCACAAACTCCAACAAGGGTTTTAGAGATAGACCCTTCTATAATCAGATATATTCTGAAACTACATTAACCAGAGTACTTCGATAAGAACGTTTCAGTTTGAAGAAAAATGATAAGATCGTGGGATCTGCATTCGAACCGGACGTCCATAGAATGGAAATATGTCACAGACTCTTTTTAAACGCAGCAGCAATATGCAGCAGATACAACTGTGGAACTTAAATAAATAAATACACATCTACTTGTACTAATGTTAGACTGCGGGGGAGGGGGGAGTAAAAATAGGACTTAAAACGGAAATTGTAGAATAAGGTTAGATTAAATAAGAAAATTGAATTTTTAATGAATGAAAGTTGAGCACATATTCATACACACACTTTTGTTAAGAAGGTTCAATACTTGGTTCAGCAAAGCAAAATAAATGAACTTTTGATCCAACTTTTGAGATTTGCACAAATTGTTTGTTTTCATTAATAAATCACCAAAACATTCTGCCTTTTTGACATTTATCTTTTCGCAGATAAATATTTGGCCAATAATACTTTCTTCAAAAATCAATAACTTATCTTTGTTGTCACTACTTATCTACCAACATTATTACCTACTAATTTACGTATATTAATATTCACCTGCCAGCAAAACATTTCAAATAGAAATGTTTTGGTATTAAATAACTCAAAAAGGGGTATACGTTTTATTCGTTTCTTAATTGCTCTTACACATAAAAGAAAGAGATAAATAAAAGAGAACTAAAAAGAGATTACTTCTGAAATATAACAGGATTTATCTGTGTTTAAAAGTAATACAGCGAATATACACACATGTCAAAGCTTCCTAATATGTGGATATATGAAATGTGGACTTACCAATGTGTGGTAGAGATCTTGTCTCAAAGGTACATCGACAGGACTGATCTGGATAGACAGAAGACTGAGCGCATGTCAAGAGAACATGTCTGAGCAGATAAAAGCTGAGTAGTCAAAACAAAAAAGGGCGAAAAGAGGAAGTAAACTCCCGAGTCATTATTTTCACATAGGTGACCACGTGGATAATTCAACCAATCGTTGACTGACCCATGGTCATGTGATATAGAACTCTATTCCTGTTGGGGCTGGTTTGATCTGAATATGCAATGACAGATCGATGATCAGATGTATCTGAAATGTGAAATCTGACCAAACGCAACACATCAGGTCAGAGGATTTGCTGAAAGCACTACACTTACCCAGCATGGAGGTTATCCTAAGAATGAATCGATTATGCTGGTATGGTCATGTGGAATGTCCATTCTCCTGGATAAACTGTTGCAGATGCATGAATATCATAAATCGCAGGAAGGTTGGCCGGCCAAGGAAAAGTTGGAAACAAGTGATAAGAAAAGACAGCATAGAGTGGAATTTGGAGACTGTTGACCCACTGAACCATGAGAAATGAAGAGTGAGCTTGCGTAATATCAGAAAATCTCTGCTCCTTGGACAAGGGAAACTTAATATTAAATGTGAAGATGTGATGTGCAATAAAAAAAAATCAACATTACATATCATTTTAATTTTTGATTGGCACACTTTTTTTATAATCGCACCAATAAAGACTATGTGTCTATTTACTTGCCTCCCCACGGCACAGATTTAGACACAAGATCAGGTTTTTACATGGGGAAAATCCAGCTCCCCAAAAAGGGGCTCTCTTGGGACAAAAATAAAAATTGCCTCAGTCTAGATGGATTTCTCCTTTACTGATCGAAAACAGAAAAGATGAAGTGTAGTATCAGAACAGATACTACACTTTGCTCCCAGCTAAAAAGCCAAGCTCATGTCTAATTAGAAATTTGAATGAAAAATCTGATTTTGTTTTAAATACTTAAAATATTAAGTTAAGTGTGACACTTAGTAAAAGACGTATTTATTTTTCCATCATTAAAATAAATTAAGCTAATTTTCTCAAATTTGATAGTTAACATATCTTAGCTGTCTGCAAGAATAAAACCTCTATCATTAAAGCAATTATCTGATTAAAATGAAATATTTCATTCATTGTTTTCCACATAGTTGAAAAGAGTATCTATTATTATAATAAAGCTGAGTCAATCAACGTTCGTTTCTTTAAGGCCTTTTCCTCTATATTTGAATCACATAAAATACATGCTAAAATATTCCTCAGTTTTAGGATTGAGTTATATTTGGAAAAAAATTCTATGTTAATTTGTCTAATTAACCATAATTTGCAGTTAACTCATGAAGTGACCCGTCTCTTACAAAGAATCTGTCTATCACTCTCTCCTTTGACTGTATGTTGTGTGAAACCCCCTCCCGCACTTACTTTATACAGTGTTTATTACTCTTGTTTCCGCAACTCACTCTCTCTTCTGTTTATTAACTAAGTTTTTTTCCTTCAACAACTACGAAAAACCTCTTCAATCACTGATTGGCATAACACTACCTGAGAGTCCAACGTTCAAACTCCTCGGCCTAACATTCACAGGTAACATGAATTGAAACAAATACATAGAAAACATTACCAAGGCTGCTGCAAAGAAGGTGGGCTCCGTCTACCATGCTTTGTAAACTTCTCATTCCTGCCAGTATTCTATATCTCTACAAAGCCAGCATCCACCCATTCATGGAGTATTGTTGTCACATCTGGGCTGGTGCACCATCCATCTGTCTCTCCCTCTTAGACAAGATCCAAAAAAGAGTCTCTAATCTAATAAGTCCCTCACTATCCACCAATCTCCAGCCCCTGTCCCATTGATGCAATGTTGCATCCTTGTGCTTGTTTTACAAGTACTTCAATAGATTGTGCTCCGATGAACTTGCTGCTCTAGCGCCCCCTCGACGTAAATACACTAGACCAACCCAACAATCAGCTAAATCCCATCCATTCACTGTGGAGGTCCCTAGATGCCGGAGAGTCTTCTACTCAAATAGCTTCTTACCTCATGGTGCCGGCCCCTGGAACTCGCTCCCTGTTTCCCGACTGTACTGACATGCAGAAATTTAAAACTAAGGTTAACAGACATCTCGCTAGACAGCTCCCAAATTAGGATGACCCCCCCCCCCAAAAAAAAAAACTTACACCCTAATTCTCAGTAGACCCTTACGTCTACAGTGGTGAACTATGTTAAAAAAACATATCTTTCGGCAAGGGCTTTAGTGCATACATTAATACAGCAGTTTAACAGGACTTGAAGTAAACTTTGAGTCAAGAGGCATTATACCAGTTGCAAACTTTGAATGTATGCTTTTACACATATGTGTATGTGTGCACAGGGATATGTATTAAGGCATGCAGATATATATATATATATATAGGCCTTTGTTACTTTAAAAGACCACAAAGATAACTTCAGAAATAAACCCACCTGCAGACTTATGAACCCAGCTGAAGCGAACTAGGAAGTAAATCAATTGTTAAAAATATAGTTAATAAAATAAAGGAAAAAACAAACCTAAGTCTGTGGGGCAATACAAATTCAGTCCTAAATTGGTTCCATAACATACAGGATAAACACAGATGAACTTGCTGCTCCGATGAACTTGCTGCTATGGTGCCCCCTCGACATAAATACACTCGACCAACCACCCAATCAGATAAGTCCCATCCATTCACTGTGGAGGTCCCCAGATGCTGGAAAGCCTTCTACTTCAATAGCTTCCTTCCTTGAGCTGTCAGCCTTTGAAACTCCCTCCATGCTACCTGTTCCCCCCGACTGTACCGACATACAAAAATGTAAAACTAATGTGAACAAACATCTCGCTGCACAGCTCCCAATTTTGGATGCCCTCCAAAACCTTCACCCTTATTCTCAGTAGCCCCTTACGCCTACAGTGGCAACTTGCCTTGTTTAGAGTGAACTAAGTTAAAAAAGTAAAAATAAAAACAAAGGAAAGAATAAAACGATTGGAATAGTCCATTATAAACCAAAGGGAATAACACCACAAGGAGTAATACGATTTAACCTGTAGTTGAGAGAGAAAAAGAGAGAGAGAGAGAGAGAGATTTAGCCGGCAGAAGACGACTTTTTTCTTTGAATGTCTTTATATTTAACGGTCTTTGCTCACTTACTTTTCTTGATTCAAACCAAATCTGAAAGTGGCTCAACAAATCACATTTTGCTAGTTCCTTTGTAGCTACTATTTATTTTAAATATAAGAAAATTACCAAAACAAAAATCTTCTTCGAAAAATCAAAAAATAATCTTAACTCTTACAAATTCAGTCATACTCATTCGTAACCGAAGGAAAAAAAAAGCAGCTAAACCGATCTCCTCGATTCAAACGCAAATCTATGGTCAAGGGAGACCTACCGGTAACATATCAATTTTTAGAAGTGAAAATTACCTCTACTACTGACTATAAAAATTTAAGTATCATTTGAAATATGATCACTTGTTAAGCTTGTGAGCTGTACTTCATAGGAGCAGGGGTATAGGATAAACATATCTTTAAATTTCATATTTGTTAACTAATTGCATGAGCATAAACAAGCCACACCTCAAAATCATAATTAAACAACAGCGTACAAATTTCTCACTAAAATATCGGCTGAAAACATAAAGAGAAATTATAAGAAAATTATAACAAATAATGTGACATGTCTACAATTATGTTTGCAGACTGAAACTTCTCTTTGTGTCAAAACAAAACAGCTTGTGGGAACCGGTGGTTTTTATATGAAAAGAATTCACAAAGCTCCAATCAGTCAGAATCAGTCACAGAGGGAGCCAGTCAAAAGACAGGACACAACTATTCTCTGATCCCAGTGACCTGCTAGAGGTAGGGAAGGAAAGCAAAAAACTATTAACTTACTTACACGCAATGATGAACATGTCGACGTTCAAAATAATACTCTAAAACAACACAATATCGAAGCAATATATTACAATCGTTTATTTCATATCCAATAATAGATACATAATTTTAGACAACGTCAATACATATCGCTTGCATGAAAAAGCTTACTTAGGTAGGTAACCATTTGAAAATCCCAGATGCTGTAAGTTTAAAAGTGGAAGTAACTACAAAACTAACCCGGGAAAGGTATGAACCCATCTCTCCTCCCTCTAGCTATGAGTGAAATATTAGGGTAAATTAGTCTCTAGAGCTAGAGCAACTATTCTAGGAAAAGGAAAACTCGGAAATAACACTACTCCCTCTCTGCTCATCCTAGCATTGCTTATGATTGTATTGGATTTCTTATTACTGTACATAAGCAATACTGGGTTAAGAAAAGTGAGGTTGGTGATTGCGCAACCTATTTTTCAGTATCAACTCCTCACAATACAGATATCATATCATATGGCATCTATTGTCTCTTCAGACAGAAGGCCAGCAAATGAGTGTGGCCTATTAATTTATGTTGCAAGTCATTTAGCATTAAATAATGTTTATAGAAGATGATTATTTGTTTGTTGGGTCTTATAGCATGTCAACCATTGTATGGTCATTTTATGCTGATACTACACACACAGAACCTGGTATTCCTAAATGGTCAAAACCGACCAGGCTCAAAATCGCTTAACTTTGGTGATCTAACCGGAACTGGTGTGTCAATGTGACTACAGCCGTATCTATACAAGCTGATCATCGTGTTTGACCGTTTAAATGAAAACCTCATCCATCACTATTTAGCAGAATTTTCTTTTCAACTTTCTGTGGTTAAAATTGGCATCTGCATTTTAACGTACAAATGGCAATGGCGAAATGTTGGAAAAGCCTTTGCATCTAATGGTGAACATCTGACCTGTGCAACAATCGATCATAGGTTTTTGCAAGAAGACCATTGTCTCTTAGCCAAGAACAATCTGAAGCCTCAACTGAATCGTCAAAAACCAACAGCAGGAATAATTGCTGAAAGTATAGTATTTAGCAACCTTCAACTTGGTTTCATGCAGATCTTGTGTGGATTGAAAAATTTCAGACAATAGAAATATAGAATATACTAGCAGGAAGAACCGCTGTTGTCCAGGATTGAATGAGGAATCTTATGTTCTTTTGTGCACACCGAATGACACTATATTACCTTTCTTATTATTAGTTTTGACATTATATAACATTTAATTGTTGCGATAAAGCCCAACGATGCATTTGTTGGCTGAGAGTAAAATGAAATTTATTTTTGCTAGTATATATAATGTAAATGTTTGGTTTACTAATGAACAGCCAATTGTGGCAATTGTTAGTCATTTATGCTAATTAATTTTTATTATCGCTTATGTTTG
Source organism: Sepiola atlantica (assembly GCA_963556195.1). Lineage (NCBI taxonomy): Eukaryota > Metazoa > Mollusca > Cephalopoda > Sepiida > Sepiolidae > Sepiola > Sepiola atlantica. Next base: position 26,591,610 of record OY744516.1, on the reverse strand, counting down.
AATTCATGTTTTGAAACATGACATTAATCTATACATCTATAATTATTTTGTTATGGTAATGTTTTAAGTACTATTTATAAGAAAGTCCAAATAGGTCAGTTGGAAGAACATCAGACTGAAGATCTTAAGGATTCGGTTTCGATTTCCGGTTGTAGCAGTTGCCTGACCAGTCTATTTTGTTTGTATATACATGCAATACCCTGTGTTATGTTGATCTGTGGTTCAGCTTGGCGCATGCGTGGTGATGTTTAGACTTATGTAACTGCATAGGTAAGAGAATACTTCTGCGTATACTAAATTCCAGTTTCCACCCAGAGAGTTGAGCGCTAAAAGATGATACAGTTCCTCGATAAGATGTGACAACAAGACATCATAACCTGTTCTAGTCCTTCGCTAGAAGCAGTAAGATGAGATAAAACACTAGAATACCACATTCTGTTTTCGACAAAAGTCAGCCTGACGAACAACTGTTTATTTTTCGGTGTTCTCTTTAATGAAGTTGATTTATAGTTTAGTAGAGATTTTGGCGTTGTCATTGGAAGATGCTGGCCCTTTTTCTTATTCAATATTCAGTTCCAGTCAGATATGCCCAGACACGGCTAACTCTACCAAATGGCTGTCTTCACCCTGATATTCTTCCAAACCCATCATCTTACAAAAATTAAGCGGTCATGACATCCGTTTTATTTGTTGGCAATTTATTATTTACTATTGATGCAATATTCTATATTTCTAAAAGTAATTAAGACCTCTTATATTTCAAAATGAGACAAATTCTGCAACGTATTTATTATATTACAAAAAATTGTGACTGACAGATGGACAGTAATCTGTATTTATATAAGATTGGTTTAACCCCCTCGAGGCACACCCAGCATTTCGCAGCTATCAATGAAGATCGCTGTGCACACATGATATAATCTCTGAACCCTTTATTCACATTTCTATTATTTTTTTATTTTTATAATATTCATGTTATAAATAAAATAAAGTAAAACGTCGTATTTTTGTTTTATAGACGTCAAGCGTTATGGAAGACCCCACAATAATGTTGTCCTCCTTTTTATCAAAATGATATATACTTATCCAAGTACCTTGGTTAGTGTAGTTTCATAACATATGTATGCTTATAAGGGATCTATTTACAAACAGGAGTCCATGAACAAACAAACAAACAAACAGAAACTACAACTTAACATATATAAAGATTGAAGATAAACAATGGGGAAATTGGTAAGCAGCTTTTAGCTGTGATCTTAGACACGGTTAAAGGTACAATTCTTGTGGATATTATAATTTCTTAACTTCATGTTTTAACCGTTTTTGATTATTCTTTGCTTTCAGAGTGTCACCCCATTTCCAAGATTGTTTTATTCAAATGCTGCTTTCAAAATAATCTACCTATTTTTGGATATTGGGGCAGGGGTGTGTGTGAACCGTTCAATGACAAACATAGTAAGTGATTGTCTGTTGTGGTAAGAGGGGTCATGTTTGAAAGGTATGTGAAAGCGAAAGTAAGAAAACCCGTGAGTGATACAATATTAGTTAGGAGTCTTTAGTCAGATCTTGTGGAAGCTAGTCGAAGGGAGACGTGTTTGAAAATAATGCTGCATAAAATAGCCTGCTCTCTGCCTGTCTCTCCTTCGTCACCACCAAGTTCCATAACATAGAAAAATTTCATTAGTTTTATTATCTTTTTCTTTGCTACGAAAACATGAGACAGACTTAATTTTAAACAGAATAATATTTTTGACCATGTAGATAACAGGTTTCTTATATTCATCGCAATCTTACATAAATTTCTTACAAGTTGTTTAAATTTAAACAAACATGAAAATCAACGAAAACAAGCAAGCGTGTTTGATATAAATCATCTCTGATCTGTGTAACCATTGACCGAAGGTCAATATCTGTTGGCCAAACACAAAGTGAGTTCTCAACTGACATGAATACTATTGGTATGGGCAGGGTATTTATCAACTGACAGATATTTAAATACGAAGCACTGTGTATCAATATGTACATGCAGTGAAAGGAAGTTTAATTCCTTTTAAATCCCTTTACGTGTCCTACAGATTTTGCATTAAGGGCACTTAGGGATAATCAAAATTGGCATGTAGCTACATATGGTATCTCTCAATTGGTCGAGATAATAACAGGAATATGTGAGGAGTGCCAAAATAATTTAAATATGCCTCAACCTGTGTATTCACATGCATGACCGTGCTCTAGTTTGCCATGTAGATATTGCGGATTCAATGCTGGATGCTTACTCAAAGTGGCCTGAGGTTTATATCGAAGTGCTTTGTTAGATATTCGTTCGAAACAGTATTCAAATGTGTACCCAAGAATTGCACGAGGTTCATGTCGAAGAGATTGTAGTATGCTTAACAAGACAATAAAGGTGAATTTGGTTATTGGCTTGTTAAGCCTCTGCCTTTCCTTAACTACACATTTAACTTTTTTATTCCTTCACTTATATCCCCTTCTTTAAACTATACTTACATAAAAGTTGAAAGAGGAATTATATAGGATCATTGTCTGCAAAATCATGGCAAAATCAATGACAGATTCATAATTAAAAAATAAAATAATGTTAATTAATCTATCATACAAGATAAAAAGAACAGCCAAGTTACAAGAGACAAGAATGGTCCCATTGCAATGTTTAGACATACACACTGCAACATCAGTTTCAAAATAATGCACATCCACACACGTTTGAACACTGTAATGAACATTTAAAAAATATGGATCTGATTTTCCATTCTCCCTACTTAATGCAACATTCTTTTAGTTCTCTATATTCATGCAGAAAAATAGTATCAAACATATTCGATTCACATCATTTCATCCACCTACAAATGGACAGGCAGAAAGATGTATGAAGAAACTGAAATATTGTTTCAAATCTATGTGGAGAGATGAAGCAGGCAAACCTTTTCATGATCCATGCAACAACTCTTTTTAAAGCGATTCTTTTAACTTATAGACTCCATGTTTTAAAACCAGATATTCGGCATGAATTTACTAACAAACTCTTTTTTTTAAGTTATAAAAACTAACAAATTGTGGCACTTAACACTAACGGAAACTAGAAATAAAACCATATCCGGGCGCTTCAGACCTTTAAATTATGAAATTAACGTAGATGAAAATATTATATGAAAATAACATCTAAACCAAATGAATGAGTCACCCAGTGATTTCGAACAAAAACAAAGGCCATTTGTTTTTCATTTTTTAGTATTTGGGTCACCACTTATCAAGGTCGAGAATAAAGGTTAATGTAACGGAAATAATTGTCAGCCGAAAAATAAGGAACACTATGGGAGTATTAACATTGATGAATGGTATGAACCGTGTTTGCTTCTAGTGACTTTAAAGAAATAATACCAGAAACGCGACCAAGCCACCCAACAATATTATCAGAATGTCCACAAAACAGCGGAATATGCTGAAACCCACACCAGGAGTCAGGAATCAAGTATGGCAGAAACACGAATAGTCACATAAGAAAGATGCTACCCAATCCGACAAAGGAGGCACATAATGAATGGATCATTAAAAAACTTTCTATACAGTTTTTTTTTCGTTTTAAATATGTGAATTATAAAGAAGAATTACATCCCAAAAGAGATGTGTGCCAGTTGACACGGTCAAGATTCGAATAAAAATTGTTGTTTGGAATAAATACAATTTAGGCGCGCAGAGTGAAAATTGTTGTATTGGCGCGTGACAAATAAAAAATAACGCCCACGCAAATTCCGATGTGGCTTTATATATTAAATCAACTCAAAACGAGCGGACGTAATTGGGAGCACACCACGTGATATTTCTGTCCAATGAGATTTCTCCAAAGACATATTTTTCTAAACTTTTCTCCTTAAGCTCGCTGGAGCCTATCCAAACAGTATTTAAGCACACACAAACATCAAAGTTTCTCTTTCAACTGACTTTTCATCCGGAGGTTACACGCATCTTACTATCACTCTTCCATTTAACCCTTTCGCGCGCTTCATACAATTTCACAGGCGAACATTACCTATTGCCTCTTTTAACATTTTATAACATGAGCATTTCAACAAAAGAAAAGACATTCTTCTTTTTACTTAACCTGAAACTAAAGAAAGGACTCATGAACTCATTACACAAAGAAATATATTCTATTTGTTAATGGTTTATTTCAGTAAATAAACTTCCGTTGATTTTGCATGTAAATCTTATTCTTATTATTTTTATTTGTGGAGGAAGTTATCACCAAAAAAAAGGTATGACGACCCCCACAGATGTCATTCTTTTTGATAAAAGCCAAGTTAGAAAAACCTCAGAAAAAAACAAAAACACAAAAACAAACGGAATTAAATTAGTTTGAATTCAGTCAACCGATGATGATAGATATTTGCATACAAGTCAATATGGACGGTGAGAGGAAATAAGGTTTAATTCTTTTTAAATCCTGGTTGTGCTTTGTTTCCGTTTACCTATTAACACAGAATCTTTACCATCCCTGGATTAATTTACTGCATATCCTTTGTTAAATAGTAAGTGGCTACATTGCCTAGTATTTATCTCGTGATTTGATTTTCAGGCCAACGTTGACACGTACACACAATCATCAATTCAACGAGTACATTCAATTTTATCTCGACCTTGTTGTGTACTGGAAACGGACGTGACGTCACATAGCTGGAAGAGAGAGGGATAAGAGGCGTAAAAGTCACTTGGGAGATTGTGAGGCGAACACGACATGTGGAGAATGTCTAAACATCGAAGATAAACTAAGGGGCTAAGGGCCTCCTTCTGCTTGCAGGACAGGTCATGCCAAAAATCCCAATAAAAGGTTCTTTCTTCAAATTGGTGATTTCTTCATTTTCTCATGCTGTTGTTAAACTTCCAGAGCTTCAAAAAAGATGTCTATTAACTTTAATATCAAACACTTAAAAGACAGGATCTATTAGGCTTCATTGCAACATCGACTTCCTGCCATGATGAACCTTCCTGTACACGTCAACTTAACTTCTATTAGAAAATTCAGTTTTCTTACTTAATCTAACCTTAACTGGGAAATTCCGTTTTTAACACACCCACGACCAAATCTTGGCAATTTTTTAATCACCACAGTCTAAATGTAGAATTGGTGTAAAATACAGTTAAATGATGTTTTTTTAGTTTTGTTATCAAAGAAATTCTTGATTCACTTTATGAAAGTCTGGTTGGAATATATGGTGTCCCCTAAATGTTGTTACACTGGGTGGCTGCCAAGTTTGCCAAACATATAGTGCTAGCCCTTTTGGTTAAGTGCCAAATAAAATTAATCTTAAAATATATTTTCAACTTTTACAATACAAGAACAATATTTGAGCAAAAAAAAAAAAGTAACCTGATTACGATAGTTTTTGTCTGTAGAAGTAGAAAATAACTGTTTCTCAGATGGTTTGGAGATTTTTTCCATGACGTCATTAAAGGAGCAAAAAATTCACTGACCTGAAAGATATAAAAAAAAAGAAAAACATTAATTTTTTTTAACATTATAAATTAACGGATATAAATAAATTTGTCAATGTCTCATTTTTTATCATGATTATTATTTTTGATTATACAGACATAAATCCGAATTTATATGCATAACAATATCATTAGTCACTTCGTTGGTACAGATAGTATCACCTTCCACATGCATTTTACAAAGTGAGAGTGTCAGATCCACAAAAATTGAGGAATATCTGATGTCGCTGTTTGCCAAAAATTAAGATTTTAACTAATTTAAAATGAATTGTTCCCAAATTGAATAATAAGTCACAAATGTGAGAAGAATGCAAAGAGTATATCTTAAACAATTTTCATGTATCTAATTTTTACAATTTTACATAAAAAGTGACATTTGTTTTTTTTTTATATTAAAAAAAAACCATTGAGCTGACAATTATTCTTATGGTACAAAGAGAAGACAGCAGATAAGCAACCGTGGAATTTCCACGGGGCTCTGCTAGTTATTATCAATGCTAAATATAGATGTTCAATATCAGCCTGCCTTTCAAAAAAGATTGCCTACGACATGGCTCATCAAGAAAACCGCACTGCAAAAAAAAAAAAAAAAAATTCAAGGTAAGTTTCCGTTTAAGGTACCTCAACTAATTTCACTACAGAGTATATTTGTCTCTTCAATAAAAAAATATCTTTCCTATAAAAACAATTCTAGATCAGTATTCACTCAAACCGGCTATTTGGCATAATGGGGTCGTGTTTGCTCGATTCTCAGTCGAATCATACTAAAGATTTTAAAAATGGTACTTTATGCCTCCTTGCTAAATACTCAGCATTAGTAGGAGGGAATCAAGGGTAAGTGGAGCAATCCAGAAAAAAAACGGCACCCTCCACTATATCTTTGTGTAGTAGCCAAGGAAAAGGAGAGTCTTTGGGTGACGCTCGACTACGGTCGATCTATTTATCTATTTTTTACTTTTTACTTGTTCAAAGTATTTAATTTAGTATTTTTATTTAAATTATTTTATTTATTAATTTAGTATTTTATATTTTTATACATTTAATATTTTTTGTATTTTTTTTATAATTTTAGTATTTTATTTAGTATTTTTATTTACTTTTTACCCGTTCAAAGTATTTAATTTAGTATTTTAATTTAATTTATTTAATTTTATTTATTAAGTTAGTATTTTATATTTTTATACATTTAGTATTTTTTGTATTTTTTTTAATTTTAGTATTTTATTTAGTATTTTTATTTACTTTTTACCCGTTAAAATTATTTAATTTAGTATTTTTATTTAATTTATTTTATTTATTAATTTAGTATTTTATATTTTTATACATATAGTATTTTTTAGTATTTTTCTTATAATTTTAGTATTTTAGTATTT
>OY744516.1:26549729-26579729 GCA_963556195.1 Sepiola atlantica | reverse complement strand
TCTGCGCATGAAAATGTTTAAAGTTCAAATGAGACAAAGAATGACCAAAAAGAAATCGAAAAAATTCAATAATTTCCTTTAGATTTTCTGGTGCTATTTCTTTGATTTTAGTTTCTCTGAGATGTCATTGAACTGCTGTCAGCGATCATTAAAATTTAATAACTATCATCAAAACATACAAACACTCGGGAAATGCAATCGATATTAAACAAAATAAAAAGGATTTGATTAATTTATAAGGATGGCTGTTCAAATGGTATCGTCAACAGCATGAAATCGACCATAAGCTTGGGACACAATGTTCAAGTTAATATCTTGGGGAAAGGTATGAACCCACCTCCCCTCCCTCCCCCAATAATAAATTAGACGAGACTCAAGCTTTAAATGACAACTCGTCCAGGAGAAGGAAAACTTGAACTATCTTGTAGGGATTAACAGTCATCTAGCGTGTTCACACGTGTGCATCATATAGTGATGATGCTTGCCATTGTCAACTTGACTTAACTTCATCACACGTGAAAGAGGAAAGTAATGCAGTGGCTACAGGTATGCAATAGTGGCCCGGGACGGCATGTTCAAACACTGTCAGATCCATTGTATCACTTTCACTGGGTACATTGGCAACTTTCACATGTTTCTTTTTGTGAGTACCTGATTATGAAAAGGCTACACTGAAGAGCTATGATATAGTGAAACAGTGTCGGTGAATGACTAATATATATATATATATGAAGAAGAATGGAAAGGAATTAGAGAAGCAAAAGCCAAATCAAAATTCAATTCAATTGCTCAGAGCAAGGTATATTCCGCAAAAAGGCAATTTATTCAAGTTAAACACCGGACTTTTTAGCAATCGGACATTTGCTTGCATTCGGGCAGAGTTTTGCCCTGCGTTTCCTTCCCTACAACTTTTATTTCATTTTTTCAAATTTTAAATCTTGGCCATTGCCAACTTATCTATCCCAGCGACTTCCTCTGATAAGATTTTGATCTTTGAAAAGCCTGGCTTAAAGAAAAATTTAACTTAAATAAATTACCTTTTTGCGGAATATACCTTGCTCTGAGCAATTGAATTGAATTTTGATTTGGCGTTTGCTTCTCTAATTCCTTTCCATTCTTCTTCATATCTACCTGCTCTATCCTGGATATTGAGCTGTATACTCTTCACAATAGGTTTTACCTTTCCTAAAAGTCCGCTTTTAGTACACCTCTTTATATATATATATATATATATATATATATATGTATCGTATGTATTCAAGCAGCATGTTTTCACTTAAGCAAACATTGTTACAAATAGCAGAATTATTTTGCTTATTTAAACCTTTTTTTCAATTTTTCTAATGATTTTTTTATGTTAAAATCACAAAGAATAATGTATGTTTCACATGTATCACACACGTTTTCGAGTCTTCGTCGAATCATCTTCAGGTGACAAAAACAAATGAACAAAAAAGCTGGAGAAAAAAAGTTAATTTTAAAAGACAACAAGGACGCGCTCATGAAGTCAGTTAGATGCTAACAAAATGGACTCGCATAATTCCAGGAAAGACGTTAACAATTTAAATTTAGGGACGTCAGAATTAGCATCACATGATAAAATTGTACTACGTCAAGCATTTTAAAATGGTGTTACTGGTTTCATATGTGATGTTATTAATTGAGGGTTACCGGGTTTTAATAAAGATGGCTTTGAGTATTTTTAATTTTTTTTTTAATTGGTTTCGGAATGTAATAATATGTATATTATTATTCATATATATATATATATATATATATACATATTAAAATATTTATCTATAAACTGTTTGATAAAAGAAATTCATTGCCTTTTCGTATCGTGCGAATGCCATATAAAAATAGTACTAGCCCTGTGTATATATTTTACGGGAGTATTATGTCTGAATTTCTGAGGATTGCTCGTGTTACCTTAAAATTAGTAGATTTCATGCCCCCAATTTCTGATCCAATAATAAGAATGATTAACCAAGGTGGCGATCAAAATTAAATATTTGGACAATTAAATAAAGCAATTACTCGCCATTCTGATGCTTTTAAATCTTATCAAATTAATCAAAATAAACTGATAGAACAAATCATAGGATATATAAATAGAAATAATGTAGAATATATATAGACGTATATATAACACATCTACTAATTATAATAAGAAAAACAATAAAAATATAGTAGAAAGAAAGAAAGAAAGAAATGTTAAAAAAGAAGAAGAAGAAGAAGAAGAAGAAGAAGAAGAAGAAGAAGAAGAAGAAAATCGACAGTTATGAACGCCGATTTTAAACACCGGGAGTTGGCAAAGAAGAAGAAGAAAAGAAAGAAAAAGAGAACAAATTAACGGTTAACTTATAGACGCCGATTTGAAACACTGAGAGTAGAAAAAAATCGACAGTTATGAACGCAGATTAGAAAAACTGTAAGTGAACAAGGAAGATTAATGTTTATTTGAGGTTGACGACAACGGGGAGATGGACAACAAAGGAGGACGAGGGAGAGAAGGAGGAACTAAAGGTATATATATGTATGTGTATATATATATATATATATACATATTTATTTATTTATTTATTTTTTATTTTTTGATGTGTTGATGTTTTTTATATTTATAATATAAAACTAAAAATAATACATTAATCACTTAAATAATAGTGTCATGGATTCGTCCAAACACTTTAAAATGCAGCAACATTTTTGTAAGTAACGGATAAATTTTATTAGACAGACGAACAGCACAGGTAAAGACAATTTTTTTTTTTTTGTGTGTCTTAAATAACTAATATAAGTTAGCAAAACATTTATATGGAACAAAGCGTAGATTTAGTATAAGGAACGTTTATGTTTTTGTCTTTTAAGGGAAGTTGGGTCTGATCAACTCTGCTGGGAAGCCATGAAATTAAAGACTGTCTTGTTTTTAAATTCCCGAAACAGTTTTTCATGGTAAACAACTGATGATCCCTTAAAATAGTGTTAGAAATAAACTAATATAATAACTGTAAAAAATAAATTGACTTACATGAGTGATTTTCCACTGGAAGACTTGAAACTATAAGTTTTTTTTTTGTTTTTTGTTTTTTTAATATAGTTTTAATGGTTGAGAAACTTCCGAGACTATATATATATATATATATATATATATATATATATATATATATATATATATGAAGAGTTTGAATGCAAAATGCGATAAACGCCGTTTTAACACTCGCTTACATCCCAAAATCATTTTTTACATCATGTGATAATGGCATAATTTTTTTTGCTTTCAATTAAAATAAGTTTTAGTCCAATTCTAGATTTGATATGTTAGACCTTCTATTGTTTAATATGTCAATTTAAACTAATTGGATTTAGCACATTTTTTATTTGAACTCTTCCGATATACATCCATACATATCCAAATGGGATAACCGGCTCTGACACCAGATATCATTTCAATCAGCTGAGTGGTCCTTTGCAGGGTCGTAAATCAGAACGAGTCTATGATGTCGTTCAGATTTCGACTTAACCAGGTAGGACGAACCTCTGTCCGCTCACATAAAAAAACATCCACATGAGAAAATGTAAGTTTTTACATCGTACATGACAAATTTTCTTATACTCGTTGAATTGAAAAGTATGTGCATTCAACTTTGTATGGGACTAATGTATTTCTTATTTAGCATTCATATTTCTATGTAATATGCTTTGTTCATTTTTATGCCATTTCATGCCATTTTTAACATGCCTTTCATATCTGGTCGGCGTGAATACTATACCAACTGTTTACTTTTATCCTTCTTTCTAAAACATGTCATATTTGTTGATACGATAATGCACATAACCAATGGTTGCCACGTGCAAATAAAATAAAATATTCCCACCACGTGTGCAACTATTAATAAATTGAGTATCGAAATACTCATATTTATAAAGGCAGCGTTAATTGGTACCGACAGACATCGCACCTTTATAAGTGACTATGGACTCATTTAAAAATGATGAACTCTAATAAAATAAAATCTGTTTCTCAATTTCATTTTTGATCGTTTCTAATCGCAATACGTTTCACCTGTTTCTCTACTTTCGTTTGTCTCCTTTTTCTTCAGAATTGTGGCCATATCGTAATCCGAGGTTTAAAAAAGGGTCCTAGGGATGACCTTAAAGTGTATCCGGTGGTGAGACCCCAATGTAGGAGCTTTAAGAGGTGTGAAGTTACCCCTTAGTTATCATTACGCCCAAGTTCATCCTGACCCGAAGTGGTACTGCCTGGTTTAAATAGAATTTGTCTCATGCATGACGCTAAACTGTTTCAGAATCTCTTCGGCAAGATGTTCTACCCCACCTCGTTAACCTGAAACCCATCTTTCCCAGATGTTTCTACCTTTTGTACTGTCTATCCTATTTTCAAACTATATCAACAACTCCAGTCCTTCCCTGTAAGCGTCCTCTGGTGCTACCAGATCAGGCTGTCTGAAGATACCGGCCTCCTGACTAAAAATGCACTAAACATCAATGTTATTGTTTTTTTCTTTTCCTTTTGCAAAACACAATCATGTTCTGCAAAGCAAAAAGCAAAAACAACAATTTTCCTCTACAAAACAACCAAACCAAACACAATAAATATTTGAACATAGAAAGAACTTGAAGCATAAAAACTTTTACCAAAATGACCGTATTCGGCATTAAATAACCCGAAAAGGGTTGATATGCCGTAAAACAAAACGACCAAATGAAACACCATGAATAAATATTTGAAGATATATAGAACTTAAAGCATAAAAACCTTTACTAAAATTACCGTATTCGGCATTAAATAACCCGAAAGGGGTTGATATGCCATAAAACCAAACAACCAACCCTGTAAATGTCCTGGATAAGACACAGAACTGCATCCAGTGGTGAGGTCAGAATTTGGAAAGTGTGGAGTTACCCCTTACTTCCCCAGACTTTCAGGTCAACTACGGATCAGAGTGGTAGTACCTGTCAGGTTCCCATCTATGAATTAAATAGAATTTATTCTAGGTATAGCACTAGATTGTCTCGGAATCCTTCAGTCAAGGTGTATAATATATTCCTACATAACAAATTTTAAAAAAAAACGTGTACTATTTCAGCATAAAATGATTCAACGTTGGTTGACATGCCGCAAAACCCAACAACCTACCAACTAGATTAACACTTTTCTATCTGCTAATTTAAGTCATGGCTCAAAACATGGTCAAAAAACATTTTTCAGAAAGTACAACTAAATTTCATACAGAAATCTGTTCCAACATGTATGCTGTATTCTTTGATAGAATAATACACACAAGCAATGACTACCACGTGCGAAGAGAATAAAATATTCCCAACACGTGTGCAGCTATTTATAAATTGAATATCCAATATTCGTATTTATAAAGACAATCAGTAATTTTCTTGGGATTAAACAAAGTTATTTGTGTACATAAAGCATTAACATAATATGATGTGGGATAAACCTGGATTTTAATCAACGTCCATTGACAATATACAGTGTACATCTCTATTCCCACTTAGAACCTCAGTGTAACATCTAAATATATAAATACATAAAGCTAGCTATACCGACTCAGCGTTGCCCGGGAGTATTTTTTACTTTCATTTTTGTTTTGAATAAAAATAATTATTGACAGGCTTCTTCAACTTCATCTTAAGACACAAATCAGAAACCATTCATGCAAAACTGAATGCTGCCAGAAAAATGAGCAACAAGATTGAAGAATTTGACGGTGTGGAAGTTATGCGGTATCAAGCCGATAGTCCAGATATTGATCGATTTGAATACAGTCTATTCAGATCAATGCAAATCTTTATTTTGTACCATTTAAGTATATAAGTAAAAAGCCTTAAACAAACGTTGATTCACTCAGCTTTTATATAATAATTTATATAACAATACTCTAAAGCAATTAAATGTTTGTACGTACGTCATCACCTTCTACTACTTTTTAGCCCGATCGCTAAAGATGCAATGCAAAAAAGGTCATTTTTTTAAATTTAATCTGATGTCGTTATTGTGTCGAACGTGAACCGCAAACTAAAATACACCTTCTTTCCCTTCGCGTTTGGATCAAAATGTAATTTCTATTTTGTCCAAAGATGTTACAATATCATGGGGTCGACGTTTGCACCGAAATTTCATAGAATAGAAATACGTTACAAACTCCTAAAAGAGTTTTAAAGATAGACCCTCTTAACGATATATATTTTTAAACTACATCAGAGTACTTAGATAATTATGTTTCAGTTTAGAAAAAAAGGTGGTATAATAATAACATGGGCGTCCATAGAATAGAACTGTTTTTAAACACGGTAGCAATATACAACATATGAAGGAAACAATTGTGGAATTTGTATGGGTCCCACGAGTCGATATTGATACATATATATGTATATACTCAAATAGAAACTACATTAAGTCCAGGAAGATTTTCTCTTTCTTTACAATGAAAAGGTCTCAAAGACTTAATGTAAATGATTTCTAGAATCTTCAGATGAAAGGAAGTGTGACATTCTTTTCCCTTCCACATATTCACGTTCTAAGCATGCGTGCTGAGCCCTTATTTCAAACCGCTTGACTGCCCTATTTTCCATCAGCTTTTATTCACTGTCCGTTTGACTACTAGGATAAATACATAGTACCACGACCTCGTAGTTGATGGTTCCATCCTCACCGCCTCTCAGAATTTTTTTTATATAACCGTAACTTAAATATACATCGAAGGGGGGAACGACCGGGAAGACAGAGTTTGTACTTACTTTTGCTCCGGACAACAGGGAGAGGGGAGTAGAGACGGGCGATGGAGAGAGGGGTGACCGGGGAAGACAAACTTTTGCCTGCAGACAGGGGAGATAGTCGGGCGAAGGAGAGGGAGTGGTCAATCGTTTGATTAGGGTTAGAGGATGACACAGTTTTTGTTTGGAGAATAGAGAGATAATTACAGTTTTGCCTACAGGAGGGGGGTCCCCGGGCAACTCCGGGTGCCCCGGGCAACGGAAAAATGGGAGCGAGGAAGAGAGGGGGCGACCGGGGAAAATAAACTTTTTGTCTGCAAAGGGAAGGGGTCGACCCTCGGGTTAGGAGATGAGGGGGCGACCGGGAAGACAGTACTTACTTTTCCCCGGGTAACGGGGAGGGGGGGTAGGATGAGGGAGAGACGACTCAGGAAGAGAGAGATAATTACACTTTTGCCTGGGGGGGGGGAGGTAAGAGCCCTGGGCAACGCCGGGTAGCCCTGCTAATTATATATATATATATATATATACATACACACACACTAGAAAAGGGTGTGTTCAGCATGAATTATATATCAACATGCCGAAATGAATCTATTTACACAGAATAATCAGGGCATACATTGTGTTCAATGAAGCCATTGTAATTTCAGTGAACAATTTAATATATGTAAGTGTGTTTGCGTGAATCGATATTGATAAGGAAAGAGGAAAATGGACATGAGTAGAGGAAAGGAAAATCGTTTTATTGTAAATAGATTTGATAAGACACAGATATTCTATTCTGATTCTGAGGAGACTTTTGCAAATATTTGTTGACGAACTGGAAAAGATTAGAACAAATATACAAAAAATGATAGAAAGAATAAACGAAGTGGAAGAATTATAATACACTATATCTACCTACCCGACGTTGCCCGGGAGTCTTTTTACTTTCACTTTTGTTGTGATTTTATTTTTTTATAACAAATTATTATTTTTTCGATAAGATTTTATTTTTAAATTTAATTACTTCAGTATGTTTTGGTTTTTAAATTTGGTTGATAAGCACAAATAAACCGTAATACTTTACTTTTGTCTTTCAATTTTAAATTAATGAATTACTTTCCTATCGTCAACTAAAGGTTTAGAAAATAGTTTTTGAATGCTAGCGGTCACAAAGTAAACATTTTTCCCACGTTTTTATTAAAACATTGCTGGCATGTCGATTTCTCCATGACCGTGTGAAACTAGAAGTGGCTTAAAGCCTGTAAATACGAAAGTAATTTCTGACTTGACTTATGTAAAGTTTGAAGTTCAATCGTCAAGTATTATTGTTCATCGGTGTTCTTATATCAAGGTCAAATTCTTTAACTCTTATCCTCAAGTGGCCTTTGGGCCTTGATAAGCAGGTACCTTTAATGTAAAAAAATAAAAACACTATTTTTCCTTACGCCACTATTTAATGAATAAATCCAATTGAAATTATTACTAGAAAAAATAAAGATGGTTTAATTAATCATTAATTTAAACAGGCGAAAACATCCTTGAGCGCCACCCAAAAAATTAAACATTATAAAATATTAAGAATACGAATAAAAAAGGTAATACAGTATAATGGGCTTGGATCAAGAGTATATCAGGTTCTCCATTCATTCCCGGGTAATGCGGGGTCTCCTGCTAATATCTATTTATATGAAGTTAGGTATGTGTATACGTTTATATATTTGTATGTAGAGGATTCACTCCTAAACTAATAATGAATTTTAGAACACAGCTGTTAGGTGGGTAATGTGGGCTATTTTTATTTTAATTTAGTTTCATGCAAAGGGGATAAAATAGGAGGTGGAAGCCCTACATAAAAATTCAAATACCCCTGATTTTTGTGAAATTTTAACTATATATATAAGACATCAATTAATAAATATCCCCCCAATGTCAGTTTCGTTGGAGTATTTTAAAGGTTTTTTAAGTGGTATAATATGGTCACTAACATCCATTTGAAAATTCAAATATTTCGGATTTGCATTAGATTTGATCCATAGTCAGTAGACACCAATTAACCAAAATTCCTTGAATTTCAATTTTTTTCTTAAGACCCTTACATTTTAGACATTTTCTAGAATAAAAATCATATAATGGGTTTTTATCAAGGATTCTAGACATAAGGTTTATGTGTTGATTATATAATGATATTATGTTAATTTTAATCTTCATAAATGGGCATAAAAGTGGTGCTAAACTTCTGTTAATGGGAATTAATTTTACCCCTTTCGAGATGGACATTTTTCTTGTACATATGTATTATTTTATTTATCTTCCTCCCACAAGGTAAGATGTGACACAAGGTTGGGAAAGTGGGATTTGAAAAGCTAACGCCCGAGAAGGTGAGCACTCTGGCCTACAAAAAATGCCTGGGCAGCCCCGTCGGCATTCCCCGGTAGGGGCGCCTCAGGCAGTAAGCAATAAACTTACTCCTCCCCAAAGAGGGGAGGCAAAGCCTGGGAGGGTGGACCTCCTAGAACTGTACAGGACAAACCCACAGATCGGCGTCATCAAGACCCGAAGGCCAAGACGGTACCAGTCTATGGGGTGTAGTATCCATCGGAACAGATACTACACTTTGATCTTGGCCAAAAGGCCAAGAAGTTACGAGAACGTAACTATATGTATTATAGAACATAGCATACTACACACACAAGATTATATATATATATATAGTGTTTAGATAGTATTGTATTATTATTATTATTATTATTATTACTAGTATTACTATTGTTATAAAGAATTTTATTTGATATGCAAATTACCATATCACACGGTAGTCTTAAGGGTAGTATATTATTATTATTATTATTATTATTATTATTATTTTATTATTTATTTATGTATATATAAGTAACATTTTAAGCTGAATTATTTCGACACTTGATTATTGGGGAAATGGTAGTTTTATCTGTACCATTGGAGAGCCATGCATATAACTGTCCTGTTTTTAAATCTCCGAAACAGTTTCATGGTAAACAGCTGAAGATCCCCGTGTTAATATTAGATGCTTACGTTAAGGTCTCCTGCTTTTGTTTCACTGTTAGATACTTAATCCCTCTTTTTATTTTATTTACTTACTATTATATATTATTTATTTATGAATTTTCCAACAAATGTTAAGTCTACACTATTTTGGATTTAGTTAGTTTCTCTGGGAATTTAAACTGCATTTTCCTTTTTTTTTTTTTTTTGTCTTTTTGTTTAAAATAACTCAAAGCTTCTTTAGACTATATATATATAGTCATCCACATACATACTGTTTCGTTGTATCACAGCTCTTCAGTGCGGCTAGACCAGATAGATATATCAATGTATTTTCTTTTGAAGTACAATATATATTGTATTGAGAACGGTTTATAGTAGACAACTCTGTTCTTTTTATAGATTCTATAAGTTTGGAAAATGACGAACCTATAAGTATGTGTGAATGCAACAGACCTTAGAGTCCTTACCGATTCCAGTGCCACTAAACATTATCCTATGCACCCCATTCCCCCCCCCCTCCATAAAGTTGTGTTTGGAAAATAATTGGCAACAACTGTCAACATTCTCATTCTCACTTTTTAGCTTTTCTCATTAATGGCAGAAGAGGTCACAATGTCAAATAAACAAAAAATTAAAAAACAAATTAAAAAAATGATAAAAGTCACTTTATTTATAAAATTGTTTCAGGATTTGTCAAAATCAAAAAAAAATGTACTTTTTGAATTGAAGGAAGAACAATTTATTTTAGCTTTAATATTCCAAAATAACTTCATAAAAGTGACACATCGAACGAGAAGATGTTTTGGTTTTCTTTTGAAACTAATTTTCTTTTGTTTTTTGTCAGTCGTCAATTCAAAAAGACTTTATTTTTTATTTTTAATTAACAAAAGATTTCCATCAGAAAGATGAAGTGTCCTTTTTAATCAAAATTAAACTACAAATATATATAAATACATTATATATATATATATATATATATATAGTCACAGGCACCTGTTTTGTTGTCTCTACGACTCATCAGTGTGGCTAGACATAGTAAGATTCGAAACCAGTACTCCAGTGACTGATGTCCAGCACTATACCAACTAAGCCACGAAACTGCTAGTGGAAATGGGGTAAATTATATCGCATTTGAAATGATGCTATTCATTTCTTTGTGTTTGATTACGTTCTGATAACCAAAAGTACTGATATATATATATATATATATATATATATATATATATATATATATATATTATACATACTAGCAAAAAAAAAAAACGCCCGTCCTTCGGGCAGTAACTAATCTAGCGGTAGCCTTATCTACAGAAAACTAAGTAACAATTTTCTTATCACATTTTTGTAATTTGAAGAAAACAAAAAGATGATTCTCATGGTGTTATTTGATGTATTCCAATGTTGAGATTTGATTTTGTATAAGCATAACAATTCCTATTAGAAACTGGTTATGGTTATATGATAAAAGGAATAAACGAAAAGACGTGGCGATTGCCACGAATAACTAACAGAAAAAAATGGGTGAAAAAAAACAAATAATCAACAAATAACTGTTACCAAAGCCAATAAAGTTACTTTTCTGCCTAATTTGTTTGTTTTTTAAAGTATTTTAAAAGGTTTTTATTGCATTTTAATAATTCGTCCAAATCAGATCGCCTTACAGTTTCATTTTCAAAATGGCGTAAGCGGACATCCTCAAAGTTTGCCTAATGAATTTTTCGTCTTTTGGGGTGATAAACAAACAAATAGTCAACAAATAACTGTCCAAAACGCATTAAAATTCAGTATTCTACCTAATTGAAAAGAGAAAAGTAACTTTAAAAATCAGACTTTGTAGACGGTCGGCGAGCGACTGTCAGCCATTTTTGTATTTCAGTCTAATTATTTGAACGAACTTTTTTATTGAAATTTTTTAAAATAAACGCTTTAAAATACTTTAAAACACACAAAATAATCAAGTAATTAGAAAAGTAACTTTTATTACCTTTGATAAAAGTTATTTGTTGATTTTATTTTGTGCACCTTTTCTTTTAATTTGCCATTCTTGATAATCGCCAAATGCGGATTGTCAATTGGTTAAATGAAACAATTATATATTCCGGAGTAATTTAAAATGGTTATTTTCTGTTTTCGCCTTCATTATTAAAGACAGAAATATATAACAAAACTTAATGACGATTTTTAAAAAATATGATTCTATTTTTTTTGTAATTTAAAAAGCTGTGGGAAGGGGGGTTCTTTTTTCTTTATTCTATTTTATTTTCATGGCAAGTCAAAATCAAAAAAAATTATGTCCATATGTATTACGAACGTTTTCGATTCTTTGTCGAATCATCTTCGAGTGGCATGAATAAAAAAGCAGTAGAAAAGAAGAGAATTTCAAAAACCAGCCAAGACATTACATGTGCGTTCTTGGCTGCTTTTTGAAATCCTTTTTTCTCCAGCTTTTTTTTGTTCATTTGTTTTTGTCACCTGACGAAGATTCGAAACCGTTTGTGATACATATGGAACATAGATTATTTTTTTTAGTTTTGACACAAAAAACATCATTAGAAAAAGAAAAAGAAAAAGGTATAATCAAGCAGTGGATGCCTGTTATGTAACAATGTGTGCTTATATATAAAGTTTAAATTCCGGATCTGTTTGTTCACAAACTTACAGAGTTTTGGAGATAGACCAACATAACCATACATATTCTAAAAGTACATTACCCAGTAAAAGTACATTTCATTTTGATCAAAGTGGGAACAATAATATTGTGGGTCAGCATTTGAACCAGACATCCATAAAAACAGAATATGACATTTTACTTTATCGAATTTAATTTATAACTTGAAAATTATAGAAATTAAAATTTAAGAATATAAAAAAGCGGTTCAGGACATGGAGCAGGGATGCACAAAGGTTTTCATTAAGTCTCGAGATACACTGAATGTGCTTCGAAGAGGTTAAAGACTATAAATTTGCCAAAATGTATTTCAACTAAATGTCACTGCACCCTACTCATCCGATCAGTCTGACCCTTATACCCTACTCATCCGATCAGTCTGACCCTTATACCCTACTCATCCGATCAGTCTGACCCTTATACCCTACTCATCCGATCATTCTAACCCTTATACCCTACTCATCCGATCAGTCTGACCCTTATACCCTACTCATCCGAGCATTCTAACCCTTATACCCTACTCATCCGATCAGTCTGACCCTTATACCCTACTCATCCGATCAGTCTGACCCTTATACCCTACTCATCCGATCATCCTAACCCTTATACCCTACTCATCCGATCATTCTAATCTTTATACCCTACTCAGCCGATCATTCTAATCCTTATACCCTACTCATCCGATCATTCTAATCCTTATACCCTACTCATCCGATCATTCTAACCCTTATACCCTACTCAGCCGATCATTCTAATCCTTATACCCTACTCATCCGATCAGTCTGACCCTTATACCCTACTCATCCGATCATTCTAACCCTTATACCCTACTCATCCGATCATTCTAACCCTTATACCCTACTCATCCGATCATTCTAACCCTTATACCCTACTCATCCGATCATTCTAACCCTTATACCCTACTCATCCGATCATTCTGACCCTTATATCCTACTCATCCGATCATTCTAACCCTTATACCCTACTCATCCGATCATTCTAATCCTTATACCCTACTAATCCGATCATTCTAACCCTTATACCCTACTCATCCGATCATTCTAACCCTTATACCCTACTCATCCGATCATTCTAACCCTTATACCCTACTCATCCGATCATTCTAATTCTTATACCCTACTCATCCGATCATTCTGACCCTTATACCCTACTCATCCGAGCATTCTGACCCTTATACCCTACTCATCCGATCATTCTAACCCTTATACCCTACTCATCCGATCATTCTAACCCTTATACCCTACTCATCCGATCATTCTAATCCTTATACCCTACTCATCCGATCATTCTAATCCTTATACCCTACTCATCCGATCATTCTAATCCTTATACCCTACTCATCCGATCTATCCTGAGTGCATCCCTTGACTCCATCTCAAAAATTGAATATTAAAAAGTTTAAAAAATAAGAATAAAAAAGGTAGTATGGTGTTATGAGATGAATGCCAAAGAACATAAGGTTCCTCATTCAACCCAGGGATATGCCGGGTTTATCTGCTAGTCAAAAATAAATCCTTTAATTAAAAGTTATGGGAAAATCTCACATACCATGTGTATATATTTTTTAAAAAAAATGTAACCCGTTCAGTCACACATTGAGCTCTGGTTAGATTTTTTGAATCCGGAAAAAGTGAGTTTGCCAAACCAGTTAATCTTTTAAAAATAAAGACAAAATCTAAAATTAGTCTCTTTCTGCTCGCTATATCCCCTTCTCTCCAGATAATATTACTACTCTTGGCTACTTGCTGTCTCAGTTCTTCAATATAGAAAGAGAGAGGAGGAGGAGAAATGGGAGGTTTAGAGGTGGCGTCGATAGAGGAAAAGTGAGAGAGAAACTGCCAGAGAGAGTAGAAATAGTTGACACCTTCACCGTCACTGGCATCTTATCTTCTCGTCTTTCTTCGTCCAAATAGAATTAAATTAAATTGTTTAAAATAACTTTTTAAAAAATATATGTCATGTTTGAACGTGAATTGTCAGCGAATTTTTATATATAGATATATAATATGGCATGAATTATTGCTATTCAAAAATTGAGCTCTCTAGATAGTAGTAAACAGACATAAAAAATAATTTCCTTTACTTTTGTGGGGAACATAATAGCATAAGGGTTATGATCACCCTTACCATAGAATGAAGTTTTGAATATCAGATTGCAACACTTGTCATGTCTAGCCAGACTGAAGAGTCGTTATACAACGAAAGAGTGAATGACTAAATTTGCTCCCCACTCGTGTGTGGAGCTCTCTAGCAAAAGAAATAATCGTTTCCACAGCATAAAGCACTACTCTTCATAATTATGTCCTGCAAACAAATATAAAACCATAATTTCTCTTAGATTGGTAGTGAGCGAGTTTACATTAGAAGAAAGATTGTTAACTACTGAACAAGTGATCGGGTTTCGAACATCAGCTTAAAACATTAATCATGTCTAGTCACACTGTGAGGTCGTGACATGGCGAAACTGCTCTCTCCCCTTGTGGGTTGAACTCTATAGCCAGGGAGGTGACGGTTGCCACTTTGTGTAAAACATTGTTCTTCAAAAAAGAATTGTGCTCTCTAGGCTGTCAGTAGTGTAAGCAAATAAAAACAATCATTATAATTCCCTTATTTTCAAGGGGAGGTAATAGTGTAAGAGTTAGATCTCTCAACTGCTGACCAAAATATCAGGTTTCGAATTTCAACTTGAAACCCTCAAACACTTACCATATCTAGCCACACTGAAAAACTCTAATATGGTGAAATAACTATTTGTGGATGACTAATATATATATATATATATATATATATATATATATTAATGAATGCGAATTATCAAACTAGTCACAACATTTTAAAGTGTCTAGCATAGTAATTAACGTTACCAAATTCTTAGCCATTAAGCAATTATACGTTTGAATCTTGCACTCTCTTAGAACGTAATCACGCTCTCATGCAACATCTCAATTATAGGCACTCTTTTGTACGTTGTAAATTACTAGCCGTTATAATACAAAAAATGTTTTTTTTAAAAACTCAACAGTAAAGACATTTGTAAAGACACCAAGACTAACACTACCTTAAGAGTATTTGACGAATAAAATCGAAAGTACTCGCGAAAAATGAAAGAAAATGGAACAAGAAACGGAACTTACATACACCAATTTGACCAGAATATTAAATAGACTATTCGGAAAATTGAAAAAATAAAAAAGAAAGTCTTATCAAGCAAGAACACTCAGTATTATTTAATAATGTTTGCCTAAATATATATATATATATATATATATATATACTTATTTTTTGGTACAGAAAATTAGTAAAACATCAGTACCGTCAGTTTCAAGATCAGAAAGACTTAACCATCCGGCTCTCTTCAGCTTATGTTGTCACTTGTTACAGAAATGTGAATTCACGTATCACTCTCGTTTGGATACGTTATTTGCTTTGGAGTGAATATTTGTTTAAAATTCGTGTTAGGGAGAGAAATGTGAGACTACAAAGTTTAATAAAGTTCGAAAAAAGAGTTGGTGTAAAATGTAACAGTTAAGGTATAAAATTGAATTTTTTTTTAAATATCTCTATACAAGTCCCATGATTCAATGTTTATTATGAGTGTATATTATATCGTTAAATGTTTTGAAGGGTTACACTGGTGTTGTCTAGAAAGTACTAAGGAGAGAATGTGGGTTTAAAGATTCAACTATCGAAAGAATAAAGAGATTAAAAAATACATCAAGTTTAAATTCAAAGCGTGGATTAAAAGACTTTAAGTCAACCCAAAAGAGATTTAAATTAAGATTTAACCCCATTCGGGGCTCACAAGCTGGTAATCGATCTAAGGGGAGTAACTCTACAAGGTGCTTAATGATTCTGTATTTGGAATTTAACATTTTTAACTAATGAATATGTAGACTTATGGAAGTAATAATATTGGTATACTGATTAAGTCTGATCTAGAGATAAGAACAAGAATAAAATGGACAAGATTGAAACTGTTTAGGAGATTTTTAAACCCTGCTGATTTATTATCGTGAAATGAGGGCGTTACCCTCTTAATTATTGGAAAAAATTATTATTTCATATTTACATAGTATAACTTACTGGTTTTAAGTTTTTTCCAACCATCTAACAAAAGAAGGTATATATATATATATATATATATATAATGTTAACACAATGTTAAGTGATGTTAAACCTGGTCAAAACCAGATGGGTAACCATTTAGGAATATTAGATGCTCTATGATGGAAGACGACAACACCTCCCTGCAAAAACTAACGTCAAAGTAATTTCTCCTGACTAGGATATACATTCGCCTTATAGGGACAACTTATGAATTTAATATCCCTTAAAAAATTTACATGGTTCTAGCCCTTCTCAAATCTGTGCCAATATATTGGTTGTTACCGAGGTATTTGACAAAGGATCTTTTCTTGTGATTTTTGTTTTACTTCTGGTGGAATTAATAATTTTTAGAGACATAGATGTTGATTGTGTCGTTTTTTTTTTTGTAGGGCACTTACGAAAATCTTGTTATGAAGCTGCTCTTGTGTTTAAACAAATTATGGTTCATTGTATGACTTAAAATAAACACTGCCTTGAAACAGTTGTAAACAACTATAATACTTTTGTGTATGCTATTTATTTGGAACTTTGTTTGAAAATGATTTAAATCGTGAAATTTCATATATATACATATATATTGTGTGTATTGAGGCAGCATTCTTTCATTTAAGCAAACATTGTTAAACATAACAGAATATTTTTCTGCTTCATTATACCTAAGCATGTAAAGTCATTGTATGACTTAAAATAAACACTGCCTTGAAACAGTTGTAAACAACTATAATACTTTTGTGTATGCTATTTATTTGGAACTTTGTTTGAAAATGATTTAAATCGTGAAATTTCATATATATACATATATATTGTGTGTATTGAGGCAGCATTCTTTCATTTAAGCAAACATTGTTAAACATAACAGAATATTTTTCTGCTTCATTATACCTAAGCATGTAAAGTCAGTTGGACGTCAAAATAACGAACCAGCGCAGTTCCAGAAGAAAATTCTTTTTTAAATATTCGAAGTTATCTTTATTAATACCCAGCAACCTACAATAAATAACATAACATATGAAACCAGTAACAACATTTTAACACTAAATCTGGCCTTGCGGAATTTTAATTGCACTGCTTTGCTCTTTTGACGGGTAACTTCACATGTGCGTTCTCGGACGCTTTTAAAGATTCTCTTCTTTCTCTAGCTTTTCTTTTTTTTTTTTTTTTTGGTGGTGGTGGTGGTGGTGGTGGTGGTGGTGGTGGTGAAATATATTGTTTTTCGGCATTAATTCACCCTAAAAGAGTGTATTTGCCATGAAACCGCGCTGAAGTACTCATCTTATTATCCTGTGGAGAAAAGAAAAGGAGGAAGAAAATTTTACTATCATGAAGTGACCAACTGTCGGTCGGAGAAAAGGTGTTTGGTAAGTACGCGGGTGGGTGGAGTTTGGTAAGCATTCGCTTTGTGCAATTATCCAAAGAAAAGTAAAACCCACTTTGAGATTCCTGTTATAGCTACACATCCTGAAGAAT
Source organism: Sepiola atlantica (assembly GCA_963556195.1). Taxonomy (NCBI): domain Eukaryota; kingdom Metazoa; phylum Mollusca; class Cephalopoda; order Sepiida; family Sepiolidae; genus Sepiola; species Sepiola atlantica. The sequence goes on along the minus strand of OY744516.1, from coordinate 26,561,704 downwards.
TAGCATATGCAGGCCTGTCACATGTTATTTAAGATGTGCCGTTTCCGCCTTTCATTGTTCAGCATCTATTACAGCTACTAAGATCCCAAGCGGAAATGATGCAAGTTTATTATAAGTTCACTGACCCAAGGCAGGCACTGGGTTGAGAAAATAGCAGTGTTTTTGCAACACGACAAAGGAGGCGACTTAAGTAGGTGCCTTCCGTTCTCTTTCCCCCCCCCCCCGGACTAGACCACCTCGCAATAGGCTGCTTGTTTCTCTTTAGCTTGATCTCTGCTTTAGAGTTAAAGAAAATTCTCACAATAGATATATTGTCATTAGGATTATCAAGTAATTTTGCTCAGTTATCTTGACGATATGCAAAGCCATAATTGATGGCAAACTACTTATGGAATTAGTTCGATGGGAGCAAATGTAAAAGTGGGCACACAGAACACTAGCATTAAAGAAAAAAAATGAACACACATATATATATATATATACAGCGTGATTCATAAGTCACTTCGCTATTTAAAATGATTACCATATGAAGCACAAACATACTATGAACTTTTGATGATTGTTATCTGACTCTCTAATTACTGCTATTTGTTATTTTAAATTTGTTAGTTTATATATTTGTTTCTATATATATTTATTTCATAATCGATCAAATATGCTACAAAGAGTCGTAAATTCCTTGAAAAAAAGAATGGAGCTATGCATGCAGAACGAAGGTGGAAATTTTGAAAATTTGCTGTAATTTTAAACTTCCATAAATGAATTTGTTGAATAAACTATCTGTTTTGTATTACCGTATTTTTTAACTTTAGAATTTCAAAAATAAATAGCTAAATGACTTATGAATCACTCTGTATATATATATATATATATATTGTGAGATTTAAACATTTAGACCTAAATAGCATTTAAGCTAACATATCAAACTTTGATTCTAAATAGCTAAATTTTTTATGTTTTTTATTTTTTAATTTTTTTTATTTTAAGCATCAGCTAAAAATGAAACACACACATCTTGTGAGATTTAAAAATTTAGACCTGAGTAGCATTTAAGCTGACATATCAAACTTTGATTCTAAATAGCTAATTTTTTTTTCATTGTTGTAGCATTGGCATTAGAATAACGTACTTCGTTAGTTAATTTGAAAAATGATGTCCTCTATCCGGGCAACTAGAAAAATGGAAACATTTTTCTATTATAACCTAAAAAATCAAATTCAGAAAGGTGGATATCTCATTTTTACTTGAAGCTTGAATGCTGCTTACATCAAGTGGCTTCATGCCTTGTCTGGAGCGATTTCCATAAAAAAAAGAATATAAAAACGGTTGTCTCTTTTAGAACTAACATTTTATTTCTTTTTCTGTATAAATTTTATCAAATGTGTAAACAAATAAAACTAAAAAAACTCAAATGATTTCACTGCATCCTGAGCAGCGCCGGGTAGGTACAGCTAGTATATATATATGGTAGTAGTAGTAGTAGTAGTAGTAGTAGTAGTAGTAGTAGTAGTAGTATAAATTATACTTACAAGACAGCAGACCTTGCACATACAAAAGGCTCAATATCTTTTTGGGGCGACCCTGAAGTCAACACCCCATCTCTCCCAAATGATGAAGATTAAATGTAAGCTTTCGAAAGTTCAACAGTGACATGCATGGGAATGTGTAGATAAAAGACCAAAATAGAAGCAAATAAACAAGATGATGGCATAGTATGCTAGAAGGTTTTTTTAGAAGAATTTGTTGAGAAGTGAAATGAAGTAGACATATAAAAATGTGATCATAGAAATCTTTGGCTGATATTATTGACCAAATTTTTAAAGACACTGGGGGTGAGTGGCAGGATCCTTCGCGTATGTATTAGAGTGTCTCATTCGGTTTGTGGAAAGGCATGTGTGTGTTGTTTGTAAGGTTCAGTGTCTAGAATATCTACCTGTTTTAGGTTAGTTTTGATGGTGATTTTGAATCCTAGTTTTTGAATGGTTTTTGTTAAGTCTTTTCTAAATCTATCTAGTGTGTTCCCATTGTGATTGCATGACAACATCACAGAAAAAAAAGAGTCAAACAGGGATTTACCACACTTTAGCACTTTCTAGGCGACAAGTTAACAGCCTAATATACGCTCCCAATAAACATTGATTCACGGGACTTGTTTTAAGATTTTAAAAAAAATTCTTATTTTAAATCTTAACTGTTACATCCCACCCACCCCTTTTTTGGAACTTTATTAAACTTTATAGTCCCACTTCCAACCCCTCACACAAATTGTAAACAAATATACACGACACTCTAAAGCAAACAACGTATCCAAACGAGAGTGACACGTGGATTCACATTTCTAAAACAGGTGACAACATAAGCTGAAGAGGGTTAAGTCCTGAGCTTGAAACCGACGGTACTAACGTTGTACTAATTTTTCTGTAACAAAAGAATAAATATTACGCTCTTAATTTTGATTCTCTATTAATCGAGCACTCTGTTGGGATTTTCCCTACTATATTACATAAGAAATATATATATATATATATATATATATAACACAGTAAATATTTTTCTTAGATTTTTACTTGCAGATACAAACCTTTCCTGGATTACTAATATATATATATATATATATATATATTTAAAATTTATAACATAAAGCTATTATAATAGCTCAATAGTATAAGGCTAGAGCTATGGTAGAAACTATTTCAATGTTATTTAAAACCACATCAAATGTAGGGAAGAACAGATTCACACCATTTTACTAAAAAATCAATTTTTTTATTACCATCAATTGTTTCGACCTACCACCCTGGACTAATATATATATATATATATATATATATAGTAATCCAGATGCTCAATAATAAATAGAGTTATTTATTTATAACAAAAAGTTTTATTTTTACAAACATCTCAGCTATACATTTCGGAACATGCTTCAGTCATAGCTTGACATCATCAGGTACCCCCCAAAAAGGTCCATTCTTTACACTTTCATATTGCAGAATCTACAATATAAAGATGCAACGAATGGACTTATATATATATATTCCACAATTAGGCAGATCATGGTTTTCATATATTGTGGGAGTTGTTCAGCCTTCTTTGATGTGGTGTCGTGGTTCAGTGACAGAATTGCTGCCTTCACATGCAAGTGATCTGGATTTCAAATCAGAGGTCGAGATTGTAGTGAAGAGTCGAAAGGAGGGCGAAACTTGAGTATAAGATTTTCTGTTGATGGCTCGCTTGGCTGCGGTGTGTATATAATTGTAGGAAAACAATTATATAATATCTAACATTCAATTATTTATGTGTATATATATTTAATGGAGAGAGAGAGTGAGCAAAACAGAAGTAAAGCTAACATTGTTAAGAAAAAGGTTGAGGATATTAAATTTTGTCTTTGGAAAACTTCAGAAGGCTCAAGAAAGAATTTTAAAAAAAGTTTCCTTATGTTTGTAACATCTTTCGTGCCAAAGATATATTGGGATGTTTTTGTCCGTTTTGTGTGTAATCTATAAAACTTTATGAGAAACAGTTATCAGGAGTTTATTAATGATATTATCCATTGAAGCGAATAATAATTTTGGCACAGAAAAAGCTGAGAATGCAAGAGAAACATACAATCTGTCAAAACAAAAGACGAAATTGCAATACAGTAGATTAGTGTCTACAATAAACAAAATCCTCAGTCTAAGAAAGGGGAATAGTTGGTTCTTTTCTAGAATAGTGTCTTCTCAGGGGAATACGGTTTATCTTTTGTTTAGGAGCACAAATGGACTATAATACTAAACTTTGGCCTAAAATATTTCATTCTAACCATAAATTATTTTCGAAATGACATTTTTAAGGTGGTAAATCAAATGTTAATTCCTCACAGTGCACATTGTGTCTGACATGATCATTTTCAATATTTTAAAAATATTGTAAAAAAAAATGCAGGTTCAGCATTTCCAAAAACTGTAGGCAAAATTTGAAATTTATTCATTGCCCTTTTACTGTCTAGTTTTCTCTGCCCTGGTGCAAACAAATGACCCCTTTCACGTATCTTCTTTTTTTTTATTACTTTTATCCACCCCAAACAAGGCACATTGGGTACTGTGAATTAGAGACCATACCTACAAGTACATCCTAAGTGGGGAGTTGTGTAGCAAGATGTCTGTTTACATTATATTTAAATTTCTGCATGTTAGTACAGTCAGGGAAGCAGGGGGGAATTTGAGGGAAGAAACTATTAGAGTAGAAAGCTTTCCGGCATCTGGGGACCTCTACAGTGAAAAGGTGAGATTTTGCTGCTTGTTGGGTTGTTCGGGAGTATTTAAATCAAGAAAGCACTAGTGCCGCAAGTTCATCTGAGCACATTCCATTGAAGTTACTGTTAAACAAGCACAAGGATGCAACATTGCAGCGATGGGAGAGGGGGTGCAGCTTGGTTGACAGTGCAGGACCTATTCGATTAGACACTCCTTTTTGGACCCTGTTTAATATGGAGAGACTCGTGGTTGATGCTCCAGCCTGGATGTGGCAACAATACTTCATGCATTAACGAATGGTGGCTTTGTAGAGATATAGGATACTGGCAGATGTGAAAAGTTTGTTAGCACTGTAAAGAAAGCCCACCTTCTTTGTAGACGCCTTGGCAATGTCTTCTATGTATTTGTTCCATTCATGGTGCCTGTGAATGTTAGGCCGAGGATTTTAAATGATGAACTCTCAGGTAGGGTGCTATTTGCCAGGGTAATCAGTGGTTTAAACTGTTTCTTATAATTGTTAAAGGAAAGTAGTTTTATCTTAGTAGCATTAAATGTTACGATCCATTTACGTCCCCATTCCACTACAAACTTGTGATCCTTTTCTAAGGATTCCAACATTGTGTTGGGTCTTTCGAAGTCTCCGTGCATAGCTCAGGCGACTTTATGCCTTTTATTATGAAGGAATAGGCTCTGTTTACGTGATTATTTTTGCGAGGAAGTGTTGACATCCTCCCAAATAGTCATCCATCTAGTATCGACCAGGCTCGACGTTGCTTAACTTCGGTGATAATAATTATAACCTAGATGGTAACGAAATGTAAGTCAGGGTATGGGTAGACGTTGTGTTCGTTAGGTGATTGATTGTTTTGATAATTTCAAGATTGAGACCAGGCTGAATTATAAACATTTTATTGTTTGTATTTTGAGGGATGCCAATTGGAAGAATGTGTTAAAAACAATTTTCAGAATTACATCACCTACCAGAAGAGAATCGAGAAGAAGGACAGAGTGAGATTTGCGATTGAAGTTCGTGGGCGTTCTGCCATTTACTTCCTTAAGCACGGGTTGGGGAGTTGATTAAATCTGTAAAGCAAGAGTGTACCAGGAGAATGTAGACATTTAACTAAAATAAATTGTAAGCTAAAAAGAAAAACACTGTTTTCTCGATTTTTCATTTTTGTCTGCAACACTTTCCGCAATTTGGAACTAGTAAAGAATGGGGCATAATGCAATAAGCAAACGAAAACAACTATTTTCCTTCTCTCTATTTGACGGCAGGACCAAATCATCAACAACTCTCATAGAACTAAGTTAAGATTTTCCTACTCTATTTTCGTATCTACATCTCATTAAAATTACAAGCAAGTTGAACAATAACATTTTTATCTTTTCCTGGTGTACTCAGTGGCGGGCTCCCTCACCCCCTCGGGCCTGGGCGTCAATGATAGGGGGGGGGGGGGTCAAACCCCCAAGGCGCACTACATTTGAAATGTTCAAAATCTTTTTCACACCTATTTGCTAAATGTTTATATGGCACCCCTCAGAAAGTTCCCAGCTAAATATTAAACAGCTAGGGGGACAATTTATTTTTATTGCTGACGCCTTGGCATTGGTCTTGTCCATTCAGGTCATCTGGTAACTGCATATGTTTCCCCAGAAATAACTAATATTTATTTTTTTCGGTTTGAACTGCTTTAAACCTAGTGCTTTGAAATTAATTGAATCAATTTTCAATTTATGGAAAATTTGAAAACTTATGACTTCTAAACTATCTCTCTAATAGCTATTTTCACTGTTTGGTGAGATAAAATTACCCTGTTATATTTGGAAATATATGTTTAAATATAATTATATACTTTTTTCCTGAATAAGTCCCTACAATTTCATTAAAATTTTATAATTATACCTGATACCTTTTAAAGATTTTATAAATATCTCCGGTTAATAGAAACATTTGTCTTAATTATGACACAAAGATTGTTCACGGTCTTTGAGCTGAAATCAAAGTGTAGCTTTAGAGTTATGAATAAAATTAAATTAATGAACATTTTAGAGATATTTTTAAGTAGTATTACCTCTTAAGTAAATGTGGTATTGTGGTGACTGCAACGATTCTTTAAGAGTAGGATAGACAAATAGAGTAGACAAAAGGATGACCAACGACAGTCATATAACCCCACATTTTTGATGGCCTTGTTCCTAATTTGTTAAAATGTATAATTTATACATATTTTCCCAAATAAATAATCCAAACTGTAGCATTCCAATGAAATTAATATATATATATATATATATATATATATATATATATATATATATATATATATATATATATATGAATGTAGGTAAAAATGGCACCGGTAAAAATTGCACAAGTGGATGAATAGGACAAAATGGTGCAAGGAAAAATATAGATGAAAATCTCACAATTACTTTTCTTGGATACAATACATCAAGAAAAGCCATAAGTTTGTCAAATTTAAAAGAAAATTATATCTACATTTGAAAGTAAATGAGAACATCCAGGGGTGGTGCTAATTTTATGAATAAATAGTGCGAATTTTATAAATAGGGCTCAGGGCGGTACTTTGCCTCGGTACGCCACTGGGTGTACTAATCTTTGGCTGAACATTCAGATTAGATATTTACCAGAATGCATGCATTACAAGTTACAACACTTTTCAACAGGTTTTTTTCTCGGAAATAACTACTATATAAATTGTTACGTTATTTGATAATCATTGTCCTTTCTTTTCTTTGTTATTTGATAATCATTGTCCTTTCTTTTCTTTGTTATTTGATAATCATTGTCCTTTCTTTTCTTTGTTATTTGATAATCATTGTCCTTTCTTTTCTTTGTTATTTGATAATCATTGTCCTTTCTTTTCTTTGTTATTTGATAATCATTGTCCTTTCTTTTCTTTGTTATTTGATAATCATTGTCCTTTCTTTTCTTTGTTATTTGATAATCATTGTCCTTTCTTTTCTTTGTTATTTGATAATCATTGTCCTTTCTTTTCTTTGTTATTTGATAATCATTGTCCTTTCTTTTCTTTGTTATTTGATAATCATTGTCCTTTCTTTTCTTTGTTATTTGATAATCATTGTCCTTTCTTTTCTTTGTTATTTGATAATCATTGTCCTTTCTTTTCTTTGTTATTTGATAATCATTGTCCTTTCATTTTCTTTGTTATTTGATAATCATTGTCCTTTCTTTTCTTTGTTATTTGATAATCATTGTCCTTTCTTTTCTTTGTTATTTGATAATCATTGTCCTTTCTTTTCTTTGTTATTTGATAATCATTGTCCTTTCTTTTCTTTGTTATTTGATAATCATTGTCCTTTCTTTTCTTTATTATTTGTAGTGTTTTGAACTATTTTAACCACGCTCGCAACCCAGATAAGGAAATTTATTATTTTTTATTATCATAAAGCTCTATCAGAAAATATATTGAGCCCTTTATATGTAGAAAATGTGCTTTCTTGATTCAGCTCACTGAAAGAACGGGGCATAATGCGACACATCTAGAATATGAAAAACTCGAGAAAAATATAAAGACTTTGTACTAGAGTAAAGTTCTATGAACTTCTCCCGACATCCTGTAAGAGTAAAATGTTGTCTACTCTAAATATTAAGATCATCTACCCTACATAAGTTTTACACTACTCAAGTGTAGTATCTGTTCCGATGGATACTGCACGCCTATCCTGTGCAGTTCTAGGAGGTCCACCCTCCCAGGCTTTGCCTCCCCTCTTTGGGGAAGAGTAAGTTTATTGCTTACTGTCTGAGGCGCCCCTACCGGGGAATGCCGACGGGGCTGCCCAGGCAATTTTTAAATGGCCAGAGTGCTCACCTCTCGAGCGCTGGCTTTTCAAACCCCACTTTCTCGACCCGATCTTGGGTCACATCTTACTTGTAAGAGTAAGATAAAAACTGGCCTTGTGCCTAACTCCTGGAGAGGAGTAAATCAATACTCAGTTCTATACTGCAGTTCCTAAGTTATATAAAGTGACCACTTCCACTAGTACCATTTCTCTAAATGCCATACGAAGATCACACATGTATTTATGTAAGTAAATAAAACTTACAAAAACAGATTCTAATTTTTCCATATAATTCATATCTGTCATTACACTGCAATACGATGGCATGACTGCAAATGGCAAAGCTTCAACAATACCAATATCATGGACGCCTAATTTCCTGTCCACGAGATCTAACTCCACTCGCCCCTTCCCATGTGTTGTTGCGTGCAGGAAAGAATGTATTTAGTGAGACCCTGCCCTGCTTTGAAACTCAAAGCATCCGCTGAGAAAATGCCGATTGTGTTAAGGTAGCCAAATCAGAAAGAGAGTCCGGAAATGTTTTCCTCAAGATGGTCGGCATCGAAAGGATGCGATATTTAAACTTGAAACATTGTTATGAACTCTCTTACCTTTCTTATGTATTACACATTTTCCTTCATAAATAGTTTTGTTCCAATCATCGTTACTTGCTTTTGAAACGTAAACAATCTCTACAAATTCAACAAGCTTTATTTATTATGAGATGAAACTACAGTGTTTGTAATCTAAATTTGATTTTGTTTAATATTTTTTTGGGGGAAAAACCGATATTGTTTACAATGCCGTATTTTTTTTTTTCAAATGTATATTGTTTGTGACAAACGAAGGTTAGTAACTCTGTATTGACGAATACAGAGTTATGTCCCTTTATTAACTTGGCATCCATATGAAAATAATTCCGACTCAGTAAAAGTATTTTCAGGAAGGAATTAAATCGATTTATATTTTAGTGTTCTTAACAACATGCTGTAACGATCCACAAAAATAATTGATAGACCAGAATTAAATATTGATTTTATAGGAAGAAGGCTATCGATGACAAAACTCAAGAAAGAGACCGACTTCACTTTATTAGACTTGTTTGTTTGTCATAAAATACAGTTTTACAGATTTCTTCCTACAAGGAATTGTACTCACCAAAGCCGAATCCATAGGTCGCAATTATCCATTAGATCACTGGTGCAACCCCCTTGGTTCTTGCGGGTATATTTTTGTATCTCTATTATGAAGATACTGTCAAATGAGAGTTACCGAATACACATATATAACAGCATTTAAATTTCACTAAAAATCTATTATGACTATATTAAAAATATATTATATATATTATATATATATATACATAAGAAAACGTCTGATCCTGGAAAAGGAAAAAGGAACACTAAATGAAGAGATAGATAGATAAAGAGAGATAGATAGATAAAGAGAGATAGATAGATAAAGAGAGATAGATAGAGATAGATAGATAGATAGAGATAGATAAAGAGAGATAGATAAAGAGAGATAGATAAAGAGAGATAGATAAAGAGAGATAGATAAAGAGAGATAGATAAAGAGAGATAGATAAAGAGAGATAGATAAAGAGAGATAGATAGATAAAGAGAGATAGATAGATAGATAGATAAAGAGAGATAGATAGATAAAGAGAGATAGATAGATAGATAAACAGAGATAGATAGATAAAGAGAGATAGAGAGATAGATAGATAGATTTTAATTCAACATTTTTTTTTCTTAGTATTATAAGTATACTAGAAGAATACCCATCCAAGGATGAGTAAAATTAATTCCTCGAACAGAAGAAATTTGCACCACTTTTATGTCCCCTTATGAAGATTAAAATCAAGATACAATCCTTATTCGAATTTTGATCAAAATCCATTGCATGACTTTTATTCTAGAAAATGTTTCAAGTTTAAGGCTGAAGCTTAAGCTGTCTTAGGAAGAAACTGAAATTCAGAGAATTTTGGTTAATTGGTGTCTAATAACTATGTATAAAATGGAATGCAAATCTGAAATATTTTGATTTTGTAGTTGGAGATTGTGCCCATGTTATGCCCTCTAAATACCCTTTAAGATACTCCAAAGAAACTGAAATTTGGGGAATATTTATTAATTGATGTCTAATGCCTATTGTTTAGATTTCACAAAAATCGGAGGCATCTGAAATTTCATGAAGGGCTTCACCCCCTTTTGCATAAAACTTAAACTAAATATAGCCTACATTTTAGCTATGTTCAAAAAGTCATAATGATCGATTTGTTTACTTAGGAGTGAATCCTTTCCATAAAAATATCTAAACATATTTAACTGTATAAACATAGAAATTGCTACTTATATGACTTTTATTATGACAAGAGAATGTATGTATTAAATAGATTCGAATTTTAATAATTTCTGGTTTCTTGTTTTCTCTTGTGATATAAGACAGTTTTATGGATCTGATTTTATGTGTTACGAAGTATCTGTTCAATGGAATGTGAAAATATATAATTCTGTGTTTCAATCAAAAGTTATACTTTAACAGATTATTATTTTATGGTTTGGCTGTTTGTTTTACTGCATATCAACCCTTTTCCCAAAAGCTTTCCAATTGTGCCCTCACCACTGGATTGAGTTTTATGTCATTTTCGGTCATAAGCAGAACAGCTAGAGTTAGAGAGAGCAAGTAATTTATAGGGTTGGGAAATAGGGTATGTAGAAAAAAAGGGTTGAGAAAGATGGGATTATGGGATGTTGTGGTGTAATAATGGCAAACACTTTGCCCGATAGAGCACATCATTTTAACCCATAAATGAGACCCTGATGAGTACTAGCACTCATAGTTAGAGCGGATCTGGGAGTAATAGTAAGTAAGGGGTTACTCTATGCTCCCAAAGCTCCCAAATAAGGGGCTTGCTACCGGAAGAACTTCATGGTCATATCCAAGACTTGTTTTTTTTATACCAAGATGAATTATTAGTGAATTGAATTTTCGACTTTCTTTCAAGAGCATTTTTTAAGGAATAATCTTGTATTACTCTCAAGAACTGTGCGAAAACTAGATATGACACACTTCAGCCCAAACAGAATTGCAACAATTGCAGCACAATGATTAGACCGATTTGCAATGTGAAGCCACAAGATGCTGGAACAGCTTAGCCTCATGGACACTGATGATGTCATTAATAGAGAAAAAAAGGCTTCGTTGGTATGGGCACATGTAATGCTTAGGTGGTGCCATCAAGATAGCTCGAGATTTGGAAATCCCTGGTTGGAGGGGGAGAGGCCGATCTAAGTTGCCTTGACAATAACTGTTGTACAGAGATTGCATAGCATAAGGTTTCTTGAACGTGTGGAGTGAGATCTGCCATGCAGCTATCCAGTAAGTTGAACAGATGCCCATCAGCGTGGATGATGCACATCAACTTGCACATCAATAAAAAAAGAACTGATGATAATGATGACGGTGACGACTATTTGCTTCACTAGGGATCAATCCTACCAAATTTCAAACTGAAGCATGAAACACCAAAGAAATCGCATAGTTTTAAATAAGCTCAATCCAACTCAAATATTAGGTACATATTAAAAATGTAGTCCCAAAACAGTCAGACGAACAGCTAGGCTACCCACGTACATAAGATAATTATAAATGAATGTATGTAAAGAAAACTTGAGTACGATTAATATTGCATTTGTACAGGTAATTAGTATTATAATAATAAAAACTTCAATAGCAGCAAATCCTGAAAGATAAATGAATATTACATTAATACACATTCTATAATGATTAATTCAAATTACTTAGTTGTTGTAATTAGATAATTGGTAAGACTTCACAAATCTGTTAATTATTACCTTACATAATTCTATAATGAAGACGTGAATCTCCATTAAGAACAAAGAA
>OY744516.1:26512229-26542229 GCA_963556195.1 Sepiola atlantica | reverse complement strand
ATGTTTAAAAATGAAACGGACTGAAAAGCAAAAATGGCTGATTTTCTTTTTCAAAAAGAACATAAAAATGGCATTGCTAAGTTATTAAATAGTTGCTATAAAGTAACAGAGTTTTGGGCTGCACACCCTGATAAATAAATGTATATTAAGGCGAAAAATGTATTATAAAAATTGGTGAAAACTGTTTTCGACACCTGATATTTAAGTTTATTCGAATTATTTGTTAAAATTTAGTACAATTCTGAGAAAAGAGAAGAAAATTCTCTAAACAGTTCATGTGTGTGTATAATTTGGATTAGTCAGACTACTGTTTTCATCTTCAGTGTCATTCTTACAACGTTTCAGCCGCTGTAACCTCCGGCCTTTTTCAGGTGTGTCTTTTCGAACTCGGGAATATTTCTGTCGATTTGGGAATCTGGACAGAATTTCGAACGGAACCCTTTATTTAATCTAAAAAATTCAGAAACATAGTTCATGTGTGTGTATCAAAATAATCCAGGTCAAGAGAAAGATCTAGGTCGTTCTTGATGGCTGCATATTCAAACAACACTACACCAACGTGGGTGTGTTCCAGGGGTCGATACTTGGACCTATATTCTAGACTTTCATAAACGACCTCCTCGATGCAAACATGTCTGAGGTAAATGTATTTGCCGATGATCCCACACTTTATTTCCGGCATGGGGAAAAATTGAATACCCACACATGCAAGGTAATTACAAAATCTTTAGAAAATGACAATAGAATGGAGGTCAAAAATGGATGGTGACATTTAATGCTATGAAAATAAAGTTCCTTTCCTTCAACAACTCTAAGAAATGTTTCCAACCTTCCCGTGCATTCAACGTTCAAACTCCTTGGACTAACATTCTAAGGAAACATGAATAAGTACACAGAAGATGTTGCCAAGTCTGCTGCAAAGAAAAAAGTCTACCTCTACCTGGTCTTATTTCACAGGTACTTTCACAGAATGTGCTCTGATGAACTTATTACACTTGTATGCTTGTATGTGCTCAACAAAAATAGCCTCGACCCACCTGACTAGCAGCAAAATCCCACCCCTTCACTGTAGAAGCCCCTAGATGCCAGAAGATTTTCTACCTTTATAGCATCTTTCCTCGGGCCACTTGCTTTTGGAATTCCCTTCCTGCTCAGTTTTCATGACTATACCAACATGCAAAAATGTAATGTGAACAAACATTTTTCTGCCAAACTCTCCACCCAGGTTGCCATCCTATGAATCTAGTTCTTATCACAGTAGCCCCTTACGCTTCAGTGGCAATATGCCTTCTTTGGGATAAAAATAAAAGAATGGCGCAGAAAGCTAAGGAAACCCACAATATATCATTTACTAACCTATTTAATAACAAGTTTTTTCACACGAAAAAAAAAATGGATCAAAATACAAGGAATCTGAGAAACAGTTAATCTATACAATAAAGTGCAGCCGATCTATTTCTGAAAGCCTGTCATCGATAGCTTTTAATCTGACAAATCGATATTTGATTCTGACAAGCCATTTCTTCTTTTATATCCTTCCACTATGTTATTTACAAGAAAAACATGTATTTAAATTCATTTTTTAAAAAAATATTTTTATTCCGGCTACAAAGACTGGAAAATGGAGACATTTTTTAATAATAACCAAGCTACGACATTAATATAAAAAATCGACATCGTTCTATTTTAGCGATAAGATAATCATGTGTTTAAATAAATATTTAACTACTTCTTTTCTTAAAATTTAATTGTATCTCATAATAGTAGGTAAAACATTCCGTTCAGAAGTTAAAATACAAAATCCGAGAAGTAGAAACCGTCTCTTTCTACTTAAATAGATAAATTTGCTTCAGGAATGAGATACCTTCTGGAGCGGTAGAATGATCCAACCATTTTTCCAGCTACCTTAGCAACGGCTGGAACACCATATTCCATTTTTTACGAAAAAAAAAAAGGGGTTGCATTTTGTTCTGTCTTGGCAATAAACTGTACTTAATATGAAGAGACATAAATCATACTGAATAGCTCTATATAATACTGTCTTTGGTTCGATATGTATCAATTCTGATATATCTGTTGTCATATAAGTGGGACCATTTCAATTTCCCATCTCATTGCCCAAGGGCATCTTACTGATTGTCCAGGCCAACCACGAAGAGATGGCACAATTTCCTCTCCTTCATTTGTAAATTTTGCAATCCCAAAATTCACTCTTCGATGAACAATTCATAATTGCGAGATGAATTGATGCTAGCTCAGTCCAGAATTCCTACAATTCCTCATGTCAAAGAGTTGTTATTCAGAAACGGACGAATAATCAATGTAGACGAAAAACAAAGAAAAAATAAACAGAATGCAGTGATAGAATTCTAGAAGCAAATAGCAAGTGTATATTAAACTGTTCTTTGATGGATATAAGCTTTTCATATCTAGCAAGGTTACCTGACATTGCTCTTGTATTTTATAAAATCATACAAGTGAAGTGAAGATTATTATTATTATTATTGTTATTACTATTATTATATTCAGTTTTATTGATTGAATCATTTGGATTATTTGGACTACTGTTCTGGGACATTATTCTCACAACGTTTCAGCCGATGTAACCCCGACCTTCAGGTGCATCTTGTCGAACTCGGGAATCAATACAGAACCCTTTATTTAATCTACAGTTGTTACTTACTCTCGTTCTTGGTAGAAGTCTTAATTCGTAATTGTATTCTTAGTATCACCAATACTAAGGATTGAACCTTTAAATTCCAGAACACTGTCACTTAAAACTGATCATAACTTAGCACTTTTATCCGTTGCGCTGTGGGTTTTTGTACCTGGTTTAATCAACCATGCAAGCTGAGGGTCAGCTAACAATCTACAACTATAACGAATACAACAAAGTTCTGGACCATTTGTTGTGATCAGATACTTCCCGCGCCAAAATTTTATAGCAAACTCCACTCCCCACAAAGGTTCACCCCAAGTTGTGCAGCTGCTATTGCACATAGGCAGAAAACATTGTCGTTTTAACTGCCATAAGTCTGATGCAAATAGACACAAATTTATAACATCAAGAAATTATTGCAAGAGTGTAATAGCTGCAACTAAGAGGAGGTATACCGAGATGACCAGAAAACGCATTACAGAAATTGGGAACTCGCGATTTCTGAAAAATGTATAATAGTGTGATGAATAATGGGCTATCAACAATTCCCATGCTATCTAACTACCATGATATCACCTGCACGGTATTTGATATGGCTGAACTGCTGGCCCAGCGGTTCACTTTAAACTCCACTAATCACACCCTCCCAAACTTTCCACTGCGACTGAAGCCACACTCAATGATCTGGTCATTAAAGACCATGTCACCTCCAAAGCATGTGGGCCTGATCTTATCTCTGCTATTGTCTTAAAGAAATGCTCTGCTGAGCTGTCTCCTATCCTTTCTAAACTCTACAACAAATGCCTTGCCGAATCTTGCTTCCATGATAGGTGGAAAATTATCTCTGTGGTACCAGTGTTCAAGAATTCTGGTGAAAAAACTGACCCGCAAAATTATTGCCCCATCAGCCTTCTTCCGCTCTTCGCTAAAGTCATGAATCTTTAATCAATCAAGCTTTAGTCCACCACCTCATCAATGCTAAACTTTTTTCTGACCAATAGTATGGATTTAGGCAAGTCAATTCTACTGAGGATATCCTAACGCATCTCGGAACGCATTTACCATACACTGGATGTGCTGCGCTTGTGCCTCCATCAGTCATTAAGATCCCGCCCTTTCACTGTTGAGGTCCCCAGATGCCGAAGTACTTTCTACCACAATAGCTTCTTCCCTCGAACTGTTAGGCTTTAGAATTCACTTCCTGCTTCCTGTTTCCCTGACCGTATTAACATGCAGAAGTTTAAATGTAATGTGAAGAAGTATCTCGCTGCACAATTCTCCCTAATTAAGATGCCTCTAATTCATAGTAGCCTTTATGTCTAAGTAAAAACAAAAATAGTGTAAAAATAAGAAAAAGTTACTAGGGGGAAGGGTACCCACTGATTTGTTTGCTTTGTCACGAGATGTGTGTGTGTGTGTGTGTGTGTTTTGGGATTCGGTTGAAATTGGTACTAATGTACAATATAACAAAAGAATGAAATGGCTGACTGGTATACGAATGAACCGACATGCATTATGGTTGAATCTAATTTCGTAATGATATTAATATGAGATGATACTCACTCATTTGCTTTGCCGTGATTTGCTAGTGTGTGTTTTCAGGAGGTGGGGGGGGGGTCTTTGTTTATGTACAATACGAACAGGATCACAACCATTAGAATTGTCTTTTCGACTCTGTTCACCCAAAATGCTAATCATCTTTCTAAAAAATATGGCTAAATAGAACTGAGTGTAATAATAAAATAAAACCCTAATTAAATTCGAAAATAATTAAATATGTCGATCACGTGGACATGCTCAGGATTTTAGGAAACTAAATGTCTTCTAGTTTGTATATGAAATTAGAATTTTAATCTCACTTTCAGTGCAATAAACTGCTCAAATTTATAAACAGTTTCAGTAATGGACTAATTCAGGATAAATTTGTTGCAAATTAATTTCTTTAAATTGTTTAGCATATTATTATATAGCTAATACATGCCAAACATATTTAATGTTCGTACGTACATTATCACCTTTCACACATCTTTAAAAACGTTTGATCAGTAAAGATGATGATTGGTGATTTATCAGATGTCGCTAAGCTAAACAAATTCCTATTCTACTCATTTCAAAATGAATTGTTCCCAAAATCAAATTATATCGTCCCGTTTACTAAAACGTACAATTTTGAATAAATACATTTCAAATGTGACACTCGTTTTATTGATTTCAAGAATATTTAGCTGACAATTATTTATACAAGACAGAGAATATTTGTTTTAAAGAGAATTAAATTCATACGATTTTAAATAAATAAAGAAAAAAAACATTTGTTTTATTTATTTGAAGAACAATGACAATTATTTTTACGGAAGAAGAAATAGTCATTTTTCTGTCAATACTACTGAGACTGAGAGACATTTATTATTTCAATTCTGGTGCTACCAGATCAGGCTGTCTGAAGATACCGGCTTCCTGACTTAAAATGCACCAAACATTGATATTATTGTTTTTTCCTTCCCCTTTTCAAAAATCAATCATGTTCTGCATAGCTAAAAACAAAAAAAAAACACTTTTCCTCTACAAAACAACCAAACCAAACAATATGAACAAATATTTGAAGATATAAAGAACACGAAGCATAAAAACTAAATTAACTCGAAAAAGGTTGATATGCCGTAAAACAAAACAACACAAACAACCTATTATTTCAAGGGAATATTATTATTATTATTATTAACAGTAAATTATACAGACTGATGAAAGCACCGTAGAATTTCCACGGGTCTCGTTATTAATAATAGCATCAACAATGTACACGTTCAAGATGAAGGCATCTAAAATATTTTCTTTTTTTGTCTGCTATAATTTTTGAAATACTGAAAAGATGTTGCAATATCTTTTTGATTATTGCTAATATTATTGCCTATTTTTTTCTTTGCTCGTATATAATTTATAAATGTACATTTTTTGACAAAACTTGACCTGTGCGTTCCGAGGATTCACGACATTTATCGGATTGACATCCTCTATTTTATCATCGGCGTAAACACAAAAACAGAAACAGAAATAACATATCCCAAATTGACTTCAACAACAAAAGCCTACACTGGGGCCATAAAAATCAGCTCCCAGTGACAGTCTAACAAAAAGGCACAAAAACCCAAAAAATGTTGATCACGTGTGCTACTCTGAACTACGTCCGCTAAACTACTGTGAAACCATATAAAAGCAGACCGCGCAACAAAATCTGCCTCTTTTTTCTCTTTCTTTTCCCTCTTTCCTCTTTTTCAGAGAATATCAGCTGACTACTAAACACACACACACACACAAAGGCTTACACTCCTATCATTCTGCAACGCATATAACCACACACTGCTGACAAAGGCACACACACATACAAATGCCTAAACGATTTATCAACTCACGCATATACACATTCGTACAACCACGAACAAAAAGCGACATGCACATTCACACATTCGATACATGATTACTCTATGCACATACATACACATTCATAAATCACAGGCATGAACATTTATCGCTTCTCTAACTGGACTCTTGAATTGAACACTTAATGCTCTGTAATTTGTAAATATATGAATATTTTGTATTACTTTTAAATTACGTTTTATTCTTCTTTCAACTTATGCATGCCTTATCTTTCATTCAACTTTCATATGTTTTTCCATGTTTCATCTGTTTAAAACGTTTATTTACACAATTAAAATGTAAGCGTGGATCTTAGCATTTTCTCTAAGACACAACATCTTACTAAGCTAAGGTCCGCGTTCCTCCACATTTAAAAAAATAACAACATCAATGTTAAGATCACGATAAAATATCGGTTCATTGTTTCTCCGGATAAAATCAAAGACCTCTTCTATATTTATGTTGAAGGTCAAGATGAAAGCATCGAGGAAAAAGGGGATTCCTTTTAATGGACTGTGAGCCTTTTTGGATGGAATCAATGAGACGATCTTGGCATGAGAGAGAAATACTTTAAATTCGGTTTGTTTTCGTCTGCTCATTTTTGTTTTATTTTACACCATATCATGTAAGATTATTTCATTCAAAAACATAATATTTATGTTAAACAAATCATTCAAGATAATCGCTCAAAAATCGAAAACTAAACAAAAATACTGCTAATAACTCTCACCAATCGAGCGTAAATTTAATGTTCAACCGAACTGTATATCTTTATTAGCTGTGTTTTTGCTTAATTTTCGATTTGTGAGCAATTATCAAGGCTCCACACGGTGACCTCATGGCAGTCATTGTTTTGTTCTAACTTAACAGACTTGATCGTACTTTATTTTATTGAAGTAAAACATGCTTTAAAATAATTTAAGACACAAAATAAACTTATCCAGATAGGTAGAGGAGTAAATTTTCTTGCCTTTGGTAACATTTATTTGTTGCCTATTTATTTGTTTCATCACTTTTTTGTTCTAGTAGAAATTAGTAAAGAATCCCGGAAGTCCTTCCAGTCATTTTAAATCTCTTTCCTATTGTGTGTGTGTGCTTTTCGTTCCGATTTTGAGAAGTTGGTTTCTAAGTATGATATATATATATATAATATCATATACTATTGTTTTTCTAATCATCTGTTCCCATATTATATTCACCTCTCTCTGATTAACATAAGTTGTCACTCTGTAGCCAAGCATATATGTTGATTTATTGAATTTCTTAATCATACAGTGTTGTTCTCTACAGTTCCAACTTCATTCTGCGAATTTTCGAAACATGTAAATAATTTGCTATACAATACATAAATAAAAAGAATGGAATCGTCTGGTCTCCTATAAAAGATGAGAACTAACGAGATCTCATGAGACTTGCTAGCTCAACCTAATGATTGCTAAATTACTCTGTTCACTTTGTATCATCCTTAAAATTTATTAGAATTTTTCCCCATCATTTTCACTGTTGAACCTAATACTTGGGTTGCAATATAGTGTAATGTAACATAAAAAATATTGCCAAATCTTTATGTGATCACTATTAAAAATAAAGCTATTTTAGTGTTCAATTGACCAATTGGATAAACGACTTAATATTGACTTTTGAATCTATTATGTTAGGTTATTCAAAAAACCCTGATCGATGTTTTTTTACTCCTTTTAAAAAGTTGAGTTAAGCTGCTATTTTTGCAATGTTTTTTATACAGTTTGTTCATGCTTGTATGTGTACTCTTTAATGAATTTCTAAGAATTTCTATCAGAATACAATTTTGAATCATAAACCATTACTAACGAAAATGAAAAACGAAATGTGTATACTCTTCTTGAAGGAGTCTAAACTCAGTCAAAATGCTTCCTAAACAACCGCCAATACCAACAGAGAATGTGGGATAATGGTCTTCACATGGTCGGACAGTACAAATGTGGGTTCAGTAATGGAAATGAAAGCCGTGAAGGTAGAGGACGACCATGCACTCTTGACAATGGACGTTTGAAAGCAATTGTTGAACAATTATCACATCAAAGTGTAAAAGGAATGTGTTTGGCACTTAATGTCAGTATTTCAATAGTGTGCGATCATCTGAAGCAAATTCGTCAGGTAAAACACTTGATAAATGTGTTCAAGTATAAATGTTCGTTTCTGAAATCGGCATTATGTTCTGATCAAATGATAGCATTTTAATACAGACTCAAAATTACTAATTTCAACACTTTTGTTTATGACGAGGGGTTATAGAATGAGCTTACTGCTTTTTCCAGAATTATATTGCCTCTGATAATTGACCAATTTTAGATGTTTTCCCAGCTGATTTTTTATTCCAATCTTGCTCAGAATCGCACCATTTAAATCTCAAGATAAAAACTAAGCGGATAATAAAATGTGGAAGGCAGCAGTTTGATTTTTTTGTTGAATGAGATTAAAACTGAAGATAAACAAAACTTTTGTTTCATTGCTGTTGCCAAATTAGAATGGATACACAGTTGTTGTATGTGTTCTGTTCAGCGTGGATTAGAAGTTGTATTAAAAATGAAAGGGAAATCAATATAAAAAAGTTGAAGTTGAAGAAAAAGAATTACACGTTTGAAACAATCGTGAGAAAAAGAAGAACATGTCTTAAACAGTTTCGCATCAATCAGTGGAAAATATTTGTAGAACAAATCACAGGGGAGGAGAGAGAAGAGAAATGTATATAAAGTTGTGGTTAGGGGTTTTGCAGGTGAAGAGAAAAGTTTGGAGGATTGAGTGGTTTTTGAAATAAGAATTGATGGAAGAAGGAATGAAAAAGATAAGTGATGGTGGTAGAAGAAGAAAATATAAAAGGAAAGAGAAGAAAATGAAAGGGAAATAGAAGAAAATGAAAAGGAGAGAAAGAGAAGAAAAATGAGAAGGTGGAGAAGGAGAGAGGTAGAACGAGAAGAAAGAGGAGAGACATGAAAAGGGGGTAAGGAGAAAAAAGAAAAGGAACAAAAAAGAGGGAGAAAAAAGAGAAAGAAGGAACAAATGGAGAAAGAAGGAACAGCCGGAAAAAAGAAAAATGGAGAGAAGGAAGAAATAAGAATGGAGCAAAAAGTGAGAGAGGAAGAAAAAAAGCGAGAAGGGGAGGAAGAAGAAAAGCGAGAAGGGGAGGAAGAAGAAAAGCGAAAAGGGGAGGAAGAAGAACAGCGAAAAGGGGAGGAAGAAGAAAAGCGAGAAGGGGAGGAAGAAGAAGAGGGAGAAGGGGAGGAAGAAGAAAAGGGAGAAGGGGAGGAAGAAGAAAAGCGAAAAGGGGAGGAAGAAGAAAAGCGAGAAGGGGAGGAAGAAGAAAAGCGAGAAGGGGAGGAAGAAGAAAAGCGAGAAGGGGAGGAAGAAGAAAAGCGAGAAGGGGAGGAAGAAGATAAGCGAGAAGGGGAGGAAGAAGAAAAGCGAGAAGGGGAGGAAGAAGAAAAGCGAAAAGGGGAGGAAGAAGAAAAGCGAAAAGGGGAGGTAGAAGAAAAGCGAAAAGGGGAGGAAGAAGAAAAGCGAAAAGGGGAGGAAGAAGAAAAGCGAAAAGGGGAGGAAGAAGAAAAGCAAGAAGGGGAGGAAGAAGATAAGCGAAAAGGGGAGGAAGAATAAAAGCGAGAAGGGGAGGAAGAAGAAAAACGAAAAGGGGAGGAAGAATAAAAGCGAAAAGGGGAGGAAGAAGAAAAGTTAGAAATCGGGAAGAAGAAAAGTGAGAGACAAAGGAATAGAGAGGAGGAGAAAGAGAGGAGGAGGAATAAACGAACAGAAAAAGAAATGACGTCGAAAAGCACATTATGAAAGTGAGGGGGGGAATAATTGAAATCGATGGAAGTTAAATAAAAGAGAGAAAAGTTAGAAAAGAATAGAAAAAAAAGTCGAGAGAAATTTTTTTTATTTTAAATTAAATTTGAATCGGAAAACAAAAACAGAAATAAAAAGCAGGAGAAAAAGATTTAACAAATCTTAATCTTCACAGAGAAAAAAAATCAGATAAAACTATTAAAAGCAGAAAATAAAAAAAAATCTAAATTGATTTATGGTTTATTCATTTTGATAAAAAAAAACATGATTACAAGTACACAGAGAACTACAAAGAAATAAGACAAGTACATATACTACTTAAACAAGGATTCTTTTCTTTGCATATATAAGTATGTGTTTCGAAGATTTAAGAGAAATGTAGGTAAGGGAAGAACGGATCACCAGAGAAAGAGGAACAAAACAGCAATACTGAGATTTACAGCATTTCAATTTTAGTTGCAAAACTTTCGCCCATTTTCTTGAATATTACGTTTCGGAACTTTTAAGATGAGGATTGATAATTTGTAGTAGTTAGATTATTCAGACTACTGTTCTCACCTTGGATGTTATTCTCACAACGTTTCGGCCAATGTAACTTTTGACCTTCTTCAAGTGTGTTGTCGAACTAAGAAATCTGTACGGAATTTCGATCAGAACCCTTTATTTAATCCATGCTTGCTCTCGTTCCATCAGTCATATCCAAGAAGAAGTTTTAAGTAATTTGTAATTGCATTCTTAGTATCGCCTGTACTAAGGATTGCATCTTCAACCTCCAGATTACTGTCTCTTAGAACTGAGTATTACTTAGCACATATCAGTTCCAAAGAAGGTCGGAAGTTACATCGGCCGAAACGTTGTGAGAATAACATCCAAGATTAGAACAGTAGTCCAAATAATCCAAATAGTACACATTTTCTTCAGTATTCATTTTTGCCCGAGTTCCAAAGTGTGTAGGTTTGGTGACTTACAGTGGACCGGATATTTGCACTTTAACGTCCAAATAAAAAAATGTGTAAAATGATTTGTGCGCATGTGGATCCACGCAGAACATACGGTCAAAATAACATAAAAATGTTTATATTTATTATCCAATCAAAAGCGTTTCCGGTTAAATCCGAAATTGTGTTTTCAGGAGCCAGTTTGAATTTACCGAGGCTATAGAAAGCTATAGAAATCCAGAAATTAATCACTAGGAAAATGACCACTTGACACTACTTTCACGCAGCACTCCCAGCTTCACCTACCAACCTTGGCATCATCTTCTAAGAACCTTCGTCATCAGAACATTTAAGTATCAAATTTCTTCCCTGCCTCCTTTTAATCACTCTTTAAAATGAACTCACTGACGTCGGTCACTTGACACATATTTTCTCCCTTTAGACTCAAACATCGGAGTCGAAAATTTGTCGCTCGATTTTGCCCACTTTTCATGGGTTCTTAAACCCCAATCAGATGTGAGAATACATTTGTTCCAGAGAGATGGATATTTACCCATCCATTCGCCAATTCTTATCAATTCTCTACCCACACAGATAAATTCGCTCTCTTTTTCCAGTACAGTACAAACCACATGCATGAACAGATTCTCACCTTCAATTCTCTTTGATACACGTGTACGACCTCTCTTTCGCACCTCGCATAAATGTGGTATTATTGTTCCTTTCACCCTACGTTATATTTCCTTCGTCTTTCAGAAGATTTTTAATTTTATTTTCAGTGTTTCTTCACTAACCTCTAATTATTACACTTCGACTTTCTCAATTTGGAAGGAAGGCCGTCTTTTCTCTCCACACATCATGGATGGATAAACGCCTATCCTATATTCCTTGCATACTTAATTTCATAAAATACTTATATATGGAAATTTTAATTTAATTAAAGGATGGCAATCTTTTCTCTCCATGCATCATGAACAAACACCCTCAAATAGGTGTGCATTCAGGAATGCCGTTTTAAGCACTTTGAAGTAGTCCAGTTGCGGTATCGATGTTGGTGTGTATAACTAATAATTTCAATGGGATCATATCGAGAAGACGTTAGTTCTTTCACATATCGTCTTTTGTGTCTTTCCTTGCAACTTTCTTGGAAATTTACTTGTAACTTCGTGGAAATAAACTTTGGCAAGCGAGCCGTTTCTTTTATCACCATGGAAAGGCTCCTAAATTGTTGTTCTTAAATAAGCCGGGAAGTGTATTAATAATTAGAATTTTTTTTAATATATATATATATATATATTAATTTTTTAATTGTTTTAGCTTTGTGGGGGTAGTTGTAAATAATAGTTATAACTGTCCCATTTCCACTTTTATCTGTGTTTTTAGAAATGGAAGGAAGAAGAAGAAAGAAAAAGAATAAAGCAAAACGAGAAGATAAGGAAAGGCAGTGGCTGAGCATGCCAGTAATCTATTTGCCTTTCCACGTCTGTATAGCATACTACAGGCTAAATAGATATCAGTGTGGACTGTGGGCAAAACTGCATATATGATGCAGATAACCGGTTTTCCAGCGAGCGATAGCAAGATGCCATTCTTTTCACAACAAAAACTAAAACATTTCACCTGAATTTCTTATTGGCAAGAACAGCAGAAAATCGCATTCCTTCTTGAAAGCATTCCTGTCACTTTATGTATCCGAGATACGCAGCAATCTATAAACTTATAAATCAACAAATAACTACATGTCAAGTTGATCAGTACAGTTTACCTCTTCTCTTACGGACATGTCGTGAGTTGATAGCAACTAGCCGGAAGTGTGTGCCTCAGAGCCGGAAGTAAAACCGAAAGAAAAAAAGAAGAGAAGAATGTATACTTTATTGCGCACTTATGTGGATCCTTTTAGCTTTTCGTATCAATACACGTATGTTTGCAGTCACACGCATGTTTGTAACTTTCGAACCGGAAATAGAATTCATAACTTTTCAGTTTCAGAAATATTCTCAAACTGATAACATATCTACCTCGCTATCAAGATTCATGAAACAAGAAAAGAAAATCTACACCAATAAATGTATTTAATAGTTGCTTGCGTTGCCCGGGAAGGAATAAGGATCTTTGCATACTCATGCTACAAGTCATCAACCCCATATTATTTTTAATTTCTAAAATAAAGACGTCGTCTTTCCTGTTTATAGATGTCCTTGGTGAACACAGACACACCTTAATACAAAATTTATACCACCATTGATTCTTCATAAAATTTTATTTGAAAACATTTGTTTACCATAGTATAGGGCTTTCTTTTAAATTGCACTCCTGGCCATAAATATTGACAAAAACGCAACATTTATATCATATTTAACGGTGACTCGGACTTGTCCAGGATTGAATGAGGAATACTGCCTACCATATTACTTTTTTATTTTTATTTTTTACATTTCCTTTTAGTAAGGCCCCAAGGGTGTCCTCAACGTGGGTGGGAGAGTGTGTAAGAAAAGTGACATTAATTTAAATAAATCTGCGTACCCCTCGAGGCACATCTGGCGTTTCACAGAAGCAATGAAGACCCTGTGCACTCCGGCTTCAAGCCCTGAATATCTTATTAATATTTCTATTCTTACTTTTTAACTACTGTAATTTCAAGTTATAAATGAAATCAAATAAAAGGTAAAAATGGTATTTCTTTTTTATGAACGTCAAGCACGAACAAAGACCCTACCATTATGTTGTACCCCCTTTGTTCAAAATGATATATACTTATCCAAGTACTCTGGATAATATAGTTTCAGAATATTTAGATTATTATCTATAGACTGTGTGTGTGGCAATAGTGTGTTTCGTATTTAGTATTGCCTGCCATTATTGCCTCAAATCTAGCTATATATTGTAGACTAGCAGGGCTACTAGCATCGCCCGGGTCATAATTTCCATAAATCACATAGATAACAGAAATAAAAAGTAAAACTAAACAATATGCTTAATATTGTAATTTGAAATGTTTAAGTTCATTTTGAAAAAGAATCATAGTAAAAATACTTAGGCCCCAAGTGAGGTTCGAACTCACAACCTCTGAGCCACCGGGGCAATTAGGAAATGGTTACACTATTAACTATATAAACTAGAACATACATCTAATGTTGTTTAAGCTACAGGTCTTTCTCTTACCCCACTCTCTTCGAATATGAAACAGCTGGTGAATCTTGAAAATTTGCTATTAAATGTGTTCTTGGTGTTATGAGTGACAGTGGGAGACATCTGAGTGTGAGGGTAAAAGTTCCTTCGCCTTCCTTTATCTATGACTAATCAATAATAAGATATCGAATATGATTAATAGTAACATCAAAATAGACAAATAATTATATTTAAATATAAGAAAATCATCACTGTAAATTAAATCAGACACACAAGGAAGATCGAAATATGTAGAAATAGAAATATCAACGTTGATGAAGACAATAGTCTGATGAAAAACAATATAAACAAGCCGCGCATGCGTGGTCCCCCTCTGTATGTGACGAGTGTAAAATGCAATAAATTTGGGCAATTTGGGGCATTTTTGACCCCCCTTTGACCCCCTGGGGGCGCGAACCAGAATTTTTCTGATGTCAAGGATGCTCATTTTATATCCAGAACAATTGTCTCTACATTTTAGCCAAGTTTCAGAAAAATTCAATGGATGGATCAAACGTTATGGGAGAAAAGGGTCATGTTTTGCCATTTATGGAGGCTTTTGACCCCCTGAGGGCGCGAACCAGATATTTTCCAAAGTCAGTGATACTTAGTTTCTATTAGGAACAATTGCCTCCACATTTTGGCCAAGTTTCAGAGAAATTGAATGGATGGATGAAAAGTTATGGGGCAAAAAATGTCATTTTCAGCCATTTCGGGGCCTTTTGACCCCCTTGGGGTGCTAACCAGATTTCTTTTCAAAAATCAGAGAATGTCACTTTCTAACCTGACCAAAGTTACAACTTCATGCAAAATTTCAGAGAAATTCAATGGATGGTTGCGGAGAAAAATCCGGACGGACACACACACGGACGGAAATGTCTCAAAACATAGGTCTCCCAATTTTTTAAATCGGGGGACCAATAATAACTCCTAAATTTGTTCGAATTATTGACTGAAGCCAAAGTTATATGTTATAGTGTATGCAATTAATCTATCAGTATATTTATGAAGTTGAGCTATTTTTCGCACTGGCAGTGAGATTAAAAAGCTAAGATCATATTCAAGATAGAAATAAAACAGCTTTCTAATATACTCAGTCATATCTCTGTGATCAACGTCTGAAGGTTAGCTAATTTACATATTGTTTTTCAAAACGAACTTTCATTAATTACCTATGTGTTGATAAATGCTTAGTTTTTTGGATGAAAAGTGTCTTTCTGGTCTTTGAATACAATTTTGCGATTATGTCCAATAGATTTTAAAATAATCATATTTTGTTTCCCAATTTTTAGATGAGGATTGATCCTTTCCTTCCTCTTCATCTTTTTTCCTATGCATTAATCCCGAGCTATAGCAGAGTCTGCAATGATGGATTTTTGTCTCAACTTGACAATTACGGGCTTCGTCTAAGTAAAAGCCGGTTTTACAGAGATCTTTGTGCAGGGTTTCTGCCCGTCTCATCATCAACCTTCCTCTCGGTCATTTCCCAGCGACTTCTAACCCAAACCATCTGGGCCGCCATTTCTTCATCTTGCCCTAAATCGGTGTGAGGCCGTAGCGCCTTCGGATATCCTTATTACAGACGTAGTCGAGCAGTGTCATTCTAGACATCCAGCAGAGCATTTTGATTTCCCACCTTCCTCGTTGTCAGCAAAGACAGTAGAAAGTGGACCTTGGGTTTACTTTCAGCAGCCTTGTAACTCTCGCTTCTTTTATTTTGTCTTTTAATCCTCACATTCCATGAGCGATGTTTCTGACAAAAGGGGAAGAATTGCTGTTTTCTGGGTCAGAATCTATCTATATAACACTTATTGTTCGTTAGTTTTTTACCGTAAAGTAGTATGTTTTTAGTTCCTTACATCAAGTGGCTTCATGCCATGTCTGGAGCGATTTCTATTAAAATAAAGCACCAAGTCTGGTAGATCTTTAACTTAAGACAGTCACTGATCTTGTGGTTACAAAGGATAGCGGTGGTGGAGCACGACATCGCATTGATGCATGTAACAACTTCACTGGAGATGTTGCTGAACCAAAATATTTGAAGGCATGTGTTCATGGAAGATCCTGTCTGTCAACTTGGATCATACGATGTTCTTTTTATCGGTGGTTAACCATTCCGTCTTTCTAATGTAAAGACACAGACGGAATTGTGCTAGCCTGTCCTTCCAGGGCTGGACGTGTTGATGCAGGTCGGATTTACTCTTTGAAGTGAGCAGAACATCATCTGCGTACACGAGTGTCTAGGGCACGGGCCAGTGCAGGTTCATGGTGATGAGGATTATTTAGACTACTGTTCTCATCTCAGATGTTATTCTCACAACGTTTCGCTCGATGTAACCTTGAAGGTCGGATGTTACATCGGCCAAAACGCTGTGAAAATAACATCCAAAATCATAACAGTAGTCAGAATAATCAAAATAATATACACAATCATATTTTGGTACAAGAATAAAAAACAACAGACTTTAAAAAGAAATGCGAAGCAGAAAATGAAATTAAAAATACTCCCGAGCAACGTCGGATCGGGATAGCTAGTATATAACATATAAGTTGTAGTTCCTGTTTGTACACAAAGTACTCTTTATATCATTATATTTTTTATGAGGTAGCTTTGGTTATTTTACAATAATGCTTTCGTACTTAAATCCGATGATATTGAAGCCATTTTTTAATTCATAAACACTCATGCACAGCGTAAGATTAGCAATCACGTTGAGTGTGACCTGAACCTTTTTGTAATTCATTGAATATAGATATGAAAAAAATATATATATAACCGTAACTCTGACCTTGAGTAACCAGAAAAAAAACTTTTACTGAACAAAACATTTCATTACCTATATTTCAAAACAAAATTTTATAGTTTTGTGCATAACAAATTCTCAAGAAAAGTATTTCTTTTTTGCGATGTTTTGGTTGTAACCCTGAAGGTCACAGTTTTTGAACCCAAAACAGAACGAAACAAGATTTTCATACATAAATTTCTTTAACGAAACATCAAATTCTAAGCATAAGAATAAATCAATAGGGTTTTGCTTAATTCAATTTGTTATGTATGATGTAGTATTGGAAGGCTCTTTGACTAGGTCAAAAGATAATAATAATCCTAGAGCATTTCGCTGAAAAATGGAACCCGTAAGCTAAATAGACCAGCTAATGTTATTCAGAATAATTCTCAATAAGGAATAATATTACGTGTGACCTGTATGAAAAATGTTTTAAATTGTTAGGAAGACATCTTTATTTTAATTTCAAAGTTTGAACATCTTGGCCGAAATTGTGAAATAAATGGCATCAGATTAGATCTTGCTTGCCGATTTTTCTTTCTCTAAGTGCTCTAGAGAGCCAACATCTCATTTCAACATCTCATTGCAGTCGACACTTCAAGTACATCAGAAATATTTTTTATCTCTGCTACTATACTATTTTAACTCTATTTTAGGTATGTTAGCCCCATGCCATAATGGCAATGTACTTGCGGTCTTAGATAAAAAAAAATCCTCATCTAACGTTTTCTCCTTATCCTGTAGAATACGAAAAAATGTTTCCATTCGCTCCTCCCATTACTTTGCTTAGGTGACTGATTAATCTGAAAGTCTAAGAACATACATTATCATGCTATTTTCTCAGTGGTTTGCCTTTTACTGCAGCCTTCCACCATTCCTTCTAGACAATAAAAAAAACAAATATACAGACTTCCATGCGATTTCTAAATATGGTGTACCGTCTCTTTAAATTCTTAAAGAATCCATTCAGTTTGTAGAATTATGTTAAAAACATGGTGCATTGTCTTGATTAAATTCTCAAATGCTCGGAACAAACATTGTCAATCGTTGGGCTTTTACCTATTTCTATCACGTTTGGTATTTCACTTGCTAATATTGGATGAAGTTACTCAGATGCAGACTGTTCTTGGCCTTTTGGCTAAGATCAAAGTGTAGTATCTGTTCCGATGGGACTGCACCCCATAGACTGGTATTGTCTTGGCCTTCTGGGCTTGATTTACGCCGGTTTATGGGTCTGTCCTGTGCAGTTCGAGGAGGTCCATCCTCCCAGGCTTCGCCTCCCCTCTTTGGGGAGGAGTAAGTTTATTGCTTACTGCCTGAGGCGCCCCTACTGGGGAATGCCGACGGGGCTGCCCAGGCAATTTTTGAACCCCACTTTCCCGACCCGACCTTGGGTCACATCTTACTTGTGGGAGTAAGATGAAAACTGGCCTTGTGCCTAACTCCTGGAGAGGAGTAAATCAATACTCAGATGCAGATTTGTCTATCACACACTCGTTTCTATTGTTATTCTCATACAAGCTTTCATAAAAATCCAGCTTGTGTAAAAGAATGGCTTTATTTTAAATTGTTATTCCATTATTATCTTGAATGATCAGACTTATGTTTTATAGGTTTTGCATTCACGCTTCTTAAAGCAAGCATGATACATTTCTTGCTGCGGTAAATTATATAATGTTTCAATATTTGACTCCATTTTTTTAGTCTATCTTTCATGGCTATTTTCTTAGATTCTGCTTTGCCAAACTTATGAGACTGACCAATATAAGTTATCTCTTCTACGTTTGCGTTTTTTAATCATCACCAATTTTCATTTCTTATGACATCCAGTCAGGTATTAAGTTCTTCTTCTATGGTGAAATTTCTTTGTCACAATTGTAGAATCAAATTGAGATTTACCGACATGAAGTGCTCAAATAGTTGATACATAAACATTGTTTAATTCAAGCAAAAATTTTAATGTTAGAATATCCGTTCATGGACTAGCAGCTAATCAGAAGTCAGAGAATGGACTTGCCCATTTGAGTATAATGGGACATTCCAGCCTTTTTATAAACTGGCTTTTTAGTGTTCTATTCGGTGTGTTTGTTTGTAACTCAACTGGCCAGACAGTAAAGCACTGAATACTAAATTCAATAACAATCAACAATCAATTAGATTATGCTTTTGTATATGTGCTTTGCATTAACTCAAGATCTGAGATTAAAAAGCCACGTTTCATAAATTGTAGATGATACTTTGAGCTGAAACATAATGACAAAAGGCTAACATTAATAAGAGCCATGAGTTTATTTTTTTATTACTTAAACTCTGACGCAAACATACGTCTTTTTCCCTTGAAAGTTAGATTCGTGTTGCTTGAATGCAAGTTTTTCCTAACGAAATCAAGAGGTTTGGAACGGTAGCAACAATATTGCAGAAAAGGTTTAGGAAAAAAGCAGAAACAAGATTCAAGACATAATTTAATGAAAGAAGTTATTGAATGAATGGTAACAGTTTCAAAACTCACATTCGATCATGCAACCAGTCACAGGAATATACTTAATGTTTGGTTATATGGTGTATCAACCGTTGCCGGATTATTTAATGGCGAATCCAGTAACTTTTAATAAGTCTTTATACTTCAAGTTGTTAAATATTTTTAAATATTTAAAAGATTTTATTTTGTATATGAATGATTTGTAGATTAATTTATTTTGTAGGTATATCTTTTTATAAATTATTAGTCTGTAATTTAAAAATTCTATTTAAACCCATAAATAGGACCCATGGAAATATTCCTACTTCAGCTCAGATGGGGTCTCACTATCGTATGCAATTTTGTGTTGTACCCAGGACGATTAGTGGATAGAAATAGCGTGAATAGGTAATAGGGTTCAGAAATAGAGTTTCATCATCATGTTTGGTTTAATGTTCGCTTTACATGCTGGCATGCATTAAACAGTTTT
This sequence comes from Sepiola atlantica, assembly GCA_963556195.1. Classification (NCBI taxonomy): domain Eukaryota; kingdom Metazoa; phylum Mollusca; class Cephalopoda; order Sepiida; family Sepiolidae; genus Sepiola; species Sepiola atlantica. The sequence continues at coordinate 26,522,494 of OY744516.1, read as the reverse complement.
AAACAATTCGCCTTCCAAACTTACTTATCTTAGCCCAGGTCTTTATTTATCCCTCTTTCTATCAAATCCATGCTTATCACTTCTTCCCATGTTTTCTTTGGCCTTCCCCTGTGAACAAAACCTGCTACTTCAGCTGCTACATCTACTAACGCAAGAACCCTCATTCATTCTTTCAACGTGGCCATACCATCGAAGTCTTCTTTTCTGCACACATCTCCCTATACTGTACAGATTTAATTTTCCTCTGAGGTCATCAGAACTAAGCTTGTCTTTAAGACTGACATTACACATTCATCGTATCATTCTCATATAATGTGTCTCGATGCAATGCATGTCCTCAACCTTCACTGGCTAGGTTTCACTTCCATAGATCATCATATTGCGTACACATGCCTGATTGACACATGCCTTGGCCGACAGTGGTAATAATTTACACAAAAATAAGTAGAAAAAGTTGGGAAAGATGAATTTCGAGCTGGTAGGATGAAGGAGAGTAGAAAGTAGACATTGGGTTTACTTTCGGCAGCCTCGTAACTCTCGCTTCCCTTATTTTGTCCTTTAGTCCTCACATTCTATGAGCGATGGGTCTGACAAAGGGGTAAAATTGCTGTTTTCTGGGTCGGAATCTATCCATCTAACACTTATCGTTGGCTAGTTTGACCTTGAAGTAGTATTTTCTTCTAGCTCCTTACATCAAGTGGCTTCATGCCCTGTCTGGAGCAATTTCTATAAAAAAAGTAGGGTCAAAAACTTGGTCATGGGAATGTAAGGCAGTGTGATGTCTTACTTGGAACAGATTCTATTTAACCCATAGATGGGACCTTGACACATACTACCAACCAGTGTTAGAATAGACCAAGGAATAATTGTAACTATGGGATAGCTCCCCACTCCCCAAAGCTCCCAAATTGGGGCCTCACTTTAAGTTCATACCAAAAACCATTTAGTATTTGGAACAAATTTTCAAAGGGAACATCTCTATAGACACGAATTCGCTCTGATGCTGAAACACAGGTGAGTCCCTAGAAAAATAGTCCCTACTGCTCAACATTTCATCACTTTTACCATATTTCAAAAAAATCTGTGATTGAAGAACAGTTGCTTCACTTTCATAACTCATGATATCTATTAATCAAGTTTCCATATGTGACCAATGGTGTGCTGAGGTTTGGTGATGCCCGGTGCCAATTCCTTGATTTCATGCTCCAAAGACAGACTTGAGTATAAGTCCTAGTCCTGAGAAATATTATGAGAAAAGGAAATAGTTTGAATATGATTTGCTGTCCCCACTTCAATTTGAAAATCCGGGGCCACCGCCCTTTTGCCATCCCCCTTTTGCACACCACTTAGTGTAGTGGTCCAGTTTTACCCAAAATTGTGAATGCGATGGACAAGTGATGAAGCGCGCTGAGAATATTGTCACGCCACCAACAAATACTCATTACATTTATATATTTTAAAGTTTATCGATGTTTTTTTAAAGAGAAGTGTGATTTATAACATGGACAGATAATCACACATTTATTAACAGAAAGGTACGATTTTCAAGATGGCGTCCAACTTTGAATAATGAATACATAATGAGCATTTTTACGTATTTGTCAATCAGCCATCTTTGATTCGATCTTCAAAATCATACATTACTAGAATGCACTCGAAAAATATGATTTTAATGCAAACTTAAATTTGTCATTTCTCTATAAATATTTAAGGGCTTTTCAAAGAAAATGCTTTCGAAAACCCTGCATAATAACGAAATGAAGAATTAGCAATGTATTAGCAGTTTTTATAGGGTGGATTGTGAGCGCCAGAAACTTGATTTTAGGAAAATCACGGTTTTGATCCGAGTTTACAATGAGGATCAAGCTTGCCTTGAAACCTTCATTTTTTTTATATATGTATCATTTAACTAAGGTAGTTGTTGAATATATTCTTGAGCCTACATTTTCGTCATTACCCACACATTCTAAGATCGATATCTAATTAAGTTCTCAATCAAATTCAAATTGCTTACATTGCTGAGAAGGACACCGACCCAGCTACATTTTTAATATGAAAATGTATCTGGGTCGGTGTCGATGTAAAATTTGAATGCTTAAAAGAAAAGTTACATTACACTATGTGAGTACTAAAGTAAGGGAGGAACACGGGTGTCAATGTAAAATTTGAATGCTTAAAAGAAAAGAGCTTGCCTTGAACCCTCACCTTTGAGGCATGTCTATGAAGAGTTTTCAGCAAGAGGATAACTAAAACATTTCACTTGAAGATCTTGCAATCCGATTTCACATTGAAAGCATTCCTTTCACTTTGTCTCCTAATTACTCACAAATCTATGAACTTCCAAAATACCATAAGTTCAAACTTACCTTTAATAGATATTACCTTTCACATGTAATATATGTAAACAACATAAAATTGGGTTTTTATTTCTGAGTACCAAGGTGGAGCATCCATCTCACTTTTGAGATCTGATAGATTGAGAATAAATATTTACAAAGAATAAAGAAAATCATGATTTAGTATAATGACCTGGATTTCCTATTGAATTTGAAATTTTTATTTAGTTTCGTTGATCAGACATTGTTCCTAGAAACAGATGAAATCAGTCATGTTAAATCAAAGTTGAACAGTTTTCTATGTTTTTCTAATATCTATGGGTAGTTTTATTTTTTTAAAGAGTTTGTTATACTGTGAGATTGAAATTTGAAAACGATACTTTCTGGTACTGAATTATCAATATATTTAATTCTTATATATAATTTAGGTCCTGTTATAGCATTTTTAATTTTAAATTCTGGATTTACAATTTTATACAGGCTTATAAAAAAACAATGAACTGATTTAATTACACAGTATGTTAATAAAAGAAAGGAATAAAAAACTCTGGCTAATTTTTTTTTTTATAATCGCAATCAGCGTTTTATTTACTGTCTTACAAGTGTTCAATGTAGCTAGCATCTACAGCACATATCAATGCATATTAAGATCTACCTAGCTGATCATTGTTGTTATTTGACCTTTAAGGTCACCAAGCTTAGTGGATAGTAGTGGAACATAAATGCAATCTTTTATGTATAGCCACAAGAAAAAAAATCACATATAGTGAAGTCTGGAGATTTAGCAGGTCGAGCACAAAAAGCATCAAATTGTAAAATTCCATCCGCTTCCTCTCGTTATTCGTAAGTGCCTGAACAAAGCATAGTTTGTAAGGTTTCAAATGTAGATGTCTTCTCGATTTGTGAACTCGCCTTGAACTCAGCACGGATTCTTGCAACTTGTTTCCCCAAAACTCTTGGTCGTCCTGTGATTTATACAAAGACCCACTCTCTTGAAACTATTAAAACCATCGTCAAATGTACTTAGGTGAGAGCAGATTAATGTCAAAATGCTTTTGAAAATCACACTGCATCATGACAACCAAATTTCTTTTCGCTAACTCAAGAATGCAGAACGCCTTTTGCTGAAGACTTACTATTCTGAAGGTAAACAAACAATTGAACAGATTCTAAGATCGGAGGAACAATGCAACTACAGCACAAATATGTCAGCCATTCAAAACGTAAAAAGACTCCTTTCCCCAAATGGGCATTGAACGATTCCATAACGATAACTCGAGAACTGAAGCCATGCGTCATAGAAATTAGTCCATTCTTTTTGAATAAACCTATATTTTATTTATCTCTCATTTTCTAAACTATATACATCATTTGATTCAATCTTTTCAAATAATGTGACCGATTATCACCAGTAAGTAAGTAAAATGGTTGACCATAGTCGAGGGCGACCCAAAGGCTCCCTTTTCATAAGCTACTACACCGAGATGTAGGGGAGGGTACCACTCCTTTCCCAAGATTACTCCACTTACCCTTGATCCTCAATTTATAATAGTGTTTAGCAAGGAGGAATCATGTACCATTTTTTAAGTCTTTGGTATGACACGACCGAGGATTGAACCTTTGTCTTTCAACCCTTTAGCCAATATTCTTATCATTATGCCGTATGAGCCTAGTAAAAGATACCTTTTAAATATTTTAATTTGAATCCTAGTGAATAAGTGACCGTAGTGGACAAGATTATTCTAGTCTTCATGGTTACAACTGTTTAAAAAACAATATTAATGTTTTTTTTTTGTTTTTTTGCATCTACTTTTAAAAATGTCTATGGAAACAATCATTTTTAAGCTTCATTTAATATTCTTGTAATATGTAGATTTAATTTAAGATCACTCGATAAATGGATTCTAAATGGGTAGATTACGTTTCTTCTTTAATTGATTTTTCTTGTATGTGTGATGCACACATATTTTTTGACTCTGATGTTCTGAAAGAAACATACGAAATTCTACACCACTCAGAGACCGTCTGGCTATACAGAAAAAAAATCTCTCTCGCCATCCTCAGAGGGGGGGGGGGCACTTCTTCATAATTCTGTCAGGTCGACACCGGAAAACATACCATTTTATGAAAATAAAAATATACTCAAATTCCTCAAATAATTATGCGTCAAATTCTCAAATGTTTACCATCACGGATTTCTCTTACCTAAAATAAATGTGGCATTTGAAAAGTTGCGCATACAGTGTTCTGAGAAGAATTCAACACTTTTTGGAAATGAAAAGAGAAAACGTCATATCTTGGCCAATAATTAATGTATTCTCAAAGTTCAAAGGCATTTCTCGATAATGAGGAAGGACCCATGTGTACCCCTGCTCCCAGCCCTGAACCCTATATTATCATTTTTATAATGTTCTGTAATTTTCGAGATTTTATTTTACATCAGTTATTAACTTACATATTTTGATTATTCAGACTAATATTCTCATCTTGGTTGTTATTTTCACAACGCTTCAGCCGATATAACCTCCGACCTTCTCTAGGTGCATCTTTTTGAATACGGCAACCCGGATATGAATTTTGAACTGAATTCTTTATTTAATCCACAAGAGTAGACCGCCATGACTGAGTAGAAGTCTTAACTATTAAGTTATTTTTAGTTATTAGCACATGTAGTAAGGATTGAACCATCAACCTCCAGCTTGTTAATCATTGCACAACATGTCCAATAACAACCAACATAAGAAAAGTAGTCCGAATAATCCAAATACAAATTGATTCTCATCTAAAAATTTCTGAAACTTATTTCATGTCATCCTTTTACTCTTCGTCCCTTAAACTGCTGCTACTACTTCATTCTTTTTCTTTTTTTTTATCATATTATACACATATGCTACTTCTAATATTAGTATTTTTTCTTTATTTACGTCATTTATTTATAAATTACGACATTCGCTTAAGCTTCTTCTAATATTCCCACTCTTATTCCCCTGATTCACCCTTCCTCCCACCTTCTAAAACATTCAATCTGCAAACAAGCAACCGAGCAGGATTATAAGAGTTTTTAGTATTATATAAATTTTTCACTGTTTATCTGATTTCTATATTCGGATATTTTACCTCAGCTCTAATGATAAAATAATAATTCCCCGTTTAGTAAAGTTACATAAATAAACGACAAAAAATAGCAGTTATAATCTCTTAGCTTCTTTCTAAGAACTGCAGGCTTGTGGAACTCTCTTCTTGCTGACTGTTTTCCTCCTACCAATAACCTTGGTCTTTTCAAGATAATAAGCATCTCCTGTCTTTGTGTTAATCATCTTACGTTATTTTTAACACCTTATATATATTTTTATGGAAAGACAAGATGATGTAAGGAGATTAAAAAAATATTAATTGGTCAAAGACTATTCAAAGATAAGTGTTAGATGGACAGATTCCGACCCAGAAAAACAGCAATATTTCCCCTTTGTCAGAAACATCGCTCGTGGAATGTGAGGACTAAAGTACAAAATCAGGGAAGCGAGAGTTACGAGGCTGCTGAAAGTAAACCCAAGGTCCACTTTCTACTCTCCTTATATCAAGTGGCTTCATCTATTGTCCGGAGCTATTCCCATAAAAAAGACAGGATAAGTCTACTAGTATGTGTGTGTGTGATAGGCAATGTAAATTATTCGTTTACCAATTGAAATCGCTGATAATTATCACGCCATGCACTTGCAGAAAAGTGAGGCGAAAACTGTTTAAAAAGTTAATCACACTTTTATAATTGGAACACGATTTCAATGAAGAAAAGTCAAAATTAAAATGAAAAAAAAAGGAAAACATTCGCCATGAAAGTTAAGAATGTGATTAAATGAACTCACATCCAAAATAAAAGATAAAATAAACATAAATCGGAAAGGGGCGGTGTGAGGAGGAGGAGATTGGGAAAGTTTGAAAAGTTTGAACTCTCATTAATTCTTGGCCATTCACTCTTGAACTTTGTAAAAAGTTTAGCAAACGCCTGTCAAACTTATAATTGATTATTTAGCCGGCGTGGACGTCCTGGATTGATTGCAATACTCTGCCGTTGCCGTGCCGAAACAGATCGCAGTATTGTTATTAAGTTTACTCGCCTGCGGGATACAATTTTATCCATTATTACGTTTGTTTGTTTGTTTAAAACTTTGATTTTAATTCTCACTTTAACTACAGTTCAACATGATTTATCGATAATCTAATTGCCTACTTAGAGAACAGGCTAGACAACCAGACTGGCATCGAAATGGTTTAACTCTTAGCAACTCATTGAACATTTTCTAAGTCCGAGGCCTCAGTCGTGTTAGGAATACGTCCTGCGGATGACCTTAAAGTGCATCTAGTGGTGACGCCCCAATTTGGGAACTTTGGGGAATGTGGAGTCGTATTTACTTGCCTTCCCCACAAGGACAGAGTTAAACACAAGGTCGGTCTTTAATGTGGGGAAAATACAGCTCCACGAAAAGGAGCACTCTGGATTGGGACAAAAATTAAAATCGCTCTAGTCTAAAAGAACCTCTCCTTCACCGAACAAGGACAGATACTACACTTTGATCCTAGCCCGAAAACCGAGAATGAAGTATGGAATCCCCTCCTTAGTTACCACTACTCCCCAGTCCACGTTGAGCTGGCAGTACCTGTTATGGTCACATCTAGAAGTTTACAGACTATTAGTCTACAAAAATATACACTCCAAACCGATTTAATCTACAAATCAATCATATACAAAGTCGTGTACGGTTTTGGCATTCAATGACCGAAAGGTGGTCGAGATGCCGTAAAACCCAACAACCAACTAAATCATTTCATTTTTGCCTTACTATAATTTCATTATTTTCTGATGAAATGTGTCATAAATTAAGTATTTAAAATGTTAGATCGTTTGAATTATCCTTCAGCACTTGGTGATTGTTTCTAGAAAAGCCAAGGAATTCAAATTCACGAAAAAGTACGGAACTCTAAAAACAAAAATACAAATCTATTTCTTTTTGATTTTAATAGAATGTTCTTTTCCTCATACCCGGTTCTTTCAAGTTTCATTTTTTGGATTTTGTCCAGTGTTTTCTGGTAATCTTAAAGGTAAACGGGACCTGATGGCAAAAAAATCTATTTTCATGTATGGTAGTACTGCCAAAACTTGAAAGAGAAAAAAAAAAAAAGAGCTGAGAGAAGGCGGCAAGTCAAAGAGAAACGGTCGGTCAAACCAGAGTGTGACCTTGACAGAACACAAGAAAGTAATGGTGGAAGACTTGACATTTTGGGCGCTGTTTTTGTTTTCTTTTTAAGTATTGCCCTTTTCAGTTCAAATGTTTGAGATCAAAGAAATCTGCGCAACTGCATTCCTTGCAATTTCGGAAATGGATTGCTCTCATTCTGGAAGCAATATCTAGTAGGGTCAAAATATCAAGAAGCCATCAATGATTATTTTAAAACAAGTTTTTCAAGTGGGATATATACAGATTTTATGTGCAATCTTTCCACTTGAAATATTTTATAATGAATACAGAATGGATTAATTCTGAATTGTGATTCTCAATTCGATCTGTTATTGCTGGCTAGTGTCTGGCCGGCGCAGATTATGGCGAACGATCCAGGACGGTCTTATGTTTATTGTATTTGCAGATTGGTACCGGTCCTCGGCTTGCAATGACACTAGGAACGCCTTTTACATATAGCACTTGGTATTCCAAAATTGTCACACATCTAAGTACATGGGAAAGACATAGAAGCAATCCAGGAGGAGTCGAAAAGACAGCCAACAGTATATTTTCTTCTCTTCTCAATTCGAGAACAAATCCAGCCTACTTTACGTAGATCTCTAGATATGTGTGTTATTAGTTTGGGCCGTGCTGTAGTCATTGTAACAATATAGGTGCAGTTCAGGACGAGTGGAAAACGACAGGGAGCATAATGACTTGATACAATGTACATAATTTCTAATAAAAATACTGATTACATTCTCTTTCTAAAGCCGATCACATATTAAGTTTGCAGAAAGAATTTTAACTACTAGTAATTTATATAAATAGAAGATTGTTGTTGGTTGTTTTACAGTGAAAAAATAGAAATATTTGAGAATAACATCCAAGATGAGAACAGTAATCCGAATAATCCACATGATACAAATTATCAATCCTCATCTAAAAAATCACAAAACATGATTATTTGATATTCATATTTTTACATTTTCTAGTGATACACACATTGGAAGCTCTTTTTTAACACACGTCTATCATATTGAATATGTTGTGTTATTTCCACATAGGGTTAAGGTAAGCGGAGAAGTGAGAAATCTAATTTTACATGTAGCAAGCAGTTTGTCTTGCGATATACAGACACACATGCAAACTAATATATATAGACACAAAATATATATATGGTAAGTAAGCTACACAGAAGCGTCAATGTTTCATCTCTGCAGGAAATCATCAGGCTTAATTTAAGCATTTAGCCTGATGACCTCCTACGGTAATGAAACATAGACGCTTCTATATATCTTCATACTAATACTTAGCACTACTCATTAATTGAGCACCATTGAAGAAATACAGAATATATACATATATATATATATATATATATATGTATATATATATATATATATATAATGTTTATTTCAGTAAATATTAAAGTGTCTACCTACATACGCCGGCGTTTCAAGCTTCTGCTATCATCAGTGTAGGAGATTATAATTTCAGATGGTCGCAAGGTTCGAACCCAGTTACAGAATCAGCCTAGACTCTGCAAGCAAGCGCTCTAACCAAATAGCCACGGGAAATTACCATGTAAAGAAAGGGAATTAAATTCTATTCATGCCAAGCAGGCACAGACAGTGGACTATTGAGACAGTGTGCTTCGATAACAAGAAAAATGGTACTTTACTAATTATAAAAAAAAGAGTAACACCTTTACCTTAATACAAAAAATCTCAGTTTCCGATGAAGGAAACATTTATCTGAACAAATGTAAAAGAAAGGATGATTTTTAATAAAATATATTTGCATCTAATTCATTGTTTCTAAGGCATTTTGCCTATTTTTACATTGTTATACAGGGTGGGCAAAAATAAATGTCCTATTTTTAAAAATTCATAACTTTTTTATTTATTGATTTTTTTTTTTTAGAATAAGTAAAGGACCCCTTCCGAAGCAAGCATGAGCCGTATTAGCCCTAAGGAACGTACCCTCATTTAGAAAACATTATTTTTGCTTAAAAAACTCAAAACAGTGTAAAAAACAATACTTTAGTTTTTGTAAGTTTTAAGAAGTATTTTTCGGCTAAAATTTGTTTTGTTTATTTCAAAAAATCTCGGAAGGGTCAGTCTACACACACATAAAGTTTGGTGAGTTTAACTTTTATTTTGTGGAAGTTATTCAAATTCAAGTTATTCAAATTTAAAGATAGGACCCTTATTTTGGCCCACCCTGTATATACACACATACATACACTTGAATACACGTCTCAGATCGGGTAAAATTAATTCCAGGAACAGAAAAGTTTTGCACCACTTTTATATTTCGTATGAGGATTAAAATCAAGATAAGATGATATTAAACCTTATGTCTAGAATCCTAATTTTAATCAAAATCCATTACATGATTTTCATTCTAGAAAGTGTCTACAATTCAAGGTTTAAGCTTGTTTTTTTTTTTAAGAAATTCAATTCAGGGAATCTTAATTGATCGCTAATGACTAAGGATCAAATACAATGCAAATCTGAAATTTGAATTTTCAAATGGGAGGTCGTGTTCAGATAATGCCACCAATAACCTCTTTAAAATACTCCAAAGAAACTGAAATTTGGGGAATATTTATTAATTGATGTCTAATACCTATTTTTTAAATTTCACAAAAATCTGAATTTTCACAAAGGCTTTCAACTCTTTTTACTCTCTTTATAGAAAATAAAAT
>OY744516.1:26414729-26502229 GCA_963556195.1 Sepiola atlantica | reverse complement strand
TGTTATAAGGAGATATCATTTTTTATGTATCAATTTTCAGTATTTACTTAAACAGTGCACGATACGTGAGTAGAGCTAGGTAGTAATTTATGAAAATATATTCATGGCAGTTAAGCTACAAAGAGGCTTCTGCATTTCATCCTCGGAGTGAATCAACAGGCTAAAATGCATGGAATTAGTTTTGCTGGATTTTTTTATAGACACGTCTAGCTAGTTAACCAATCAGATTCATTGTTGTTCTCTTAGCCAATCGTTGGGCTTCACAAACAAAGGTTCGGTTTATTTTACTTCTTATTTCTTATTCTATTGTTCTATCTTCTATAGGATGACTCATCCATGTTTATTTATATATATATATATATATATATATATATATACGGTCAGCCGCGTAGCACTTTGGAAAGTTCTTCATGAGCTTGGAATCCCCAACAACATGCTTGATGTCATAATCTCCTTTCATGAAGGGATGAAAGCACAGGTCGTTTCCAATGGGGAAACCTCAGAGCCTTTTTAAGTAACCAACGGTACGAAACAGGGTTGTGTGATGGCACCTGTGCTGTTTGCATTGTTCTTCTCGGTGATGCTTCAGCACGCATTCGCTGATGAAAGCACAGGTGTTAAGTTTCAATTCCGAACCACAGGTGGGCTCTTTAACCATCAGCATTTGAAAGCCAAAACCTTGGTTCGAGAGGCCATCATTCGGGACCTTCTCTTTGCAGATGATGCTGCCCTGGTCGCAACTTCTTTTGAAGAAGCTCAGAATCTTTTGACAAAATTTTCAGGTGCATGTAGAGCTTTTGGTTTAACAATCAGTTTAAAGAAGACTGAGGTGGTCCATCAACCATGCCCTACCCCTAAACAAGTTCAAGGAGTGAAACAAAATCAGCCTGTCCATGAATTTCCATTAGAAAAACTCAAAGTGGATGGCAGACCAATGAACTATGTCAAAAACTTAACCTACCTAGGTAGCAAAGTTAATTCTGCTGCTTCACTTGATGATGAAATCGTAAACCGAATTGCAAAAGCGGCAAATGCCTTCGGCAAGCTGAAACATCGTCTTTGGAGTAGCAGAGGCATTAAGTTGAAAACAAAAATCAATGTGTATAGAGCTGTAATATTGACAGGTCTTCTCTATGGATGTGAGGTGTGGACACCTTACCGGCATCACATTCGCCAATTGGATGTGTTCCACAGGAGCTGCCTTAGGACCATATGCGGACTTAGTTTGAAGGACAAAGTCGCTAACACCGATCTTTACAACAGATGCCATATTGGTGGAATTGAAAGTTTCCTGTTGCAGTCTCAATTGCGATGGGCTGGTCATGTAGCAAGAATGGACGAAGGGAGGATACCTAAAGCACTGATGTACAGTCAGTTAGCTTGTGGTAACAGAAATGTTGGTCGGCCCTTGCTGAGGTACAAAGATAAATTGAAAGATGCGTTGACGGCAATTAGAGTACCCCCAAAAAACTTTGAAGACTGTACAAAAGACAGGAAGACATGGCGAGCAGCTTGTTGCATTGGACTGGAAAGATTCAACGAGACCTGTGTGGATAATATGAGAACTGCCAGAGTGAGGCGAAAAGCTAGAGAGAGTGCTCCACACCTGGCATCCGATTACTCACACTCTTGCACTGTCTGCGGCTTTCCTTGCAGGTCTCTTGCCGGACTCAGGTGTCATGAACGATCTAGACACAAATGAAAGCTGTTGGAACCTCATACGTCGCAATCGACGGGAGAGTCCATCATATATATATATATATATATATATATATATATATATATATATATATTAATTGAATGTGTGTTAATTTTCTTCATAATGCAGTTCATGCACACCATAGCAGTCACAGACAGGAAGTCCTAGAGCAGTTACACCTTGCACTACTTTGGGATTTTCAGTAATATCTGGAGTCAGATTTTGAAACCAGAGTCAGTTGTATGTAGGGTGGTAACTAGCCACTTCAACCACCACAAAGGAAGAGAAAAGTAGTGTCTATGACTTCCTGTGTGACGGCTGCCGTGTTATGTCTGCTTGTGAAAAAATATATGTATGCGTGTGTGTGTTTTAAATCGGTTTGTTTCGTGAAACAGAAACAGGAAGCGAGAGCACTCAATTCAAAGAGCAAAATATTTATTTATCAGACAATATTTTTGACAAATTCGTTACCAAAGATTTCGGTCAGCTCCACAGCTTACCTTATCAGATGTCAAATTCTCATTTGATTTATGTAGATATATGTAGGTGTGCGTGTGAGTTTTAAATGGTTTGTTTCGGGAGTAGGAAACATGAATTAAATACACGTAATTAAATTAAAGAGTGAAACATTTATTTATCAAACGAAGTTGACAGATTCGTTACCAGTGGTTAGGGTTAGGCCTCAAGACATACCTCTTTAGGTGGATCTGTTGATGTGAAATTCAAAATTTTCATTTCATAGAAAGGGAAGTAGCCAAGGCAGATAAAGAGACATTTATATCGGTAATTTACACAAAGCAATGCCTTTCGATATTACTAACATATACACATATACATAATAAATATGCATAATGATCTCAAAGCATTAGTCAGTTCATCATCATCATCATCATCATCATATTCTGTTTAACATTAGTTTTACATGCTGGCATGTGTTAGATGACTTTTTAGAAATTGACTTACAAACTAACCTATCTCCGGACAGGTATTTATGTATCCCTCTTTCTATCAAATCCATTCTTATCACTTCCTCCCATGTTTTATTTGGCCTCCCCTGTGAACTGAATCTGTTACTTCAACTGTTCTACACCTACTAATCTAAGAAATCTCATTCATTATTTTAATATGACCATACCATCGAAGTCTCCTGTTCTGAACACATCTTCCTCTGCTGTCCAGATTTAATCTTCCTTTAACGTCTGTCTTTAAGATTCTCATTACACATTCATTGTATCATTCTCATATCATTTCTCTCCATGCAATCCTCAACCATCACTGGCCAGGTTTCACTTCCATACACCATCACACTGTGTACATATGACTGATAGACTCTTCTCTTGGTAAACGGTGGTAACGCTCTGCTGGTTAGTAATGACAGAATTTCCATAAATTTACTCCACTCACTCCTAACTCTTGCAATCACACTAGCACCTGCTCCATCCTGTGCTCCAATGGTATTACCAAGGTAAAACTTCTCATAACCTCAATAGCTTTACCATCCAGATATACTTTGTCCACATTAGAGTTCTTGCCCATCTCCATTGTCTTACACTTCTTGTACACAAATTCAACATACAAATAATTCCAATACACTTCTTGTGTACCCAATACTTACAAGTACCACAATAAAAATGAGTTACACCCGATTACCTTTCCAGAAACTGATCAGAGGAACTTTCCTCTTTTGGGGAGCTTTCCAAAAATACAAACACCGATCATCACTTTGGTCTTGGTAACATTCACTTTCAGACCTTTACTTTGCATAGCATTCCTCCAAGTCTTCAACTTAACAAGTAGGTCTTCCATTGTTTCACAGTCAGTTCTACTTTTAAATTGTAAGTTGTATATTGCATTTCAGAAACGAGTAGCCATGAATACCTATAATTGAGTTTCTCTTCGAGGAGTGCCGTGTTTAAGCAAGTGATTCAACTTCATAAAAGTTGAATAACACGAAATCTCCTTGACAGATGAGGTCAAACTTCAAATCTTACATCGGCTTGATTTCTCACGGACACTAAACCACTTGGAAGAAGTTAATAAATAAATTATAGACATATATGCATCTTATAACTTAATTTATTAATGCTGTGTATATTCAAGCAAGAACAGTACTTGTAACATTTGTCCGACAGAGAAGTTGGGCAATTCTGGCACGATAGATATGAGATTCACGGAAGGACAGAACAGTATCAAATATTGATGAGATAATATCGCCAAGCACCATCGCCAGACAAGAACGGTATTAACCCTACCAGTCGCGGAATTATAGCTGCACGCACACACTGACGATCGTAATTCGAATTTAGTGTGCGTAAATCAACGGCCAATCATGCCACTGCATGTCTAGATCTTTATCATTATCCAATATAGTGTATGTTGCAATACAAGGTTAGCAAATCATCGATCAAAAATAGTCAAATTTTACATTTGAGTGGAGCATATAATATATATAAATATATATATATATATATTTAAGAAGTTGTGTTTGAAGGCTATGACAATGCAGTTTGGTAGAAAACATTGTTGAATACGATACAAGATAAACAGAATAAATGACATTATTGAAAGATTTCAATAATTAATTTTTATTTACCAACGTGTGTCGAATTAGGATGGTATCAGTGATCCTTCGGAATTTTTTAGATGAGGGTTGATAATTCGTAGAATTTTGTATATTCGGACTACTGTTCTCATCTTGGGTGTTTTTATCACGTTTCGGCCAAGATGAGAACAGTTGTCCGGATATACAAAATTCTACGGTATCAGTGGTGTTATGTTCTTTGAATTTTCGAGGTAGACCTCATCTTCAGAAAGAGAATAAAAAAATATATGTAACCACTCGGTTGAGGTGTGTTTTCACCAGGAAGCCGAAAGTTAATGTAACTGTTGCATGAGATTCGCAGAAAATAGTTAATTATTCTTGCAGAAAAGAGATAAGTCATTGTCGAACTGTGAGCTGATATATGTTTGACATTATCTAATTATAGTTATAATATTTTACCAGTAATACTTCTATTATTGTTTAGTGTTTCTATTTAAATGTAATTCTAATTTATTTATTTATTTAATTATTGTCAGACCATGTATGCAACAGTGGTTTTCTACCAAACTGCATTTTCATAGTCTTCAAACACAACTTCTTATATACTACGCACAATACTTCAATCAAAATTACAACATTGTTCTCATATATAAATATATATATTATATACATACACATACTAAATGTACCCCTGACTCGTTGAGTCACAACCACCACCACAATTTAT
This sequence comes from Sepiola atlantica, assembly GCA_963556195.1. Lineage (NCBI taxonomy): Eukaryota > Metazoa > Mollusca > Cephalopoda > Sepiida > Sepiolidae > Sepiola > Sepiola atlantica. The sequence continues at coordinate 26,497,261 of OY744516.1, read as the reverse complement.
TCTACTTTGATTTCATCCGAAAATTCATAAACTGTGACACAGCTTTTAAGACATTCTTCTTGCATAACTAAAAATAAGGCTTTTTACTTCTATCCTTATTATTAATATTATTATTATATAGAAGTAAAAGACATAATTTTGCCATCTAATTTACATACATATTTGTGGTGTGTAAAGTACATGTATGTAAATTAGATGGACATGCAGAAAAACAACTTACTTTTTCTCTAAGTGATTAAGAAATTTTAGAGAATGGTTCAATCAACATGGAGTGAGAGGAGGGAAAAATACATAGCTAGCTAAGTGAAAGATGGGTAAATTGTTCAGTTAATTATAAATTATAGCAAATTAGAATAGTTAAAACAGAATCTTTTCAAACATAACTCAATCCCACAACCAAGGGAAATTCTAGCATGCATTTTGTATTATTACAGTATATATAATAGGAAAAAGCCTTAGGGAAACAAACGTTGATTAACTTACATTTAGTAAATTAATATATATATATATATATATGTAAAGTGTTTAAGGTTCATTTTTTTTTTTTAAAGCATCTATTGTTAAATTTAAGAGGGAACAGGTAAAATAAGTACCTTTTGAAGCATTAAGATGCGATATCAATTTTTTTTTATAAAAAAGTAAAAATAATAAATCGAAACCGATTTTTTTTCTTTCTTTTTTTTTATTAAAACTAGCATTTTTTTTTTGTTAGTTTAAAGTGATACAGATATTTCGCCAAAACCTGGCATCCTCGGTGTGTAATATATCCTGATGTCATCGGATTTGTATTTTTTATCTCTTTACCGGCTTGTTGTTATTACAGCCGGGCAAAATGGGCAAGTTGTTGTTTCCCACCATCAAATATGAAGAACGTGAATGCAGCACGTGATTTGTATAAGTGTTTATATATATATATATATATATATATATATATATATATATAATACATATGCTTCCCACTTGTGAATTCAGCAAGAGAATAAACGGTTGCTACTTAGCATAAGGAATAGCTCTTTGTAAAAGAAATAAGCACTTTCGGCGGTCGATAATGCAAATGTAAAACATAAGATTATAATTTCCCATACTTCATAGCAAGGGTAATAACATCAGGGTAAAAAGCCTGACAGCTGACCAATCGATTGGGTTTTAAATCTCTGTATGAAATACCATAGCTACACTGAAGTACTGCTTAACTGTGGATGACTATATACATGGAAAGACATGGAAAGATACAATCAGGCAAGACCGTAAACAGTGGCAAATGGACACAGTCAATACCCACAATCGTGATCACTCGAGACTTAGCATAAGGACAGCCAGACAACGTCGAACCTCTTGTCGAAGGGAACATAGCCGATAAACCTGGAGTGTGACGGAGTTAAATTATCAGAACGTTTACGTCACACTCATGTGATTGTTGAGCTGATGTCAAACTATGCCTAAGTGTTGGTGAATTTTATTAGCCTGTTCGGAAAATACTGACCGATTTTTTCAACTCACTTTTTAAAAAGTTACTCTAGCTCACGATTTTTGCGGCGTTTTATACACAATCTTACATGCTTAATAATCGATGTGGACTCTTTAATACATCTCCTATAACTTATTTCGGGATTAAATCTTATAAGCATATATGTTCTTAATAATGAAGATGAAAAAGTAATTTCCTTGCACGAGCTCAAACCCGGACATAATGCTTCGCAAACAACTGCCAATATCAACAGAGAGAAGGGCCAACAAAAATACCTCTGACTCACACAACTAGCAGCAAAATTCCACCTCTTCACTACATAGTTTCCTAGATGCTGTAAATTTTCTACTCTAATATATCCTTTCCTCAGACCTCTTGATTTTGTAATTCCCTCTCTGCTCACTGTTTTCCTGACCATACCAACACGCAGCAATTTAAATGTAATGTGAACAACTATCTTGTTACCTAGCTCTCTACTTAGGTTGCCTACCACCCTTTATATATGGTCCCTCTCACTGTATCCCATCATGCCCTAGTGACAATATGCCTTGTTTGGGGTGAATGCGAGTAAAAAAGAAATGATTAGATAGAACGAAGGTAGTTTCAGAAATTACATAATGGTAGGAAGAACTTTGAAGATGAAGGTAGAGGGCGGCCATGCACTCTTGACAATGAACGTTTGAAAGCAATTGTTGATAAAAAAAAAACTCGCATCAATATGTGAGAGAAATGTCTAAGGCACTTGATGTCAGTATTTCAACGGTGTCTGACCATCTGAACAAAGTAATAAAATAAATATCAAAATAATGTGTTCATCAATTAAAATACATCAAGAACATCAGCTTACACAAATAGTCACAAACAATCGCATTTAAATACACGAAAAGACTTCACTGTAAACAAACAATGCACCTGAAGAAGGTCGTAGTGCACATCCGCCGAAAATGTAGTAGATATATAAATATCAACGTTGAGGACAATAATCTAAAGAAAAAATAAATAAATAACAGGAACTTCCTGTTTGGTTGTTTACTTAAATTTCGAGTCTAATCGCATACAACACAGTTAGTAGGATGAATGTTGAGAAAATCAAACTAATCTACACAGAGATTAATTACCGTCACTGCTCATTAACTGGAGAAAAAAACATTTAGAACCAGCAAGCACTCTTAGCATTTCCGGAGAATGAATGGGGATCTCTGTGTACTGCTCCCAGCCATGACCTCATTTTAACATTTTTATTCTTATTCTATAATTTATAAAATAAAAATGATCTCGTCTGCTCTCTACAACCCCTTTTTCACAGAAGAGGTGCTGCTAGTCTTTTTCTGCTCCACTGAGCTCTGATGCCTGGTTCCTCTTTGTAAAACATTCATAGCAAAAACTCGTCTTCCTATCATAACTGAAAAGGACTTTCATTCTTCCTTTTACATAAAATGGAATTTCAATTAACAAAGTTTCTTTCTCAAAACATCCCATCTCTGGAACATATAATCACGGAACTGCTTCTCTGCCGACTACAACATGGCCGTCTTTTTTAACCAATGTTAATAAATTGGTGTCATAAACCGTCCTCATAAGTAATTAAATTTAATTCATTCTTTTTATCATTTTCAGTCGTCTCATAATATTCTTCAGCATTAAACTGACAAGCCATCCGTCTCATTAAACCTGATCATTAGTGGCTTTTGGCCTTGATAAGTGGGGACTCATTAGTTAAAAAAAGAAAGTAAAACAATCTTTGCTGTTTACGGATGACTGGCACGTATTCAGACCCCTACAATATTATTGTAAACTCTCCTAATACAAAAATTAATACCACCATTGGATTCCTCATAAAATTTTACTCAAGAAAAAATGTTTGATCATTGTACAGGATGGTGTTTTCAATTCTATTCCCGAAAGACAGACAGACGAACCACATGTATATTATAGATAAGGCTGCTACATTCAATAGTTAGCTCCCTTTATAGATTTGTTTTTTTTTTTAGAACATATGCTGATCATGTAATTTGATCTGTTTTCTGTAAAAGGATCCATTTATTTAGGCCATGCTAAAAACATTAAATCGCTGCCAAACATCCATTAATTAAGCAGAGACCTTGGGAAGGTCAAAACTATTGAATAGTTGTCTCTCAACTAAAGAAAATTAATTGCACACACTTACCATGCAATATTGTCATCCATTATTTATGCAAAGTGATTTTGAGACAACAGCAAATGGTATTAGATTACATTCAATATATAGCATCTGGTTCAATCCACCTGATAACAGGGAGGTAAAAACAAATTGGTAAAATATTCTTTAGGATAATAGAGAATCATTTCCCTAAAAGCAATGAATTATCTAAGATCATCAATAAGAATATCATTAAACTTAGTTATTGTTGCATGAATGCATGTTATTTATTATAATAAATTAACACAATAACCCAAATCATTAATAGTAAGCATAGTACTAATGTTATTAGTGTTAATAATACTTCCAATTTATGTTATTGTAGAATAAAAAACAATTGCCCACTAGTAAATAAATGGTTAATCGCTAAGGTCATATACAAAGCAATAATAAATAAATAAAATAATAATAAATAAAATAATAATAATAATAAATAAATAAATAAAATAACAACAACAACAAATACACACAACTCGCCAGAGAACTGAAAAGAATCTAGAACATGAAGGAAATCACTATAATACCAATAATTGTAGGAACAGTCCCGAAAAAAAAACAAAAAAAAACTGGAATTAAGACTAGGAAAAATTGGAATCAAAGGGCAGATTGAGACCATACAACGAACGGCAATGATCGAAACGACAGAAATCTTAAGCACTTGAATGTGGAAACCAACCCACATAACTAACAAACGTAGACCAGCTACAGATAAATGGTAAGTAGAAGAAGAAAAAAAACAAATGTACATCTGCGATGGTATCAGCCGAGGCTGGTGCCACACAAAATTGTTGTGAAAATTCAAGGAGGAAGGAAATACAGAGAAGGGAGAGTGTTGTAAACCATGTAATTTAGGTTATAATAATTAATAACTCGTAAAACAAAATGGATGACTTTTCAACAGAAAGGTTTAACATATTTATTAAAAGTGAAATTAGAATGAAATGAGTTATTTAGCCGCTGTAACGCGAGATGAAATATGAGCCAGTCTGATCCGTGGTTAATGTTTACTTTTCACTCCGCAAGCCACTCGACAAGGGGGGATAACTCTTAAATGGTCCAAGGGATATAATTGCGTTGTTCTTTAGTTATCCTAACATCTCCCCGTTTTAGTCTTTAACTGTATCGAGCGCACCTGGAGTCAACTTGGAGGTGCTTTACTCTAGTGCGACTGTTCTTTGGCTAAGTCCTGGGAGGTCTTTGATAATTCTCATCTGAATTTGTCTGCATGAGAAGTGGTGTAGATGGCAGTTCAAATGTGTCCATTAACAAATCAAATGGAATGGTTGTTCTGTTGTCCACTAAGTTGTATACAGAGTATCTGAAACACAACTGGTTTTTGTGCCATGCCCAGAATTGATTTCCGACTTGAACATCATCAAGAAATTGTCCATTTATTTTGCGGATGATGCCTAGTACCCAGTTTGGCCGGCCAGGTCTGTAATTCCGAGCAAACACTGGTGTGCCAACTGAAAATGCTTTTGCTTTGTTAGAGCTTGGTTGTTGCCTTTGTGGCGAGGGACGTAAAGCGTCCAGTGTGGTACGGAGTTTTCGTCCCATGAGTGCCTCTGCTGGTGATAGACCATTCTTCACAGCTCCATTTGGTGTTATTCCATATGGAAAGGAGGAAAGCATGTAGTATCTCTTCTGTTGTTTCCTCCCCTCTTGCTTTTAGTAGTGCTCTTTTGAATGTGTCTACAAATCTTTCGGCTTGTCCGTTGGATTGAGGATGATACGGTGGCGACCGAACATGTGTTATGCAACATGAGTTGCAGAATAGTTGAAATGACTCAGACGTAAATTGTGTTCTGTTGTCTGAGACTAAAGTCTCGGGTAAGCTGTGTTGACTAAATAGCCGCCTAAGTTATTGTAGACTGAGTGTCAGTCTGTTTCATTGGAAAAAATTCTGGCCATTTGGAATAGGCATCAATAACCACCAGAAAACTAAGGCCATTGATAGGGCCAGCAAAGTCTATGTGTATTCTAGACCATGGTCGCTCTGGGTATTTCCAGCGAGAATCAACAATCTTAGGTGGATTCTTCTGCGCTTCCATACACTGGATACAATGTTTAACGGTATGCTCAATGTCTGTGTCTATGTTAGGCCAATAGACCACGCTGCGGGCTAGTGATTTCATTCGGTTAATGCCTGGATGGCCCGAATGTAGTTGCTTGAGGACTGCTTGTCTGAGTTTAGTGGGAATAGCAACACGATCTGCAAACATCAAACAACCATCAATGACAGAAAGAGAGCCACTGCGCCGTTTGAACTGTTGGAGGTCTCCCGTGAGGTTAGGAGGCCATGTATGGTGAAGAAATCTGCACACTTTTTGTATCGTTGGATCCTGTTGTGATTCTCGCTTTATATCATTCCTTGTCACTGGAGTTATTTGGCTCTGTATCTACATTGAGCTCTTTTACAGAAGGTATTCCTGTCAAGGAAAATACATCTAACTTAGATCTACCATTATATATAATATATATATATATATATATATATATATATAGAGAGAGAGAGGTAAGTAAAGTTCATTTACATTCTAAAAGTTAAGATTTTTAAAATTTTATTTTTCTTACAAAACATTTTTCAAAAAACATTTCAGTGCAAAGTATTTTACGAATCGTTTCGCTTAAAGTAAATCAAACAACATTATTATGTCAATATTGGAGCTGTTCACCTCAAGCTCGTCAGAAAAAAGTACATGAATATATATATATATATATATATATATATATATATATATATTAGATCACTGTCAATAACTATATTATTTGAAAGATTTTACTTTCTCAAATGCACATGTATCACAGAATGTAATACCTTTGATTAATTTGCAGTTATCGACCCATGCATGTTCAAGTATACGAGCATGAAGATGATTGATAGCCTATGCAAAAAGATGTGCAATTAGTAACGTGCGCATATCACGTTGCATTGATATGGATGGAAGCACACGCGAGTTTGCAGAGGTGATTTTCTTTCTCCCCCCCCTCTATTTCACGCAACTTCACAGAAGGCCACTTCAACTAAATAACAGTAGAATCTAAGAGCACTCATCAACTTCGAGATCGCTTCACAAGACGCCACACACACACTGCATAACGGAAAAACGCCACACACAGTGCATAACGGAAAAATAATACGTTTATTATTGATTGAACAAACACTACGTCAAATGATCTAGATAATAATATGCGTATACATTCGTTTGGACGTACGTTATAATCTTCCACACCCATTTAAAAATATCAAATCGTCCGATGGTTATCTGATGTCGCTGGATGCCAGAAATTAAAATTTACCCATTTCAAAATTGTTCTAAAATCGAATAGACCATAATAAAAATAACCCTTGCCGCCATTTTATTTTTTAAAATATATTTAGCTTACAATTATTTTAGCGCGCTATTCTTCACCCTACAGCCTCTTTCTTACAGAAGAGACGTTGCTAGTCTTTCTCTGCTCTATCGTTATTTTCATGGTAGGTGTTTGACTGAGCGTTAATCTATGCCCCCCCCTGTTAAACATTTACAGCAAAAACTCGTCTAGCTACAACCACTGAAAATAAATTCCTCTTCTCCCTCTGTGTGCCTAGGACTAAGTAGAACTTTCATGAACAAAGTTTCTTTCCTAGAACTGCCCGTCTGTGGAACACAGTACCACGGGGCTGCTTCCCGGCTGACTATAACATTGAATTTTCAAGACCATGTAAACAAATTCTTGTTGAGTCGTTCTCTTAAATAATCACTTTACCTGTCAAGCTTAACCCTTATCCTCAAGTGGCCTGTTGGCCTTGATATGTGGTGACTGGTGTGTAAAATAAAAACAAATAAGGAAGACTATTCATTTGTAAAAAGATTTACATTGTTGTGAAAGGTTTGGTAGTTTTGTTTTACGGCATATCAACCCTTTTTGGGTTATTTAATGCCGAATCTGGTCATTATAGTGAAAGTTTTTATGCTTCAAGTTCTTTATATCTTCAAATGTTTAATCAGGGTTTTTGGTTTGGTAGTTTTGTTTTACGGCATATCAACCCTTTTTGGGTTATTTAATGCCGAATCTGGTCTTGTTTTCTTCTCTTTTTTGTTTCTTTCCCCTTTTAATATCTGTTTCTATTTAACCCATAGTTGGGACCCTAACAGGTACTACCACTCCGGGTCAGGGTGGACCTGGGAGCAATGGTAATTAAGAGGAGGCTCCACATTCCCCAAAGTCCGTAAGCCGGATCTCACCATCGGATGTAGTTTAAGGTCATATCCAGGACCGGGAGTAGGGTGTGAAAGGTCAAGGAGGAAGGAAATACAGAGAAGAAAGAGCACCAACCAAACCTCCATTGGAAGAATGCGAAAGTACTGGATCCTTGGGAAGGCTTATTGTCACACAAATTCCAGAGAAGTCCAACAGGTGTTGTCAGCAGAAATCGATGGTAAATGGTTGTTACGATAATGCAAACAAATTTGCAATGGTTATTGAAAGAGGTGGAGAATGCTAGAAATCTGAGGAGACTTGTTGTCACTCGGACTCCAGGGTAACATCACTAATTATTGTCAGTGACCAATCGCTGATGACTTGTGTGAAAACTCCTAGTGAGTAAAATAATAGAATGAACAATTAATTAAAGTTAGGCGTAGGGGTTAGGGTTAGGGTTGGAAAATAATTTCAAGTATATCTATGATCACTACATTCAGGAGTGAAAAACACAGAAATCAGACCACATTGTCTAAATATGTATGGGAACAAAAAAAAAATATTAGCTCTAATTGAGAAATCTTAAAACTCTTTATTATATGAATTAGATATACCGTTTATTTTGATAAGAACCATATATGAGTAAAATATGATACTTTGGGCCACCAATTGAGCTCAGATTAGATCGTTTTAATCCGAAAATAGTGAGTTTGAAAAGTCAGTCAAATGATCGAATTATTAAAAACAAGAGTATAAAAGATTAAAAAAACATAAAAAAAAAAAATATGGGTAGATAACTCATGTTTGCTTGTTGTCACTCGGCCTCCAAATAAACAAATTTAAGCGTTTGTTTTATTTTTTTAAAAATTATTTAGCTAACAAATATTTTGACAGTGAGAAGAAAGCATGGAATTACCAAGGAAATCCTGCTAGTCATATGTCTCTATTTATTTAAAGTTAGGTATGTGTATTTTGTTTGTATATTTCTATGTATATGATTCACTCCTAAACTAATAAAACGATCATCATGAATTTGGGAACACAGCTACTAAGCATAAGGTATCGTAATGTGGGCTATATTTAGTTTTATGCAACGGAGGCAAAGAGGAGGTAGAAGTGCTTTGTGGAAATTCAGATTTTTGTAAAATTTTAACAATAGATATAAGATATCAATTAATATATATTCCACGAATTTAAGTTTCTACAGAGTATTTTAAAGGATTTTTAGAAGGCATATGGGCACAGCCATATATTTGAAAATTCAAATATTTCAGATTTGCATTAAATTTATCCATAGTAAATAGTTACACCAATTAAGCAAGATTCCCTGAATTCCAATTTCTTCCTTAAGACCCCTTAACCATAAGCCTTAGATTTTAGACATTTAATGTAATGGATTTTAGTTAAAATTTGAATAAGTATTGTATACATAAGGTTTCATAGCATTATATGTTGATTTTGATCTTCGTAAGGGGACATAAAAGTGGTGTAAAACTTTTCTGTTCTAGTAATTCATTTTATCATGCATTCTTCAGTGCAGAAAAATATCATTAATCCTAAGAAAATTATAATATATATATTTTACTTTTCTTAGCCTGACTTGAATTTTTATACACTAGTGTAGCCTTCGCATAAATATCGGTGATTTTTTGTATATTATGAAAATATATTTTCTTGAAATGGGCAGAAAAATTGTTTGTAAATAAATGTTTTTTTAAATAAATATAGAATGTTCCTCTAAAAGTTTACATGATGTTTATATATATATATATATATGTATATATATTTAATTGCTAATATATTCAACGTATGTTTTGAAAACTCTTAAAGCAAGATTCAGAAAATGTGTCACGTTTCACCCATTAAGAAAATGTGCATGTTTACCTTGTTTGTTTGTTTGTTTGTTGGGTTTTAACGACCTTTCAACCCTTATAAGGTCATCTCAGGTCAAACTTTTTTTTTTTTAAAGTTCAAATGGTTTAACTATGTTTCCTCTTTGGGAAGTTGTTTAAAGGTACCGTTGCAGGATATGTAAATAGATTGTGTTGCTCTAACACTTGAGTATATCAGTAAATATATTTATTCATACACAAAACAATAGGTTCTGTCTACTTCCTTGCCTCACCTCCCATGACTACAAGGAATATCAACAGATAACACCTGACACAACGTTTATTTTTCCTGTCTCTTTTTCTCGATAATCCATTTTCTACCCGGATGGCAACCGCTCAATTTATTCAAACAACTCTCCCTCTTTCTTCAGATTCTAGAACAATGGAATTAGAAATCCATAATCGTCAATAGTTAACTTTAGCTTGATTTAGACGTCAGGCTTATAAATCAAACCTCACGTATGAATCTTTTATATCAGAGCCGGATTGAATCTATTTACCCGAAAGGTACATCATTAATTTATTTGATGTTGAAACAAGATGGCGGGATTAGCAGATATATTAGTCAAAAGATCATATCTAATTATCCTAATCGGGCATCGTTGGAAACTAAGAGTTATCTTAAGATCCCGTGAGTAAATTTTATCTAAATTTTCGTCACAAACAAAATTATGTAAACTATTTGAAGTAACAAACATATGTGTCCTCCAGATACAAATATTTTATATTTTGTGAATGCATATCTCAGTTTTCTTATGCTACGGCGGGGTCTGCAATGATGGATGTTTGTCTCCACTTAACACGATCAAAGGCTTGGTCCGGGTGAAGACCGGTTTTAAAGAGGTCTTTGTGCAGGGTGTCTGCCCATCTCATCATCGCCTTACCCCTCGGTCGCTTTCTGGTGACTTCTAGTGCAAACACAAGTTTTGCAATGGTGTCATTGTTGGCACTCAGCACGTGTCCAAACCAGCTGAGCCATCATTCCCTTATCTTGTCCTCAATTGGTGCAATACCGTAGCGCTTTCGGATATTCTCGTTGCAGATGTGGTCAAGCAGACCAGACATCAAACGGAGCATTTTGGTTTCCATAACAGCAATTCTTCGCCCCGCCTTCCTCGTTGTCGGTAAGCACTCTGAGCTGTATAAAGTTACGGGTCTTTCAATAGTTCGGTAGATCTTCGACTTTAGAAGGTCGCTGATCTTGCGGTCACAGAGGATGCTGGTGATGGTGCGCCACTTTAGCCATATTGCATTGATGCATGCAGCAACTTCACTGAGGATGTATCAGTTATCACCGAGTGTCGAAGCAATATATTTGAAGGCATGCATTCGTGGAAGATCCTGTCTGTCAACTTTGATGTGCTATTTTGTGAATATGAAAAGATTAATTCTTTTTTATACATTTCTAATCTTCTTTTAAGCATGTGGTCATAAGAAATTTCCTCACTTTTTTACGTAGTCCTTTGCATTATTGTTGTACTCTGCAAGATCTTTCAAGCTTCACCCCGGTTGGGCAGTAGAGGGCAGACCAGGCAGCTCTCCACATTCGCCGATGGTTTTGGTCGGACTTTTTAAATTTCTTCCCGTGTTTAATTATTTTTCCTTTCTGTCTTTCATAACTTTTCACTTTATTGTATATCATGTATTTTATCCTCATTTATGTATATATATATATATATATATAACAATTGGAAGTTAGATTCCAGTAACCATGTCTTTATTGACCTTTCAAAAATATCCAAATACTTGTCTAACCGTTTCGTCGACACACAGACAACCATAATATAGAGTTATATTTCATAACTTTTCCATAAGTGCGATGCTTCAGAAGGAAAGACGAGAACACTGTGTCCAAGAACATCACAAAATAAAACCAAAAATAACACATTGTTAAAGCATTAATATATACAGGTATAAACCAGGAACATAAGATTCTTTTTACTGTATCGGCGCCATATTTAATACTAATAAAGCTAGAAAAAGATACATATATTTTACTTAAATATCAGATCGTAAAAACGCCCTAAGAGTATTAAAAGAGAAGAAATAGTAAAATTGGTAGTAAAATAAAATATGAATAAATTAATTACAAACAGAAAGGGTGAAGAAAAGAAAAGAAAAAAAGAAATGTAAAAAATACGAAAAATACTGTATTACTACTTCAAAGTTTAAATGCGATTAAATTTTAAAATGCAAATAATTTTTTTTTTAAACCAAGAGGAGCAACCTTCATAATTTTTATTAAGAGTTACTTCCCTTTATTTAGCTTTCAAATTAATAATAAAATATAAATGCCTAATTCAATTAAAGAATTTTATATTTTAAGATATCCACTTATTTTCACGCGTTCCTGCACGGGTACGTTGCTCTTTTATGAAGAGACCGTAACGAGTTTAAATATATCAATTAAAAAGGCTTATAGCCTTTATGGGAATAAAATATAGGAAAGTTCTTTTTTTTTTCCTAGTAATTCGAGGAAAACAAATGAGATAACAGAATATAAACAAAATGAAAGTTGATTTAGGACGAATTAATATAGTATTCTTTTTTCGTTGTTTTTTTGATTTGTCCTGATTTGTAAACACATACCTTTTTTTGTTTTGACGGCGGAGAGAAGGATATTTTATAGAATTTTGGATTCTGTGGTCCGCTTTTAACGAGCTGTTTCTAGGGTCCTGAGATATACATAATCTCGACGCTAGATAGGTCAATTGATCGACTGTTCAGTCGTGATCAAATCTTGTTGGACAGGGTTTTCTTAGGTGTCCGGCATACAGCCGTAATAAATGTTGCTGCATTTCTTCCGCATTAGATTTCAAAATCCTATTTATTTTTGATTTGTGCGTGGGGATAAATTTTCTGAATATGACGGCTTGGTGAGCGGTATATTCTCAGAGGCGTCCTCTCTAGGTAACTTGTCTGAATATGACGGCTTGGTGAGCGGTATATTCTCAGAGGCGTTCTCTCTGGATAAATTGTTTGAAATTTACCGCGGTGTGATCCTTCATCTCCCGACGCTCGTTTTCCAACGTCGGGCGAGGCCTGTCTCCCAGAGACATCCTCGAGGCCTGTCTCCTCAGAGACGTCCTCTCTCCACGGACTCCATAGCTCAGCTCCCTGTATTTCTTCTTGCTTCGACTTTCCCGCTCTGTATATAACAACAGCATTCCCTCACCTGATTGGTTGAGTCTTTCGGCCATGCCAATGCGTGGGCTGACTCCGTCTGCCAAGCATCCTGTTGACCAATTTTTTGACAAACGTCGCCGTCTGCACCCCCCCCTCTGTAATGGTTGGGGAACATGTGTAGATATAACACAATTTTCTTTTAAGATATTCTTATATACTTATTCATTATATAATTATACACAACTTCAAAGCGTGAACAAATATAATTTACGTTTAAAGTATTTTTTTAACATATTTACTTCTTTATAAATGTATTCACTATACATCTATACACGTATAAATATACACATCTACCTTTAAGATATTTTTCTATATATATTTATTTATTAACTTTTATGGAATAAAAACAAACTGGATTTTTTTCCTCTATCTAGGATGACCAGATAGAAGAAACCTGGATATCCAGAGCGGACACAGGAATGTACAATATTCTAATCTCTTATATAAATCCCACCTGTCTGTATGTATGTATGTATGTATGTAAAGCTTGTGACATCATTCCGACCGGCCAGCCCAGGCGCGTGTAATATCTCAGAACCGGAAAAAAAATTGACTCTTTGGACTATTTTGCAGATGTAGCTTTCAGTAGTAGTTTCTGCGGTATTGCACCCTGGGAGTGCTTCTGCGGTATAGGAACCTGAGGCTTCTGCGGTATGGCACCAGGGGAGTGCTTCTGTGGTATAAGAACGGGGGGAGGGCTGCTTCTGCGGTATAGGAACCAGGGGGGTACTTCTGTGGTATATGAACCGGAGGGTGGTTCTGGAATATAGACCATGAGGCTTCTCGGTATAGCAACCAGGGGGGGGGGTGCTTCTGCGGTATAGGAGCTGAGGCTTCTGCGGTATGGCACCCAGGGGGTGCTTCTGCGATATAGGGGGGTGCTTCTATGGTATAGCACCCGGGGGGGGGGAAGGCTTCTACAGTATAGGAACCTGAGGCTTCTGCGGTATGGCAGCCGGGGGGTGCTTTTGCGATATGGCACCTGCGGGGGTGCTACTGCGGTATGGCACCCAGGGGGGTGCTTCTGCGGTATGGCATGCAGGGATGATGCTTCTGCAGTATAGGACCACTAGGTTCCTGCGGTATAGCAACCGGGGAGGGGCGCTTCTGTGGTATAGCAACCAGGGGTGCTTCTGCGGTATAGCAATCGGGGGGTGCTTCTGCGGTATAGGACCATGAGGCTTCTGTGGTATAGCAAGCGGGGGTGCTTCTGCGGTTTATGACCACAAGGCTTCTGCGGGGGGTGGCGGGCTTCTGCAGTATGGCAGCCGGGGGGTGCTTCTACGGTAATGGGGGTGCTTCTATGGTATGGCACCTGGGGGGGGATGTTTCTGCGGTATAGGAACCTGAGGTTTCTGCGGTATGGCACCTGGGAAGTGCTTCCACGGTATAGCAACCGGGGGTGGGGGCTTCTGCAGTATGGCACCCGGGGGGTGCTTCTGCAGTATAGAGTGTGCTTCTATGGTATGGCACCCGGGTGGTGCTTCTGCTGTATAGGAACCTGAGGCTTCTGCGGTATGGCACCCGGGGGGTGCTTCTGCGGTATGGCACTCGGGGGGTGCTTCTGCGGTATTGCCCCGGGGGAGGGGTGCTTCTGAGGTATAGCAACCAGGGGTGGGTTCTTCTGCGGTATAGGACCACAAGGCTTCTGCGGTATAGCAACCGGGGAGGGGTGCTTCTGCAGTATAGGACCACGAGGCTTCTGCAGTATAGCAACCGGTGGGGGGTGCTTCTGCGGTATAGGACCACGAGGCTTCTGCAGTATAGCAACCGGGGGGGTGCTTCTTCAGTATAGCAACGGGGGGAGAGGGTGCTTCTGCGGTATGGCACCCAGGGGGGGTGCTTCTGCGGTAGAGAATCACGAGGCTTCTGAGGTATAGCAACCAGGGATGGGGTGCTTCTGCGGTATAGTATTCGCACTGGGCTGGTGATAGGTATGTATTTTGCATTCGCACCGGAGCAGCGATAGGTACATATGTAGCATTCATACCGGGGCGGCAATAGGTACTTATATAGTATATGCACCGGGGCGGCAATAGGTACGTATATAGTATGTGCACTGGGGTGACGATAGGTACATATATAGTATGTGCACTGCGGCGGCGATAGGTACGTATATAGTCTGCGCACCAAGGTGGCGATACATACATATATAGTATGAATACCAGAGCAGAGATAAGTACCTATATAGAAAGCGCAGCTAGAGGTGGTACTTTTTATAGAAATATGTCATACTATAGCCCTGGGCAAATTCGAAAGTAGCGGTGAAATGGGGCGACCAGGGAAGAGAAAGGTAGAAAGATAAAGAGACGGCTATAGAGGAGGGGGGAAATAGAAGTTTGAATATAAAGATGTTACACACGCGATTTCTCTTCAATTATATGTTTTTATGACCCCGAGCAACGCCGGGTAGCCCCACTAAGAAATTCCAGCGACATCAAGTTAAAAAAAGCCGCGCATAGGTGGTCCCACTCTGTATGTGACTCGATGTGGCGAGTAAAATTGGGCAATTTGGGGCATTTTTGACCCCCATTCTACCCCCTGGGGGCGCGAAACAGAACTTTTCTGAGGTCAAGGATGCTCATTTTATATCCAGAACAATTGCCTCTACATTTTGGCCAAGTTTCAGAAAAATTGAATGGATGGATCAAACGTTATGGGAGAAAAGGGTAATTTTTTGCCATTTTGAGTGCGTGAACCAGATTTTTTCCAAGGTCAGCGATACTTATTTTCTATTAGGAACAATTGCCTCCATACTTTGGCCAAGTTTCAGAGAAATTGAATGGATGGATGAAAAGTAATAGGGCAGAAAATGTCATTTTTTGCCATTTTGGGGCCTGTGATACCCCTGGGGGGGGGGGGGGGCTAACCAGATTGGTGGGGGACGGAACCTAAAGTAGGGGACCGAACTGAAATTAGTGGACCGAACCCAAAGTGGGGGACCGAACCTAAAGTGGGGGACCGAACCTAAAGTGGGGGACCGAACCTAAAGTGGGGGACCGAACTGAAATTGGGGGACCGAACCCAAAGTGGGGGAACGAACCCAAAGTAGGGGACAGAACCCAAAGTAGGGGACCGAACCTAAAGTAGGGGACCGAACTGAAATTGGGGGACCGAACCTAAAGTGGGGGACCGAACCTAAAGTGGGGGACTGAACCCAAAGTGGGGGACCGAACCCAAAGTGGGGGACCGAACCTAAAGTGGGGGACCGAACCTAAAGTGGGGGACCGGACTGAAATTGGGGGACCGAACCTAAAGTGGGGGACCAAACTGAAATTGGGGGACCGAACCCAAAGTGGGGGACCGAACCCAAAGTGGGGGACCGAACCCAAAGTGGGGGACCGAACTGAAATTGGGGGACCGAACCCAAAGTGGGGGACCGAACCCAAAGTGGGGGACAGAACCTAAAGTAGGGGACAGAACCTAAAGTAGGGGACAGAAGCTAAAGTGGGGGACTGAATTGAAATTGGGGGACCGAACCTAAAGTGGGGGACCGAACTGAAATTGGGGGACCGAACTGAAATTGGGGGACCGAACCTAAAGTGGGGGACCGAACTGAAATTGGGGGACCGAACTGAAATTGGGGGACCGAACTGAAATTGGGGGACCGAACTGAAATTGGGGGACCGAACCTAAAGTGGGGGATTGAACTGAAATTGGGGGACCGAACCTAAAGTGGGGGACCGAACCTAAAGTGGGGGACCGAACCCAAAGTGGGGGACCGAACCCAAAGTGGGGGACTGAACTGAATATGGGGGACCGAACCTAAAGTGGGGGACCGAACCTGAAGTGGGGGACCAAACCTAAAGTGGGGGACCGAACCCAAAGTGGGGGACCGAACTGAAAGATGGGTAGGGGTAGAGATTGGGCGGGGGCAATTTGGTCGGGCGAATTTTTTTTTTTTACTTTTTGAACTTTTCTCAGAGTTGGGGGAGAGTACACAAAAATTAGGGGTGGGGTTGGAGAGATGGGGGGGTCGGGGAAAATCTTAGGGGTCGGTCCAAACATTTTAGGTGGTCGGGCCAAATGTTTTTTTGTTTTTTTTTTAACTTAAAATATTTCTGAGGGGAGAGTAAAAAATTGTTGGGGGCGGTTGGGGGTGGAGGGTAAAAATTTTTGGAGGGTAGGGGAAATTTTTTTTGGTTTTTGAACCTAAAATATTTTTAAGGGTTGGAGGAGAGTAAAATCTTTTTGGCTGAAGAGTAAAAAAAATTTTTTTTTTGGGGGGGGGGGGGTGTCGGGGAAATTTGTTTTTTTCTTGAACTTAAACAGGGCTCATTAAATTGTAGTTCTTTTTCATCATAGTGACACTACATGAATGAACTTGATTTTTGTTCTTTGATAGGACAGGGGCGCATTAATATGAGTTATTTTTTTAGGATAGTGACAAAACATGAACAAACACTATTTTGTTTTTTTGACACGACAGGAGCGCATTAATATGAGTTCTTAGGTATGCCAACTGGGCTGGAGATAGGTACATATATAGTATGTGCACCCTTGCAGAGATAGGTAAGTATATAGTATGCGCACCGGGGCGGCGATAGGTATGAATATAGTAATCGCACCGGGGCGGCGATAGGTATATATATAGAATGTGCACTGGGGTGGAAATAGGTACGTATATAGTAATGCATAGGGGTGACGATAGGTACGTATATAGCATGTGCACAGGGGCGGCAATAAGTACGTATTTAGCATTCGCATCAGGGCGGCGATAGGTACGTATACAGCATGCACACCGGGGCGACGATAGGTACGTATATAGCATGAGCACCAGTGCGGCGATAGGTACGTACTTAGCATTCGCACCGGGGCGGCGATATGTACATATTTAGTATTCACACTGGGGCAGCGATAGGAACTTAAGTAGTCTGCACACCGGGGCGGCATTAGGTACTTATATAGTATTTGCACCGGGGCGGCAATAGGTACGTATATAGTATGCGCACCGGGGCGGCAATAGGTACGTATATAGTATGCGCACCGGTGCGGCGATACATACTTATTTAGAATTCGCACCGCGGCAGCAATATGTACGTATTTATTATTCGTACCGGGGTGGCAATAGGTACGTATTTAGCATTCGCACCAGGGCGGCGATAGGTACATATATAGTATCTGCACCGGGGCGGCGATACATACGTATATAGTATGTGCACTGCGGCGGCGATAGGTACGTATATAGGATGCGCACCGCGGCAGCGATAGGGACGTATATAGTATGAAAACCGGGGCGAAGATAAGTACCTATATAGTATGTACACCAGGGTGGAGATATGTACCTATATAGAAGGCGCAGATAGAGGTGGTACTTTTTAAAAAAAATATGCCATACTTTTGCCTTGGGCAATGGTGGGGAAGAAACAGCTTTCGCAAAAGACAAAATGAGAAAGTACCGGTGAAATGGGGCGACACGGGAAGAGAAAAGTAAAAAGATAAAGAGAGAGAGAGAGATAGAAGTTTGAATATAAAGATGTTACAAACGCGATTTTTCTTCAATTATATGTTTTTATGACCCCGAGCAACGCCGGGTAGCCCCACTAGTATATATATAAATGGTGGTTGTGAGACTGCTGCTATTACCCGATGCTAATCTGTCTGGAGGGGCTTTAAAGAACTCCTACCCATTTTGACAACTAGAATGCAGGTGTACACCAGCTGTGTGAGGAGTGTTATGCGTTATGGCTCTGAAACATGGACTGCACCGGCGCGCACTCAAGAGACTGCAGCATAATGAAAGAGCCATGATTAGATGAATCTGTCATGTCAGGCCGGAAGACGACACTCTCTTCGAGACTCTTCTTTCTAGGCTTGGTATTCGGGAAATAACTGATGTCCTTAAGCTGGGCAGAGAGAATGAGCTGTGAAGGAGTGTAATGTTATATGGGAGTGAATGCTGGGCTTTCACCCATTCCTTTCTCACCCGATTGCAGCACAATGACAGATCCATGATTAGATGGATCGGCTTGGCCATGTCGAGCGAAACTCCAGCTGGATATCCCAGGTCAGAAACATGTCCATCGCATCAAGTCGGCAAGCTTGAAGACCGAAGCTTTCTTGAGATGAGCTGTGTAAACATGACCGTGCAGCCCTGGGGATTACAAACTTAGATTCTCGCGACTGCAGAGCCTCGAGTGGAAGACTTTTATCAAGACTGACAGACCCCACCTTCTTATAGTGGACTAATCAAAGGCCTATTCAAAAATAAATCGGATGAAGATATTTGTAATATAAATTTTTATTTATGTGCACGTATTTTGAGACATATGTAAATAGGTTTCAACTTAAAGCAATAATGTCCACGTCTCTCCAGGCACAATTTAGATAGAATGAGGAATAGCAATTTCATAGAAGACACACAGCATGACCACTTCCTGTAGACTCCTCCTTCCACCCAGACCACATGTTAACTATTCATTAACATTAATAGAGAACTATTCCAAATGTTATTATGAAATATACGAATGGACTCGAGCCATAGCTAAGTGTAGAAAGGGGCAAAGGTGGTTATTGATGGCAAATTTTGAATTTCTTAACTTGGTTCTGAGGAGAGTGGTGGATTTCTTTCAGGGAATTTTAATTCCTCATTCTACACCATTTTATCAAAATTTTTTCCTGGCTCTCATTTTTACTTATGTCGAAACATTTACATATAAGGTGCAAAATATCTATATATATATATATATATATATCTATATATATATATATAACAAGAACGTAAGTTAGTCATCAGACTGCATACTTCCAGCTAACAGCATGAGTTGAAATTCCATCAAAATGTCAAAATTGGCCCAACATTTCAAGGTCAAAGTCATGTAAAATGCAGGTCTTCATTAGCTACAATATGGGTCAAGTAAAAAGTCACTACAATGAACAGAATCGAAGTTATTGCCCAATTTGTTATCTTTATCTTTTCTGTGACCTTAAGCATTCACCTCGATATCCCCATATTAAATCAGTTATAAGCTTCAACATGACCGATATTTTGACCAAGTTTGGTAACGATTGGTCAAGCGATGTGGACGCTAGGCTGTACCCAAACAAACAGTGACAAATTCGACTGAATACATAACTTAATCGGTGGAGGTAAAAAGTTTATACTTAATAAATATATAGCTTTATATGTTTTTGAGGACTATTATATAAATACGGTAAGATTCATGGGATTGTTTGTACAACATCTATAAAGGAAACTACACCTGAAATATAATATACATATCAATTATATATAAATTATAATATTATGTACTTAACTTAATTACAATTTATTATCATTTATTACTCAGAGTCCCGCCCGATAGGTTATTGATCACTTTGTTGGTTCAATATCTGCTATCTTAATTTGGTTATTCTGTGATTGAGAAGGTTTTTTTTTGTTATATATATATATATATATGTATAGCCTGGTGAACTCAACTATCCTTTTACATCTTGGGTGTGTTGTATAGCAGCCGTGAAGGAGTGTAATGTTATATGGGAGTGAATGCTGGGCTTTCACCCATTCCTCTTTTACCCGATTGCAGCACAATGACAGATCCATGATTAGATGGATCGGCAATGTGAAATCTGACCAAGTCCAACACATTAGGTCAGAGGATTTTCTAAAAGCACTACATTTGCCCAGCATAGAGGTTATTCTAAGCATGAATTAGTTACACTGTGGAGTGTTCAGTCTCTTGGATAAACCATTGCAGATGTTTTGAATCGTATGAGGGTTGGCCGGCCAGAGAAAACTTGAAAGCAAGTGATTAGACAAGACACTACAGCGTGAAATTTGGAGACAGCTGACCTGCTGAAACTTGAGAACTGGGGAGTGATCTTGCGTAATATAAGAAAACGTCTGACCCCTGAACAAGGGAAAAGTGACGTTAAATAAATCGAAAAATAGTACATACAGATACACACACATATATATATATATTTTCAATTTATAATACTGACCCAGCAATGCTTTAAAACTGAACGACCAATTTATTAAACTATGAGCACGCCAATGCTTTCTTCATTCGACAACCAGAATTTGAATTCATAACCGCCAACGACATCGGCGTGGATACATAACAAGGATATTTCATCAGAAAAACAAAAGAAAAAAAGTTTGTTTATTTTTTGTTTGTGTTTTTTGATGAAAAGAAAAAAAAATGACACAATACTTGTCATCTTTGATGATGAAATTTTATTCCGAAATTAATAAGATTAAAGTAAAAAAAAAAAAAAAAAAATTAATCTTGCATTGATAATGGCTTATATTTTCAATTTATTATATATATATATATATATATATATGTGTGTGTGTGTGTGTGTGTGTGTGTGTGTGTGTGTATGTGTGTGTGCACGAGAGAGACGTCTGTCTGCATGTATGTAAACCACTTATAATTCGGTAGGATTAATCTCTTACCTATCCAGATTGTCATAAAAGGTCATATTTTCTCTCTCTTAAAGGAGAGCTGGGTTTCTGAACGAGCATGAAACCTTTCAACTGAAAGAAATGTTCTTAAAAAATGATCACCCCCAAGATCTTTCAATGAGGTCGTTATTCCAGGAAATTAACCCTTCAATCATGTAAAGTCTATTTTAATACTTTTCCACAAAAACAGCTAATCCTGATTGTAATGTTACACCTGATCTTTCTTCAATCAGACACCCATCGCTATGTAACTTTTAAACGCTAGAAAGAAGTGACTTAAGGTCAATCGTACCAAGAAAACAAAAGGCTTGATCACTGATTTGTGTTACCAAATATTAGTTTTTGGGTACTAAGTTTTAAACTAGCAGTGACTCAAAACTGTATTTAGTGAGAGCATACTGGTTGTGTTTCCCCGTCTCAACACAGACATTTGGAATTCCCCCCTTGTCACATTTCCAGCAGAAGCAGTAAATAATTCTACTTTTAAGATTATGTCTTGATATAAGCACTGGTCCCCATCACCTCATTGGGTAGGCCTCAAGAAAGGCATCAGGCTTATAAAAATCTCGCCTCAAATAAGGAAATAACTTGTTATGTTGTTTTCTATTAATTTTAAAAGGAACTGCGGGATTATGAACTTCTAATTGAAATTTGTTTTACCTATGATATTAATCATCATCCATCCAGCGTTAAAAGATGCTCTAATATTCGTTCGCTAGCGGTCACCAGTTACGAAATTAGTACTTTTTTTCATTCTTACTGGGAAATGTTCGAAAAAGAACATTGAAGCAGTCAGTTATTTTATAACTTTATCTTTTTATTTGTATCAGTTGCCATGTTTACACAGAGAGAAGGTAAGACAATGAGAGAGAGAGGGTAAGAGAATGAGAGAGAGGGTAAGAGAGAGACTTTTTGAAAACTATTTTCTTAGCCAGGACTCCGGGCAACACCTTGTAGCTCTACTAGTATAACATAAAAGCCAGTAAGAATACAATAAATAAATAAATGCTACCCTGGATGAAAATAAAATCTGTTGAATTTAAAGAGGATTTAAATAAAGATAGACAATACAAACATTTGACACAGCAAAACTAGTGATTGGACAAAAGAAAGTTCTGACAAAAAAGGTTTATTAAAGAATAAACCTTTTTTGCCAGAACTTTTATGATACTTTTGTGATACACATAAAACATAATTGTATCATAAAACACCAGTTGTGCTTTTAAATTTATTTGCTTATCTCTTTCCGGATGTTTTATTTTTCTTTTCTTCTGGGTCACTTCTTTTATCTTCAGCTTTCTTTGGTTTTGTTCTGCTGCACGCTCCCCCCCCCCCCCAATCTCCATTACCTTCTTAGCTTTCATTCTCTTGTCTTTTTATCCTCTTTCAAATTCCCCTCTATTGCATCCATTATTTCGGTGGGGAGGGGGGTCTTTTCAATTTAGTAATCGCTAATATCTCCAATATCTTCTCAATTCCTGTCCTTTCCACCACCCCTACATTTTTAAATTCCTTAATCCGGTCTTAAAAAATGTTTTCTTTATAATTTCATTCTATATTTACCCTTTGCTGTCAGGAAAAGTTGTCCTTACCTTCCGATGGCTTCTGGCAGAGTGATGGGAAACAGCTACCTTGTTTAGATTGTTTATTTATCCACCTAAATTTGCATAGTCGTCACATGACCCCCTTTTGGACGAGTGGACGACAGCTCCTAAAGGAGAAACTCTGAAGGAATTCCACTATATTTCCTTCTCTGACTTTTTCTTCTGTCACGCACACGGCTGCCCCTGAGGATGGTTCTTTCTCTTTGAAACCGTTCACCAGTTCCTGCTATGTGACTTATTTTCCCGCGATGCAAGACGGCACTCGACCAACGTTATTCTTAAAATCTGACTTCTATAGAACGGTCTCCATATTCTGTCATCATGTATGGCAGCAGGAACATTAATTTGAAGACGATAACCAGACCTTTATACCAAGGCTAAAACGCAACCGTTATCTTTTTATGGGGCAATGAGTTCCGGTCGCATGCGTGCGTGGGGGGGGGGGGAGCAAGTCATGTCGTCGGGCGAACCGACGAAAGCACGAAAAGGAGAATCTTTGAGGGAATTCCCCTGTTACTATATTCCTTCTTTTTCTTCTGTCAAGTACGAGGTTGCCCCCTGAGGATTGTTCTTTCACTTTGAGACCTTCAACCTGTTTCTGCTATTGGGACTTATTTTCCTTCGAGGTAAAACGGACACTGGAGTATGCCACTACACTGACGACTTTAAAACTCGGTCAATTTCTATTTTAAGTTTGTATATGATTTACAATTCTTACCAGCGGGCGGACGATTTGTTTTTACGAAAATGATGGTTCTAACTTGTTAACTTAAACCATAACGTTACCCATGCTTGTTAGAAGTATCATACAATTACTAAATGTGAGGCTTCGCCTGTTGGCTGTTGCAAAATGTGTGCACTCTAACCAGTGAAAGTAAAAAAAATGTTTCTCAGTAAGATTAAATATAATGTAATGCTTCTGAACTTTAAAACCGACTATTGTGTCGGTAACGCGAAATTTCACGTCAAATCTCGTATCTTAGATACGTCGTGCGATGAACGAAAAAACAAGAAATATATTGCTGTTAACTTATTTCAACTTGAAATAATCTTAACTATTACTTTTAATTATGGAAGCTCGGTTAGAAGTTACTGTTTTTGGATGATGAATTTTATTTTCGGTCATTCACTCGCACCTTGTTTTGTTTATTTCTTGATTCTCCCGAAATATCCAGAACTTTACTATAATATCTCTCACCGAAACATTTCGTTTTTTCCTCGACAATTTCTCTTCAACGAATCCATTGTTTCAGGCCATTGTACTACTATATAACTGTTCTTGCAGCTATCGTAAATTCTTTTCTTATTGTTGCGCAGACTTATGTAAAAACAGTAATATTTTACATTTCATGACGATAAACTGGTAGTTATTTCTTTCAATATTTTCGTAGTATGCAACTACAATCTGTTAAGCGTCCATTTTGAAGACTTTGCTGCAATATAGTCAAATAATTTTTCTTTCTAGCAAATTGCTTAATGTAATTTAAAAATTATAACGCTGTTTAATTTATGACAGTATATTGCGTATTTACATAATTAAATGTCTGTATTCAGGAAGTGACCCGCTGAAAAATGGATAACTGAAAATTCTGACATTTCACATTGAAATTTACTTAGTTTCTTTGAACTCCCAACTCTTGTCTCTCCAATTTAAACTGGGTGACTCTATAAAACTTAAGTACTCTTACTTTGTGTGTACTTTGGAAATCAAAGTTATGTTAACGCTTTAGAAGGAGGAAAAGTAAAATAATGATAAATTAAGAAATTTATTATTGTAAAGGAAGATTTTGAACCATGTCTTATTTTATATGTTAGATAATAGCTATGCCGGAATGAGAAAGTTTTTATTTTTTATATGAATTTTGAAACTGTTTAATTTAACTTACATAATAAAAAAAATTATATTAAATGATTTTTGAAATATTAATACGTTTACCATACAATCGTATTTCAGTTGCAAGTCTGTTGTTCAGTAAATAAGTACGATTTGTAAGCTCTAAAAAATAAATCTCGATTAATTGTTTTTACACAATATCGAAAAATCCTGGTTCCTTATATTTAATTGTATCACAGTCCATAGTTTTCTTCGAATGTCCGGCTGGCTTGGCAGGCTGATAGCAGACTCAAGGCGTTTCCACGAATAATGGCGATAGAGAGGCGCTTGTAAAGCCAAGACAATTCGCGATTGTCTCCGGTGTTGCGCGCCATTAATAGACCAAGGTTGCCGAGGAAGTAAATAGGAACACATTTAAGAAAAATAAGAAAATAAGATAAGGAAAGAATATTAAGAATTTAAAGATAAAAAGCGGGGAAATAAGAGTTAGGAGATAAGAATCAGATAATCAGTAGATAACAATCAGAAGAAAAATTATAAGAAAAATCAGAAGAATGGTAGTTATAAAAATTTGAAGAAAAATCAGAAGAATGGTAGTTGTTTAAAATTTGAAGAAAAATCAGAAGAGTGGTAGTTATAAAAATTTGAAGAAAAGTCAGAAGAATGGTAGTTATAAAAATTTGAAGAAAAATCAGAAGAATGGTAGTTATAAAAATTTGAAGAAAAGTCAGAAGAATGGTAGTTATAAAAATTTGAAGAAAAATTAGAAGAATGGTAGTTATAAAAATTTGAAGAAAAATCAGAAGAATGGTAGTTATAAAAATTTGAAGAAAAATCAGAAGAATGGTAGTTATAAAAATTATAAGAAAAATCAGAAGAATGGTAGTTATAAAAATTTGAAGAAAAATCAGAAGAATGGTAGTTATAAAAATTTGAAGAAAAATCAGAAGAATGGTAGTTGTTAAAAATTTGAAGAAAAATCAGAAGAATGGTAGTTATAAAAATTATAAGAAAAATCAGAAGAATGGTAGTTATAAAAATTTGAAGAAAAATCAGAAGAATGGTAGTTATAAAAATTATAAGAAAAATCAGAAGAATGGTAGTTATAAAAATTTGAAGAAAAATCAGAAGAATGGTAGTTATAACAATTATAAGAAAAATCAGAAGAATGGTAGTTATAAAAATTTGAAGAAAAATCAGAAGAATGGTAGTTATAAAAATTTGAAGAAAAATCAGAAGAATGGTAGTTATAAAAATTTGAAGAAAAATCAGAAGAATGGTAGTTATAAAAATTATAAGAAAAATCAGAAGAATGGTAGTTATAAAAATTTGAAGAAAAATCAGAAGAATGGTAGTTATAAAAATTTGAAGAAAAATCAGAATGGTAGTTATAAAAATTTGAAGAAAAATCAGAAGAATGGTAGTTATAAAAATTTGAAGAAAAATCAGAAGAATGGTAGTTATAAAAATTTGAAGAAAAATCAGAAGAATGGTAGTTATAAAAATTTGAAGAAAAATCAGAAGAATGGTAGTTATTTCTAAGCATAGAATAACATATTTTTGGATTTATAGACCTAAAAGTAAATTTTAGTTAGCATATCAAATGATTATCTTAGTAAAAAAAGAAAATCTATAAAATATTTTATTTTACACTTAAAATAATCTAAAGAAATATTTGAAGAAATATTTTTTAATTCGTCTCCTAAAATTCTATTGCCTCGATTCGTGTATTCACTTTCTATTTAGAGACAAGAACAATTTATCAATCTTTTCACATTGAAATAAATAAATATTTAGTTGTACATCGAATTGTTATACAGAGGGCCGTCCTTTGACACAACAGTTGTAACTCCAACAATATCGAACAAATGCGTCTCCATGTAACACTTTGCATAAGCAGATCAATGAGGCCAATCTGAGCCGGCATGTGTAAAACAGTATTAACTCACCAACTTTGTTTAAAATCAAAGTGAAACATGGTTTTGCTGGGTCTTAGGAGGCCATCCTTACAGGCATTACTTCCTCCTTCAGACAGGGGATTAGTTTATTGCTGATTGCTTAAGAAACTCTTACCAGGAAATGCTGAGCCAGGCTATTTTTAAAACCTCCAGTTTGCCCTCTCGGGAGTTGGATTCCCCACATTAAAAATATAACCTTGTTTCACATCAAGTCTTTTGTGAGAAGGGTAAATCTTACTCACCACCAGAGACCAGAAAAATTTACACCCGTCACTCTGACACTTTATAAATAAATAATATATATGTACATAAAAATGTGGAAATTCTACAAGTCCAACTAATATAATAATGACATCAATTTCTAGAGTAAGAAAACCAAATATTAAGAACACATGTGCTAATAATTATCATAGTAGTAGTAGTAGTAGTAATTGTTATAAGACAAGCAGAACTAACACATCGCCTCAGTTAGGAAAGCTTCATTCAACTTTCTAAACAGGAAATTCTAAAAGATTTAATTTGACTTATGTCTCTCTATTTTTAATTATCACATTCTTCATTCTAAAAAGAAATACTTGAATCTTTACAAAATTATAAATAATAAATTGTGATCCACGGCATAGCATTTTGTAATTCAGGCAGATTTTCTAGATTATGTCGACATATAAGCTTCCAAATCATGAACTGGTTTCTGGTTTCAACTGTCGTTTTAACATACGCTATCAGAGTTCTTACTGAGATCCAGCAGTTTTATGCTAGACTCATTATCTATTCGGTTATAGGTGTATAAAAGTCTACTAAATCACAAATTTAATAGCCACGTGGCTAAATATTGTACAGATACTGTAGATCGTGTCCCATTAGGATAGTGTGATGATATTCAGATTTACCGGATAAAACAGGTCTGCAATGACTAGCTTATCTAGTAGCCATTTGCAAGAGGTCAAAAGCGCATGCTCAGTATTTGGCCTTTTATAGGTGACAGTAATTTGCGAGCATGGAGATTAGCCAGTTTAAAAAGGTGAGATACAATGAGAGTGAGACAAAGGGAAAATGAAGATGGAAGTGAACAGATGAGAAAGAGATTCAATTAATTGACGAGAGAAAGAAATGCAGCTGATATTGATGCTCTGATTTACGATGTTTCTTCAAGTTCATGGGATATGGTTGTGCTACTGTTGAGTGGGCATTTTGTTAGTTTTGTCCAGTGTTTCATGAACAAGAGTACCTCCTGGATTATCGTTGATATTTTGCCATTCCACAAAAGACATTTGTTGGTTACAGATAGCACACACAAGCATATATTGGATTGGCTTCAATAAGATCTACTTGGTCTATCTCAGGTTCATATTTATGATGTCAAAAAAAATCGATGTCAAAAGACAGGTTCTGTTGAAAGCTGCCATGATGGTAATGAATTTTAATTGTGGTGAGATGTCTAAATGAATAGCATCAGCATTAGTTAAATACACAAGAAATAAGGGGATACGAAAATCAAACATAAACAATGCAACGGTTTTATATATACACAAAATTCATGTCTGAACTTGGTAGTTTGGTAGTTTTGTTTTACGACATATCAACCCTTTTTGGGTTATTTAATGCCGAATCTGGTCTTGTTTTCTTCTCTTTTTTGTTTCTTTCCCCTTTTAATATCTGTTTCTATTTAACCCATAGTTGGGACCCTAACAGGTACTACCACTCCGGGTCAGGGTGGACCTGGGAGCAATGGTAATTAAGAGGAGGCTCCACATTCCCCAAAGTCCGTAAGCCGGATCTCACCATCGGATGTAGTTTAAGGTCATATCCAGGACCGGGAGTAGGGTAGGAAAAATAAAAAAGGGGAGGGAGAAAGGGAGAGGGGCTGTTGTTTTTGTTTTTGGTTTTGTAGAACATAATTAAGTTTTACAAAAAAAAAAAAAAAAAAAAAAAAAAAAAAACGTCAATGTAGGTGAATTTCGTCTCAGGGAGCCACAGGGCAGCCTGATCTGGTATCACCAGTCTGAACTTGGAAGAACGTAGAATGATATACTTGGGTGAAATCTTTGTACTGATAAATGTTTGTTAAATTGGTGCATCGATGTGACATAGGGTGTACCTATATGTAGCAAGATGTAAATGTGGCCGGCTATAGGAGGACGCATGCGTTACAATGCTATGTAAGTGTGAAAAGCTTAATAGTAGTATTAAATATGATGAGAGTTCAACATAAGGTTGAACTGGGAAAAATTTGATTATTCACGATGATGTCTCCACGAGTATTTCTTAACATTGGACTTGAAAACGACCATGTTACTTTGCTAGTGGGATTACCGGTTAGTTTTAAGTACACAGGGGATGGAAAGGAAAATTATTTACAGTGATTGTTGAGAAAACGAGTTTTCGCTGTGAATGTTTTACAGGGAGGGACCAGAGATTGAGACTCATTCAGACACCTACCATGAAAAAACAATAGAGTAGAGAAAGACTAACAACGTCTCTTTGTGAGAAAGACACTGTAGGAAAGAGAAGAGGACATCCCCCAGTAGATTTCGAAGTCGATTTTGTACTCTGTCATGGTATTGTTCTAAGCGGCACCTCCATAGATGTGGCAACAGTATTCCATCTTAGGACGTATTTAACTCTTATACAGATAGCGGATTGCATCAGGAGTTACATGATAATATCACTTTCTAAATTGATCAGAAAAACAGACAAAATATTGAAAGGATTATACCCTTAAATAATTTCTCCAATAGAATGCAACACTTAAATAAATAAAAATTAAAAAATGGCCATCCAAATAAATTTGTAGGAGATAAATTCTTTGTGATGACACAAATCGTAATTAATAAAAAAAAAACAGCAGAAAAAAAAGTTAGTCAACAAGAAAAGTTGTTTAAAAATAATAAAAAAGAAGAAATCTAACAAATGGGTTATCTCATCCAATATAATTAAGTTGCAGTTGAGTTGGGAAAGCAATTAAGATGGCCTTATGATGTTTCCATGACAGAAGAGTTATTGTTCACCATGAACGGTAACTAGGGAGTTTTTTATCACCCAGAAGTGAACACGTCAGAAGAGATAAGAGAAAAGGGAGGTGAAATGGAAAAGAACACCTGATCAAATGAAGGAGATAAAAACAAAAGATAATTAAGACTTTTTCAACGAGTTGCCGACAGCCATAAATGTTTATAAAGACTTGAAGTTTAGAAAAAAAAATGGCTACTAGTTGGGAACTATAATATATAAAAAACGTGTGCTATTCTGGGACCTTTTTGATTTGATTGGTTGTTTTATGGCATATCAAATTTTTCGGGGTATTTAATGTCGCATTTACTCATAAAATAAAAGTGTTTTATGTTTCAAGGTCTTAATATTGTTAGAAGCAGCAGCGATAGTGAATGTTGTTATTACGTATGAAGAAAATCTCCAATCAACAGTTTCTTTTAGTAAATCAGACAAGCGAGGATATTCATCATCATCATATGCGGTACAACGTCCATTTTACATGCTCGCATGTGCTGGATAGCCTTAAAAATTGACTTTCAAACTAACCTATCGCTGGTCAGATCTTTATCACTCTTTCTTTCAAGTCCATCCTTCACAAGTTTTCCTTGACCTTACCCTGTGAACTTACCCTGCTACCCCAACTTTTCTACATCTAACTCAAGTACTCTCATCCATTCTTTCATTGTGGCCATAACATCGGAGTCTCTTGCTCTGCACACATCTCCCTATACTGTCCAGATTTAATCTTTCTCTGAGGTCATCAGATCTAAGCCTGTATTTAAGACTCATATTACACATACATCGTATTATTCTCATATCATTTCTCTCCATGCAACGCATGTCCTCAACCATCACTGACCAGGTTTCACTTCCATACATTATCACACTGCATACACATGCCTGATAGACAATATTCACTGCCGAAAATCTGCACGTACCACAAAAATCAAAATACACAGCTTTCTTTCTCTTCTCAGATATTCTTCTTTCACAGACAACACACATGTGTACGAAATATTCCGCCTAGGTCCATTAGAGTTTGAAAGGCCCTCGGCTAGTCGCATACACATGACGAGAGACTTTCACAAACTACTAAACATAGCAACAGCATATACACATTTCTAAACAAACGCATGTACTCAGTTCATACACACCCTCTTGCTAATAAAAAAGGCATGCGAGTATACAGACACATTTTCATGCCTATTCTATTTACACACACATGTAAACGCAAGCGGCACCAGCTAAAATGAACATGTGTATTCAATTTCTCCTTACAAACAAAACTTCTCTTTTTTTCACCTCGAACATTCTTAGATTCTTTGAACTCTTATTCATTGCCAACACTATTTTGCATTGTCTTAAATTGTCAATAAAAATTTATTTTGTATAGATAGTTTGTCATTCTTTCATTCGGTAATTCAATATCTTCGGTACTTCTATCGATCCTGATCCAATTTTCGTGAACTTCACGCCGACAGCATTTGGACACCCGAGAGATGACGAGCCGATTGATACGTTGCTGCGTCCAAATTTTTTCAGTTTTATTTTCGGTGTTTTTTTACTTTGGGACCCGCGCTAACTTTGACCCCATCATTAGGGTTAAGGATTAATCAAAATAAATAATGCTTTGAAAAATTGTCGGCTGGTTACTGAACGCTGATTGGCTAATCGCTCGGCATCTCTCCACCATTCGGCTCGTCATCTTTCGGGTGTTTACGTAGCATGCCCGAACGCTGCCGATGCGAAGTACACGGAAATTGGGTCAGGATCGATAGAAGTACTATATCTTCAAATATTTATTCATGCTGAAAGTATATGTTTTATATACAAATGGTTTATAGATTAATTCGATTTTAGTTATATATTTTAGGAAATAATCAGTAAACGATAGATTCTATTCAAATGATAGCACTTTGGATCTGAATAGACCTGGAAGTAATGAAACCTAAGGAGTTATTGCATATGCCTTAAAGTCCCCGCAAATTGGAGCCTAACAACCGGATGTAGTTTTGTGTCATATGGGGATAGAGGTAGCTTGAGTAATTTATAGGGTTGGGAAAGAGGGTAGGAAGAAAAAAGGTATAAAGTGCTATGAAAGCAATGTCTCATGTCTGTGCCTAAAGTCAAGAAATATTCCCAAAATATAATACTAACACTTTGTTGATCTTGTATTCTCGTGTCTTCCCATGCACATTTGATGTCACAAAAAGATGACGTCATCCATTCAAACAGATGTAGGTGATTGAACACAATGGATGATGCAACGAAATGACGACATCATCCATAAAATTCGAGAGAAAGGAGGGGAGAGATTCTGACGACTTGTGACCTGAAGGATCACACATTGTCTACAACGAGACCAATGTCTGGCGTTCTCGTATACTATTAAAACTTTATGGACCTTGTTTGTTATCTTGTCTTTTGCAAATTGGATTACATCATTCTTTGCTGACATCATCTATTAAAACAGAGGTGGGGATAACCTTGCACAGTGGGTGACATCACAAAAGGTGAATGACGTCATCCATCAAACCAGAGAGAGGTGGGGATAGAGATCCTTTATAATATCTTATCAGGCAACCTGTGACCCAAAGGGGTGTTTACTAGATGAACCGTCTAGACCTATATTAGTAATATTGTGAATCTTTTGTAAAGAGATAAACTATGTTCTATTTCTGGTGTATGTCTGTCTGCAGATGCAATTGAAAACAAAGACCTATTCCAAGATAAAACAATTTTTCTTTCGTAAAATTGTATGAGGAATCCAATGGGGGTATTAAGTGAGTATTAGGGAGTTTTGCAATAGTGTTACGAAGTGATGGGACGATTCCAATATTTTTCCCCGATTCTGATACAATTCCAGATTCTGATTCTTAAATCGACTACAAACGTAAAATTTCATTTTGTTGTTTTTTTTTTTTGGGGGGGGGGTGATTTAGCGGAGAGTTCGTAGATATAATTTTATTTTTAATTTGACAAACATCTTAATGTATTGTATCCAAGATTTTGATAAACTTATTGTATGATTTTCATCTATATTTTCACTTGTGCCACTTTTTCCTAGTCATTCATGCGTTGCATTTTTACCTGTGCTATTTTTACCGGGCCATTTTTTTTCAATACCATTTTTACATAAATTCGTTATTATGATCAATAAATTTTAGTTTTGCAGAGTTTAAAATCAATAAATATTTAGCATTTTATCATCAGTACCATCAATAGAAAATTAAGTTCGAAACAAAAAAAAAAGAAATTAAAAGAATCGTTTTTAGAATCGGAAATTAGGCTAAAAGTTTTCCAATTCTGATACCCAAAAAAGTTTCCCGATTAAGATTAATCATGACAACACTAGTATTGCAGGGTCTTTGTTCGCATCAGACATTCATAGCTAGCAGAGATGAGATTTAATTCATAACAAAGCCCTGTAACAAGATTCAGCACAATTTTTATAGACTAGGATTTTATTAAGAATGCAATAAGAGTATTTATTATTCAACGTTTGATTTTTTAATCTACTCTAAAAATAATGGAACTTTTGTATACAAGGAATAATGAAGTAAAATATGTTCTTAACTTTTACAATATAATACATTATTCTATGATAAAATTATGTATTTAACTTTGATAATTTCAGATTTACTATGATTTTTTTCTTCACTATAAACCGCATATTTATTTAAATAAATAAAATAGTGTAAAATAAAGTACAATTTAAAAAAAAAATTGTTTTAAAATTATTTAATTACCAAATTAAATCCACAACAGTCTATTCCGGTTTCTTCATGAACCAGTCAGCCATTTTAATCTTGTTAATAGTTGAAAGAAAAAAATGAATCACTTCGTAACCCTTAGAAATTTGAAAGAAATTTGGAAGCATTTAAACTATTGAATAGAAAGTCATTTCCGGCTTTTAAAATTATTAACAAATCCTTATGTATTAAAAGATTGAGAGTTTAGGAAGCTATTTACATCCAATAATTCTATAAATAGTGATTAAAACAACATTAACTTAACAAAATTAGTAATAGGTTGATAACAATTTAAGTCAATTAATAATTTAATGACCAAACGATACCGTAATAATTAAATTTAACTTTCAAAGCCGTATTTTTTTTTCATTAATAATTTTATAGAATAAATTCAAAACAAAACCGAAATTAGAAACCAGCTAGTATAAAAAGATATTTGACATCCGGGCAATACTGGAGAGGTTAGCTGGTTTAGAAAATTTATACTTTCATTCGGCTTTCATAAAAGTAAAAATGAAGTACGCAAAATAATTGCAGCCACTCTGGTCATGATTTAATCCGGCATGGTTCACATTTTGGATTTGAAGATGACGCTCCAGAAGGAACGATGTTCCAGAAACGTATTTTTGCAGATTCAGATGCCAAAATGTTAAGCTTTTCGATTCAATAAGAAAAAAAGAAATGTTTTTTTTGTTTTTGTTTTTTTAATGTTTCTGGCTGTTAAGGTATGCAAGAACATCAAGGTCGTGCCAGGAAACGCATATTGTACCTGACCACTTAAAAAGATTTCGGGCGGGATATTCAGCATGGCAGCAACGAAAAGAAAAATCACAAAACATTTTTTTTTAAGTATCAGGTCCAGAAGGTAGAAGCCAAAAAAATAAAATAAAATAGAAGTCAAATTTCATGCTGAGAATACGGATATTATTTTCATCTTCCATACAAGTAATAGTTATCTGGCATCTACAGTGTCCATGATGCTATATTGATCAAATATAGACATATTTTTAATGGGGAAAGGAATGAAAAGATCGCAAGCAAAATGTTGAATATCATGTCTTGCTTGCTTAGTCTGGGTTGTAAAATGAGGAAACGAGTTGGAATTAAAAAAAAAGATTTCAACAAAAAATAAAAAATAAATAAAACACTGAATAAGTCGGAAATTATAAAATCTCTGCTGACTTGTATTGAGGAAATATTCAAATAAATAATGAAAAACTTTTCTATAAATTCAACAAACTTTATTAATCACTAGCAGGGCTACCCGGTATTACCTTATATTGAACCTTATATTCTTTTGCATCTGCATATAACACATTTAAAAGAATTCTTTTTACATTTTAAAACGTTCAGCTGCCGGGTTCAAGTCCAAGGATTTACTCAGCATTGATAGGGTGGGAGTGGCTGTAAGTTAAGTCACACTAATTGAACTATATTTTGGTAAATTTATAGTCTTTAAACCCGTTGGGACACACCAATGATTTCCAGAGAATCAATGTACACCTGCTCCAAGCCATGAACCCCTTATTAACATACCTATTATTTTTTTGTATTGATTTCTATAATTTTCAAGTTAGAAATAAAATAAAACATAGTAATTTCTTTTTATGAATGTCAAGTGTAAACTCAGACTCTACAATTATGTTGTATTTATCCCTCTTAATCAAAATGAAATATACTTATCCACGTATGATGGGTAATGTAGATGAAGTAAATTGTTATGTATTAGAATGGTACGACTTTGTTTTACCGGTTTGATTCTGTTATTGGCATTAGTTTCCCCAGATTCTTTTTGGAATCAAATCCTTATGCAAAGAACTACTTGAAGGTTATCAACATGGAAGGTGGCTGTAGTTAAGTGAATAACAATGCTGACTGACGACCTGTATTAAGTTCGTGCCATGACACCTTTCACTTATAATAGGGGTCTACCTTCAAAACCTTAGGAGTTTAATATTTAATTTTCTACTGATTGGCGACAGTTATTAGTTGTATTTTTCTTTAGTTTAATTTTCGATTTTTTAGTTGTTAAACATATGACTACGAACCTCTACATCCAATAAAGAAGGGACACCATTTTGAATTCGACTTACCCAAGCCTTCTAGGCTGCGTTACAAAATCTAAAAAAAAAACAAACATGTTAAAAAGTTCCAAAACTGAAAAGCTATGCAGCTCGATAGAAGATTAAATTTTCTGGCGTTTGTTAACAGTTATTTGTCTTAATTTTTTTTCACCCCTTTTTTCTTATTAACTATACTTCACAATCGCTGACAGAACTACAACTTTAGTCTATATCAGATTTGTTTCATAGCTGAGTGGAAACGGAACGTTTATAGAGTTATTTCCTTTTCACAATATAACAAATAAGTAATGTCTGTGCATTATCATATGATAAAGAATTCTGTAATGCGTTTGTTTGTTTGTATTGCCCATCAGTGTTGTAGGAACCAGAGTTATCTCCCTTAGGGGAGAAATTATTTTCCAGGCTAGAGTTATTTCCCTTGTGCTTAGAACCTCAAATCTCATTGCAAAAACGAGATTTCACGAAAACCCACATATAGTTTCTGAAGAGAGAGGTGACTGTCAACATCGGCTTTGGGGAGAGGGATTACTCCTAATAGAAAAGACACCATGAAAAAAATGTAATTCTCCACTAGATCTTATTACTAGACGAATAATTTGTGCGTTTTTATTTATATGGGAACAATGTATTTCTGTATGTAATTTTAAGTCTTATTTGTCTTGGTTATTGTCTTGATAATTTGGTGTAGACAAGCTGTTTCTGTCTTCCAATGGATTTTAATTGTTTTTAGTGCCAATAAAATACACTGAATTTTAACAACACACCAAGTGCTCGGAGAATTAATTCAAATTCTCTATCCACATGTGACCAATCTTAATAAAATAGAATATCGTGCATGTGTAAGAAGTCAAGGAAGGTTTAAAGTCAACTTGTTATTAAGTGTGCATGTGATAAGCTGCTTGTAAGTAGTAAATTACTAATAGCAGTAAATTCAGCCTATGCAACAAGAAAGAATGACAATATTTTATTTACTCATCTTTTTCAATTAAAAGCTTTGTTTAGAAAAGCAGATTAAATATGGAGCAAATGATACAAAATATTATATACGAAAAATGAAAATCAAACTTATATATCTCAACAAAGAAACTTTCTTCAGACACTGATTAAACCAAGATTCGTTCTTTATAAGAAATAAATAGTCTCGAAAATGAGATTCCTAATTTTTTTATAGATTCTCATTAGATATCACATTTTTTTTTACTTTTCGAGTAATTTTGGAGAGAAAAAATTATTAAAATATTTTAGGCTGAAGCCTTCAATGTGTGTGCAGGGAAAACTAAAATTGAATTGAATACAACGTTTCTTAAGAGAAGAAATATGGTTGGTTGCAAATATAAAGATTCAAATATTTTTGGCTTCTGGAAGCCTATTCGACACAAAAATGATCACATCATTTTCGAAAAGGAAAACTTGGGTTTCTGTAATTAAAATTCATCTTGTATCAAACTCGACATTGGCTCCATAGAATGTGTGAAAACTAACCACATGCCATCTTCTAAGAAATTCGCTCTATTATTTGGATCATTTCAACTACTGTTTCGATCTTGGATGTTATTCTCACCAGAAGTTCCAATATGAAAAAGTTAATAAATTTGTAGCATATTGGAGGTTTAGAAATAGTGTTAGAAACGGTATTTTCCACATTAGGTTAAAGTAAGCCGTGAGGTGGAAAATTCCATTCGAAGTTAAAAACTAGAGTTAGAGCTACATGTCAAGATATGATATCATGGACAAGAAGTCGGAGGTGAGATGTGGCGAAAAAGAGAAAAAAATCTTTTGTTTTTGGCCGGTGAGCTGACTGAGTTCACATGCCTTTTTTTCTGCTGAAGCCCTGTCTTCATTTGTCCTGCTGAGGTTTGGGGCTATAAAGAGCTCACATAATTTATAAAATAATCAAACATCAAAGAGCATGACGCTCTTATATATTATTAGAGTTTTTTTTTATTGTTATATTCTTGCAGCTCCAAGGAAAAGAAGAGGCAGAAATAGCAGCAGCTATTGAGAGACGTCACTATCCATTGAGCAACTACTTACAATGTGTTAGCAAAAGAATCAGCTGTTTTCCGTTACTCAGAAAGTTATGGATCATCTGGTGGAGATAAAAGAACTCTCTACACAATACTACAAATTTCTTCATAAAAGAATTCAAAAATTGAAAAAAAAAAAACAAAACGAGAGACGATAATATTTAGAACGAATCTGTGTAGATAAGAAAAAATGTCTAGAACAAAAAGTGAGCCTTTCAATTTGTAGCAGAAAAACAAAGAAAAATAAATCTGAACTTGATTTTCCAATTCCAATAAAATACTTTTGGGTGCTCATCAACCATTTTTAAGCTCAAATTGCATTTTTCTTTGTTCAAGTTATTAACCTAAAATGATTGCATTATTCAACTGGAAAATTACATA
Source organism: Sepiola atlantica (assembly GCA_963556195.1). Lineage (NCBI taxonomy): Eukaryota > Metazoa > Mollusca > Cephalopoda > Sepiida > Sepiolidae > Sepiola > Sepiola atlantica. Next base: position 26,459,310 of record OY744516.1, on the reverse strand, counting down.
GTAAATATTTGCTTTCACCTATGTTTAGCTAGAGTACACGAAAAAAAAATCTGTAAGAATTCATATTTTATTTAAGCTAGATTTTGCTCGTTTTTTTTTTCTCTCGAATCATGAAATGGTAGGTTTATTCTATAGACTTTCTTCTAAGATGCAATCCTTTTCCTGTGTAAGAGTCAGGTACGCCCTAAGATTGAGTACTGCTGCCACATCTGGAGAGGTGCTGCTCAGGGCACTTTTAGTTACATAGACTGAGTTCAACATGACTTTGCAATCTAGTGGGGATGATCTCTTCTCTTCCCTAGGGCACCTTTCTCACAGAAGTGACGTTGTTAGTCTTTCTCTACTCTATCTTTATTTTCATGGTAGGTGCTCGACTGAGCTTCAATCTTAGGTTCCCTCTCGATAAAAAATTTACAGCAAAACTTGTCTAGCTACAACCACTGTAAATAATTTTCCTTTCTTCTTCTGTGTACTTAAAACTAAATGGAACTTCCATGAACAAAGTTTCTTTCCAAGAACTTCCGAACTGTATAGAAAGTTTCAGTAATACTACAGGGCTGTTTCTCAGCTGACTGCAACATGGTCGTTTTCAAGTCCAATGTTAACAAATTTTTGTTGAGTCGTCCGCTTAAATAGTCAACTCTGACAATTTCATGCATCATGTTGTTAAATGTGTTGTTCATCGCCAACTGATAATTTAATTAACTCTTATCCTTAAGTGGCCTTTGGATTTTGATAAGCGGTGATACATACATTAGTAAGAATTTTAAAAATTAAAATGTGGCTTAAAAAAAAACGCATCCATTTTTTTTTTTTAACTCTTAACATCTTGTTGAATATTTTCTTGGTCCAGAGTACTGTAAGGAATTAACAAAAAAGGCGAAAAATGGTTTGTATTTTTTTTTTTGTTCTTTGAATTATTCAGACTACTGTTATCATCTTAGATGTTATTCTCACAACATTTCGATCTTCAGGTGGTTAATCGGCCGAAACGTTGAAAAGAATAGCATGCAAGATGAGAACTAAAGTCCAAATAATCCAAATTATCAATCCTTATCTAACAGATACCAAAACTGTGAAATATTGTTATAAAACTTAACTGGAAAGAATATCATGATTATTATGTCTTCTACGCTAAAAATTATATTCTCAGGAAACAAATTATTTGAGTCATCGTTCAAAGCAGACATTTTAGAAGAATTTTTTTTGTTTAATGCCCAAGGAAAAATGTCTAACCGTTAAGAAAACTAGAAGATTCTGAAATAAGTAATAGTAAGTCTCACAAGCAATCATGTTGACATACCGGTCACCATTAGATCACTGAAGTTAAGCAACGTTGAGCCTGGTCAGTACTAAATAGGTGACCATTTGGGAATACCAGCTGCTGTATGTGCTTTCTGCTTATCTCAACATTGTTTCCAGTCGTCCTTAACTTTTCCATGCCACTGGAATTAAGCAATGCCAATTCAGGAGAGGTGTGGTTGGGGATTGCACAACCCTTGCTTCACACTTACATGTGCAGCGAACCTTGCAGGTGCATCCCATTATCTCTCAAGACTGAACGGAAGCCATGAAGTCTCACAAGGGCTGGGAAGAGTTATTATCCTTCTATTGGGAACTTTTAAACATACTTAAAAATAAATTTAAACAAATGGTTATCATTTCAGATGTTGTCATGTCGTTTAAAAATTCAAACATCGGTTTGTCAGGTTTCAATTCATTGTTCAGAATAGCAAAAATTAAAAAAAAGTATTTTCAATTTATATTTTAGATAGGGAATTTACTTTAACAATGTTTGCTCTTTTTTTAGGAAAGTCGCTCCAGACAAGGCATGAAGTCACTTGATGTAAGGAGCTAATCCTAATATTAAAAACGGAGAGGAAGGTAGAATCACTTCAAGACAAACCGAACGAAAACCCACCACCAGCGTTCAATCCCATGAACTCCAAACAGGCTAGACAAAGAGTAGGCCCTTCAAGAGCCCAATAGGGATGGAAGGGGTTACAAGACTGGATGACAAACCTCTAGTTTCATCATATTAGTTGCTATTATTACATTTCGATCGTTTTGCCCTCCAGACTTCTTCAGGTGCCTTGCCTCAACTTGGATGACTGTCATGGAATTTTGAACGCAACCCTGAACTGGAGTAATGTGGTTACACTGCTTACATTCAATTTTCCAGGCCTTGTGACTGTCTTTCAGTTACTTTTAAAACAATTTTTTAACTAATTTAACAAAGTCAGAGTTAGAATAGAGATTAAAAATTACAGTTATTACCGGCATATGAAACACTGTGATGAAGCATAGAACTAAAACCTGGTCAATGAAGGTCGAGGACATGCGTTGCATGGAGACAAATTATATGAGAATGATACGATGGATGTGTAATGTGTCTTTAAGACAGGCTTAGATCTGATAGACTCAAAGGAAGATTAAATTTAGACAGTATTGGAAGATGTGTGCAGAACAGGAGACCTTGGTTAGGGTTAGGGTTAAAAGAATGGATGAGAGTTCTTGTGTTAGTAGATGTAGAACAGTTGAGGTAGCATGCTTAGTTCATAAGATAAGGCCAAGAAAAACATGGGTGGAAGTGATAATGCTTGACTTGAGAGAAACAGGGATAAATAAAGACCTGGTCATAGGTTAGTTTGAAAATCAATTTCTAAAAGCCATCCAACGCATGACAGCATGTAAAACGGACGTTAAACCGAATATGATGATGATGATGATGATGATGACTTTTATGTTTTAAATGTGTACACCATTGCTTGTTATCCACATGAAAACAAAAGCATAACATTAAAAATCAATAATATCAGACAATTATCAAAACTTACTTTTTTAAAATCAATATGCAAATTAGCCATTTAACATGTAAAGCTTGATTTCTTTCTGTGTACATATGCACATGTCATAATGATACAGTGATCAGAGTCTGAGTTACTTAGAGATGTGTATGTTCTTTATGCCTTGTTATGAAGAAGAGGAAGTGGGCAGAGAATACACAGATGAAAGAGAAGGAGGAGGAGGAGGAGCGGAAGAAACGTTTGGAACGTCACAGTCTGCTTATGTTATTTTTTAAATAGTTTATAATGGCTACCTCATCCTCACCTTTAACATCATGTGTGCCACGTGACCTCTTCTTCACACCTGCTCCGCAGAGATGGTGTCGTGGATACTCAGAGAAGCTGTACCTAAGGTAATTTCAGCTTAAAACGTCTTTTTTAGTTCGGGATCGCTGCACCATGGAACAGGCTGCCAGAAGCCTGCAGACAATCAAACGGTTCCAGACAGCGCTAGATGCAGCATGATCGTTGATCTTTGGATACTTACCCCTCACTCGAGCAGCGGAAGATGCGAGAGGATGCAAATCTGACGTAAAACATCATTAACAATAATTTAAATATACATTTCGAGGAGTTTTTTTTCATTCAGCGCCAAGGTGTGTTTTCCACAGGATCCAGGAAAAGACATACCATAGGCACTTTTGTGTCCTTAGAAGAAAGGCAGAATTCTCTGTCAGTGTTTCTGCTCCATGGAACAGCCTACCAGGAAATGTAGTGATGATACCTTTCATAATCAGATTTAAAGTCGCCTTGGACAAACATTCAGACAGTAGATATGTTTCAGTTATCTGAGTTATCTCCCTTTGAGTCACTTCCTTTATATAGAGTAAAGCATTGAGAGTGACCTCCCTTAGTTAGTTGTTGTGGAAGACAAGATGGCTTCATGCATAAATGGTTAAGGGTTTCCAGTTGGAAAGAAGAAGTGACACAGATCAATGTTGGTAGCAGAAGCTGTCTTCTGTGTTTGATAAGAAGTTATCTTGTTCAACAAACGTTGAAACACAATTAAAAAAAGATGGATTTGTGTAATTAAAGCCCACCCATTTTAATAAAGCAAGATTCTTATGCAGAATGGTAGCAAGATATCAGCATATGGTCCTTATTTAAAGATTTGTCTAAAAAGAAACAGGGCCCAGCAGTATTTTTGTCACTGTCACAAAATATGAGAGAATGTGTTCGACATTTGGCAACAACGGATATCGGTGGGTCAAATGGACTGACTATAATTATGGACAAATTAAGTGAAATTTACTTACTGGATGAGAACACGATGGCATATATGTCATTTAAGGAATTTTATTCATACAAAAGGGCAGCCGGAGTTAATATAAATTAATTTCTGGTACAATATGAATTTTTATATTTAAAATTAAGGAAATGTGAAATTACTCTGCCAGAAGGCCTTTTTTGTTTTGCATGCAGCAAATGTATCGGAGGAAAATGAAAAATTAGCAAGGACCACATATTCTAGCTTGACATATGCAATGATGAAAGATACATTGAAGAAAGTGTTTTCTGATATTTCATAAATAGAATATAAAACTGTCCCTGCTATCAAAGAAGAAATGGAAACAGTCAGACGTACACATCTTCTGACTGTCTTTTTACATGGCTTGTTGCACTTTGTTATTTTTTGCAAACAAATTTGATTTAAATTGACATTAATTTTATAGCAAAGGGATTAACAGTGAATAATTTAGAAAATTCAATTATAATGAATAAATAATTCAGCATTAACAAAAATACATCAAAGTATAACATTTTTAGTGCCTACCCACCATTTTTCATTGCATATTACTTAAGCCTTCGATCTGAAGGCTTAAACAATTTGGTTCAATTAATAATTTAATTACCAAACGATATTGAACAGACAGCGTAGTTTAAAAAGCAAAACAAAAAAAAATGAAATTAAAAAGACTCTTAAACAACGCCGGATAGATACAGCTAGTTTGGGGACAAAATTAATTTTTATTCTTAAATTGCATTTCTTGTTATGAAATACATTTCTAGTGTACTTTTTCAAGTCTTGAAAATGTAATCGTAATTCAGTGTTTTTAATCGCTGGTGGTCATGTTCCCCACAAATAGATTTAACTAAAACTTTATTTACTTTTTTTTTCTTTCAAATAAATCATATCACATTTTATCTTGTTTATGAAGAAACCGAAATGCATTGTGATGGGATTTTAATTTACTACTTTTTTTATTGATATAATAATTGGAAAAATAATAACAGTGTTCTTAGAACGAACATTTAACTAAAAAACAACAATCGATTTTATTTGCTTAAAGCAACAGTAAATACTTCAAAATATTTATTTAAAAAATATTATTGGGAGGGGGTAGCCCCTATTTACAACGATACCCCCCTCCTCAAGCACGGTTCTAAAATATATTTTCAATCGATATTTATACCATGATCGTCGAATTTTCCTACTGTGCCAAAATTGCCGAATTTTTCGTTGCCAAATTTTTCGGGTACTAAAGAAAGAGTTAAAAGAAGAGGAATGTTGGAACAGGGTAGTGGGGAAAATGGAGTGGAAATCAAACACTGAAGACGAAGAAAGTGTACCCTATGGTAAATCTTACATCGTAACCTAGCAAAAGGGAAAGCAGTGTCAATCTAACAAAATCGAAAGTTAACGTAGCACACGTTTTGGTTGAGTTAACTTTATTCAAAACCCTTTCAGTGGCTATTATCAAGTCAAATTTTAAATAGAAACTAGTTGAAATCTATACTTTATTTTGATGTCTGTCTCTGCATGGAGTGGAATTGAGAACAAAGCTCTATACAATAATCAAACAATGTTTCTCAAGCAAAACATTATGAAGAAACATGGAGCGCAATTGAGAACAAAGCTCTATACAAAGATCAAACAATTTTTCTCAAGCAAAACATTATGAAGAAACATGGAGCGCAATTGAGAACAAAGCTCTATACAAAGATCAAACAATTTTTCTCAAGCAAAACATTATGAAGAAACATGGAGCGCAATTGAGAACAAAGCTCTATACAAAGATCAAACAATTTTTCTCAAGCAAAACATTATGAAGAAACATGGAGCGCAATTGAGAACAAAGCTCTATACAAAGATCAAACAATTTTTCTCAAGCAAAACATTATGAAGAAACATGGAGCACAATTGAGAACAAAGCTCTATACAAAGATCAAACAATTTTTCTCAAGCAAAACATTATGAAGAAACATGGAGTGCAATTGAGAACAAAGCTCTATACAAAGATCAAACAATTTTTCTCAAGCAAAACATTATTAAGAAACATGGAGCGCAATTGAGAACAAAGCTCTATACAAAGATCAAACAATTTTTCTCAAGCAAAACATTATGAAGAAAGCAATTATGGTCTTCATTTCGTTTTTTTATTTTATTTTACAATAATATTGTGGGAGTTGTATTTGCGTCAGACATCCATCAACAGCAAAGACATTTCATTCTATTTGAAATATACAGAAATTAAAAAATAATAAAACTGGTAATATTATGCCCAGGGCTGAAAGCAGCAGTACACAGGAGTCTTTTTTTCCCCAGAGATTCAAACCAGTACATTAATATCGCGTGTTTCATTTTACTTCAGTCGAAGTTCTCAGAAATCAAGGGGCCCTTCCTGGGGCTAACACTTGATCTCTATATGAGATACATAGATATCCGAGTGTTCAATCAAGATTCTCCTCTACTTCTCAAGCGTAGAGTTTGTAAAGAAGTGAACAACATCAATTTTTCTCTCCCCAATTGACCAGTTACAGTATTTTCTTTTTTGTCTCTTGGTCTTACCGGATTCCAGGACAAGAATTCATCTGGTCTGGTGGAGTATCGAAGTAAGTGCAGTTATTTGAGGTAACATCACTAGAAGAAAGTGCATAATTCTTCATATCAGCCAGTATATAGCCGTGTTAGAGAGATCGTATTTGGGCTTCGAAACTATGTTATTTTGAATATCTGGGCAGGGTTTACTTGTAGGAGGCAGTATCCTCATGTCAGGACGTCCTAACAAACCCCTATACAGAGAGACCTTAGACACACGCGGACAGTGTCTAGTAGGCATTCAAGTTCTCTCCTGTAGGCATTGTGTGAGTGTGTTTTTGCTTAAACAAGAGTGAAAGTTTCTGTTTGTTCGTTTTCTGATTCAATTTTTTTTAGTTGCCGGGCCAACGATCTAATGTTGTGCTCCAGTTTGAATAGAAACTCGACATATTTGCAAACGTTTTCGACTCGCATGCGTCGTCATCAGGCACGTGATGAGGGTACAAATTAAAACTGGTGAATTTATTACGAAAGTCGATTCAGAACCTTTTTAAAAACATTTTAATATACATTCCTCACCCTTGTATCAAGCTTTGTTGATGATGGGTTTACGTGCTCGAATGAGTAATGCCTCTATGATGGGGAGGCAAAGGCTACAATTTGTAACATCAAGGATGGCAGTGTTTTTAGTTAATATATCTCAAGAGTCTTTTCTGGAAATGTCGTGTGCAATTAAATGTTGGTAGATGGAGCTGTGAGGGGAGGGAAGGTGGCAATATATATTTAGGAAATCATCACAGAGTGTTTTTGATTGAGATTTTTTTTTTCTATTATTTCAATTTTCCGAATAGTTTTAGTATTTTGGTCGAATTGGTGTATGTAAGATTCGTGAGTTTCTAGTTTTATTTTTTTTTTGTCGCAAATACTTTCGATTTGATTCATCAAATCATCATCAGGCGGTGTAAGTCTTAGTTTGTTTACAACTTTGTCTTTACTGTTGAGATTTTTTTAACAGCTAGTAATTTACGACTTTAAAATGAACGTCTGTCATATTGAGATGTTGCATGCAAACGTGATTACGTGCTAAGCGCATGCAAAATTCAAAAGTATGATTGCTTAACGGCTAAGAATTTGGTAATGTTAGTTACTATAAAAGATAAAGGTAAAGGTCGCATAGCCTATACGCGCACGAATGTCGTTGCCGACATCGCACACTGCCCATGGCCGTAGCTGCGGTGATTTGTTAAGAATCACCGTGTCTAGGGCACAGCATATGGAAGGCGGAGCCCATCCCTCTCCTTCCGCTGCCTTGAACCTTCCCTGAGTTTTAGTCAGGTACCCATTTACTGCTGGGTGGACAGAGGGAGTTTTCAGACCCGAAAATTCGCATGCATGAGTGGGATCGAACCCGGGTTGTCCAGCCCGAAGACAAGTGCTATAACCACTCGTCCACTTTAAAATGTTGTGACTAGTTTCGTAATTCACATTATTGATAGTGTGATGTTTGTTTTTAAAGGGCTTCAAGAATTTTTTATTCTTTGATGTAGATATTGTGGTGTATTATTTTAGTATTATTAACTAGGGTGTGTCTATATTGAGAAGGGGTGCAGTCATGCATATATATTGTCCAAGGATGTCCGATGCAGTTTAGTGTTATACTTGAGAGAAATTCTATTCAATCAATTGATGGTACCTTGGAAGTAATAGCAACTAGAGTGTAGCTACAAAAACTCCAAAAGTTCCCAAATTGGAGCTTCACCATCGGATGCATTTTAAGGTAATATCCAGGACCAGTCTCTTTGGATTACTCTACGTTCTCTTGGAAAAAAAAAACAAAAAAGAAAACGCTTTGACCAGAAATCTCCCACTGTAATCCATTAGTACCAAAGTCGTCAATCGTTTTACTAATCCCAACCACTAACCGATATTTTCAAGTATGCATATTTTTCCCCCCGTTTTTATCGCAACTGACTTTCCCCACTCAATCTTGTCAGTTCCTGCAGATTCTTTGAGAAGTTTCTTTGCGTCGATATCATTAGCAAGCAACCCGTATTTTCTCTCAGCTTGAAAATCCCTCATCAAAAAGATTCTTTCAATCTGGACACCTTGTTGGCAATTCATGTTGCATGCAAGACCATCAAAAGAAAACCGCACGATTCCATCGGACCGTTTCTTCTTTCTGGTTCTTCAAGGAATGCTTTTAGTTCAGCAGAATCCGATCAGATATTCAACATGGCGCTCGTTTCCTTTCCGACATTCTTTTTCTCGACGAGTGATCGTGTTATTTTATTGAATTCTTTCTTTTTTCGATCAAATTCATTTTCTAAAGTCGACAAATTTTAAATTGCACGTCTCAATTGAAATTATATCTTGCCGCACCACACTCAACCAAACGAGAAGTGCAGCAAAATAAACAAAAAATAAACCAAACAGATATAGACGAATCGGAAAAACGAGTGATTAACCATTTTGGCACCAATGTCCAAAATTCATGCAGCCTGCACGTGTCTACAAAAAGTTGCCAAAATACTGTCGGTTAAACTGACCAGGGAAATTCATTAGATGGTGTAGAAGGTTCATTTCTGTGTCATAATTTATCTCATGTTCAGCTTTTGGGTGATTTTGTAACAGGGTAAACAAATGTTTTAAATTATCAAAAACATATAATGCTGAGTACAGCTTAAACAAATTCAGCACACAGAAAGTTAAATAATTTTAAGCAATTTATTCTGCAAACATTTTGCCTTTTAGTTTCGTCAGAACAAAAAATACTTTAAATATAATTAGTATTCTTTGGCATCTAAAGTATACAACAACTATTTTTCATCATGTGAATTTAATTAGAAAAGTTGAAGGTAAGTTGAGAAATGATGGAAAAAGAGTATATCTTTTACGGCATGGGCACACTATGTGTATATATATATATATATACATATATATATATATATATATATATATACAGGGTGGGCAAAAATAAGGGTCCTATTTTTAAAAATTCATAACTTTTTTATTTATTGATTTTTTTTTTTTTTTTTTTTAGAATAAGTAAAGTACCCCTTCCGAAGCAAGCATGAACCGTATTAGCCCTAAGGAACGTACCCTCATTTAGAAAACATTATTTTTGCTTAAAAAACTCAAAACAGTGTAAAAAACAATACTTTAGTTTTTGTAAGTTTTAAGAAGTGTTTTTCGGCTAAAATTTGTTTTGTTTATTTCAAAAAATCTCGGACGGGTCAGTCTACACAGACATAAAGTTTGGTGAGTTTAACTTTTATTTTGTGGAAGTTATTCAAATTCAAGTTATTCAAATTTAAAGATAGGACCCTTATTTTGGCCCACCCTGTATATATATATATATATATCTATATATATATATATAATGAAAAACCTTACGCATTTATTCATATATGCATATATATATCTAAAGGAATAAATGCGAAAGTTATTTTTTATTTATCATTCCAATATTTAAATCAAAACTGGTTACTGTTAATGAAATCAATAATAGAGCATATTTATTTACCCCTCTGCAGGAGTTAGGCACAAGGCCAGTTTTATCTTACTCCCACAAGTAAGATGTGACCACAGCTTGGGTCGAGTAAGTGGGGTTAAAAGCCAGCGCTCGAGAGGTGAGCACTGGCCATTTAAAAATTGCCTGGGCAGCCCCGTCGGCATTCCCCGGTAGGGGCGCCTCAAGCAGTAAGCAATAAACTTACTCCTCCCCAAAGAGGGGAGGCGAAGCCTGGACCTCCTAGAACTGCACAGGACAAACCCACAGACAGGTGGAATCAAGCCCCGAAGGACAAGATGACATCCGTCTATAGGGGTGCAGTATCCATCGGAACAGATACTAAATTTGAAATACTCTATATATACTAGAGACGAACGATCGAAGGACATGTATTAGACAGGCCAATTTGCATATCTATTTTTTAAACACTTCATACTTTATAATTATTTGATGTAATTTATTTCTAATCCTATAGAACTATTTTATCTATATATGCCTAATAGTTTTGTCGATATTAACAATAATTAATTTAAATGATTTAATAAAAAATGGCTAAACTTAAGAAAAACTATTAACATCGCTCACGAGAGTTCTAACCGACGGGAAAAAACTAGAAAGAGGTTGGCTAGCTTGCAAACGAGCTGCTGATTGGCTGTCTATCTGCGTACTTTACTTCCCTCTCCCCTTCTTCTCTTCCGTTAACGACTCCGTATTAATTTTCAATTCCCGTCTGATCTCGCTGTAATGCTGAGAACAGATATTACACTTTGATCTTAGGCAAAAACTCCAAGGAACTATCAAAATAATGTTTTATGACTATGCATTTTTAAATGAATAAAAACTGATTTAATCTATCATTATATTCGGTTCTGTTGTCATAAGACCATCCTCCCAGGAATTACCTCCTCCTTTTTAGGGGTTGGGGTTAATCCTCCTCGGTATTACATCCTCTTTTTTGGGAGAGGATGAGGGAGAGTAGTATCTTTTCTTCTCTTTTTATGGGGAAGATCCTCCCAGTATTCTATTGTAATTATGACATCCTACCAGGCATTACCTCCTCCGTTGAGAATCAGTGTATGTAGTTCGTTCATCATGACATCCTCCCAGCCTAGCAAAATTATGCTGAGAAGAGAGTCGCTATTTCTCTAAATGCTCACAGAGACATCAAGAAATATTAGAAAGTGGTTGAATCAACATAGAGTGAGAGGGCCCGAGATAAATACATAGATAGCTAAGAGAGAGATGGGTGACTTGTTCAGTTAATTATAAATTACGGCTAATTCGAACAATCAAAACGATTTATTTTTCAAATATAACTCAATCCCAGAACTAATGTATATTTTAGCATGTATTTTGCATGATTAAAGTATATAGAGAAAAAGCCTTAGAGAAACAAACGTTGATTGACTCACATTTAGTATGATAATAGATATATCATGAAAAAGAGCAAATAAAAATGTCCATCTGCAATTATGATTACTTCAGGTTTACAGTAATGAAGTGATTATCCAAGCAAATTCTCCATTATAATTCAGAATACCCAAGTTGTCTGCAAGTTTGCTTATATAGAAACCGTGACCAATTTTAATATCATTTTTATAAACCTTCTGAAAAAGTGTCTAGACTAGAATTTCGAAAACTCTAATGAGCAACTTGAAACCAACCATAATTATATTCCCATTTATTGGAATCATTTGCGTCGTATATTTGTTTAGATTTCGTCTGTAACACACGATTGATTAAAACAAGGGAAAATTCCGAGCCCCACCCCCTCAATGAGAAGTCAAAACTAGTGACGGGACGATTTCAGTATTTTTCACCCGATTCCGATACAGTTACCGATTCCGATTCTTATAAAATTTCTAAATTGCTGTTTATTTTTTTTAATTTTTAGATTACCGTAAAACCCCATGTAATATGTGCAGATATTTTCGCAAATGTAAAAATACACTTGTGGGGGTGATCTATAGATTTTAATTTAACTGGTATTATAAAATAAATAACTGTTTATCATTAGTACAAGAAATGGAAAATTAAATTTTAAACAAAAACATCTAAAAAAAAAAATAATAATTAAAAGAATCGTTTTTCGCATTGGGAAATAGGCACAGATTGTTCCGATTCCAATACCCCAAAAAGTTCTGATTTTTACAATTCCCAATTCCGATTAATCGTCTCAACAGTAGTCAAAACTAATCATTATTGAACTGAGTTGAGAAAATGACTAAAAATCAAGTTACTTCAACGCAACAATTTTTTTTTTCAACGCAACAATTTTTCATGCATACTTACTATTCAATGGTAAAAATTAAAAGTTCCAATTTTTTAAATTGCAAAATTATTATTTTTTTAATTAAAGACATTTTTAGGAGGGGGAGGAGTCACATAGATAAAGTTTTTTGTTTGTTTGTTTGTTGTTGGAATCCCCAATGTTAATAGAAAAGGAAACATGTCCCTATTTATTTGCCACCCCACGAGGGCAGAGTTAGACACAGAGTCGGTTTTTAATGTTGCAAAAATCTAGCTCCTAAAAAAGAGATACTCTGGATTGAGACAAAAATTTAAAATGCCACAGTCTAGAAGGATTTCTCCTTCACTGATCGAGGAAAAAAAGATGAAGTGTAGTATCAGAACAGATACTACACTTTGTTCCTAGCCAAAAGGCCAAGAAAATGCTGTCACTGTCCGTTCTTCCGTTAGTATTCTGATTTTCTCAAAGGTGGTCCCAGAAAACTTCGGTTTGCCTCCCAGAAAACAAAATTTCCCAGAAAATGGCCCAAAATGATGATTTATTACAAGTTTTCTTCGTTAGTTTTGCTTAAAATTTACCAAAATGTAGGATCTCTGGTTATTTATATGAAACGAATGATCGAACCTGTTGACCAAACATAAATGGTAACGGTCGCATAGCCTATACGCGCACGAATGTCGTTGCCGATATCGCACACTGTCTATGGCCGTAGCGGCGGTGATTTGTTAAGAATCACCATGTCTAGGGCACAGCATATGGAAGGCGGAGCCCATCCCTCTCCTTCCGCTGCCTTGAACCTTCCCTGAGTTTTAGTCAGGTACCCATTTACTGCTGGGTGGACAGAGGGAGTTTTCAGACCCAAAAATTTGCATGCCGTGAGTGAGATCAAACCCGAGTCGTCCAGCCCAAAGACAAGTGCTATAACCACTCGTCCACAGGCCCTCCCTGACCAGACATGTTTTGCTTTTAAAGAGAGAAAGTCACATCACTTACGCCGACTCTTTCACGCCATCAAGAATTTCGGAATTTGCTGTTAATCCCGACACCACAATTCGTCGAAACCAGAAAAAAACCCAACAAATACAGCTAACTAACCGACCATTTCATTTTTCAACCCATCTTAGTTGAAATATAAGGTGTCCTCGGTCCTGATACTTCACAATTCATACGAGATATTGGATAGGTGATACTTAGACTTAGGTACTCCCATGTCCTGAGACATATGAAGCAGTCAAAGTGATCCATCACGTTCATCAGAATTTGAATTTGGCATATTTTTGACTCTTTTTGTAGCAAGAATAGTTTACAGGGACAAGTTGCTAGCCTGAAGCGAAACCACTAACATTTATAAAGATGTCTCTAAGTGGAGAAGTCTCTGGTAGATATTTACTTCCTTGTTTTCAAAGTGGAGCGAAAATTTAAAACACGTCTCCACGTCGTTATTATTGTTATTTTTTTTTTTAAAACGTCATGAAATCAATTACTTTTGGCTGTCCAGAGTCACAAAAAAGATCCACTTTATTTCTTTAGAGAAGTACAATGCGAAAAATTACAAAACACGACTGCACGCCGTTGTTGTCGATATTGATGGATGTTAACCACTTGTAGAAACTAGCCCAGAGAGCCTGCTCCGTATTCCAATGCATCTCCTTTGCTACCATCCAAGACAACGTTACCTCCATTATGACGTCATCCCGCAATGTTTAAATAATTATACTATAACTGTGTTAACTTCAATGGATGAATTTCATATTAATCAAATAAAAGTTTTCCAATTATTACTACTGGTGAGAACTGAAAAAAGTCTGACCATTAAAACCTTACACAATTGCATAAAGATCCAAACCGAGGTTTTTATTACATGGTTATCCCAGAGTGTATAATTTCTCAGCATTGTTATTTTATGTAGGATTATTTGTTTCCAAAGGTTAGTCAACAAAACACAAAAACATGTTAGGGTTAGTTGTCGTGTTTTTATGCTAATAAAGAAGAAAAGTGCTCTTATCAGTTCGTTGTTTTTGTCACATTTCCCTGTTACTCAAGATGTGCGACACTGTTCGCTCTAATGTGTGCATGTGTGCAATTTGCTCTGTTACATTTTGATGCTATGTGAAAATATGTTGTGTTACACCGATCTCTTCTGTGCGTGTGCGCGCTTAGTTCTATGTAACTCACTCCAACAATTGAACTCAACTCTCCAACCCACTAACTTTTTTCTTTTCTAATTACTTTTCATCTCTAATGGATTCTTTGTTTGTTCCAAGTCACAAACATTCCTTAAATTAATCGTGATTGCATTTTATTAGTCATTTCAACAAAATACTTTCCTGACCTAAATTTCTGAATAGCGTGTAACCAACAACTTCGAAGCAATCATAGGCTAACCTTTTGTTTATTCTTTGGAGGTTTCCTTTTTAGGGTTCTAGTTTTGGGAGAAAGATTTTGGGAGAGCCGTGTTTTATAGAAACATTTTAAAGAAAAACAGTTTTAAGCAATACTCAAATGTGTGTGAGAGTGAGAAATATTATATGATAAACAAACAAAATAATGAATTCAAAAGCATAAATTCACAAAAGAGATATCTGATATATGTTTAAAATAAAAGTCTACAAAAATAAGAAAACAGAATAAGTGTTCATATTTCAGTGTCCTTGCTGAACAAGGTTTCATTAGTTGAGATATCGAGGAAGCCTGAGTCGATAATTTAAGGGCTGTGAATTATCCATGGGTCTGAAAAATCGTAATCGAAACTTCCTCACTCAATTACATAAATTACATTTCATTTAAAGTTATTAAATAGAGTCAATCATCATTTGTTTTCAGAAAGTTCAGTGAGAAATGTATGAAGTATTAAAATGGTTAAGTTTATAAGTTTGTTTTCAATCAGCGTAAATCAGCAGACGACATTTAAAGGGGATTTAAGGAGTGTGAGCATAAGACAGTGAAAGAGTTAATACATTGTGTATGTGTGTGCTTTGGTCTCCGTGTGGCTATGTGTGCATGAGTTTAGAAAAAGGCATTCTCAGCATTTCAAAGCCCTACAGAGGCCCCCTGGGAGCTGGAGAAATGTTAATGTTAGCTCTGTCGTGGATTAGGGTTAAACATCCAGTTGAAGGAACAATCTGGCCTTATATGGGGTTGAGGTGGCTTCCAAACGACAATTTCTATAAATTCAGAAAAATATGGCCTAATATGGGGTCGAGGTGGCTCTAAAAGAACAATTTCTATAAATTCAGAAAAATCTGGCCTTATATGGGGTCGAGGTGGCTCCAAAAGGACAATTTCTATAAATTCAGAAAAATCTGGCCTTATATGGGGTCGAGGTGGCTCCAAAAGGACAATTTCTATAAATTCAGAAAAATCTGGCCTTATATGGGGTCGAGGTGGCTCCAAAAGGACAATTTCTATAAATTCAGAAAAATCTGGCCTTATATGGGGTCGAGGTGGCTCCAAAAGGACAATTTCTATAAATTCAGAAAAATTTGTCCTTATATGGGGTCGAGGTGGCTGCCAAAGGACAATTTCTATAAATTCAGAAAAATCTGTCCTTATATGGGGTCGAGGTGGCTCTAAAAGGACAATTTCTATAAATTCAGAAAAATCTGGCCTTATATGGGGTCGAGGTGGCTCCAAAATGACAATTTCTATAAATTCAGAAAAATCTGGCCTTATATGGGGTCGAGGTGGCTCTAAAAGGACAATTTCTATAAATTCAGAAAAATCTGGCCTTATATGGGGTCGAGGTGGCTCTAAAAGGACAATTTCTATAAATTCAGAAAAATCTGGCCTTATATGGGGTCGAGGTGGCTCTAAAAGGACAATTTCTATAAATTCAGAAAAATCTGGCCTTATATGGGGTCGAGGTGGCTCTAAAAGGACAATTTCTATAAATTCAGAAAAATCTGGCCTTATATGGGGTCGAGGTGGCTCTAAAAGGACAATTTCTATAAATTCAGAAAAATCTGGCCTTATATGGGGTCGAGGTGGCTCTAAAAGGACAATTTCTATAAATTCAGAAAAATCTGGCCTTATATGGGGTCGAGGTGGCTCTAAAAGGACAATTTCTATAAATTCAGAAAAATCTGGCCTTATATGGGGTCGAGGTGGCTCTAAAAGGACAATTTCTATAAATTCAGAAAAATCTGGCCTTATATGGGGTCGAGGTGGCTCTAAAAGGACAATTTCTATAAATTCAGAAAAATCTGGCCTTATATGGGGTCGAGGTGGCTCTAAAAGGACAATTTCTATAAATTCAGAAAAATCTGGCCTTATATGGGGTCGAGGTGGCTCTAAAAGGACAATTTCTATAAATTCAGAAAAATCTGGCCTTATATGGGGTCGAGGTGGCTCTAAAAGGACAATTTCTATAAATTCAGAAAAATCTGGCCTTATATGGGGTCGAGGTGGCTCTAAAAGGACAATTTCTATAAATTCAGAAAAATCTGGCCTTATATGGGGTCGAGGTGGCTCTAAAAGGACAATTTCTATAAATTCAGAAAAATCTGGCCTTATATGGGGTCGAGGTGGCTCTAAAAGGACAATTTCTATAAATTCAGAAAAATCTGGCCTTATATGGGGTCGAGGTGGCTCTAAAAGGACAATTTCTATAAATTCAGAAAAATCTGGCCTTATATGGGGTCGAGGTGGCTCTAAAAGGACAATTTCTATAAATTCAGAAAAATCTGGCCTTATATGGGGTCGAGGTGGCTCTAAAAGGACAATTTCTATAAATTCAGAAAAATCTGGCCTTATATGGGGTCGAGGTGGCTCTAAAAGGACAATTTCTATAAATTCAGAAAAATCTGGCCTTATATGGGGTCGAGGTGGCTCTAAAAGGACAATTTCTATAAATTCAGAAAAATCTGGCCTTATATGGGGTCGAGGTGGCTCTAAAAGGACAATTTCTATAAATTCAGAAAAATCTGGCCTTATATGGGGTCGAGGTGGCTCTAAAAGGACAATTTCTATAAATTCAGAAAAATCTGGCCTTATATGGGGTCGAGGTGGCTCTAAAAGGACAATTTCTATAAATTCAGAAAAATCTGGCCTTATATGGGGTCGAGGTGGCTCTAAAAGGACAATTTCTATAAATTCAGAAAAATCTGGCCTTATATGGGGTCGAGGTGGCTCTAAAAGGACAATTTCTATAAATTCAGAAAAATCTGGCCTTATATGGGGTCGAGGTGGCTCTAAAAGGACAATTTCTATAAATTCAGAAAAATCTGGCCTTATATGGGGTCGAGGTGGCTCTAAAAGGACAATTTCTATAAATTCAGAAAAATCTGGCCTTATATGGGGTCGAGGTGGCTCTAAAAGGACAATTTCTATAAATTCAGAAAAATCTGGCCTTATATGGGGTCGAGGTGGCTCTAAAAGGACAATTTCTATAAATTCAGAAAAATCTGGCCTTATATGGGGTCGAGGTGGCTCTAAAAGGACAATTTCTATAAATTCAGAAAAATCTGGCCTTATATGGGGTCGAGGTGGCTCTAAAAGGACAATTTCTATAAATTCAGAAAAATCTGGCCTTATATGGGGTCGAGGTGGCTCTAAAAGGACAATTTCTATAAATTCAGAAAAATCTGGCCTTATATGGGGTCGAGGTGGCTCTAAAAGGACAATTTCTATAAATTCAGAAAAATCTGGCCTTATATGGGGTCGAGGTGGCTCTAAAAGGACAATTTCTATAAATTCAGAAAAATCTGGCCTTATATGGGGTCGAGGTGGCTCTAAAAGGACAATTTCTATAAATTCAGAAAAATCTGGCCTTATATGGGGTCGAGGTGGCTCTAAAAGGACAATTTCTATAAATTCAGAAAAATCTGGCCTTATATGGGGTCGAGGTGGCTCTAAAAGGACAATTTCTATAAATTCAGAAAAATCTGGCCTTATATGGGGTCGAGGTGGCTCTAAAAGGACAATTTCTATAAATTCAGAAAAATCTGGCCTTATATGGGGTCGAGGTGGCTCTAAAAGGACAATTTCTATAAATTCAGAAAAATCTGGCCTTATATGGGGTCGAGGTGGCTCTAAAAGGACAATTTCTATAAATTCAGAAAAATCTGGCCTTATATGGGGTCGAGGTGGCTCTAAAAGGACAATTTCTATAAATTCAGAAAAATCTGGCCTTATATGGGGTCGAGGTGGCTCTAAAAGGACAATTTCTATAAATTCAGAAAAATCTGGCCTTATATGGGGTCGAGGTGGCTCTAAAAGGACAATTTCTATAAATTCAGAAAAATCTGGCCTTATATGGGGTCGAGGTGGCTCCAAAATGACAATTTCTATAAATTCAGAAAAATCTGGCCTTATATGGGGTCGAGGTGGCTCTAAAAGGACAATTTCTATAAATTCAGAAAAATCTGGCCTTATATGGGGTCGAGGTGGCTCTAAAAGGACAATTTCTATAAATTCAGAAAAATCTGGCCTTATATGGGGTCGAGGTGGCTCTAAAAGGACAATTTCTATAAATTCAGAAAAATCTGGCCTTATATGGGGTCGAGGTGGCTCTAAAAGGACAATTTCTATAAATTCAGAAAAATCTGGCCTTATATGGGGTCGAGGTGGCTCTAAAAGGACAATTTCTATAAATTCAGAAAAATCTGGCCTTATATGGGGTCGAGGTGGCTCTAAAAGGACAATTTCTATAAATTCAGAAAAATCTGGCCTTATATGGGGTCGAGGTGGCTCTAAAAGGACAATTTCTATAAATTCAGAAAAATCTGGCCTTATATGGGGTCGAGGTGGCTCTAAAAGGACAATTTCTATAAATTCAGAAAAATCTGGCCTTATATGGGGTCGAGGTGGCTCTAAAAGGACAATTTCTATAAATTCAGAAAAATCTGGCCTTATATGGGGTCGAGGTGGCTCTAAAAGGACAATTTCTATAAATTCAGAAAAATCTGGCCTTATATGGGGTCGAGGTGGCTCTAAAAGGACAATTTCTATAAATTCAGAAAAATCTGGCCTTATATGGGGTCGAGGTGGCTCTAAAAGGACAATTTCTATAAATTCAGAAAAATCTGGCCTTATATGGGGTCGAGGTGGCTCTAAAAGGACAATTTCTATAAATTCAGAAAAATCTGGCCTTATATGGGGTCGAGGTGGCTCTAAAAGGACAATTTCTATAAATTCAGAAAAATCTGGCCTTATATGGGGTCGAGGTGGCTCTAAAAGGACAATTTCTATAAATTCAGAAAAATCTGGCCTTATATGGGGTCGAGGTGGCTCTAAAAGGACAATTTCTATAAATTCAGAAAAATCTGGCCTTATATGGGGTCGAGGTGGCTCTAAAAGGACAATTTCTATAAATTCAGAAAAATCTGGCCTTATATGGGGTCGAGGTGGCTCTAAAAGGACAATTTCTATAAATTCAGAAAAATCTGGCCTTATATGGGGTCGAGGTGGCTCTAAAAGGACAATTTCTATAAATTCAGAAAAATCTGGCCTTATATGGGGTCGAGGTGGCTCTAAAAGGACAATTTCTATAAATTCAGAAAAATCTGGCCTTATATGGGGTCGAGGTGGCTCTAAAAGGACAATTTCTATAAATTCAGAAAAATCTGGCCTTATATGGGGTCGAGGTGGCTCTAAAAGGACAATTTCTATAAATTCAGAAAAATCTGGCCTTATATGGGGTCGAGGTGGCTCTAAAAGGACAATTTCTATAAATTCAGAAAAATCTGGCCTTATATGGGGTCGAGGTGGCTCTAAAAGGACAATTTCTATAAATTCAGAAAAATCTGGCCTTATATGGGGTCGAGGTGGCTCTAAAAGGACAATTTCTATAAATTCAGAAAAATCTGGCCTTATATGGGGTCGAGGTGGCTCTAAAAGGACAATTTCTATAAATTCAGAAAAATCTGGCCTTATATGGGGTCGAGGTGGCTCTAAAAGGACAATTTCTATAAATTCAGAAAAATCTGGCCTTATATGGGGTCGAGGTGGCTCCAAAATGACAATTTCTATAAATTCAGAAAAATCTGGCCTTATATGGGGTCGAGGTGGCTCTAAAAGGACAATTTCTATAAATTCAGAAAAATCTGGCCTTATATGGGGTCGAGGTGGCTCTAAAAGGACAATTTCTATAAATTCAGAAAAATCTGGCCTTATATGGGGTCGAGGTGGCTCTAAAAGGACAATTTCTATAAATTCAGAAAAATCTGGCCTTATATGGGGTCGAGGTGGCTCTAAAAGGACAATTTCTATAAATTCAGAAAAATCTGGCCTTATATGGGGTCGAGGTGGCTCTAAAAGGACAATTTCTATAAATTCAGAAAAATCTGGCCTTATATGGGGTCGAGGTGGCTCTAAAAGGACAATTTCTATAAATTCAGAAAAATCTGGCCTTATATGGGGTCGAGGTGGCTCTAAAAGGACAATTTCTATAAATTCAGAAAAATCTGGCCTTATATGGGGTCGAGGTGGCTCTAAAAGGACAATTTCTATAAATTCAGAAAAATCTGGCCTTATATGGGGTCGAGGTGGCTCTAAAAGGACAATTTCTATAAATTCAGAAAAATCTGGCCTTATATGGGGTCGAGGTGGCTCTAAAAGGACAATTTCTATAAATTCAGAAAAATCTGGCCTTATATGGGGTCGAGGTGGCTCTAAAAGGACAATTTCTATAAATTCAGAAAAATCCACTGATTGGTTCAAAATATTATTATTTATTTTTATCAATCATGGCGGATTTGTGCGCAAAGTGTTGTGCGCAGAAACGAGTTTAAGCACTTCCATTTTTGGCACCAATGTGTAAACTCAGCTGCTACAATTGCACACATGAATGTCCTGTTTTGTTTTGAACTTTTATTTATACACATATGCAAGTTAACCATTGTTTACATTTTTCAAACCAAAATTTCCCCAGAATTTAATTTATGAATGCAAAGTTTCAATTTTTATCTTCATCATCAGTATCCCATTACAACATTGATTCTTATCACTATTTTTGTTTGTCCTAACCCATAATGCTACATCCTAGCGTGACTAAAAATGTCTTCAAATGTGCAAAATTTGCTACTTTTCACAAATATCTGTAAGTATACTTGTTAGTTTTTTTCTCAAAATCAAGCAAAAGTTGTAATTAATGGGTGTTTGCATCATTCAAGTACTGAAACTCTGGTTAGAGTTTGGTGCTCACAAGTCAATTCGAAATGGTAAAAGAAAATGTAATTTTTTGCAAATATCTAAAAATCTACCACAAATCAAAAGTTATGATCACAAGTAATAATTTGTTCATACTGATAGAAATTCCTCTTCACATTTTCGGATATTTAATGAGCCATCTTCAAGGAATCATATTTATGACTTACTATGATTGATATTTATTACTGCAGACATTGATTATCATTGATGCATAATTCTTTGAAAATGACCAGTGAAATAGTCAGAAGTACTCATAGTACAGATAAATAAGCTTTGTTCTCCCTTCGTCAAAAAAATAAAATAAATTTTAAAAAATTAAAAAATAAATAAAATTAAAAAAATTTTAAATTAAAAAAATAGAAAAAATAGAAATATGATTTTCAAAAATTGCATGCCACCTCTTGAAAATATATAAATAAGTAAATCTTCATTTAATATCGTGCCATTTGAACTCAAAACATTTGGGTTATCAACAAAAAACATTAACTACCACAAATGAGTCAATTCAATGAAATGCCGAATGTTAGCTAGCACTCGTAATGTCAACCAAACAAACCTTTCGATTTGCATACAAAAAGTTTTTTGTTTTTATAAAAGACCAACTTTTTAAAGAGTAATCATGCCGCTTTGTATATATTGTATGCAATATTTTTTTTTTGTGTGGTTGTGTTTTATTTTGTGGGGTTAGTTGAGGTTGACATAATTCTTTTATCATTCACTTTTTCTTTTATTTAATTCTTTGTTTTAATTTTTATTATTTTATTTATTTTTGCTCTAGGTGTTTGTTAGTGTCATTTTTTAGATGGAAATATTTCTATAGGACATTAATTTATGTTTTTTGGCCTAACTTTGTTTCCTTTTATTTGTTTTATACTGTATAGGTGTTGTTGGTTATATATATATATATATATATATATATATATATATATATATATTATATATATATATGTAGATGTAGATTATTTGTTATTGTTTTTGTTTTTTAGCAATAGCGACGCTGCTATGGTGTGTTTTTATTTTTCGCCACTCTGAGCGTTGTTTTTATTATTTTCTTTTTTTTTAAATATGCAAATGAGCGCATTTTTCTTTTTTTTTTTTTTTTTTAATTCTCCCTTAATCGGACGAGTCATCGATTGTATATATATATATATATATAATTAATTTATAAACCAATTTGGTTGTATACAGATTTTTATAATTAATTTACTAATTAATCTTTTTGTATACACACAAAAAAATGTCGCTCTCTCCCTCATATATATATCTATATCTATATATATATATATATATATATATACACACACATACACACACACAAAATATAGTCAACCACTAACAGCTGTTTCGTTGATTCATGATTCATCAGAATGGCTAGATATAGCAAATATAAAATACAGGATTTGAAAGCCAAACGCTACATAACCTCCAATCAATACCAGTGGTGTCTTACCACCTGAGCTAACAAGCCTACTACAGAGTGTATACACACACACACACACAAATGGATTTTTCCTGCTTTCCAAAAAGGAATGAGTTCCCATAAAACATTTTCTAACCCAAAATAGAATCACAAGAGAAAAAAAAACATCTATCGCCAATTTCTTAACTGATCTGAGAAACGGTTTGGCTTTTCCCAGACCCTCAAAAATAAACTTTCAGGAGATTTATAGTGATGTCATGATTTCTGAAAAGCGCGCAACTTTAATTTAGAAAAACTACTTAGCTTCACAGCAACAGTCAAGTCGGTTGGGATATTTCAAGCCTCAGACATTGTTCAAATCATGAAACATGACATTTGACATTAAATGGAAGATGAAGGTCATAATCTGAACCAGTGAACGGAAGAAAAATTATTCCCATATATATTAATGGTAATTGCTGCTTCACTTTATACCGTCTCATATAGCAGAGGATTGGGAGGGGGAGGAGAGGGTTATATGATCATAGTGTTTGTCTTTCATAAATCCAAACTGGCATGAAATTTTAAGATGAAGATAAATTTCCATTGCAGATACAAATAAGAGAAATAAATAAACAGAAGTTAACGACTCGGGTTTCACCAAACATGGAGCGTCACGAAAACTCCCAACGATCCTTGTTTTGGTGAAACCCAAGTAGCTAATTGCTGCTCATTTATTTCAAAAAAATTATTGAACAAATTTTTGGAATTACATTACCCAGAGTACTACGAGAAAAATCTTTGTGATCAAAGGGGTAAAATATAATGTGAGGTTCACATTTGAAGTAGACATAAATAAAAAAAGAAATAAGAGAGAGAGAGGGGGAGATAAAAGAGAGGGAGAGTAAGGGAGAAAAAAGGGAGTGAGGGAGAGAGATAAGGGGAGAGAGATAGGGGGAGAGGAAGATAAAGAGGATGGAAGAGGTAGATTGAGGAAGAGAGAGTGGGAGAGGAAGAGAAGGCGGGAGAGGAAGAGAGGGTGAGAAAGAGGAGAAAGGAAGAGAGGGAGGGAAAGAGGAGAAAGTGAGAGGGAGGGAAAGAGGAGAAAGGGAGAGAAAGAGGAGAAAAGGAGAGAGAGAGGGAAAGAGGAGAGAGAGAGGGAAAGAGGAGAGAGAGGGAAAGAGGAGAGAGAGGGAAAGAGGAGAGAGAGGGAAAGAGGAGAGAGAGGGAAAGATGAGAGAGGGAGGGAAAGAGGAGAGAGGGAGGGAAAGAGGAGAGAGGGAGGGAAAGAGGAGAGAGGGAGGGAAAGAGGAGAGAGGGAGGAGGAGAGAGAACGAGAGATAAAAGGGGAGATAGGAGGGGAGAAAGAACGGGAGATAGGAGGGGAGAAAGAACGGAAGAGAGGAGGGGAGAGAGAAGGGGAGAGAGGAGGGGAGAGAGAACGGAAGAGAGGAGGGGAGAGAGAACGGAAGAGAGGAGGGGAGAGAGAACGGAAGAGAGAAAGGAAGAGAGGGAGGGAAAGAGGAGAAAGGAAGAGAAGGAGGGAAAGAGGAGAAAGGGAGAGAAGGAGGGAAAGAGGAGAAAGGGAGAGAAGGAGGGAAAGAGGAGAAAGGGAGGGAAAGAGGGGAGAGGGAGGGAAAGATAGGAGAGGGAGGGAAAGATAGGAGAGGGAGGGAAAGATAGGAGAGGGAGGGAAAGAGGGGAGAGGGAGGGAAAGAGGGAAGAGGGAGGGAAAGAGGGGAGAGGGAGGGAAAAAGGGAGGGAAAGGTCGTGACAAATAGACTGGTTGTGTGAGCTTATTGGCACCAAACAAGTACCCACCTTGGCCAATCCACTCTATAATCAAATCAAACATGCCATTACAAAGAAATAAAATCAAATCTAAACCAGACACCCAAAAAACACTTTCGCCTCCGCCCTTGAGGCTTGCATTCTCAAATATCCGGGTACTTAGAACCAACATCAACGACGTAGAAACCTTTCTCCTGACAAACTCCCCGGATATCCTAGCTCTTAGTGAAATTAACCTCCAATCCTCAATCTCTTCTCACCACTTTGACATGACTGACTACCTCCCACTCTACCGTAAAGACTCTGACAAACACATGCACGGGCTAGGAGTTTATGTTCGGAACACCCTCCCCCTGACTAGAGAACATAGGTTAGAATCAGATGACTATGACTACATGTGCTTTAGATTGACTTTACATCACAATGTTAGTTACTTATATTTCCTATACCGCTCCCCGTCGACTCAGGACAGTATTCTGCTGAACTCTGTCTCTGAAAGCATAGATAGAGCACTCTGACTTGATACGAATGCCCAGATACATGTATTTGGGGATTTTAATGTCCACCACCGCGACTGGTTGGGATTCTCCAGCCTTACTGAAGCAGCCGGCAACTCTACGTATAATTTCTCCTTAGCTCACTCCCTCTCTCAGACTGTTGATTTTCCGACCCGCATCCCCGATCGTGTGGACCAACAAGCCTCACTTCTAGACCTCTTCTTGACCTCAATACCCGAGGCTTGTGTGACGAAAGCTCATAGCCCACTCGGGAATGCTGATCACATTGTGCTAATGATACATATCACGCTAAAAAGTCGTCCAAAAGCTGATGAACCGTTGCTCAAAACAACAAGATACTACGAGCAAGCTGATTTTGAGTCAATCAGAGATCACATCAGTGACGCCCCATGGAGGGAAACCTTCTCACTCCCTGCCAACCAGTGTGCAAACGAATTAACTGAATGGGTCAAAGCAGGCATTGAAGCCTATGTCCCCATGCGAAAATTCTTTAGCAAGCCCCACTCTCCTCAATGGTTCATCTCGGAATGTGCAGCTGCCATTTCTGAGAGGCAACAAGCATTCCGTAAATTCGGCCGCCATAAGTCAGCTACTAATAGGCATAAATTTATATAGTCAAGAAACAATTGCAAGGCCGTGATAGGCGAAGCGAAGAGAAGGTATAATGAGTTAACAAAAAAACGCATCCAGTCACAGAAACTAGGTACTCGCGATTTCTGGAAAATCTACAATAGTGTAGTGAATAATGGTCAATCTACGATTCCTCCACTTTCAAACCATAATGATGTCGTTTGCACGGCCACTGATAAGGCTGAACTACTTGCACAGTGGTTCGCTTCTAACTCTACTTTAGACTCAGGTAACCACCCTCTCCCTAAATTACCATTGCGGACTGAAGCCACACTTGATAACCTGGTCAGAGACATCATAAAAAACCTTGACACCTCTAAAGCTTGTGGGCCTGATCTTATACCTGTAATAGTAATAAAGAAATGCTCTGCTGAACTGGCCCCTGTCCTCTCCAAACTCTACAATAAATGCCTAGCCGAATCTTGCTTCCCCGATAGCTGGAAAATTGCCTCTGTGGTACCAGTCTACAAGAGTTCTGGGAATAGAACCGACCCTCAGAACTACTGCTCAATCAGTCTACTGCCGATCTTCGCCAAAATCTTTGAATCCTTAATCAATCTAGCGATAGTACGTCACTTAGTTAATGCTAAACTTCTATCTGACCGCCAGTATGGATTTAGACAAGCACGATCTACTGCAGACATCTTAACGGTCATCTCTGAACGCATGTACCATACACTCGACAAAGCAGGTGAAGCTAGGTGAAGCTTGATATATCCAAGGCCTTCGACAAGGTATGGCATAAAGGGCTTCTCCTGAAAATACGCTCATACGGTATTACTGGGCAAGTACTTAATATAATTAGATCCTTCCTAAACAAAAGAAAAATCCAGGTTTTCCTCGATGGCCGTTCATCTAAGCAACATGACATAAATGCTGGTGTGCCCCAGGGATCTATTCTTGGACCTTTGTTGTTCCTGATCTATATAAACGATCTCCCTGATGACATAGTGTCTGAGATTGGTTTATTTGCTGACGACACCACGCTTTACTCTCGCCATGTTGGCAAAACAGACGCGATCATATCTGAGGCAATGGCTGAATCCTTAGAAAATGACCTCCAGGCTGTAGTGGATTGGGGCCATAAATGGTTGGTGACTTTTAATGCCGCAAAGACTAAGCTCCTTTCCTTCAACAACTACAAGAAGCCTCTCCAACCACCGATTGTCATGGCAAATAACACCCTACCTGAGAGTTCATCATTCAAACTCCTTGGCCTAACCTTCACAGGTAACATGAATTGGAACACATACATTGAAGACATTGCCAAGGCTGCCGCAAAGAAGGTTGGCTCCCTCTACCGTGCTAGTGGACTCCTTACACCTGACATTATCCTGTATCTCTACAAAGCCACCATTCGCCCATGCATGGAGTATTGTTGCCACATCTGGGCTGGTGCATCATCTACTAGTCTCTCCCTCCTTGACAAAGTCCAAAAAAGAGTCGTCAACCTAATAGGTCCCTCACTGTCAGCTAAGCTCCAGCCCCTGTCCCATCGCCGCAATGTGGCATCCTTGTGTTTGTTTTACAAATACTTCAATGAATTATGCTCCGATGAGTTAACTACTCTGGTGCCTCCTCGACATAAATTCACTAGACTAACTCGACATTCTACTAAATCTCATTCATTCACTGTGGAGGTCCCCAGATGCCGGAGAGCATTCTACTCAAATAGTTTCTTTCCTCGTGCTGCTGGCCTCTGGAACTCCCTCCCTGCCCCCTGTTTCCCCGACAGTACTGACATGCAGAAATTTAAAACTAATGTAAACAGACATCTCGCTGCTCAGATCCCAATTTTAGCTGAACCATCAATCCTTCTCCCCTTTTCCTTTTTCTCAGTAGCCCCTTACGTTTACAGTGGCAGCCTGCCTTGTTTGGGGTGAATCATGTAAAAAAAAAAAAAAAGAGGAGAAAGGAAGAGAGGGAGGGAAAGAGGAGAGACGGAGAGAAAGAGGAGAGAGGGAGGGAAAGAGGAGAGAGGGAGGGAAAGAGGAGAGAGGGAGGGAAAGAGGAGAGAGGTAAGGAAAAAGTGAGAGGGAGAGAGAACTGGAGACAGGAGGGGGGAGAGAACGGGAGAGAGGAGGGGAGAGAGGAGGGGAGAGAGGAGGGGAGAGAGGAGGGGAGAGAGGAGGGGAGAGAGGAGGGGAGAGAGAACGGGAGAGAGGAGGGGAGAGAGGAGGGGAGAGAGGAGGGGAGAGAGGAGGGGAGAGAGGAGGGGAGAGAGAACGGGAGAGAGAACGGGAGAGAGGAGGGGAGAGAGAACGGGAGAGAGGAGGGGAGAGAGAACGGGAGAGAGGAGGGGAGAGAGAACGGGAGAGAGAACGGGAGAGAGAACGGGAGAGAGAACGGGAGAGAAGAGGGGAGAGAAGAGGGAGAGAGGAGGGGAGAGAAGAGGGAGAGAGGAGGGAGAGAGGAGGGGAGGGAAGAGGGGATAGAGAGACGGGGAGAGAGGGGAGAGAGGAGGGAGGCGAGAAGGGAAGCGAGAAGGGAGAGAGGAGGGAGGCGAGAAGGGAGAGAGGAGGGAGGCGAGAAGGGAGAGAGGAGGGAGGCGAGAAGGGAGAAAGGAGGGAGGCGAGAAGGGAGAAAGGAGGGAGGCGAGAGGGAGAAAGGAGGGAGGCGAGAAGGGAGAAAGGAGGGAGGCGAGAATTGGAGAGGAGGGAGAGAAGTTTTTAAAAAATGTTTCACACTTTTGTTGCCCTTTTTTTATTCATGTTCCGAGCAATGCCGGATAGCCCTGCTAGTGTCAGAATAAAGCAGAGTTAATTGTTTGATCTATGCTAAGTATTTGCAAAAGAAGCTGAAGCACCAAATTCTGGAATTCTTTGTTTTATCTTTGGAGAGGAAAACTTTGATCAAGACAATAAGGTAAACGGAATGACTGAAAGATGGTTATGCAGAGACCCGACTGGCATTCAAAAGATTTTGCACGCAGATTGCTCTGGGAGCTGTCAGCAACAGGGAGATGGCATGTCCTTCACTTCTTTCATTCGGGCTTAAAAGGCAATGCTGTTCTCAGATGATGAAGGGAGAGTTGTAAAGCCCTTGATAATGTATGAAATGTGCACAGTATATGTTTGAAATGTTCACAGTATATATGTCTCTGCACCATTTTCCCTTCTCGGGCGCTGGCTTTTCAACCCCCACTTTCCGACCCGACCTTGGGTCACATCTTACTTGTGGGAGTAGGATAAAACTGGCCTTGTGCCTAACTCCTGGAGAGGAGTAAATAATACTAGCTGTATCTACTCAACGTTGGCCTTTTGGCTAAGATCAAAGTGTAGTATCTGTTCCGATGGATACTGCACCCCATAGACTGGTATTGTCTTGGCCTTCGGGGCTTGATTTACGCCTGTCTATGGGTCTGTCCTGTGCAGTTCTAGGATGTCCCCTCTCCCAGGCTTCGCCTCCCCTCTTTGGGGAGGAGTAAGTTTATTGCTTACTGCCTGAGGCGCCCTTACCGGGGAATGCCGACGGGGCTCCCCTGGCAATTTTTAAACCCCACTTTTCCGACCCGACCTTGGGTCATATCTTACTTGTGGGAGTAAGATAAAAACTGGCCTTGTGCCTAACTCCTGGAGAGGAGTAAATCAATACTCAACGTTGTCTGGGAATCATTTTACTTAAATTTCTCTTGCGCTCGTTTTCATTTTTTTTCTTTATTCTTTCACTCATATATATATATATATATATGTGTGTATGTGTATGTATGTATGTATGTGTGTTTGTTAAGTATGTGTATATATTTTTATGTAATAGATAATCTCCTAAACTAATGAACAGATCAATATGCATTTTGGAATATATATTCACGGTGAGTAACACGGGCACCTTTTTATTTTTTATATGTTAACATTTAGAGGGGGCATGTGTATGAAGTGAGATATGTATAGAATTTACTCCTCACCTAATTAGCCAATCATTATGAATTTTGGAACACAGCTTCTAGGCGTAAGGGTGGGTAATGTGGGTTATATTTAATTTAATTTAGTTTTATGCAAAGACGAAAAAGTGGGTTTGAAGCTCGGCATGAACATTTAGATACTTCTGCTTTTTTGTGGAATTTTAACACTAGGTATTAATGAACATTCCCAAAATTTCAGTTTCTTTGGAGTATTTTAAAAGGGATGTTACGAGCAATAATATGAACAACCCCCCCCCCCCCCATTGTCATTAGACACCAATTAAGAAATATTCTATGAATCTCACTTTCTCCGTAAGACGCCTTAGGTTTAGAACTTAAATTTTAGACATTTTCTAGAACCAAAATTATGCAATGATTTTAATCAAAATTAGAATAAGGATTCTAAATGCATTATTAAAATTTACTCCCAAGTCAAATTCTTCAGTAAATTTTCGGGGTTCTGATCAACGATTTAAAATAGGTTTAGTATATATTTATTTTCATGTTGGCATTTTGATATTAGTGATTTTCCCTTGAAAAAGTCGACCGGCCTTGAAAATCAGACAGGGAAAGTACTGAATCAAGTTTTTAAGTCTCTTGCGTGAGGTGGAATTATATTTTTCAGTAGAGAGTGCAAATGTTTTTGTTCCATTAATTTATACTACTATAAATATGCTCCCCCCTCCGGTTGTATTTTTTTTCAAGTATATATAAGTATTCAGTTTGGTAATGAACAGCCGATTGTGACAATTTCTTATTGGACGTATGCTACCCACCCATAAGGAAGAGGTAATGCCTAAAAAGATGGTGTCGATGAACGAACATATACTACACTACCCCCCCCCTCTCCAAACGAGAGTGTAATGCCTGGGAGGATAGTCTCATGACAGCAAAACAGATACACTACACCCCTGAATTGAGCACTTAAACATAGTACAAAAAAAAATAGAAGTAATAGTATAGTTTCGGTTTCAGACAGATTCCAATCTCTAATATATTTCATTTATTCATGCATTCATTTTTATTCTAGTTCATTTTTTTGCATTTAATACTCGAATCATTTCGTTTTAAATGTTACATATTTAATTCGTTAATTAAATCCTTCCATAAATGAACATTATTTTAGCTGCATCTTTCTTCATCATTCAGTAATGCATTCCTCTCCTCACTGCATCTATATAATAAAAATGAATATCTGTGTGTCTGCTTGTACATCTATAGGAAGAAAAACTACTGAACATATTTTTATGCAATTAGGAACATAGATAGTAAACATAAAACGGTATATAATAGGATTGTTTGATTGATTTTTTAGGGATCAAATCGGATAGAACCCACTCTCTTGTATTATTTTGAATATTCAGATTACTGTTTTCATCTTGGATGTTATTCTCACAACGTTCTGGTCGATGTAACCTCTGACTTTCTTCAGGTGTATATTGTCGAACTCGGGAATCTGTATGGAATTGCGAATGGAATCTTTTATTTAATCCACACGGCTAACTTGCTCTTATTCCGTCAGTCATGACCGGGTAGAAGTCCTAAGTAATTTGTAATTGTATTCTTAGTATCGCCCGCATTGAGGATTGAACCTTTAACCTCCAGATTATTACTCAGCACTTTAATCCGTTATGCCATGGGTCCTTGCGAACAAGTCTTGTAAAACAGTTTTAGATGTGTATGTGTAGTCTTACTACTTATTTCTAATATATATATATATATATATATATATATAGGAAACAAGTAAAAGATATAATGTATATTCTTTAAAATGAAACCTATCATGAAAAAAAATCCGAGATAGAGCAACGACATAGACAAATTAAAGGATGAGAATAAAAGTTGTAAAAAATACAAAATCTATTACATCTTCAATAACATTTATTGAAAAGCCATGGTTTTAGGGAAAAAAAAATCCCATCATCAGAGGAATACAGATGGATAAGTTGGTAAGAAAATTACCACGCTTAAAGTTTTAAAAGATAAAATGCTAAAGGTGAAAATATGTTGAAAGTGGCCAATGCAAAGAAAATGAATTGAATGCATATGAAAAAAACAGTTCACCGTAAAGGGCGTCAATGGAAAATACAGCAGCTCGTTCAAAGGTGGTAAATCCAAAGGCAATTGTCAAATCCGTGGAATTGAAGTCAAATCAACAAAACCAAGTGTATATATATATATATATATATATATATATATATATATATATATATATATATATAAAATTGAAATATAAGCCAAATTAGCAATACCAGATTAATTTTTTTTTTTTTTTTCTTACATTAATCCTATCGATTACGGAATAAAATTCCTTCTTCAGGGGTGACCAGTATTGAGTCATTTTTGTTTTTTTTTTCATCAAAAAACAAGAATAAAGAAACTTATTTCTTTGTTAATTTGATAAACGTCAATGATGGTACGACGTCATCGCCGTGCTGTTATATATATACAGGGTGTCTCAAAAAAATGTACTCACTCGTAGAATGACGAGAAAACTTTTATTTATGAACATAGAGTGAAATGAAATAGCATCGAATACATGAGACAGATGTATTTGAAGCTATTTCATTTCTCTCTATGTTCATAAATACAGGTTTTCTCGTCATTCTAAGAGTGGGTACATTATTTTGAGACACCCTGTATATATAAAATTGAAATATAAGCCATTAGCAATACAAGATTAATTTATCATTATTTTTTTTTACATTAATCCTATTAATTTCGGAAGAAAATTCCATCATCAGGGGTGACCAGTATTGAGTAATTTTATTTTTTTTTCACCAAAAAACAAGAATAAACAAACTTATTTCTTTGTTACTTGATAAACGTCTTTGGTGCGATGTCTCTGCGATGTTGTTGTTGGCGGTTATGATTCAAATTCCGGTGTCGAACGAAAAGAGCGTTGGCTCGCTAGTCTTGATAAAATATGGGTTGGTCGTTCAATTTAACCCTGCAATACTTGGAAATTGAACGATTAACCCATATTTTATATATATATATATATATATATATATATATATATATATATATATATATATATATATAAAATGGTGTTCTAATATGTATAATTAACAGTTCCCATATTGTATTACATTATATACTAGGTCTAATTAAGAGGTCATTGTTGCTTAACATATGTGCTGCTTCTTTGATATGTCTTACTCGCCACCGTTCTTCTGTCTATAATTTTTACTTTATCCCACAAGGATGGTTTCTATTTTCCCCTCATATGTGATCAGCCATACCGGACTTTTCCATATCTGTTCTCCCTTGAAAATTAATGAAATTTGGAACATAAATTTCCGGAATGCAGGTAAGTATAATGTGCAAAATATCATTTTGATTAGACTAGAGAGGTTACAATACTATTGTGGGGTCAGTGTTTACAGCGTGAATATGAAGATGAACGATCACAAGTCGCACACTTTTAACCACAACATTTTTATCCTACTTATCCGTTTAACCCGGGTAACAGCAGCTAACCCTGCTAGTTTAATACATTTTTTACTAGCTTCAATCTTTTTTCCGCACTCATTTATACATCTCCTGTTTTGTTCTATCATGATTTATTCATATATAGCCTTTAAAAAATAATCGAAGACTCAAAAACAATTTTTATAGATCTTATTCAATGCCAGAAAATTTCCCTTCCATCTGAACGACTGGCATTTTTATTTCTTTTATGATAAGACCAAAGAAAGAAGTTTTTTACCACCTGTGGCAACTTTACTGCCAGGGAGAAATCATTAAAGTTGCAGAGCAGAAGTAAAAAAAAAAAAAGAGTGGACAGAACTCAACACCCACAGGCCCAAGGGAGTGCTCAGTGTAAGTTTTTAAAGTTCATCTATAACGTCATAGGAAAGGATGACGAAAAATATGGTTGAAAAAAAACAAAAAACAATATGAAATATCTAGAAAAAAAATTAAGAAAATCAGATAAACAGGAATAAGTAAGGAAGAGAAAAAGGTGGAAAGGGTAAGAAAAAGAAAGACTGGAAAGGGTAACGAAGTAAAAGAGAGGAAGAAAAGGAAAGTAAAAGAGAATGGGTGAGAAAAGACTGACAGGGGGAAGGGAGAAAAAGACAGGGTGAGGGAGGAAAGAAAATACAGGTGAAGGGGGAAAGAAAATACAGGTGAAGGGGGAAAGAAAGTACAGGTGAAGGGGGAAAGAAAATACAGCTAAAGGAGGTAAGAAAATACAGGTGAAGGGGGAAAGAAAAGACAGGAGGAGGGGGAAAGAAAATACAGGGGGAGCGGGAAAGAAAAGACAGGGGGAGAGAGAATAAAAAGACAGGGGGGGAGAGAATAAAAAGACAGGGGAAGCGGGAAAGAAAAGACAGGGGGAGCAGGAAAAAGAAAAGACAGGGGGAGGGAAAAGAAAAGACAGGGGGAGAGAGAATAAAAAGACAGGGGGAGGGGGAAAGAAAAGACAGGGGAGGAGGACAGAAAAGACAGGGGAGGAGGACAGAAAAGACAGGGGAGGGGGACAGAAAAGACAGGGGAGGGGGACAGAAAAGACAGGGGAGGGGGAAAGAAAAGACAGGGGAGGGGGAAAGAAAAGACAGGGGAGGGGGAAAGAAAAGACAGGGGGAGGGGGAAAGAAAAGACAGGGGGAGGGGAAGGAAAAAACATGGGGGAAAAGGGGAAGGAGAAGACATGGGGAGAAGGGGAAGGAGAAGACATGGGGAAAAGGGAAAGGAAAAGACATGGGGAAAAGGGAAAGGAAAAGACATGGGGAAAAGGGGAAGGAAAAGACTCGGGGAAAAGGGGAAGGAAAAGACATGAGGGAAAAGGGGAAGGAAAAAACATGGGGGAAAAGGGGAAGGAGAAGACATGGGGAGAAGGGGAAGGAGAAGACATGGGGAAAAGGGGAAGGAAAAGACATGAGGGAAAAGGGGAAGGAAAAGACATGGGGGAAAAGGGGAAGGAAAAGACATGAGGGAAAAGGGGAAGGAAAAGACATGAGGGAAAAGGGGAAGGAAAAGACATGAGGGAAAAGGGGAAGGAAAAGACATGAGGGAAAAGGGGAAGGAAAAAACATGAGGGAAAAGGGGAAGGAAAAAACATGGGGGAAAAGGGGAAGGAAAAGACATGAGGGAAAAGGGGAAGGAAAAGACATGAGGGAAAAGGGGAAGGAAAAGACATGAGGGAAAAGGGGAAGGAAAAACATGGGGGAAAAGGGAAAGGAAAAGACATGAGGGAGAAGGGGAAGGAGAAGACATGGGGAAAAGGGGAAGGAAAAGACACGGGGGAAAAGGGGAAGGAAAAGACATGAGGGAAAAGGGGAAGGAAAAGACACGGGGGAAAAGAGGAAGGAAAAAACATGGGGGAAAAGGGGAAGGAGAAGACATGGGGGAAAAGGGGAACGAAAAAAACACGGGGAAAAGGGGAAGGAAAAGACATGGGGGAAAAGGGGAAGGAAAAGACATGAGGGAAAAGGGAAAGGAAAAGACATGAGGGAAAAGGGGAAGGAAAAAACATGGGGGAAAAGGGGAAGGAAAAGACATGAGGGAAAAGGGGAAGGAAAAGACATGGGGAAAAGGGGAAGGAAAAGACATGATAGAAAAGGGGAAGGAGAAGACATGGGGAGAAGAGGAAGGAAAAGACATGGGGAAAAGGGGAAGGAAAAGACACGGGGAAAAGGGGAAGGAAAAGACACGTGGAAAAGGGGAAGAAAAAGACATGGGGGAAAAGGGGAAGGAAAAGACATGAGGGAAAAGGGGAAGGAAAAGACATGAGGGAAAAGGGGAAGGAAAAGACATGAGGGAAAAGGGGAAGGAAAAAACATGGGGGAAAAGGGGAAGGAAAAGACATGAGGGAAAAGGGGAAGGAAAAGACATGAGGGAAAAGGGGAAGGAAAAGACATGAGGGAAAAGGGGAAGGAAAAGACATGAGGGAAAAGGGGAAAGAAAAGACATGGGGGAAAAGGGGAAAGAAAAGACATGGGGGAAAAGGGGAAGGAAAAGACACGGGGAAAAGGGGAAGGAAAAGACACAGGGGAAAAGGGGAAGGAAAAGACATGGGGGAAAAGGGGAAGGAAAAGACACGGGGAAAAGGGGAAGGAAAAGACATGGGGGAAAAGGGGAAGGAAAAAACATGAGGGAAAAGGGGAAGGAAAAGACATGAGGGAAAAGGGGAAGGAAAAGACATGAGGGAAAAGGGGAAGGAAAAGACACGGGGAAAAGGGGAAGGAAAAGACACGGGGAAAAGGGGAAGGAAAAGACACGGGGAAAAGGGGAAGGAAAAGACACATGGAAAAGGGGAAGGAAAAGACATGAGGGAAAAGGGGAAGGAAAAGACATGGGGGAAAAGGGGAAGGAAAAGACATGGGGGAAAAGGGGAAGGAAAAGACATGGGGGAAAAGGGGAAGGAAAAGACATGGGGGAAAAGGGGGAAGAAAAAGACAAACTCTTTTGTTAGACATTTCAGATTTTAATGGGTTTTTTTATGAACTCAGTTACAACAATATTCTTAGGAGAAACATCACTGATTTAAAAGAACCGGTGTAGAAAGAACTCCTCGGCCAGGTCTATAGCAACCTATCTATGAGGTAGTAACTCTAACGTAAAACTTGTCACTAAAGTGATTACCGGTCAAATTGCCTTTGCATATCACCGGATTATATTCATGGAGGCTAAAAGATGTGTACTCCTGTTGTAATAACGGTTGTTACTATAATCTATGGATGTACAGATGTATTTCTACGATCTCATCCATCGGATGTTTTAAATATGGAAATATTAAGGTGGTCTAAAAGTAAAATAAGAATCAAATGTATCCAATGGACTGATTTGAGAACAAAGTTCGAACAGGCTCTCTTTACACTTCCCCCATCTCACTCTTCCAAACCTTTTCCGCCTCTCCCTCACTCTTCCAAACCTTTTCCGCCTCTCCCTCACTCTTCCAAACCTTTTCCGCCTCTCCCTC
The DNA here is from genome assembly GCA_963556195.1 of Sepiola atlantica. Classification (NCBI taxonomy): domain Eukaryota; kingdom Metazoa; phylum Mollusca; class Cephalopoda; order Sepiida; family Sepiolidae; genus Sepiola; species Sepiola atlantica. The sequence continues at coordinate 26,422,629 of OY744516.1, read as the reverse complement.
ACTCTTCCAAACCTTTTCCGCCTCTCCCTCACTCTTCCAAACCTTTTCCGCCTCTCCCTCACTCTTCCAAACCTTTTCCGCCTCTCCCTCACTCTTCCGAACCTTTTCCGCCTCTCCCTCACTCTTCCGAACCCTTCCCCCCTCTCTCTCCCGAACCCTTCCCCCCCCCCCTCTCTCTCTCTCTTCCGAACCCTTTCCCCCCCTTTCTCTCTCTTCCGAACCCTTTCCCCCCCTTTCTCTCTCTTCCGAACCCTTTCCCCCCCCCTTTCTCTTTCTCTTCCGAACCCTCCCCCCCCACACACTGTTGTGGATCTGTAGTGCTTTGCAAAGGGATACATTTTGTTAATCTGTATTTATCTCATCATTATATTCAGTTTACGGTCCGTTTTACATGATGTCATGCGTTGGATGGCTTTAAGAAATTGATTTCAAAACTCCCTGAACAGGTTTTTATTCAACCCTCTTTCTCTCAAGTCCATTTTAATCACTTCCTCCTATGTGTTCCTTGGGCTTCCCCTGTGAACTAGACCTACTACCTTAACTGTTCTACACCTACTGACCCAAGAACTCTCATCCATTCTTTCAACATGGCATACCATCAAAATCGGTTCTGCACATATCTCTTTATACTCTCCAGATTTAATCTTCCTCTGAAGTAAGCCTGTCTTTAAGACTCACATTACACATCCATCGTATCATTTCTATCCATGCAACGTATGTCCCCGACCCTCACTTCCATACATCATCATACTGTACACATGACTGATGAACTCTTCCCTTACTCTGAACACAAACTGATGTATATTAATTTCGATGTTCACTTATTTCGCCTGCCTTATAAAATAGTGTTTCTTAAGGTTCACTTCTTTGAAAAAGACAAGTATCCTGCCAACAAGATGTAGCTTCGGCTTCAAGCGAAGTTGCAGTGGTCAACTTTAGAAATACGATTTGCTTCATTTCGAAAACAAAGAAATAAAGAAAATGACAAGAAGATTTTTATGATTGTATGAAAGGTCAAATAAATAATCACCAGGCTGTAGTGAGAAAGGCATAATGGCTAACAGTTAATAAAATCATTTTTATTAACATGATTTACGTTCAGAGAACATGATACGCGTGGAAACCCTGGGAAATTTCCCAGGAAATAATTTTATAATTCCTAATTGGATCAATGCAGAGAAGAAGAACAGCAGTCGAACGTCGTTCAGTCAAAGAAAATATTGAATGAGTAACGCGTGAAAGATTGAAATTCAAAATATGGCTGTCATGTCAAAAGTTTAGTGAATTCGAAAATGAGAAGAACGTTAATAGGAAAATGAAAGAAATATTTGAAATAAAATAAACTAAGAATGAAGAAAAAAAAAATATAACAATGATCTAAAAATATAAGGATGAATAAAATCGGAAAAATACATGATAGACACATTCTTTTTAAATATAACCAACAGAGCCAATGAAGATAGCAGGAATTAAGGAATGATGGAATAAAAGTTAGGAAAGAAAAGGCAAAGTTTATGAGGTATTTGGGCTCAGATCAAAGTGTAGTATCTGACTTGATACTATGCTTCAAATGTTCTGTCCTCAGTTAGTGAGGGAGAAATCCTTCTAGACTGAAGCAATTTAAATTTTTATCTCAATCCAGACTGACCCTTTTAAGACAGCTGTTTCCCCCTCCTATATTAAAAACCTATTTTGTGTCTAACTCTGCCCTCGTGGGGAGGCAAGTTAATAGGAACTATTAGTATGTGCTAAGTATACCTGCATAGTAAATAATTCTTGATATAGTAAATCCAAATGGTTAATGTTGACCTGGATATGTAAATAATTTTTTTTTAAATAATGCATATAAATAGAAAAGTGTTTATCTATACAAAACTGTTGATTAGGATTCAAGATCCTGAAGGTTATAAAAAAGAAGTTAAAAGCCATTCCTCGTGAAAGTTGGTTTCCAATCAAAACGTTTCATGAAATAGAAAAACTTACAGAAACAGACAAAAGGAGCAAGATCATAATGATTATATAATATGCATCATACAAAACACTATAAGGCAGCAGAGAATGTTTAAAAGATATCAATTTACATCCATATATCTTTCACACATTTCATTTTACTCAAGCTGCACTAAGAAAATACATCCGTGATAAGAGTTTGCCGATTTATCCGCTATCCGGTTCCATCACAATTAAACAATGGATAGGTTTCTACCACATCACATCTACTTTAGCTAAAATCATACTTCAAGAAATATTCATACACTAGTTAAAAATTCTCTACCCACACATCTATTTTCGAAAATACAATTTATTTTTCTTCCATGCTTCTATAATTTTAACTTTTCCTTTAAACTTATAGTTTTGCTTTCTAACAATTTGTAGGTGCACAAATGTGTCATTCTCACCAATGCATAAAAAGTCTCCCACCTTTTTTTTCATTTTCTGTATTGTTTTTTTCTTCTTTTTCCTTTTTAGATTTTTTTTTGTTAACATTTGAAAATAACTTTTCTTCACTCATTTCTGATAAAATCTTTTGATAATGAAGGCGAAATATAAATAAAAATCTCACCATATGAGTTTATTTTATTGTTTGTTCCATCCAGATTTTCCATTTATCTCTCATCATATGAGAGGCTTGGACCGTTAACAAAGCAATTGGTTTTCAAATCTCAGCTTGAAGCACTCGTTAGTTAGCTACAGTCATTAGACACAAATTAAGTAAGATTCCCTGAATTTTAATTTTCACTTAAAACCCCTTAAGCTTAAGATATAAATTTTAGATATTTTCTAAAAAATCAAAATGATGTAATGGATTGTGGTCAAAATTAGAATAAGGATTTTAGACATAAGCTTTGGTATCATTCTATCTTGATTTTTATCTTTGTAAAGGGACATAAACATCGTGCAAAACGGTTCTATTCAGGGAATTCATTTTACCCGTCCTGAGACGGGTATTCTTCAAGTTGCACATATGTGTATAAGTAACGTATCTTTACTAATGTTAATGACATCATCACATATGTGTATAAGTAACGTATCTTTACTAATGTTAATGACATCATCACATATGTGTATAAGTAACGTATCTTTACTAATGTTAATGACATCATCACATATGTGTATAAGTAACGTATCTTTACTAATGTTAATGACATCATCACATATGTGTATAAGTAACGTATCTTTACTAATGTTAATGACATCATCACATATGTGTATAAGTAACGTATCTTTACTAATGTTAATGACATCATCACATATGTGTATAAGTAACGTATCTTTACTAATGTTAATGACATCATCACATATGTGTATAAGTAACGTATCTTTACTAATGTTAATGACATCATCACATATGTGTATAAGTAACGTATCTTTACTAATGTTAATGACATCATCACATATGTGTATAAGTAACGTATCTTTACTAATGTTAATGACATCATCACATATGTGTATAAGTAACGTATCTTTACTAATGTTAATGACATCATCACATATGTGTATAAGTAACGTATCTTTACTAATGTTAATGACATCATCACATATGTGTATAAGTAACGTATCTTTACTAATGTTAATGGCATCATCACAGAATAAAAGCAAGGAAAGAATTGTGGACAGGAAAAATACAAATGGTGAAAATTAAATGATGGAATTATTAAAGTATCGTCTGTGTAAATAGCTGCTGATTTCCTAACGAAACTTCATAAACATCAACGAATAGCAAATGCTTGAAATTAAATGTTTTCAAAGATTTCATAATGAAACAAAACAAAACAAAAGAAAAGGATAAGCGATGAAAATGTTTCCAAACTTTCAACTTTGAAGTCAATGATACCGGGCAACGCTAGGTTACTGTGCTAGAAATAATAAATGCACAAACGAGCAAATTTCAATACAGGCGACAAATGTCTGTGACCACATAATCAGAAAGTGTATGTGAGAGAGAAAAAAAAATTCTGTTTACATGAAAATCATACATCTCCCCTCCCCTCCGTCCGCTCCCAATTCTTAGCTTTGTAACAAAAGGAAGAACAGAGGAATAAATGTGTAAAGGAAGTTTGGCTAAGTAGACAGAAAAAGAAAGTCTGAGAATGAAAAACTAAAAACATGGCTAATTGAATAAAGAAATTTTAATGACATCATCACAGAATAAAAGCAAGGAAAGAATTGTGGAAAGGAAAATAAAAATGGTGAAAATTAAATGATGGAATTATTAAAGCATCGTCTGTGTAAATGGCTGCTGATTTCCTAACGAAACTTCATAAACATCAACGAATAGAAGCACAAAACTCTGGGAAAATATTTTGGTCAAATAAAACAGGAACTTTTTGGTCTCTTTGTCTGGATTTGCAGATTTGGCACCCATTCATGAGTTTGTTGCCTTGCTTTACCATCTTTTGTTGTGGAAGTATTCTTAACTTTTTGTTGATTCATTATTACTATTATTATCATTATTATTTCTATTAGCAGAACCCCATGGATATTCCACGGTTCCGTTCGTGATCTATGTAATTTACTGTTAATGACTAGCAAATATATATTCTCTCCCGTTGCATATTTTTGCTAGGCTACCACGTTTCTCGCTGTCTGCGAGAGGGTGTTCCTATTTACTTGTCTAGAATTATATAATCATGAAAATAACTACATACAATACGTAGCTAAAGCAAAATAAATTGTTTGGGACTATTAAATTAATTTCCAACGCTATTGATAATGTTTACCCATACATTTATTTTTATTATCACTTATGTTGGAATTCATGTTTTGAAACATGACGTAAATCAAACATCTATGAGGTCACGCCAAAGCTATAATTATTTTTGTTAAGGGAATGTTTTAAGATCTTTTTATAAGAACGTGTACATAGCTCAGTTGGTAGAACGTCAGACTGAAGATCTTAAGGTTTCAGTTTCGGTTTCGATTACCGATCATGGCGTTCGAATTATTTGCTGGGAATTTGTTATTTAGTATTAATGCAATATTTTCAATTTCAAAAAGAAAAGATATTTGTTTAAAAAGATTCTGACTGATGGACAGACAGACACATAGAAAGTGCCCATTATATTTTAAGTGAACTAGCCAAAATATCATCCCTGCAGTCATATATTTTAGCTAGGCTGTCACGTCTCTTCCTCCTGTGACTGAAGAGTTCCACAGTCAACTGAGCCGGTCCAGTAAATTTTTAAGTAAGTTAATTCGAAAGACTTTCATAAGTTCAGTTGGTGTACAAAAGAATTGAAATTTTACGGACGCACCTCTGGTGTACAAAAGAATCGAAAGTTTATGGACGCACCTGTGGTTTACAAAAGAATCGAAAGTTTACGGACGCACCTCTGTGTACAAAAGAATCGAAAGTTTACGGACGCACCTCTGGTGTACAAAAGAATCGAAAGTTTACGGACACACCTCTGGTGTACAAAAGAATCGAAAGTTTACGGACGCACCTCTGGTGTATTAAAGAATCAAAAGTCTGCGGTTGTATATTTTAGCTAGGCTGCCATGCCTCTTCCTCCTGTGACTGAAGAGTTCCAAAGTCAACCGAGCGGGTTCAATGAATTGTTTAAGTGAGCTAATTTGAAAGACTTTAATAAGTTCAGTCAGTTAGCTCAGTCAATAACGACTAAGACTCAAATTCTCGGTTTCGATTCCCAGTCTCGGCGTCAAGTTTCTTTATTGTTTATTGATTTATGTAAAATAAGTCTCTTACACTTAGAAAAACTTCCACTGACAAACAGACATTCAGACAAAGTGTTCGTTATATTAGAAGTAGACTACCGAGCATAGCCTCCCTATGGTCGTCTATTTTTGCTAGGCTGCCGCGTCAGAAATAAACGCTCACCTGTAAACCGATGGAGCCCCAGTCATATTTGTTGGGTGGTGAGATATTGATTTTCTTTGTTTTGGAGCAAGAATATTTTTAGTTGAAAAAAAAAATGTGACCCCCACCCCCTCACCCCCAAACAAATTTACCCTCCCCCACCCAAAGAAATATTTTTTTGTTTAAAAAAAAAAAAAAAATGCCCCCCCCCCAAAAAAAAAGAAATTAAGCGCGAACGCAGATCCCACACTATATCAAAGAACCAGTTTTGATATATAGCCTCGTTTTAAGATCATTCGTTGTCGCTAAGTAACAAAAATGAAAAAAGCATTTCTTTAGCGTAAGTAGCGTGTCGGACAAAAATCGTCCAATTTACCTTTAGATATTAAGGTTGCGAGTTCAAATCACGATCTCCGCGTCGAAATTATTTATTGTTTATTTAGTTGTTAAGATGTGCCCTAATGTATTTCTTATTTTTACAATGATTCTAGCTGACTTAAAAAAAATAAGTAAATAGTATTTACCCGCCCCCCCCCTTACGTTTAGAAAGATTGTCCAGGACGGACAGACAGACGTAATATAACGAGCAGGTTCTGTCTGAGTGGATACTATTTCTCTTGGAATAATAAATAAATGTAAGCTTTAATAAAACTAAAAAAAGGTCTCTTTTTCCCAACAGAAAAATAATATCCATTGTTAGCTAAATATTCTCTAAATAAATTTTTTATGTATTTATTTGCAATTGTAACAATGACATGAACATAAAAAGAATGTAAAAAAAATAATTGTTTTTTTTTATTGATTAAGCCAACAGGATGACATAATTTGATTTTCGAACAATTCATTTTAAAATGGGTAAAGTAGAAATTTTGTTACCTGAGCGACATGTCAATTTTCAATTACTTGCATATTTTATCTTTGGCAATCGAACGCTCTAATTGGCTTAATGGGTGTGGTGGGTAATAATTTGATAATTCATCTTGTTCTTTTAATCAGTTAATATGACAGCAACACTTCCAATACGCATGCTCTTAATCAAAGGGACGTAAGTCAAACTTGACACAGTAGTAGTATTTTGTATATGCAAACAAGAATCAGACGACAACTGGTTTTAAAGTTTATTAAAAAGTTTCAGCTAAGAAATTATTAACCAATCTTTGTAGAAAATAAATATGTAAACATTAACTAGAAATGAATATCTTATTAATATATAAAGTAAACTTAGTTCTTTGCTTCTTTGTCATTGATAGCTTTTTATTCCTTCAAAATTAATATTTGATCCTGGTCCGTCGATTTTTCTTGTGGATCGTTGCATCATGCTGGCAAGAAGAATAAAATGTCATTCGATTGAAATTCTTCAAGAAAATACTTTGTACGGGTTGGAATTATTTTTAAATGGCCGCCATCTTAAAAAAGGTGATGTAACTATATTTGTTCATACAAAGTTACTTCCTTCTATTGGAACCAAAAAATATTTCGACAAAAGAAAAAACAAAAGAAAACGGCCATAGTTTTAAAAGACAAAAAGCAAAACAAATTGCAAGTATATATACCACCGGAAAACGCCGGGTCGTTACAGCTATTTAACTATAAAATCAAACTATTCACTAAAACATTTACTTTTCATAGTATGTGTCCTTCCTTTAATGAGATTGCGTGCTAATAAATCCAAGGGATGTAATTCATCTAAACTCGATCCAGTAGTAGTATTAATACAGCCTTTTGTATATGCAAACAAGAAGAAAGTAATCGTGGAAGTTCTACATGTCCCGCTAGTTATCTTCATTGTTGTTGATTTTACTTCATATTTATTGGTCTTAACATTGTATTATTCCCTGCGGGTCTACCTGACATGCACTAACCCGTAACACTACCCAATGGAGTCCGAGGAGATTCAACCACCCACCGCCACACAATTTTTAATAGAGACCAAGAACTAAGCAGCATTCGTCTACTTGGCCTCCTCACTCGAGCTTGTGTTGAACATTATTACTGCCATTAATTTTCTTATGGAGAATCTCCACATTAAAATGACATTTTTGATTAGAGAATTATACCAGCTAGGCACATCGTGGTCAGCAC
>OY744516.1:26265379-26414529 GCA_963556195.1 Sepiola atlantica | reverse complement strand
AGGGAGAAGAGAAAGATGGTGGCGGAGTTAAGGGAGAAGAGAAAGAAGATGGTGGAGTTAAGGGAGAAGAGAAAGATGGTGGTGGAGTTAAGGGAGAAGAGAAAGATGGTGGTGGAGTTAAGGGAGAAGAGAAAGAAGATGGTGGAGTTAAGGGAGAAGAGAAAGAAGATGGTGGAGTTAAGGGAGAAGAGAAAGATGGTGGTGGAGTTAAGGGAGAAGAGAAAGATGGTGGTGGAGTTAAGGGAGAAGAGAAAGAAGATGGTGGAGTTAAGGGAGAAGAGAAAGAAGATGGTGGAGTTACGGGAGAAGAGAAAGATGGTGGTGGAGTTAAGGGAGAAGAGAAAGAAGATGGTGGAGTTAAGGGAGAAGAGAAAGAAGATGGTGGAGTTACGGGAGAAGAGAAAGAAGATGGTGGAGTTAAGGGAGAAGAGAAAGATGGTGGTGGAGTTAAGGGAGAAGAGAAAGAAGATGGTGGAGTTAAGGGAGAAGAGAAAGAAGATGGTGGAGTTACGGGAGAAGAGAAAGACGATGGTGGAGTTAAGGGAGAAGAGAAAGAAGATGGTGGAGTTAAGGGAGAAGAGAAAGAAGATGGTGGAGTTTAGGGAGAAGAGAAAGAAGATGGTGGAGTTACGGGAGAAGAGAAAGATGGTGGTGGAGTTACGGGAGAAGAGAAAGATGGTGGTGGAGTTAAGGGAGAAGAGAAAGAAGATGGTGGAGTTGAGGGAGAAGAGAAAGAAGATGGTGGAGTTAAGGGAGAAGAGAAAGAAGATGGTGGAGTTAAGGGAGAAGAGAAAGAAGATGGTGGAGTTAAGGGAGAAGAGAAAGAAGATGGTGGAGTTAAGGGAGAAGAGAAAGAAGATGGTGGAGTTAAGGGAGAAGAGAAAGATGGTGGTGGAGTTAAGGGAGAAGAGAAAGATGGTGGTGGAGTTAAGGGAGAAGAGAAAGAAGATGGTGGAGTTAAGGGAGAAGAGAAAGAAGATGGTGGAGTTACGGGAGAAGAGAAAGATGGTGGTGGAGTTAAGGGAGAAGAGAAAGAAGATGGTGGAGTTAAGGGAGAAGAGAAAGAAGATGGTGGAGTTACGGGAGAAGAGAAAGAAGATGGTGGAGTTAAGGAGAAGAGGAAAGATGGTGGTGGAGTTAAGGGAGAAGAGAAAGAAGATGGTGGAGTTAAGGGAGAAGAGAAAGAAGATGGTGGAGTTACGGGAGATGAGAAAGAAGATGGTGGAGTTAAGGGAGAAGAGAAAGAAGATGGTGGAGTTAAGGGAGAGAGAAAGAAGATGGTGGAGTTTAGGGAGAAGAGAAAGAAGATGGTGGAGTTACGGGAGAAGAGAAAGATGGTGGTGGAGTTACGGGAGAAGAGAAAGATGGTGGTGGAGTTAAGGGAGAAGAGAAAGAAGATGGTGGAGTTGAGGGAGAAGAGAAAGAAGATGGTGGAGTTAAGGGGAGAAGAGAAAGAAGTTGGTGGAGTTAAGGGAGAAGAGAAAGAAGATGGTGGAGTTAAGGTGAGAAGAGGAAAGAAGTTGGTTGGAGTTACGGGAGAAGAGAAAGAAGATGGTGGAGTTACGGGAGAAGAGAAAGAAGATTGTGGAGTTAAGGGAGAAGAAAAAGAAGATGGTGGAGTTAAGGGAGAAGAAAAAGAAGATGGTGGAGTTAAGGGAGAAGAAAAGAAGATGGTGGAGTTACGGGAGAAGAGAAAGAAGATGGTGGAGTTAAGGGAGAAGAAAAAGAAGATGGTGGAGTTAAGGGAGAAGAAAAGAAGATGGTGGAGTTAAGGGAGAAGAAAAGAAGATGGTGGAGTTAAGGAAGAAGAGGAGAAGATGATGGAGTTAAGGTAGAAGAGGAGAAGAGTGTGGAGTTAAGGAAGAAGAGGAGAAGATGATGGAGTTAAGGAAGAAGAGGAGAAGATGATTGAGTTAAGGAAGAAGAGGAGAAGATGATTGAGTTAAGGAAGAAGAGGAGGAGATGGTGGAGTTAAGGAAGAAGAGGAGAAGATGGTGGAGTTTAGGAAGAAGAGGAGAAGATGGTTGAGTTAAGGAAGAAGAGGAGTAGAAAGTTTAGTTAAGGAGGCGGTGGGATAAGGAGGAGGTTGTGTAAGGACGAGGAGGAGGAGGAAAAAAGGTGAAGGTATGGAAGAGGATGTGTTGTACAAAAGAGGAGGGGGAGGTGGGTTGAGTAGGAGTAGGTTGGGGTAAAGAGGAGGAGCAAAAGAAGATGGGGGATAGGAGGAGGAGCAGAAGATGTGGGTAAGGAGGAAGTGCAGAAGAAAATGGGTTGTAAGGAGAAAGAGGAGAAGAATATTGAAGTAAGGGGAGTAAGGAGGAGGAGGAGAGTAAATTATGGGGAGGTGTTGTTTTCAAGAATTACAAGTAAAACCAAAGTTTTTGTAAAGATTGTTAGCATTTTATAAGTACGACACAATGATTGTAGCCTCCAGTTTTTCGTCATAATTAGAACCCAGCAGCAATGAATGGAAGAGATGGAAAGTGAAAAAGATGAATAGGAAAAGGTAAAAGAAAGAAAAGTGAGAAAGAAAACATCATTTTTGATATACGAGGTAAACAAACTTTTAAGAAATCTTTTTAAGAATAACGGAATTGTATTACTTTTTGAACTATAATACATAACGATAAATAAGAAATAGGAAAAAGAATAGACAGCTCTTAGTTTAGCCATAAAACGACTAATTGTTGTGAACAAGTCTACCACTAACACTACTTGGTATAGTATTTTAATCCGTTGTTCGTCAGACGAGTCTAAATCTTGTAGAGACGTATTCACCCTCACAATACAGAGAAGATAGCAGTTCGTATTATGAATATATACATGCGAGAACCATGTACATAATATGTATATACAGATATACACAGTAATTGAAGTGTCGGCTGAAAGTCCCAAGAACAAACGTGGTTATGTAAAACCTATGCGTTTACAGAATCGAGTCTGATATACTTACCCCGTTTCTCTCATCTGTAATGTTCAAACAGCGTCCAAGATTAGTGGAATCAATATTTCTCATGCATGCCGGCAAAAATATATGCCAGGGTTTGGGCTCCGGAGAGACTGGCCTGAAATCAGTTCTAGGGTAGGAGGGGGTGGCAGCAAAAAAAAACCCAAAAAGAACAGACTATGTGCTTTCCATCACACCTTATGCAACTTCCCAACCTGCCGCCTAGCCGTCTTATTTTAGAGCAGGTTCTATTGAAATGTTTAGAAAGAATCAGTGGTTAAAATGAAGTAAATAGAAATATGGATGCAACAGAAGTGAAAGTGATTTGATCTTGTTTTTCTTTAAAAAAAAAAGTATGGTAAGAGAGAGAAAAAGAAGGTGCGAACGAAACAGACAGGGAGAGAGAGAGAAAAACGGACAGATAGAGAGAGAAACGGACAGAGAGAGAGAGAGAGAGAGAGAAACAGACAGAGAGAGAGAGAGAGAAAGAGAGAGAAAAGGACAGAGAGAGAAAGATAAACGGACACAGAGAGAGAGAGAAACGGACAGAGAGAGAGAGAAACGGACAGAGAGAGAGAGAAACGGACAGAGAGAGAGAGAAACGGACAGAGAGAGAGAAACGGACAGAGAGAGAGAAACGGACAGAGAGAGAGAGAAACGGACAGAGAGAGAGAGAAACGGACAGAGAGAGAGAGAAACGGACAGAGAGAGAGAGAAACAGACAGAAAGAGAGCGAGAAACAGACAGAAAGAGAGAGAGCGAGAAACGGACAGAAAAAGAGAGAGAGCGAGAAACGGACAGAGAGAGAGAGAGAGAGAGCGAGAAACGGACAGAGAGAGAGAGAGAAAAACGGACAGAGAGAGAGAGAGAAAAACGGACAGAAAGAGAGAGAAACGGACAGAAAGAGAGAGAAACGGACAGAAAGAGAGAGAAACGGAGAGAGAGAGAGAAACGGAGAGAGAGAGAGAAACGGACAGAGAGAGAGAAACGGACAGAGAGAGAGAGAGAGAGAGAAACGGACAGAGAGAGAGAGAGAGAAACGGAGAGAGAGAGAGAGAGAGAGAAACGGAGAGAGAGAGAGAGAGAGAGAAACGGACAGAGAGAGAGAGAGAAACGGACAGAGAGAGAGAGAGAAACGGACGGACAGAGAGAGAAACGGACAGAGAGAGAAACGGACAGAGAGAGAAACGGACAGAGAGAGAAACGGACAGAGAGAGAAACGGACAGAGAGAGAAACGGACAGAGAGAGAAACGGACAGAGAGAGAAACGGACAGAGAGAGAAACGGACAGAGAGAGAAACGGACAGAGAGAGAGAGAAACGGACAGAGAGAGAGAGAAACGGACAGAGAGAGAGAGAAACGGACAGAGAGAGAGAGAAACGGACAGAGAGAGAGAGAAACGGACAGAGACAGAGAGAGAGAGAGAGAGAGAGAGAGAGAGAGAGAGAAACGGACAGAGAGAGAGAGAGAGAAACGGACAGACAGAGAGAGAGAAACGGACAGGGAGAGAGAGAAACGGACAGAAAGAGAGAGAGAAACGGACAGAGAGAGAGAGAGAGAAACGGACAGAGAGAGAGAGAGAGAGAAACGGACAGAGAGAGAGAGAGAGAGAAACGGACAGAGAGAGAGAGAGAGAGAAACGGACAGAGAGAGAGAGAGAGAGAAACGGACAGAAAGAGAGAGAGAAACGGACAGAAAGAGAGAGAGAAACGGACAGAAAGAGAGAGAGAAACGGACAGAGAGAGAGAGAGAGAAACGGACAGAGAGAGAGAGAGAAACGGACAGAGAGAGAGAGAGAAACGGACAGAGAGAGAGAGAGAAACGGACAGAGAGAGAGAGAGAAACGGACAGAGAGAGAGAGAGAAACGGACAGAGAGAGAGAGAGAAACGGACAGAGAGAGAGAGAGAAACGGACAGAGAGAGAGAGAGAAACGGACAGAGAGAGAGAGAGAAACGGACAGAGAGAGAGAGAGAAACGGACAGAGAGAGAGAGAGAGAAACGGACAGAGAGAGAGAAAGAAACGGACAGAGAGAGAGAGAGAAACGGACAGAGACAGAGAGAGAAACGGACAGAGACAGAGAGATAAACGGACAGAGAGAGAGAGAGAGATAAACGGACAGAGAGAGAGAGAGAGATAAACGGACAGAGAGAGAGAGAGAGAGAGAAACGGACAGAGAGAGAGAGAGAGAGAGAAACGGACAGAGAGAGAGAGAGAGAGAGAAACGGACAGAGAGAGAGAGAGAGAAACGGACAGAGAGAGAGAGAGAAACGGACAGAGAGAGAGAGAGAAACGGACAGAGAGAGAGAGAGAAACGGACAGAGAGAGAGAGAAACGGACAGAGAGAGAGAGAGAAACGGACAGAGAGAGAGAGAGAGAGAAACGGACAGAGAGAGAGAGAGAAACGGACAGAGAGAGAGAGAGAAACGGACAGAGAGAGAGAGAAACGGACAGAGAGAGAGAGAAACGGACAGAGAGAGAGAGAGAAAAACGGACAGACAGAGAGAGAGAAAAACGGACAGACAGAGAGAGAGAGAAACGGACAGAGAGAGAGAGAGAAACGGACAGAGAGAGAGAGAAACGGACAGAGAGAGAGAGAAACGGACAGAGAGAGAGAGAAACGGACAGAGAGAGAGAGAAACGGACAGAGAGAGAGAGAAACGGACAGAGAGAGAGAGAAACGGACAGAGAGAGAGAAACGGACAGAGAGAGAGAAACGGACAGAGAGAGAGAGAAACGGACAGAGAGAGAGAGAAACGGACAGAGAGAGAGAGAAACGGACAGAGAGAGAGAGAAACAGACAGAAAGAGAGCGAGAAACAGACAGAAAGAGAGAGAGCGAGAAACGGACAGAAAAAGAGAGAGAGCGAGAAACGGACAGAGAGAGAGAGAGAGAGAGCGAGAAACGGACAGAGAGAGAGAGAGAAAAACGGACAGAGAGAGAGAGAGAAAAACGGACAGAAAGAGAGAGAAACGGACAGAAAGAGAGAGAAACGGACAGAAAGAGAGAGAAACGGAGAGAGAGAGAGAAACGGAGAGAGAGAGAGAAACGGACAGAGAGAGAGAAACGGACAGAGAGAGAGAGAGAGAGAGAAACGGACAGAGAGAGAGAGAGAGAGAGAAACGGAGAGAGAGAGAGAGAGAGAGAAACGGAGAGAGAGAGAGAGAGAGAGAAACGGACAGAGAGAGAGAGAGAAACGGACAGAGAGAGAGAGAGAAACGGACGGACAGAGAGAGAAACGGACAGAGAGAGAAACGGACAGAGAGAGAAACGGACAGAGAGAGAAACGGACAGAGAGAGAAACGGACAGAGAGAGAAACGGACAGAGAGAGAAACGGACAGAGAGAGAAACGGACAGAGAGAGAAACGGACAGAGAGAGAAACGGACAGAGAGAGAGAGAAACGGACAGAGAGAGAGAGAAACGGACAGAGAGAGAGAGAAACGGACAGAGAGAGAGAGAAACGGACAGAGACAGAGAGAGAGAGAGAGAGAGAGAGAGAGAGAGAGAGAAACGGACAGAGAGAGAGAGAGAGAAACGGACAGACAGAGAGAGAGAAACGGACAGGGAGAGAGAGAAACGGACAGAAAGAGAGAGAGAAACGGACAGAGAGAGAGAGAGAGAAACGGACAGAGAGAGAGAGAGAGAGAAACGGACAGAGAGAGAGAGAGAGAGAAACGGACAGAGAGAGAGAGAGAGAGAAACGGACAGAGAGAGAGAGAGAGAGAAACGGACAGAAAGAGAGAGAGAAACGGACAGAAAGAGAGAGAGAAACGGACAGAAAGAGAGAGAGAAACGGACAGAGAGAGAGAGAGAGAAACGGACAGAGAGAGAGAGAGAAACGGACAGAGAGAGAGAGAGAAACGGACAGAGAGAGAGAGAGAAACGGACAGAGAGAGAGAGAGAAACGGACAGAGAGAGAGAGAGAAACGGACAGAGAGAGAGAGAGAAACGGACAGAGAGAGAGAGAGAAACGGACAGAGAGAGAGAGAGAAACGGACAGAGAGAGAGAGAGAAACGGACAGAGAGAGAGAGAGAAACGGACAGAGAGAGAGAGAGAGAAACGGACAGAGAGAGAGAAAGAAACGGACAGAGAGAGAGAAAGAAACGGACAGAGAGAGAGAGAGAAACGGACAGAGACAGAGAGAGAAACGGACAGAGACAGAGAGATAAACGGACAGAGAGAGAGAGAGAGATAAACGGACAGAGAGAGAGAGAGAGATAAACGGACAGAGAGAGAGAGAGAGAGAGAAACGGACAGAGAGAGAGAGAGAGAGAGAAACGGACAGAGAGAGAGAGAGAGAAACGGACAGAGAGAGAGAGAGAGAAACGGACAGAGAGAGAGAGAGAAACGGACAGAGAGAGAGAGAGAAACGGACAGAGAGAGAGAGAAACGGACAGAGAGAGAGAGAGAAACGGACAGAGAGAGAGAGAGAGAGAAACGGACAGAGAGAGAGAGAGAAACGGACAGAGAGAGAGAGAGAAACGGACAGAGAGAGAGAGAAACGGACAGAGAGAGAGAGAAACGGACAGAGAGAGAGAGAGAAAAACGGACAGACAGAGAGAGAGAAAAACGGACAGACAGAGAGAGAGAGAAACGGACAGAGAGAGAGAGAGAAACGGACAGAGAGAGAGAGAAACGGACAGAGAGAGAGAGAAACGGACAGAGAGAGAGAGAAACGGACAGAGAGAGAGAGAAACGGACAGAGAGAGAGAGAAACGGACAGAGAGAGAGAGATAAACGGACAGAGAGAGAGAGATAAACGGACAGAGAGAGAGAGAAACGGACAGAGAGAGAGAGAAACGGACAGAGAGAGAGAGAGAAACGGACAGAGAGAGAGAGAGAAACGGACAGAGAGAGAGAGAAACGGACAGAGAGAGAGAGAAACGGACAGAGAGAGAGAAACGGACAGAGAGAGAGAAACAGACAGAGAAAGAGAGCGAGAAACGGACAGAAAGAGAGAGAGCGAGAAACGGACAGAGAGAGAGAGAGAGAGAGAAAAAAACGGACAGAGAGAGAGAAAAACGGACAGAGAGAGAGAGAGAGAAAAACGGACAGAGAGAGAGAGAGAGAAAAACGGACAGAGAGAGAGAGAGAAAAACGGACAGAGAGAGAGAGAGAGAAACAGACAGAGAGAGAGAGAAACAGAGAGAGAGAGAAACGGAGAGAGAGAGAAACGGAGAGAGAGAGAAACGGAGAGAGAGAGAAACGGAGAGAGAGAGAGAGAAACGGACAGAGAGAGAGAGAGAAACAGAGAGAGAGAGAAACGGACAGAGAGAGAGAGAAACGGACAGAGAGAGAGAGAAACGGACAGAGAGAGAGAGAGAAACGGACAGAGAGAGAGAGAGAGAGAAACGGACAGAGAGAGAGAGAAACGGACAGAGAGAGAGAGAGAGAGAAACGGACAGAGAGAGAGAGAGAGAGAAACGGACAGAGAGAGAGAGAGAGAGAAACGGACAGAGAGAGAGAGAGAGAGAAACGGACAGAGAGAGAGAGAGAGAAACGGACAGAGAGAGAGAGAGAGAGAAACGGACAGAGAGAGAGAGAGAGAAACGGACAGAGAGAGAGAGAGAGAAACGGACAGAGAGAGAGAGAGAGAAACGGACAGAGAGAGAGAGAGAGAAACGGACAGAGAGAGAGAGAGAAACGGACAGAGACAGAGAGAGAAACGGACAGAGACAGAGAGAGAAACGGACAGAGACAGAGAGAGAGAGAAACGGACAGAGACAGAGAGAGAGAAACGGACAGAGAGAGAGAGAAACGGACAGAGAGAGAGAGAAACGGACAGCGAGAGAGAGAAACGGACAGCGAGAGAGAGAAACGGACAGCGAGAGAGAGAAACGGACAGCGAGAGAGAGAAACGGACAGAGAGAGAGAGAGAAAGAAAAACGGACAGAGAGAGAGAGAGAAACGGACAGAAAGAGAGAGAGAAAGAAAAACGGACAGAGAGAGAGAGAGAAACGGACAGAAAGAGAGAGTGCGAACGAAACAGACAGGGGGAGAGAGAGAAAGAAAAACGGACAGAGAGAAAGAGGGAAAAACGAACAGAGAAAAACGGACAGAAAGAGAGAGAGAAATAGACAGAGAGAGAGAGTGGGAAAATTGGCAGACAGAGAGAGAAATGGACTGATAATATACGGAGAATGAGAAATGGAAATATCTATGAACTGAGAAAGAAAAAATAAAGGCAGACAGAGATCGAAATAAAAAAGCAATAATAAAAATGAATTTTGTCAAAGAAAATGTTTCATTTTTTGGGGAGATTCTTAAATATTTTATTTTGTTTTTCCTTCCAGCTAAATCTAGAAATTTCTATCAAAGTCAGAAATCATTCTAAAAATATTTCTCCTCGTGGAAACACAAAGAAATTAAAAAAGTAACTTTTTAAAGGAAAAAAATCATGTCAATGAAAGTTTCAATTTGAATGAAAGTGGGGACCTTTTCATAAAATCCGTCATTGTTTGTTGTTTTGTTTTTTTAACTTGAGTTTTAAAGTTTCTTTAAGATGAAAAATAAATTAAAATCAAAATAATGTAATAAATAAATAAAAAATTAAAGTACCGAAAATATTTTTGAAACTATTTTCAAACTACAAGAATGGGTGTACGTTTTTGTGGCCAAGAGAACTTCCACCTTTTATAGGCCTTCTTCGGAGCACTGATGATTAAACTTCATAAAAAATCGTTCCCTAATAACAAAGTAACAATATCTGACATCTATTACAAATCAAGATTTGGTATCTGTCTGAATCCAAAAATATACTATTATTTCTATTAAGTGTACTATCTTTCGATGCTCAATTCAGGTGTTAGGGTTAGTGTAGTATTAGCTCTGTTGTCATTAGACCGACCCCCCCCCCAAGCATTACCTCCTACTTTTTGTGTGTGGGAGTAGTATAGTATCTATTCTGTTTTCATGAGACCATCTTCCAAGTCATTACCTTTTCCTTTAGTGGGGGGGTGTACGTCAACATAAAAATGTCAAAATCGGCTGATCATTAGCAAATTCAACACTTACATTATATATACTAGAAAAAATATGCGACCCGCAAGGGCAAATGCTTGCTAGTCTATGCAATGTTTATTTGCTTGAAACTCAGAAACTAAACTTGGCAGTTAAGGCAGATATTATTCGGACACTCCCTAGCTTAAATTTATAGGGTAAAGTTGGGGCATTCTGTTTTCATAGCAAGGTTGGATGAAATGTATCTAGTAGTTTCTCAGTTTATACCAGAAAGATTTAAAAGTTCTATATTAAAGACAAAAGTTCTATATTAAAGTGGCCTTGGGAGGGACGAGAAATGGTTGTCAAGAGTTCCGGATTAATTTTTTTTGCATGGCAACGAGAAAGACAAAACCGGGAGTAACAATTTGCACTTTCCTTAACTATTACAAACAAAGCGACGATGTGGTTTGATAATAAAATCATGTGTACGTCTCCAACAATGAAATGTACGACGAGATGCAGGCGGCCATTTGCATTTTCCTTAACTGTTACAAACTAAGCGACGATGTGGTTTGATAATACAATCATGTGTACGTCTCCAACAATGAAATGTACGACGAGATGCAGGAGGCCATTTGAACTTTCTTAACTGTTACAAACTAAGCGACGATGTGGTTTGATAATAAAATCATGTGTACGTCTCCAACGATGAAATGTACGACGAGATGCAGGAGGCCATTTGCACTTTCCTTAACTGTTACAAACTAAGCGACGATGTGGTTTGATAATAAAATCATGTGTACGTCTCCAACAATGAAATGTACGACGAGATGCGGGCGGCCATTTGCACTTTCCTTAACTATTACAAACTAAGCGACGATGTGGTTTGATAATAAAATCATGTGTACGTCTCCAACAATGAAATGTAAGACGAGATGCAGGAGGCCATTTTCACTTTCCTTAACTGTTACAAACTAAGCGACGATGTGGTTTGATAATAAAATCATGTGTACGTCTCCAACAATGAAATGTACGACGAGATGCAGGCGGCCATTTGCACTTTCCTTAACTATTAAAAACGAAGCGACGATGTGGTTTGATAATAAAATCATGTGTACGTCTCCAACAATGAAATGTACGACGAGATGCAGGAGGCCATTTGCACTTTCCTTAACTATTACAAACGAAGCGACGATGTGGTTTGATAATAAAATCATGTGTACGTCTCCAACAATGAAATGTACGACGAGATGCGGGCGGCCATTTGCACTTTCCTTAACTGTTACAAACTAAGCGACGATGTGGTTTGATAATAAAATCATGTGTACGTCTCCAATAATGAAATGTACGACGAGATGCAGGCGGCTATTTGCACTTTCCTTAACTGTTACAAACGAAGCGACGATGTGGTTTGATAATAAAATCATGTGTACGTTTCCAACAATGAAATGTACGACGAGATGCAGGCGGCCATTTGCACTTTCCTTAACTATTACAAACGAAGCGACGATGTGGTTTGATAATAAAATCATGTGTACGTCTCCAACAATGAAATGTACGACGAGATGCATGAGGCCATTTGCACTTTCCTTAACTGTTACAAACTAAGCGACGATGTGGTTTGATAATAAAATCATGTGTACGTCTCCAACAATGAAATGTACGACGAGATGCAGGCGGCCATTTGCACTTTCCTTAACTATTACAAACGAAGCGACGATGTGGTTTGATAATAAAATCATGTGTACGTCTCTAACAATTTTTTTCCCCTGCTTTATTTTAATTTTAATAGGCAAGTAAGAAATAGGTATTTTTTTTAAATCTGTTAATTTAGGTCGAGATTATGCTGACCTCCGATTGTCGTTTTCTGTCATCCCCGGCGTCGGAGAATTAAAAAATAAATCTAAAAATTAAACAAAAAAATTAAAATGGGAAATAACTGAATTTTGAATTAATAATAGGTGTCAATATCCTGCGATAAATTATGAAAAAAAAACACTCCGCAATAAGTAAAAAAAACAATCAGGCTTATTTTTCTGTTTAAATTATTGTACGATGAAAGGGGGTAATTCTTTAACTGCCGGATCCCCCCCCCTAAAAAACAACATATGTAATGCATATATAAATATTACGCGCTTTTTTTATTTTTTTTTTATTAATAATTGAGCACTCTGTTGGGGTATCTTCTACTAATCATATCTAATTATATATATATATATGTGTGTGATATTTATTTAAAAATCTTCGACAGTTTAAATGCTTCTAAATTCTTTTAAATGCTTCTAAATTCCTCAGATTTCTAAGGGTCACGAAGTAATTCATCCAATGTTTTTGTAAGCAGCTAAAAACATTTTATTAAAATATATTTGTAAGTGAAAAACAACAAAGATTTAATTTATTTGTAAAAAAATAAATATTCCTTTTATTCAATTTGACCAAATGTATTTGATTTTTTTCCTTTATTTTATTTAATATACAAGCTTACTTATTTTTTTTAACTACGTCTTGGCGTTTGAAGTACTTTGAAAATAGATTTAACACGTTTCACTTTCCTTTATAAATTTAGGTGTTACGTATCCTTAGTTTGGTTTCGATTGTTTATAAAGATGGCGACTATATTTTTCGGTCTACAAAACTTTTAATCTTTTACTACATGAGGATTTGCTTAGAATCCAAATTCTTAGCAAACCCTCATGCCAGTTTAAAGTTCTTTCTCTTCGAAAGTTTAAATGCTTCTAAATTCCTGTCAGATTTCTATGGTCACAAAGTAATTCATCCATTTTTTTTTTAACTATTAAGAAAAAATTAAAATTGCTGACTTGTTTCCGAAGAAACCAAAATGTAAAAGCGATCCCCCAATCTGCATTCTAAGTTAATTGTTTTTCTTTCCGCGAATACATAACATGAACTTTTTCAAATGTATTTTTCGTTTTAACACTCAGACTTAGAGTTAGTAGTAAAAACGGTGCGCGGCAACATACGGCCACTAGATTCCACTGGCCGCCAGATGTGTCTCCCTGTACTCATATGAACCAATCAATTGCAATCATTTAAATATAGAGAATTGTCTTCATTATTAAAAATAAGCATCGAATTGACATTTTATTTCCTCCCCCACATACAATATTTTTCTTTTCAGTTTGTTTTTATTTTGTTACTTTTCGAAATAGAATTAACGTTGATTTTCTTTTACTCTACTTAAAAAAAAAAAAAATTTAATTAAAAAAAAATTTTTTTTTTCAAATTAAACGTTAATAATTCGCTAGATAAAAAAAATCTCCCCAAAAAGGTAAAAACTAGATTTTAACTTCGTACCCGATATAAAAAAGTCTATGTTTCCTATATATTTTGGGACATATTGAAGCGGGTAGCTTCCAAAAGGAGGCTATATTTTGTTTTGTAAGACACAAATCATAAACTCAGTGTCAAATATTGTTTTTTTCTTGAATTTATAATAGGTTTCTCGATAATAAAATTTTTCTAGCATGGTCCTTAAACTGCAAAAGTGCCGAGAAATGATTAAGTATAAGATAAAAGATAGTGCACTTAATAAAACATCGAAAAGTACAAAATCAACGTTAATTCTATTTTGAAAAGTAATAAAAAGCTTTGGCCTACAGAAAATGCCTTGGAAGCCCCGTCGGCATTCCTCTGTAGGGGCGTCTCAGGCGATTAGCAATAAACTAACCCCTTCTCAAAGGGTGAGAAGGCAAAGCTTGGGAGGGTGGACCTCCTAGAACTGCACAGGACAAACCCACAGACCGGCGGAAATCAAGGCTCAAAGGCCAAGACGGTACCGGTCTACAGAGGGTAGCATACATCGGAACAGATACTGCGCTCTGATCTTAGCCAAAAAGCCAAGGTTTATTGACGGGCCAATGGTTGACAGTGGAACTCTACAGTCACAGGAGGAAGAGAAGCGGCAGCCTAGCAAAAAATACTATCGACAGGGAGCATTTATTTGCTAGTCTCTATATATATATATAATAAAGGATACCTCTGCATGTCCCTAAATACAAAGACAGACTAGGGAGTGTTCCTTAAATATAAGTGTATTCACATGTACACTTTGAAATAATTATGCGTATCTACCTGCCCTGTTACGAAAGTTAATGACCCTTTTCCAGCATGTTGCACACTGAAATTAATATATTTATAAACGTTAGTTTAAGAGTATTAACATATATCTGAATAGCTCAGCAAGGTTGCTGTTAAAGTAAACTCTCCTTGCTATACTGTTGTATATTACACTATCCAACACCCGACCTTGGGCAATGCAGCGTAACCCTGCTAGTGTATATAATTATTTATATTAATATATATATATATACGATAGATTAAACTGAAGAAAATCGCAGGAAGCAGCCGAAAATTCTGTTTTTTTTTTTAATACATTTTGTATATAAACATTTATATATCGTTTGCGTATATATATATATATATATATATATATATATATATATATATATATATACATACAGAGTGTCTCAAAAAAATGTACTCACTCTTAGAATGGCAAAATGGGCAGAAAATGTCGAGTTTGCACACAAAATTGTGTGGAGCGATGAAGCAAGGTTTTCTCGTCATTCTACGAGTGAGTACATTTTTTTGAGACACCCTGTATATATATTATATATATATATATATATATATATATATATATTATATATTTATACACAAACACAATTTATAATTGTAGTAAATAGAATAAAGCGAATGATTGCATAATAGAAGTCTTACAGGAGAGCGTTCTATCTTGAAAAGGTAAGACAAGAAACAGAAAATAAAATATGAAAGCAGCAAACAAAAAGAGAAATTGTTATGAAATTTTATATTCAAAAACGAAACCAGAAAAAAAATCTGATTTTCGAAAGATTAACAGTTATTTTACAATATTGTTTTTGCCGCCTTCTCATTCCCAGAGGGAAATTTTCACTTTCTATCACATGCAAAGCAAATGATTTCGTGGAATGAATGGATAAGCGTTTAAAAATAGAAGAAACGGGTTTGAAGAAAATGGAATGCATTCTTTATATGTCGAATGATTTGTTTCTTTTACTCGGAATTTTCAGGTGCAGTGGCAAGGAGCATTGGTTACAAAAGCTCACACAGTTGACTACAAATATTAGCTTTTATGTTTATTGGTTTTATGTTGTTGAAAAAATAAAAATAAGATTATATATATATATATATATATATATATATATATATATGAAGAAGAATATATATATATATATATATGAAGAAGAATGGAAAGGAATTAGAGAAGCAAAAGCCAAATCAAAATTCAATTCAATTGCTCAGAGCAAGGTATATTCCACAAAAAGGCAATTTATTCAAGTTAAATTTTCCTTAAGCCAGGCTTTTCAAAGATCAAAATCTTATCATCAGAGGAAGTCGCTGGGATAGATAAGTTGGCAATGGCCAAGATTTAAAATTTGAAAAAAGAAATAAAAGTTGTAGGGAAAGAAAGCGCTGCGCAAAACTCTTTATTTATATATATATATATATATATATATATATATATATATATGATAAAATCAAAGTTATTACTCAATAATAAATTTGGTATATATCCGATAGTGCTCAATACAACATTTTAATTTTAAATATATTTACAAGCTTCTTGGCTTACAATAACAATGTTTCAACCTACTGATTTCCTCAGAAAAACAATAACCAAATAACTTATATTTTATTTCCATTGTCTACAGGGCTGGAAGATTAAATAATCCACAAATAGAAAAGTTAGACTTAGGCAGGATTCAGTACTACTCCTTGCGGACGATGTAAAGCTGGTATCACCGAGACGCAGCAGCTATGATCAACTTCAAGATAATCTCAACAAAATCTGTTCATAGGCTTCAAGCTGAGATTTACCTCTGAACTCTGACCTCCTATCAGATATTTGCCTACTGCCCTATCCAACCATCGGTTGTCCATCTCAACAACTCAACATCATCGCTAATACAAAAGACCTTGATACAGTTGTGGACAACTCCTTCAACTCAACGCGTCACTGTATCGAGATGAAGATCCTTTCTAAACGCTTTCCGCCCCCTATACATAACTCCGGTACTGCCCACTATTGAGTATGCCATCCAATAAATCCCTATTTTCAAAAAGATATTGTACACCTGAAGTATGTTTAATGGTTGGCAACCAAGATGTTGACGGGAATCTCCACGCTTACCTACAAAAAACGGCTTCAAAGATTAAATCTGTCTTTACTTGAGCAGTGAATGATGCAAGGGGACCTGATTCTGGCATACAGCATCATCAATGGGAATGTAACTGCTTTTAGAGGAGGTTTTCACTCCAGACCTAGTAGTGGTCTTGCGGTCATCTGCAAACCGTCGCTTTTGTCTCAACCGAAGAAAGGCAGCATTCTCTGTCCATGTTTCTGCTCCTTGGAACAGCCTGCCAGAGGAGGTCGTGATGATGCCTACCATATCCAGGTTTAAAATCATCTTGGACGGACATTCAGACTGTATGTAGATGCACTATCTTATGTCTGCTGCACTTTGCTATTCTTTTTGCCAATAAAATTGATGAATCTGTATCAGCATCTTCTTAACTACTTAACTATCGACTAGGTTTGAACCCTGTTCGAGAGTCCATTTTTCTATTTACGGATGTTTCTAGGTGTCAACTCTATAGATAATTATTAACCATTACGAGACAGCATTTATCGATGCAAAATCCGGGTATCCTTTAGAAAGCAACATTTACACGAGAAACAAAACCATACACACATATGTAGAGTTATATGTATTTCCAGAACATGGGCTTACATTACTTCAAAAAATGAAAGTTGTGCAAACTTTAATTAGGTGAGTAGACGATCCATGTCTGGGACACCTCACCAAGAGTCAAATGTCAAAAGTAAGAAATCAAAAAATTAAGTGATTTCATAGATTGAAATATGTGTGGGCTACAATTGTCTATATGTAATGGTGAGTTTTCACAAGACAATGAGAAGAAACCAGGACTGGACAGAGTAATAATATGCAGTGCTTAACCACAGGACGTAAATGACGGACATAATAGCAGTATAGGCTGTATCCCCCCCCCTCTCTCTCTCTCTGCCTAATTATAATAAACTATATATATTATTTATTAGCAATCAAAATGTTTTCATCCTGCCGTTTATATATTTGAAGAAAGTATAGATTTTTTCTGAAAATAAGACGGTTTTTCAGTCATTATTTATATCTAATATATAAAGTAAAGCCAGTTTGTTTCTCAGTTTTTGTTATAGATAGCTTTCTTCTCAAAAAATTATGATTTTTTTCAGTTCTTTTTGGTGGATCGTTGCAGCATGTTACGAACAATACAATTTGATTTAATTGCTTCCAGAAAATACTTTGATCAGTTCGAAATTATTTTCATACAAACGCCATCTTACAAAAAGAAACGTAACTCTGTATTCGTCAATACAGAGTTACTTTCCTTTATTTGCAAAATATTTTTGAAAAAAATAAAATAAAACAAAAGCAAAAAAGGACATAGTTAAAAATAATTGCAAATAAAAACACTACCGGGTAACTTTAGGTAGATACAACTAGTCATATATGATTTGGTTTAACCGCTTTACAGCACATTCACCCTTTTTTATATCATTTTATGCAGATTATAAACAATTCATTTAACACAAATTGCTATTTTACCACTATCTAGTGGGAACTTGTTGGCACATAACTTTATCACCGTCATCAAACAATAGATGCAATAGGTTGAGTTGAGTGGATTTTTTGGGGGTAAAATGTTTTATGCTTCAAATTCATAAAATCTTCAAATATTGTGTAAATAAATAGTCTGTAAAAGTACGACTAATAGGTGCCATCACACCAGGCAAGAGTGGACCTGAGAGTAATGGCAAATGAGGGGTGATTCTACACTCTCACGTTATGCCCCGTTCTTACTGGTCCTAAATTGTGAAAGGTGTAGCGAAAATGAAGAATCGAAACACAAAAGTTTTATTCATAGCTTACAGTTTATTGCAGTAGAATGTTGACATTCTCCTAGTACACGCTACTTTTCAGATACAGTCACCTCCCAAGCCCCAGCCGGAGGATGCAAAAGATGGAACCTCTGCTCACTTCAATCGTAAGTCTCGTTCTGACGTTTTTCCGATTCTTTCAAATCAGCATCCCTCAAAATACAAACAATAAAATGTTTATACTCTATATTCTCGTCTTAACCTTGCTATCATCAAAACAATCACAGTCGCATCTAAATGTGGCGTCTACCTCCACTCTGACCTACATCTCGTTACAATCAAAATTATAATTCTTATTTACTATTCTGCTTTTTTTTCAATCACCACACTCCCTAGAGTTCCCAAATTGGGGCCTCACCATCATATATAGTCTACTATCATATCCTGAACCAGGTTGAGATATACAGAGTTTGTGTAGTCGTTAGGGTTGGGAAGTATGGTAAGTAGCATTTTTTTTTTTAATTTAAATTTTTTATTTTTTTTTTTTTTAATCAGAAAAGTTGGAAAGGGCTCGGAAAGATTGATTTTGTGGTAGTGAGGTGGAATGGGTATGAAAGCAAACACCTTACTCAAGGGTGTCCGAGGCAGTTTAAATAGATCTAATGTGATCATAACTTGGCAGAGCGTGCATGCCTCCATTGTTTTTTTTTATAGAACTACTGTTTGTTCTGCAAAGACTTTTCGGCAAATATGAAAAATTGTAAATAAAAAACATTCTATGTTTGAGAAATGCGGAAATAAATTTATTATCTGGTATATTTTGAGTTTTATCCCGTATTCATATACTCTGCTCTGTCTGTCCTTAGAATCAAATGAGATTTGTATAAATAAATACTGATGTGGACAAAATAGCGACGCGGGTTATTTATATTTCGCATACCGCATACCATAATATCGCTTGAATAGGGAGATTATTGATCACAAATGTGATACATTTCAGTTTATTGATTGGAAAGCGGGTAGGGTTAAAAGAAAAGAAAAATAAATTATATGATAGAAGCAAATTTTATCGACCCATCTTCCTGGTAGCATTTATTGAGGGGGGGGGGGCTCTGTTCATTGTGAAAAGAAAATCCGTTTTCATTTTTATTTTTACAAGAACAAACGAAAAGAAAAAAGTACATGCCAACCCCAGTCAGACCTAGACTGCATTCAGCACAATATATATATGTGTGTATATATATATGTATATATATATATATATATATATATATATAAGAGAGAAAAATATAACAAATCGTTTTCTTTTAGTTGAAAAAATGAATAAATAAACGAATAAAGGCAAAAAAGTGAATAATAATTTTGAAAACTGGAAGATTAATTGTCAATAATGCTTAAGGATAGACTTTCTAAAAATCATCAATCAGTTTTGGGAATAGCAAAGAAAGAACGTCCATAGCCACTTTAGGATAGTCTCGCCACATAAGCAGCCCCCCCCCCCCTCATTTCAACATCTAATTTTGGTCAGGCATAAAACGATGAAGGATTGGACAGACGAAGAGTAGAAGGTAGAAGATGAAGATAGGGAAATGGAGAGCGTGATGGGTAGTGGATCAAATGAGCAAGGAAAAGGTAAGTCAAAAAAAAAGAGTGAAAGAAGGAAAAGAAGACTAAGGTGAAGAGAGTGAGAGGAAGGGGGGGGGATAATACACAAAGGACAAATGCAAAAGACATGAGCAGAACAAATTGGTGGCTAAAGGTGAGAAGTTTGGCAGAACGAAAGCAGTGGCCAAAGGCGGAGAGGGGAACAACAAAGGGGGGGGGGCAAGGTGAGAGTAACAATGGGGGTCTAAGGTGAGAGGAACAACGGGCTGAGGGGGTCATGGTGAGAGGACAACGGCTGAGGGGGTCATGGTGAGAGGGACAACGGCTGAGGGGGTCATGGTGAGAGGGACAACGGCTGAGGGGGTCATGGTGAGAGGGACAACGGCTGAGGGGGTCATGGTGAGGAGAGGAACAATGGGGAGGGGAGAGAAGATAGGAACAACAAAGGTGGCTAAAGTTTAGTGGAACAAAGCAGTGTGACCAAATGTGGCTAAGGGTGAAGAGTCTGACAGGACAAAAGCAATGGCCAAAGGCGGCGTGGGGAACAACGACGGGGGGGGGGGCAAGGTGTGAGTAACAATGGGGGTCTAAGGTGAGAGGAACAGCGGGTAGGAATGCGTCAAGGTGAGAGGACCAAAGGATTAGGGGGTCAAGGTGAGAGGACTAACGGGCTGAGGGGGTCATGGTGAGAGGAACAATGTGCTGAGGGGGCCATGGTGAGGAGAAGAACAATGGGGAGGGGAGAGACGAGAAGAACAACAAAGGTGGTCAAAGTTTAGTGGAACAAAGCAGTGTGACCAAATGTGGCTAAAGGTGAGAAGTCCGGTAGAACAAAAGTGGGGCAGCCAGAGGCAAGGAGTCCGGCAGGACAAAGAAAGCTGTCTTTATATAAACACTATCAACTGCTGAAGATGGCTCTATCCGATTTTACAAAGATATATATATATATATATATATATATATATATAGTCTCGGAAGTTTCTCAACCATTAAAACTAAAATAAAAAAAAAAATTAAAATTAAAAAAACCCTGAAGTCCCAAGTGGTTCAGTGGAAAATCACTCATGTAAGTCAATTTAGTTTTTACAGTTATTATATTAGTTTGCTTCTAACATTATTTAAGGGATCATCAGTTGTTTACCATGAAAAACTGTTTCAGGAATTTATATATATAAGTGTTTAATTTCCACATCCTCTACTGTTCTAATAAGTATGACAGGAATAGTTTCTCTTTCTTTCTCTCCCACCCCCGTCTGTCGCATTACCTATCACTCTTATCTTGTCTGTTTCTTCACCAGATATGTCAGCTTTCTTTTGTATCTCTATTTCACTGTCCACTTTTTCTAAAATTAAAATATTGATCTTAATCGTTGACAACTATTTCTTATTAAACCTTGAAATTTTCATTTTAATCTTTAAAGCTAAAAGTAAATTCAATTTTTTTCATATAAAAAAGATAACTTTAGAAGAAAAAAAAATTAAATTTTTTCATTGAAATTATTTTAACTGTGGCAAATTGTCAAGATTTGGCTCTTAAACCTCATTATTTGTGTATTAACTTGTTATTTATTTGTAAAATATAAGGGCATACAAATACTGAAAAGAAAAAACACCTTGATGACAGCTTTATTTTACGGCATATCAATCCTTTTTGGATTATCTAATGTGGAATTCAGATATTTGGAATAAAAAAATTCTGTTTCAAGTTTAATATTTTCAAATATTTATAGATTAATTTGTTATTTAGACGTATATTTTGCACTTGATTATATTTAAGTTTGACCCTAATTAGTATTACAATTTAAAAGTCAGCGGAGTGTTTATTTACCTTCTATTCAGGAGATTAGATTAAAGGTCAGGTGAGGGTTTGAAAAGCCAGCACACTAAGAAAAGTGCATTGCCCTACAAAACACACGGGAGGGGCTGCTCAGGTGCACTTTTTCACGTCTTGAGAGAGTACAGAATCGACTTTGCAATCTGGTGGGGAATGATCTCGCCTCGTCCCTGCAACCTCCGTCAACCAGAAGAGATGTTTCTAGCCACTCTCTACTGCATCGCTATGTTCATGGCAGGTGCTCGACTGAGCTGCACCTCTTTGTCCCCCTGTAAACCATTCACAGCAAAACTCGTCTGGCTGCAACCACAGCAAACAACTTTCCTTTCTCTATGGCAAGACTAGATAGAGCGTCCATGAACAGAATTTCATTCCTAGTACATCCCATCTATAGAACAAGATACCACGAGTCTGCTTCCCTACTGACTACATCACGGTCGTCTTCAAGTCTAATGTAAACAAATACTTGTTGAGCCATCCTCTTGGTAAATCAAGTCCTCTTAAGTAATTCTCTGTCCATTCCAACAACTGTTTCCAACCCTCTTGTGACAGCGACCAACGTCCAACCAGCAATCCCAATCGGGCCTTGATAAGCGGTGATCCATCAGTAAAAAGAAAACATGCCTGGTAGGGGCACCTCAGGTTCTCAAAGAGAAGGTAAAGCCTGGGAAGGTGGAGCTTCTTGAACTGATAAAAACCATACCTTAGCCAGACAGCAACAAAACCACTGTCGGACTGATATATGTATTGGAATAATCGAAACTAAGGTGGGGCTCCACACACCCAAAAGCTGCCAAATTAGGACCTTACCAAAGACCGGATTGGGGTAGACATGAGTTTGCATAGTTGATAAGGTTGTGAAGTAGGGTAGGCAAAAGTAAACAGAAAAATATAAACACTTTCAAAGGTAGAAAGGGCTGGGAAAGACGGATTTCGGATTGCGACAGGTATAGGGCAACAACCTTGCCCAAGGGTGTCCGAGTAAGATTCCAATGGTAAGCAACAGGTTCAGTTATTGGTAGAAAGCATAGAAACAATCAGAGTATCATGATAATGGTGTGATCAAGTTGAAAGTGTACTTTTATCAAATTGCCAACTGATTCAAATAGAAATTCTGTAAAAAAGAAGTTTCAAAATGTTTAATGGCTGACTTGTGTTTGTCTAACATGATTAACATTGTTAAATATCTCTTCTATAGAAGCTGATATAATCAGTTGAAATAGATAGAGTTGAATATATGCATCAGTTATTGTGCAGAAGTGAGCGGAAAGGAAGAGCGGGAAAGGCAAAGAAAGAGGGAGAAGGAGAAAAAGGACAGAGAAGGAGAAGGAGAAAAAGGAAGAGGGAGAAGGAGAAAAAGGAAGAGGGAGAAGGAGAAAAAGGAAGAGGGAGAAGGAGAAAAAGGAAGAGGGAGAAGGAGAAAAAGGAAGAGGGAGAAAAAGGAAGAGAGAGAAGGAGAAAAAGGAAGAGGGAGAAGGAGAAAAAGGAAGAGGGAGAAGGAGAAAAATGAAGAGGGAGAAGGAGAAAAATGAAGAGGGAGAAGGAGAAAAATGAAGAGGGAGAAGGAGAAAAATGAAGAGGGAGAAGGAGAAAAAGGAAGAGGGAGAAGGAGAAGGAGAGAGAGAAAAAGGAAGAGGGAGAAGAAGAGAGAGAAAAAAGAAACAGGAAAGGAGAGAAAAAAGAAGCAGGAAAGGAGAGAAAAAAGAAGCAGGAAAGGAGAGAGAAAAGAGGGAGAGAGAGAGAGAGAAAGGAAGATGAATCTAGTGAGTAAGAGAGCCTGCTGAGGCCACAGAGAGAGAATGAGATAGAACAATCACTGGTAAGAAAGAGAGAGAGAGGGAGAAGGTGAAAGAATGCCGGTCCGTTTTTTAATTTACGATTTAAACAAAAGATTAAAGGGTTGATATGCCATAAACTAACGATTAAAAAAAATGAGATGCCCAAAGAGGCATAAATAGGACATATCAACTCTTGCTATACAGCAAAATATTCCCTGAGTTGTGCCTAAGTTAACCTTTGACTCTCGATCCTATTAAGCTTAATCTGGCTCTGATTATAATAGTATTAGACACGATCTTTGACACACTGCCTTCTTTATGGACATCTTTGTATGATTTGGACAATATTAGAAAATGCATGCATTTAGATACTCTAATAATATCAAGAGTAGCGGGCATAGCTAAAGTGGGTGAAATGGAAGCAATCAGGTCAAGAGGGGTCAGTTGCTTGGTGGTTGAGTCAAGTAGGTAGTTGGGTAGACGTTGTCTGTGGCGTTTGATATCAGCAGCTCTGTTTCTGGACTTGATAGAAATTAATTTGGTTTGAAACAAGCTTCTTTTATTAGAGAAAATCTGATCATCTTGGCAGTTCTTGTGCCGATCCCTTTTATCATGAGAGGACGTCTGTCACTGTTATTTTTTTTTTAATTCAATTATTTTCTATTTGAGGGTCAGAACAGATGCGTGGACTTCCTGAGCAGAGAGACATTTTCTCGTGTTTTTTTCTATTCTCATTGTGTTCATATGCGTATGTGATATTGATTCATAGTCTGAATCAGAAAGAGATCCGATTTGGGCAGACTATAACAATGGACCAATAATTTAATATACATCCCCCTCCCCCCCCCAAAAAAAACTATGAAGATTGTTTAATGGCCCATGTACTATGCATCTGCATATGATCACTAGATATTGGGCAAGTACAAAAATAGCATCACTGACACTTGAGAACATGTAACTTCCTGAACAAGTAAAATAGATTAATATGTAAATTTCCAAATATCTCGCCGCTCTATAATAAAGACCAATGTGTATTTATTTGTATATAAATAAATATAAATCCGAGTAAAAACGTACTTTTTTCTATCCTCCAGATGAAATAATTTCAAGTGGTGAGAAGAAGAGAGAAAGCAAATAGCTACCTAGACAAACCCCACCACCTAAAATGAATTCGAAAAGAAATTCTTCACTCTCAAAAAGAAGTCAACGGTCTGTTCTTTTTTCTTTAGGTCATCAGAAATGATAACTTATACGTGAAAAATCAAATTGCTATCGTAATTCTATGATTTTATATGAATATTAATGCGAACTTTGACGTCACACAATTTTTGAGGAGGGTGTACACTAGTATTTATAATGCATATGCACATTGATTGGCGGAGTTTGTGCATAAAACCATATGCATGAAACGAAGTGATATAACAGTATGTAATCTTGCAAGTGTGTAGAATTAATGTGATGTTGAATAACACTGTATAACATGGGATGATTTGTGAACGATTTTAATAATTAAGAAGGCCTAGTTCTTCGTTAACCCCAGATTTATAATTGTCACATTGAACAATGTTATAACGTGAGTTTATATCAGACTCGAATAAGACATTAATTATTTCTGTTACTGTTGTTAAGAGGGAAACAAGTCACAACGCAAATGATCGTAATATTAAGTAAGGGGATGTCAGAACGGATTGCATTGTCATGTGAGAGCAGTGGCAGACATTTGTTTGAAAGTTGGTCAATACATTTTATGCATGAGTGGGCAGGTATAATGTGGGTGTGTTTTTCAATATAATGGTTTCTAAATCAAATATCTGTTATAACAAAAGTATAAAAGTGTACAACGTGCCATCACTGACACATGCTACCACGTCTGAATTAAATACGATTCATTCATGAAGAAAGAATGAAGTTCAAACTTCTTATGACACTGAAATAAATAGTGAATCTTCAGGCTAAAGCGTGAAGAGCTCATGAAAAATTGTTGGGAGCCCGAATCAGGCCCATTCTTAATCTGGCCTAGCACTATGCTTGGACCAAAGGGAATACTTGCTATAACACTGGTACAGAGAGAAAAAGCAGTTATTGGTCCCCCGATTTATAAAATCGGGGGACCTATGTTTTGAGGCATTTCCGTCCGTCCGTATTTTTCTCTGCAACCATCCATTGAATTTCTCTGAAATTTTGCATGAAGTTGTAACTTTGATCAAGTTAGAAAGTGAAAAAAAATCTGGTTAGCCCCCCAGTAAAAAAAGGTATAATAAAACAGACGAATTCTTATTTTTAACAATGTTTACATAAACGAGAAAATGCTGCCTAAATACATACAATATATAGATATATATAAGTGTGCACCCTCTGTCATAAATGAGAGGAAAAAATTACGCTTCACTAGTGTTCGCACGAATATTTATATCAAAATAACGTCTCAATCGGTGAAGTTAAAAAAAAAGATAACGTCTCAAAGTTTAAAAACGAAAGATGTATTAATCGGTATAGAAAGAAAAAAGAAAAAAGAAAACGCCTCATTATGGAAATAGAGTAAATATTTTCTTTCCCAAATTTATTTAAAACTGTGTGGGGGGAGGAGAGTTATCAGACTTGCTATCTGCTTTCTCCCTTTCCCTAAAAAATTGAAATGGTTTCGTCCGGCATTTTTTTTTTTTATTCACCAACTTTTGTCTAATAAGGTCGATACATACATATGTGTGTGTGTGTGTGTGTGTGTGTGTGTGTGTGTGTGTGTGTGTGTGTGTGTGTGTGTGTGTGTGTGTAAACAAAAAAATACACATTGGTCTTTATTATAGAGTGGGGGTATTAAAAAACTGCCATGATCGTATAATACAAGATAACGATGATAACTCGAAATTATTTGGC
The DNA here is from genome assembly GCA_963556195.1 of Sepiola atlantica. Lineage (NCBI taxonomy): Eukaryota > Metazoa > Mollusca > Cephalopoda > Sepiida > Sepiolidae > Sepiola > Sepiola atlantica. The sequence goes on along the minus strand of OY744516.1, from coordinate 26,388,605 downwards.
CTGAAAGAGCTAAACATGGCCATGAAACACCTCAAACCTGATAAGGCGGCTGGCATCAGCACAGAAATTATCATACACGTTGGAGACAAAGCCAAAGAATGGCTCCTGTCACTTTTCAATAACTGCATGACAAATTACGAAATCCCAAAGTTTTGGAGACAAGCCAAAATAGTGGTGTTGCCAAAATCTCGGAAGGACCCATCATCCCAGAAGAACTACCAGCCGATATCTCTATTGTGCGCACCTTTTACAAAGTATATGAAAGGATGATATTAGCTTGTATCCAATCAATAGTTGAGAAACACCTGTCATCAGACCAAGCTGATTTCAGGCTGTTGTCGACCATGTTGTAGCCATGTACTAAACTTAACTCAATGCAAACCGACAGAATTTCAGAGAATAATAAAGCAATCATAGCAAATAGAGATTCTAGAATAATAGATTCGCACAAGCCTTTTTGGTTAGAAACAAAGTGTAGAATCTGTTTTGATACTACACTTCGTCTTTTGTCCTCGGTCAGTGAATGAGCAATCCTCCTAGACTCCCACAAGATACAATTATTACCCCAACCTTAACCAACATATATACAAATGAGCAATCACATTGCCTGGACATATGCAGGTACATATGTGTGTGACATTCGTGGTGTCGCTCATCTATTATCAGCACAGCTACTTCACGTGCGAGTCAACGGCTCTACTCTGGTTTAAACAAACTTTAAATACCCAGAAATCATTCAAGGGAAATAACTTATAATCCACACATATGCTGATGATCCATGGATTGCCACAAAGTCAAACTCTTTTTATATAATAGAGTCAATAATATTAAATGTTCTTACAGCCTCTGCACAGACTATAAAGAGTGGCACCTTAATGCAAACCCAATCAAAACAAAAGTTTGAGCCTTTCATCTTAATAACCACCAAGCTAAAAGAAAGGTGGTGAATCGTTGCAGCATATTGTTAAGAACAATAAAAATGTCATTTAATTTAATTCCTTCAAGCAAATATTTTGACCGGCTCAGAATTATTTTCATATGGACGCCATCTTAAAAAACGGAAGGTAACTCTGTTTTTGTCAATATAGAGTTACTTCCCTTTGTCTGGAAGAAAAAAGTAATATTTTGAGAAAAAAAAAATCAAAACAAAACCGGCAGAGTTTTAAAAAAAATGCAAGTTAAAAAAATTATAGGGCGGGGCAACACAGGGTAGACACAACTAGTTAATAACAAAGGGTCGTATCTACGTAACTTGTTTTTGTGTTGTTAGAACTCAAACCGACCAGCACACCATATGGGAGACAAAGATGGCCGAGCACAGTGAACAGAGACAGAATTCAACAACGTTGAGACACCTGCCACAAAAAGAGACTAGCCAACAACCCTGAGGGTCCATGGGCTGTAATACCACAAACTATAGAACATCTCGTATAAGTGTTACATACGCGATTCTCAGTGCTTTGATTAAACCCTAAAAGAAGCAAATGACAATGCTCTCTTATGGATACACCATTGACACAATAAAATATGGATGGAATAGTTTTGGAGTTCTATTAGTTTCTACTTCTAGTGTTAAAGTTCAAAGTTTTGAAAATAATATCAGATAAACATTTTCATAAGTTATGATTTGATAGCATTGCATACACCATGACATAGGTACCACACAGCCTGCCAAACTCCATCCCCTGTTGCATTGCTGCAGTGTATCGATGATAGATATTTATTGCTGTTAGGGTAAAAACACCAATTTGTGTACAATTAAACGTTTGCAATGAATTATTAAAAGTTGGTGTTGTGTTTCGACAATAAAATATCCCAGAATGGTTGATATGCTGTAAAATAAACAAAAACTAGAGTTTGCAATGGGTTTTGTTTTTTGACATTAAATAACCAAAAATCGGTCAATATACTGAAAAACAGACAACCCGTGACCGACTCTTTTGAAAACAAAAATCTAATTTCAGACCACTGTCTTCAAATGAAAGTCTTGGATATTTGTGATTAAAGAATACAGACATTCCTTTTTTTTTCTATAGATTTAGAAGCGAAAATAATCTGGTTTAAAACTATTTAATTTGGTCTTTCATCAAAGCGAAATTATTTCAAAATTCGCTGATAATTACATTTGATTTTTCCTTCATTCTTGAAAAGAAATTCATCTTTTTATAGTCTTCAATAATTCGAGGATTTGTTGCTTATGGTTGATCAGAGGAAAACCAGACACCACTAACAATAACCAAAAATGGCAGTCTGAATAAAAAAAAAATTTGTTCATTTTTTTTTTTCTTTACTTTTGATAATTATTTAGATCTTTTCAGTTATCCACTTTCTGTCAACAGTCGGTACTACCTATCTCCGACCCCACGGATTGTAAGCAAGAGCCAAAGCCTACAACAAGGCCCTCTCTTCCTTGGGTAGTTATCACCCTGAGCAGGTCCAGCCGGATTTCTTCTGCATGGAAGAAGTTCCTAGGGGCATTAAATTCACAAGGGGTTACCAGTTGCATGTATATCCTCATCACAGGAGATGATTTTGACACCATTAGTTTTTGCAGCCTCCCACATACAACGCCGGTATTCTTATAGCTGACACACCATGTTCCCTTGACTTGGCGTCGTCAACGTTAGGGCAGGTTATGGAAGTGCCCAAAAGTTGACGACGCAAAAACTGCCGAATGCTAAATTGAAGACTGGCAAACTAAAATACATATATACAAATAAAGAATGACCAAACCATAACTAAACAACTGTTAGTAATTAGATGTTTATTTTTGTTCTTTTTTGTTAAAGGAACCATTGTTAATCAAATGTTTTTAAATAAAATGTTATTTTGTTTGTGCATCGGAAAGTTTCAAATGATGAATTTGTTTGATTTGTTAAGCAAATGTCATCGTTTTTTAAAAAAAATTTCAATGCTTTTTTTTTTTTTACATATTTTGTCAATTTTTTCCATGTTAACATAAACACTGCAACATCTGGTTTTAGGCAAATGTTTTTGTTTTGTTTTCTTATTTTAACGAAAACAAACTGTTTATAAGTAAATGTTTCTTGGTTAATAGTTTCGTCAAATCTAGAGCACTTCCGTACCCTGCCCGAACGTTGACGATGCGAAGTCACGGAAACATGGTGTGTCAGCTATACGAGTACCACACCGCTTGGTATTCCTAAATGTTCACTCATTTGGTACTGATCAGGCTCAACGTGGCTTAATTTCCGTGATCTAATGAGAACCGGTGTATCAACATGATTATGTAATATATATAAGCCCAAGTCTATAAAGAGGGTCCCTAAAAATAAAATCTTTTTGACAACGATTTGAATGTCTCCTTAATTTTACTTTCTGAGCTTTTACATAAAATTATACAAACTGACTTTTAATAATAACAACCTATTAAACAAAATTTTAAAAAAACATTACTGCACATGTGCGTAAATCTGGCCCAAATTTAAATGCTGTCAAACTCCCACTGTTGAAAATCGCTATGATGTTAAATTTGTAAACTTTTATTCCTTGTACAATATATAATATATTTGTAAACTTTTATTCCTTGTACAATATATAATATATTTGTAAACTTTTATTCCTTGTACAATATACAGGGTGGCGCAAAAGTCGCGCATTGTTTCTTTAGGTGATAGAAACTAGGCTTTTCTGATAACTAATACATTTACTTGGTAATTTTTTTGCAGTAGTTTTTAAAAGTCATATCCTTTAAATGGCCACCATTTTCGGCCTCACAAAAACGGGCTCTAGTTAGGGCATTTTCCATTACACTCCTTAGAATAACTGGCTCTAGTTCTTGGATTTCATGTCCGATATTGTTTTTAAGCCCTTGAATCGTTGTAGGCTTGTTCACATATACCCTTTGTTTAAGATAACCCCAAAGGAAAAAGTCAGGGGCTGTTAGATCCGGTGAACGTGAAGGCCAGTTAAAATCAGAAAATCTGCTAATTAAGCGCTCGCCAAACAATCGCGCAAAAGTCACGCATTAGTTTGAATCAGTTGTTCAGTTTTTACTGATTCAAACTCATGCGTGACTTTTGTGCCACCCTGTATAATATATTTGTCGTGGATTCAGCATTAAATAACCCGAAAATGGTTGATATGCCATAAAACAATCAAATCTGCATTGATAGAAACATGTATATATCGATCTTTCAAGATTATTGTAGTTTTTACTCCAGGTACAAGGAAAAATGGCATATTGTGTTGAAATAAATTGTTTACGACAGATATGTTTTACCACTAAATAACCCCAAAAGGGTTGATATGACGTACAAAAGGCACAGTAGTGAATGAATTGTTTACAAGAGTTTTGTTTTTCACATTAAATAGCTAAAAAGGGGCTGATAGGCCGTAAAATGGAAGAAAATCATCAATCTTTTACAATCAAGGCAATACACCATCTTTTCAATGCAAGTCTACAAACTGAATGGTTTACATTTTTTGTTCACCCCAAACAGGCATAAGTGGCCACTGACGCATGAGTGGCTGCTGTGATAGAGTCCAGATTTTTAGTGAATAGGGAACTGGGCAAAAAAATATTGTTCACGTTACATTTAATCAGAGAAACAAGGAGCAGGGAAGGAATTCCAAAGGCAAGCGTTTCAAGGAAAGAAGCTAGCAGAGTCAAAAATCTTCCAGCATTTAGGAAGAGTTAAGTGGTGGGATTTTGCTGCTAGTCAGGTTGGTCTGAGGTATTTATGTTGGGGGGGGGGGTACAATTATAGCAAGTTCGTCGGAGCACATTCCATAGAAGTACTTGTAAAACAAGCACATGGATGGACCACTGCGGCAATGTGACAGAGGCTGCAGCTTGGCAGACAATGTGGTATCTATTTAAAGAATAAACCATATTTAGAAACCAGCGTATTTGGAAGATCTAGATGCATTTGATCTTGTCTAGAAAGAATGGTGGAAGGATGCAGGAAAAGAGATAAACCACTGAGAAGATGGTGTGATAACGTATGTTCCTGGACTTTGAAATCAATAAGTCAGCTAAAGAAAATGGCGAGAGACAAGTCTTCGAGAAACAATTAAGATGATAGATCATATTCTGTAATACGTCTAGAAGTAATGGCGGAAGGGCGCATAAAAAGAGGTAAACCACAGAGAAGATGACGTGATAACGTATATTCCTGGACTTTTAGATCAATCAGTCAGCTAAACAAAGTAGTAGTTATTTTGTTTTACAGCGTATCAACCCTTTTCGGCTTCTTTAATGCCAAATCCGGTCATTAAAAGTGTGCATGCTTCAAGTTCTTTATATCTTCAAATATTTATTCATGGTGTTTGGTTGTTTTGTTTGATGGCATATCAACGCTTTTCGGATTATTTAATGCCGAATCCGGTCATTTTGGTAAAAGTTTTTATGTTTCAAGTTCTTTATATCTTGGTGGTGTTTGGTTTGGCTGTTTTGTAGAGGAAAATTGTTGGTTTTGTTTTTGGCTTTGCAGAACATGATTGAGTTATGCAAAAGAAAAGGAAAAATACAATAACATCAATGTTTGGTGCAGTTTTGGTCAGAAAGCTGATATTTTCAGACAGCCTGATCTGGTAGCACCAGTACAAAGTAGTGGAAGACCCGAGGTTTTTGAGACGGTTAATACATGATAGATTGTATTCCGCAGTAGGCAGAGAAAACGTTTGATGGTCGTTGTGTTTCAGCATGCAGTAACCCCAAAAGTGTTGATATGCCGAAAACAGATATAAACCAGATAATGAATTGTTTACATGTACAACAGCCTTTCAACCGATGATGATTATTCTGCTGCTGCTGCTGATGATTGTTTTTTAGCATTAATTAATCCCAAAAGGCTTGAAATACAGTATGTTAAGACTGCACTTGTTATAAAGTCTGAAAATGGTGGACAGGTCATTAAGACTGTCACAAATACTTGGGTTGAGTTCATTAACAAAACTAAACGCAGAAAAGTGGCCAACAAGGGAACCAGTATAATTTATTTCCGCTTAAACAAAGAGATAATTCGAGATGATTCTTTGTTCCTTTTGTGACCCATTAAGATAACGTGTGACTTACAAGTCATTACTTAACAATGCGTAACAAGACACTTGAAAGAAGTCAGTATACAAAAAAAAACGGTTTACAATTGCCAAAACGTTTCACATAACACGGTTGCACGTTATCTGGCTTGACACAAAACATACTCTATTAATCTTTAGCTAAAGTTACAGTTTCGTATACGAGCAGAGGTACACGTCAAGAGATGGGCCCATAATACTGCGACACTCTTCGACCCTTTAATAAGTGCATGAGAATCAAACATCAAAATACATTAACCAAAAAACATTTCTATGATGAAAACAGTGTAAAATTAGGTTTGGTTTGGTTGTCCTGTTTTACAGCATATCAGCCCTTTTTCGGTTATTTAATGCTGAATCTGGTCATTTTGGTAAAAGTTTTATGCATCAAGTTCTTTATATCTTAAAATTTTGAAATTGTTGTCTATTGTTTTGGATTTTGCAGAACATGATTGAGTTTTGCAAAGAAAAAAAGCAATAAAACATTTAAGGTCATACCCAGGACCGATGTAAAATTAGAAATTTGAACATTTTAACTGTTTCATTAAAAAAATAACTGCTTTTTTAGCCATAGCTGGAGGGAAGTGGGGGTTTATACCTTTCCAAAGGTGAACATAATAGATATGACTGAATTTGGACTCAACCGATTTCATTATTTGCCTTGGCATCCAGTGCACCACTTCCATCATAATAATGATGTATAATAAATGGCTGTTAAGATATATTTAAATCCTATAATTATTAACCAATAGCCTGAGTACAAATACACAAGCCACACCTCGAAATTATATTTATAAAAACAAAGGCTAACACATTTTCCTACAAAAATAGGCTCAAAACAAGAGAAAATTAAAAAATAAGTCATGTGACTCGTTTTCAACTACGTCCGAGGTTAAATAACTTTAACCCTCCAAAATCAATTCTGCTTTTGAGTGCCGATCGTAGCTAATAAAAAGAATTTCAATATGGTCACGAGGCCTGTCTTCCCCAGTCAGCCAGAAGTCATTCAAAAAAAAAAAATGCCACTACTCTCTCCAGCGACTCGTCAGGAAAGGATGAACGAACTTACACATAATGTCACACCTGACCAAGCTGTAGCAAAAGAGAGATAGCGACCCCAAAAGGGACAGCGTTAATCCTTAAAAGAGCCATCGGATATGAATTTAATTCATAAAGCAAGCAAGTGTTAATCCCAGGAGGGAGCCCCTTTGTCTCTTAAAACTAACTGAACTAAAATCATAAAAAGAAAACGAAATAAAAGTCATCAAACGAACTCGATCTTCTCCATTTTACAAACAAGCAAAGTGAACACTTCACTCATATAAAATAACTTATATGTCTTGTAAATACATACATATACGTTATGTGTTCTTTATACATAGTTTCACCTTCATAAAACATCCAATTTTGCTTTTATTTGTCAGTGTGATTCTAAGTAAGCAACACACGAAAAGGCGGCGTCTATATCCTTCGTACCCGTGCTCACTGAATTACCTAGGAGAGTTTGAATTACCTACTAAACATCACCCTCGAGTGTCTTTGGTCTCTCTGTACAAGGGTTTTTCAGGACAACATGACCTGAGGATACTTCACCTTATAAGTAAACTCTAATCAAATATTCAAAATAACATAGTATTCGAAACCCAAATAAGATCCCCTCGACACGGCTACGAATTGCTAATACGAGGAATGATGCACTCACTCCAAGTGATGTTACCTCATGTAATAGCACTTTGCTTGATACTCCACTAGACAAGATGATTCTTTGTTCTCGAATCCGGTAGGACCAAGAGAAAGATATAATATAACATCGTTAACTGGTCAATTGGGGAGAGGAAAATAAATGTTCTTAACTTCTTTGCTGACTCAACATTTGAGAGGTAAAGAAGAACTTTAATGGTATATTCGAATATCTATGTATTTCATATAGAGATCAAACGGGCCCATTGATTTCTGAGAACTTCGTCTGAAGTAAAATGAAACAGTTTAATAGCATGTTAACCTTCATGACCGTTTAATGCTCTTGTTTATTAGTCACACTCTTACAAGTTTTTTGCTTCTTGTTGGCCAACCTTGTACCAATTTCACTTGACCAACCTTGTACCAATTTCACTTGACCAACCTTGTACCAATTTCACTTGACCAACCTTGTACCAATTTCACTTGACCAACCTTGTACCAATTTCACTTGACCAACCTTGTACCAATTTCACTTGACCAACCTTGTACCAATTTCACTTGACCAACCTTGTACCAATTTCACTTGACCAACCTTGTACCAATTTCACTTGACCAACCTTGTACCAATTTCACTTGACCAACCTTGTACCAATTTCACTTGACCAACCTTGTACCAATTTCACTTGACCAACCTTGTACCGATTTCACTTGACCAACCTTGTACCAATTTCACTTGCCCAACCTTGTACCAATTTCACTTGACCAACCTTGTACCAATTTCACTTCCAGATAACAATATTTATGCTCTGTCACTCGTTACTTAAAAAATATTTGTTTGTTTACTTTAATCCACACCAAACAAGGCACATTACCACTGAGACGTAAGGGGCTACTGTGAATTAAGGGCCAAATTTATAGGGGGCATCCAAATGAGGAGTTGTGCAGCGAGATGTTTGTTTAGGTTACATTTAAATTTCTGCATGTCGGTACAGTAGGGGAAACAGGGCGCAGGGAGGGAATTCCAGAGGCTAGCAGTTCGAGGAAAGAAGCTATTAGAGTAGAAAGCCCTCCGGCATTTGGGTACCTTCACACTGAATGGATCAGATTTTGCTGATTGTCGTGTTGGTCGGGTGTATTTACATCGAAGGGGGCACCAGACCAACAAGTTCGTCAGAGCAAATTCCATTGAAGTACTTGTAAAACAAGCACAGGGATGCAACATTGCAGCGATGGGACAGGGACTAGAGCTTGGTGGATAGTGTGGGACCTATTAGATTAGATATTCTTTTTTTGGACTTTGTCTAAGAAGGAGAGACTAGTTGATGGTGCACTAGCCCAGATGTGACAACAGTACTCCATGCATGGGCGAATGGTGGCTTTGTAGAGATATAGAATACTGGCAGGTGTGAGAAGTTCTCTAGCACGGTAGAGGGAGCCCACTTTCTTTTCAGCATCTGACTTTCGATTCTCTTCTTTTTATTTCTCTTGCTTCTTACATTTCCCGCCATTTCTGCTGGGGGTCTCTCCCACTAACCTTGCTTGCACACACGTAATATATATATATATATATATATATATATATATATATATTTCCTTGCAGCAGCTTTGGCAGTATCTTCTATGTATTTGTTCCAATCCACTTGCTTCAAAACACTCATCGTTGTCGTACTCTACCTTTTAAACAGGAGGGTCTCCTAGTATGCAAACATTTATCATTACAAATGTTTTACTCAGCAAATGTTTTACCTTTGCAAACGAATTATTAGAAGAATAGTTTTTTTATAATCTAAAAATGTGGTACTTCTGAAGAATTCAAATAAAAACAAAAAGTTTTGAGAAGGAAGAAAAAAGTGCTTAATGGTATTCTGAAGAACTAAAAAAAAAATTCTGAAGAACTAAAAAAAAAATTCTGAAGAACTCAAAAAAAAATTCTGAAGAACTAAAAAAAAAATTCTGAAGAACTAAAAAAAAAATTCAAAGGATGAGAAAGCATCCTGCGGGCCCACCGACGTTCATTTTCAAAAAAGGATGATAATTTAATGGTCATCTGTCTTTTATTTACATTTAAAAAGGATTTTTCCGTAAGAAATTTAAATGTAAAAATAAACTAAAAAGATATTTTTTAAATTAAACTATTTGATTAAATAAATATAATGATTACTTATATAAGTAGCAATAGTGTTTGAAACAGTACAACTGTTTATTTCTCTTCGTAAGGAGGAATACATCACTCGGCCGACTCCGTTAATTCTCAGTAGAATCTGTTGTTTCAAAGCAGACAGTAACTTTATTCAACTCATGTAGACGCTGGTGTTTCTATTCACTTTTATTCGATTGATATTTACTAAAATCAACGAAAGAAAGTAGATAAAACAAGTAGTTTTTTTTGCTGTTTTCCTTTAAGATTTATACACGAAATTATTTATAATATGTATTAAAATAAAAACAAACAATTACAAATGATTAATACTGGTAATTTATGTTTCGGAATATTTTGGGGATGAGGATTGATAATTTGTATTGACCAAGTAGAAGTCTTAAGTAATTAGTAATTGTATTCTTAGTATCGCCCGCAGTGAGGATTGAACCTTCAACCCCCAGAAAACTGTCACTTAACACTGATTATTATTTAGCACCTAAAGGTTCTGTTCAATCCTCAGCAATGGTAAGAATATAGTTACGAATCACTGAAGACTTCTACCCGGTCATAGCTGACGGAATAAGAGCAAGCTACCTCCATGGATTAAATAAAGGTTTCGTTTAAAATTCCGTATAGGTTCCCGAGTTTGATAGAAAGATTCCCGAGTTTGACAAGATGCAGCTGAAAAAGGTCGAATGTTACATCGACCGAAACGTTGTGAAAGTAACATCCAAGATAAGCAAAGTAGTCAGAAAAGTTCAAATAATACGAAGTGGTAATTTATTTATTAAAATAAGTTTAACAAAACCATTGTTCATTTTCTGTACCATTCACTTTATCAACCACGATTTTGTTGTATATAAAAATGAATCTGATATTAATGTTAATTATTAATATTAGCTTAATGATGCAAATAATATAAAACGTTATTTCTTAATTAAAATTTTTTAATCAAATGGATTCAGAATAAGTAAAAAAAAAAAGACTTGGGCGTATTGGGTATTAGGTAATAACAGTTTCTGTTACAGACACATAATCCCAATTATAATAAGATTAAGTGTAATTGTTCGCGGAGTAACTTGCTTTTATGATGTTGTTAGCTTTTGATCATATTATGTCGTATTCATAATGACAATTTCACCGCTTTTTATCCGGAAGTGAAATGTTTACGTTGGCATTTTTTTTTAGAGTGCCGTTATGTATCTTCTTGGTAATGTACATTGTTGGATTTGTTGTGGCCGTAATCAATTCTTGTATCGTTTCAAGAATGATAATTCATTGCTTCTGTGGTTTTGACTTATTAAGTTTATGATGGTTTCATTTCCGAGTCCTATGGCAAATCAAAGTCCAAAACTAATGGCTTCCATTTTTGTTCTAGCAAATGTTGTGTCTGCTATATCCGAGATTAAATCATTCGCTCCAATATCTTTCCATTACCTTTCCATTTGTTGTTCAATATTTGTTTATACAATACACGCACACAATATATATATATATATATATATATATATATATATATATATATATATATATATATATATATATAAGGATAAAAAAAGAATAAGAAAAGCGACGGAGGCAGATCTTTTTTCAATTCAGTTGCTCAATGCAAGGTATATTCCGCAAAAAAAGAGCCTTGTTGCATCTACGAACGAACCCTTTATTGGACTTTTTACCATCTGGATTTTATCTATTTTGGCCGCACCTGAAGTTGGTGGTTTCTGGAGTTTATCTTTGAAACCTCTCAATTTATTTCTCATGCCTTCTAACAGCCTACCTTCAAACCACTTTCTCCGCTGAACTTTTTGACACCGGATTTTTTTACAATCGGACACTTGCTTGCATCTGGGCAGCTTTTTGCTTTGTTCTTTTCCCCACAATCTTTGTTTTACTTTTTCATGTTTTAAAACTTGGCTCTTCACCAACTTATCTATCCCAGCAATTTCCTCTGATGATAAGATTTTGATCTTTGAAAAGCCTGGCTTAAGGAAAAAAATAATTAAATTAATTGCTTTTTTTGCGGAATATACCTTGCATTGAGCAACTGAATTGAAAAAAGATCTGCCTTCGTCGCTTTTCTTATTCCTTTCATCCTTCTATCGATCTGCTCTATCCTGTATATTGAGCTGTATACTTTTCACAATAGGTTTTACCTTTCCTAAAAGTTCGCTTTTAGTTCTCTTCTTATATACATATATATATATGTGTGTGTGTGTGTGTGTGAGATAGATAGATATACACACATAATAGATATATTATGTTCACTTTTGTTTCGCTCTCCACCCTTCCTCTCTTTCTAACAGAGCGTTTTTTAATGAACTTATTTTGTTTAAATAGGATTTTAAAACTTCATTTTTTCTTTTAACTGAATAATTTATTCATTAAAAGTCGCTGATTAATCTAGTATTGTTTTTACGATACAACTCACTTATATGTATTGATGCACACAATATAGAAAAGCTTATTCTAATTTATACTCGCCCTCCGGATTAGAAGGTCCCCATTGGGACATGAATGGACTCTCCACTCCGATGAAGACTGATTCTGGGGTGATTGAAACGATACTGGCCCTGAACTCTGAAATTCCAGGATTTTTTTTTTCCTTAAAGGCCAATCTCTTATTTAGGAACTTTTAAAGCTGGAAATAGCGCCGATTCATCGAGATTAAAATATTATAATCTTCCAAGGACATTTCCAATGCTAATCGATGTTAAATGGTCTAATTTTGACAGCTTTTTTTTTTTTAAATGTATTTATTTATTTAGTTTTTTAATTAAACGATAAGTGAAATCTCTTTCCATATTTTTCTAAGTAATCATTTGCTGTGGACTTTCTATTACCAATCGACCGCAAATGATCGCCGTTGAATGAACTCATTTTGACAGTTTTTTTAATCTAACGAAAAGTGACCTCTAGTTTCATATTTTTCTAAGTAATCATTTGGTGGTGGTGACTTAATATTGTTCCTCCATAGCTCTGTTTTTTATATTTTGTATGTCTGGATATAGATTTTTTTTATATATATAAGTAAATATAGAGATAATTGACCGTCTCATGCATCAAAGCATTTTGTTATTTCTGTTACATAGACAGATAAGATATATGTATGTGTGAGATTATTTCATATATACATATATATATATGAATAGTCCTATCTCTATGCTGATGAGTCCCGATTATAAAGGACGAAACGTATACGTACATAGATAATAAACAAAACAAATATTTATTATTTGTAGCTCCTAGAAAACCCGTCTAGAAGAGCACTGTAAGTGTAGTATTAACACAGCGTGACGTCGCTAGCTATGAAATGCATCGGTCCTTTCATTAAGTAGAACGCTCTTATGACGTCAAGCCGCCAGATTAAAATTGTCACTGTTTATTCGCTATTCCACATTGGCCGTGTGGTTCTGGACGTCAGGATTTGAGTTGCAAAATACTCGGAATCCGGGGTTTCGAATCGCATGACCAGTAGTGAATAGTCATATCTCTATGCTAATGATCATAAAGGACGAAACGTATGCGTACATAGATAATAAACAAAACAAATATTTATTATATATATATATATATATATATATATATATATATACATACATGTATGCATATCTATGCGTGTGTATCTATATGTATGTATATGTTTAAATGTCCACGTGTATCTGAATGCAATTCTCTCTCTTTCTAATTATGTTATTATTATACGACCTTTTTATGTTTTTACTATTGTTAATATTACCTTTTTATCTAATAACATTATTCGTATTACTATCATTCTATATCAATGTTTTCTAATTATTATTATTATTATGTAATTTCTCTAATCACTATATTTTTAGAAATCGTTTTAAAAAGAAATTATTTTATGATGTTTTTTTTATGATAATGTTTTTTTTCTAATAATATTTTTATAATAATGTTTCTTATTATTTAAATTGAATAACTCCATATATATATTCTTGTTTTTATGTTTATTTTTATATATTATTGCAATATATCTCCCTTAATTTTATTCTACTTTATCTTTATAATTTGGATTCTTATCTATATCCCGAATTCTTTAAATTTTAAATTTGTGAAACTCTTTCCGGTATTCTATATAAGTGAATTAAGTTCAGCCACTCATCAAAGTTGTTTCTAGCTTAATATACCTAATTATGAGACGTGCTCCTCTTAAGAATATAATTATATTATCAAGTTATACTGTTACTTCTATGTATATCCAGACTTCCTCTCATAGACTTTTTGTCTTCTAATTATTTTTATTTCTATTAATCTTAAATATACTCTATCTCTTATATAAAAAAAATTAAAATATTAATTTTATTTTATTTTTTATTATTTTTAACAATTTTTTAAATTTAATTTCTTTCCCCATCTATTTATATAATTTCAATCTATTCATATTGTCATTATTATTTAATTATCTTATTTCCAAATGTTACTTTCTTGTATACCTTATCTAATCGTCACTTTATTATATATTATTTCAGTTTATACTATTTTAACATTGTTATTACAAAAGAACATTCTGGTTCGCTCCTAATAATGTTTAATGCTACCATTGTTTACATCTCTATTTTTTATTTTTTCAATTAATGTATTTTTCACTCATGTATTTTTTTTCTATTATGTAATTTCCTCCTTCGATTCATCCTATGATCAATGCTCTGAATGTTTTTGAATTAATTAATCAATTCGGTGTCCTTTTTCTGCTTCGAAAATTCTTTCACTCATATTGAATTTTGGTAATGAAATCTGATGTTCTTTTTCAAGAGACTTCTATATGTAATGTCATAAAAAGCGCTGACGAAGAAACGTTTTGGTATTATCATCATTAATAATGAACAATAAAATATTTCTAAAAAGTCTTGGGAACGATAGTATGCTGAATGGTAGTTGGTTTTGAATTCTTGGAACAATATTCAAATTATTTTGATCTCAACAAACATACATATATATATATATATATATATATATATATATATACACACTTTAATTTACCCTGAACAAGGCCAACTGCCACTGAGACGTTGGGGGTTACTGTGGATTAAGGGCCAGATTTATAGGGGTCATCCTAAGTGAGGGGTTGTAGCAGCGAAATGTTTGTTTACATTACATTGAAATCTCTGCATGTCGGTGCAGTCGGAGAAACAGAGCAGGGAGGGAATTCGAAAGGCTAGCAGTTCGAGGATAGAAGCTATTAGAGTAGAAAGTCCTCCGGCATCTGGGGACCTCCACAGTGAAAGGATGGGATTTAGCTGATTATCAGGTTTATTTACGTCGACAGGGCACCAGAGCAACATTCCATTGAAGTACTTGTAAAACAAGCGCAGAGATGAGACAGAGTTGGAGATTGGTAGATAGTGTGGGAAATATTAACAGATTTTTCTTTGGACCCTGTCTAAGAGGGGGAGACTAATGAATGATGCAACAGCCCAGATGTGACAATACTCCATGCATGGGTGGATAGTGCCTTGTAGAGATATGAGATACTGGCAGGTGTGAGAAGTTTTCTGACATGGTAAAGGGAGCCCACTTTCTTTGCAGCAGCCGTGGCATTATCTTCTATGTATTTGTTTCAATTCATGTTACCTGTGAATGTAAGGCCGTGGAGTTAAACTCTCGGGTAGGATGCTTATTTGCCATGGCAATCGGTGGTTTAAGAGGTTTAACACTAATTAACATTTTCGTGTCACAGATATAAATATATCACCATCTAAGTATGACACCGTCTAAAGAAGCATTAGAATTCTTAGAGGAGCCATATTACAGGTTAATATGAAGGTAGACTTAATCTGCATAAATAACTGCAAATCTCAGGATCCTACTTTACGCTGTTAACCGGGTGATTGCCCAATTAATCAGTGATGGAAGATAATCAATATTATCTAGCCTAGGTCCATCAGGATACTCTGACAACAGTTTTCATTATAAATGATAATAAGGGTGTCTATTAACTTCTTTCATGTCTGTATAACATAAGAAAATAATGGCAGCCAAGTATACTTCTGAAAATGGGCAATGCTCTGAAACTGCAGTATGGTGTTAAATACAACTTATATATATATATATTTCTCTCTTTTTTGTTTCAGTTTACTTCCGCTGAGGTTCTCAGAAATCAAGGAGCCTCTTCCTGGGGCTAACACTTGATCTCTATATGAGATACATAGATATTCGAATATTATATTAAAGTTCTCCTTTATTTCTCAAACGTTGAGTTAGTAAAGAAGTTAAGAACATTAATTTTTCTCTTCCCAATTGACCAGTTAACTATGTTGTAGTATATCTTTATTGTGGTCTCTTGGTTTTACCGGATTCCAGGACAAGAATTTATCTAGTGGAGTATTACTTGAGGTAACATCACTAGAAGGTGCACTATTCCTCGTATGAGCAATTGTATAGCCGTGCTGAGGGGATCTTATTTGTGCTGCGAATACTATGTTATTTTGAATTCTGGGTCAAGGTTTACTTATAGGGTGAAGTATCCTCATGTCAGATTGTCTTGACAAACCCTTGTACAGAGAGACCGAAGACACTCGAGGATGGTGTCTAGTAGGGAATTAAAACTCCCCTATGCTTTATATGTATTATTCTTTCCCTTATAGAAGTAGAATGCCTGTACGTCTCGCCGCTTTAAATGTGTTAAAATTATCATTGTTTATAAGCTATTCAGAATTGGCCGATCGGTTAGCGACGTTGGATTTGGGTTGAAAAATACTTGTAATCCAGGGTTTCGAATCGTGTGACCGGTAGTGAAGAGTCATATCTCTATGCTGAAGAGTCCCAATTGAAAAAGGACGAAACGTATACGTACATAGATAATAAACAATAACAAATATTTATATTATATATATATGTGTGGGTGTGTGTGTGTGTGTGTGTTATTTATTTCTGTTATAAGTGTGTATTAGTATTTATTTGGTTATACAACGATAAAGGTCCCACTAACGCCCTTTCTGGGTCGTAGGAGCGCTGCTTAGTAGATATCTATCATGTAGCTAAGCCTGGTGGGGCCCATTTTTTTTTTTCATGCTATCCGACAGCTTTTAAACAGTTTCATCATACCCAATTTCAGTCACAACGCACGAGTTTACCTGTGGCATATAGTTTTCAGACACTTGCTAAAGGTAACGCAAGGTAACGTTTACCTGTGGCATATAGTTTTCACACAATTCCCAAAGGTAACGCAAGATGAGATAGAACCCGGAATCGGTCAGTCAAACTCACCCGCTACGTGGTCACATATTCGTTGCAGATTTATTCTCCTGCTTGTTCGGCTTTTTTAAACGTCTATGATTTCCAACGATTTGATTTATTCCGCAGGAGATTAAAGAAATTGTTTTCTCGTAATCTGGGAAAATATGTCAAGAAGATTTAAGAAATTTATTTGAACTCTTCGGGATTATCTTTCCTTCTACGCAGTTTGACAAAAGATGTATTCCGTTTTTTATTTTCTTGTGAAGAGGTAAAAATCAATAGTTTTCTGTAATCCTCGGAGATTAATTTTTTTTCCATTTTGTTTTCCTGTAGACAAATATTAGATAAGACCAGATTAAATATCCAACAGTTTATAAATATTAAATAGTAAAAACGAACAAATGTTACATTTTAGTTAATGGTTCATATGGAGGGCACAGTTTGTGAAGTGGAGTGAGCCAAATAATTTTATCTTTCTTTTTTTTTAATAATATTCATAAACTGTCAGATAGAGAATCAGACTGTCATTATAGGTAGTGACTGGTGTGCGTGATTTGAATCTGAATTGGTGCGCCCTCTGCATCTAGTCACACTGATGAGTCTTGAAAAGATGAAACATGTGTTTGTGAATGACTATGTAATTATATATATATATATATATATATATATAATATAAATTCCTCTCTATTTACTAACTAATTGGCTATGGCCGATGGGATAAGACTCTTGACTATGAATCAGTGGCGATTTGTGATCGGGGTTCGCGCCCATCGACCGTTGAGAATTAGTTCCTACACTGAAGATTGCGTTAGCATGAAACATCGATGTCTGTAGGTATTAAAATAATTAATAAATATTTATTTATAAATATTATTATATATATATATACATATATATATATAATTTGAAACGGTTTTTGAAACCAGTAAAATGCAGAGCCTTTTTTTTTAATAAACACTATTTAAAATTACAATTTTCGATTCACACAGGAATCTTCATCAGGATAATAGACAATATGTTTTCCTTTTTTAAATGACATGGTGTCGCTTGATCTTGTGCTTCAGTTGTTAATAAAGCTCGTTGTGTAATAATGTCCACAAGTGGTGTGTGTGCTCTGGTCGCAGGGAGCAGGAAGGAAATTCCAAAAGCAAGCAGTGCAAGAAAAGCTATGAGAGTAGAAAATCTCCCAGAATCGAAAGATCTCTACGAGGGAGAGGGTGAGATTTTGCCGCTAGTTGGGTAGATGGAGATACAAGTGTAGTAAGTTGATCGGACCACAGATTGGTGCATCAATACTCCAGTCATGGGCGAATGGTGGCTTTAAAAAAGTATAATAAAATGGCAGGTGTTATGTCTTCTAGCTCGGTAGATGGAAGCCTACCTTCTTTGTGGCAGACTTTTACCATTCTACAAATTTCATACTAGTAAAACATCCCATGGCTACAAACCTTTATTGATAGGCTCTTTGGGGGTAAGAACAAAAATTGAAGAAGGAAGAAAAAGTTCATTGTTCTGTTTTATAGATATATTGGACGCAGGTGGGCCGTTCTGCATTATTCATGAAGTTTTTTTTTAGAAATATCTTTTTCTGGAAAAAGTATAATATACCTGTGTGAGGGAAGGAGGGAATCTTTCTTTCTACTATGAAAAATTTATAAACAGAAATAAGATAATATGAATAAAAATTTATTTTTAAAGGAGAGAAAAAAGAATTTGTTTTCCAGATATTCATTGGCAACGTCAGCAGAAGGTCATTTTTTTTTTTAAATAGTTGCCAAAGTCAGAAAGTGTGTGGCCAGAAGCAGCAAGCGCAATTCTAAGCTGTAGTGAAGTAAATATGAAGTAAGTGGCATCATATACATATATATATATATATATATATACATATATGTGTGAAAAAGACAAAAGGAAAAACAAATTACATACAGGAATAAATGATCAAAAACCGAGAAATTTTACCGGTTTCATTCGTAACACCGAACGTCTTCAGAAAAAGTGAAAATTTTAAAATGTATTAAATAAAGGCAAAACATGGAGAAAAAAAAACACACAACGCGATGTTTCTGGTACGTGTAACTGTTTGAAAAAAAAAAGTATGCAGCATGCAAAAGAGACGTTAAAATGGAAAAAGAGGCATTTCGTTTTATTATATATCGTGCATTTTATCCTCATATCTATATATATAAAAGAGTAACTGTGTGTGTATGTGTCCGCCTGATCTTTGTGTCTTATATTCACCCAAACCGCTGGACAGAATTGCTTGAAAATTGGCATGTGGACTACTGACCTCTCAGTGAAGGTCATAGGCTATATAAGAAATATATCACTTCAACGCTGGGGATCTCCAGGAGAACATAACCCCCCCCACTGAAAACTGTTTTCTCCTAAATTCAAATGAAATTTAAACCATAGGTAAATGTCCAAAACTGGTGTATATTCCCAAAATTTCAGCAAATTCTGATGGTCCTCGGGGCACAACCCTCCACTGAAAACTGTTTTCCCTTTGATTCAAATGAAATATATATATATATATATATATATATATATATATATATATATATATATATATATATTAAAGAGAACTACTCTCTGTATGTGCATGTCCTTAAAAACGAAGACATACTAGGAAGTGTACTTTCAATATAATTGTATTCACATGCACAATTTGTATGTGAACATAATGGAAGTATTTTTGTGTCTCTGGCTGCCCCTTAAAGAAGCTAATGACAATTTTTAAACATGTTGCACAATGAAATTAAAATATTTATTAGCGTTAGTTTAAGAGTATTAACAAATATCTGAATAGTTCGGTGAGTAAGATATCTAGCTGACAGCATCAAGGTTGCTGTTAAAGTAAATTCTCCCCACCATGATGTTGCATATGATGCTATTCTACACTCTAACCTGGGCAACACCGGGTAGCTCTGCGAATTTATATATATATATATATATATATATATATATATATATATAACTGGCTCATTTAGCATAATGAGAAGAATGTTCACTAATGAGCCGGGAGATCAAGGTTCAATCTTTGGTCAAGTCATACCAAAGACTTAAACTATAGTACTTGATGCCCCACTCAGCATTATATTGTGAATATCAAGGGTAAATGGAATAATCATGGGAAAGGAGTGGTGCCTTCCCCTACGCCTCGGTGTAGTAACTAATAAAAAGGTCAACCACTTTTCGTTTGCTTATATATATATATATAGATATATATATAAGTAAATTTCGCATACAACAAAATCGTAGGATAAACTTCAAAGGAAACATTTTTTAAGCAATGAAATGGGCGAGTGGAAAAAAAAATTGCTAAAATTTTCCTGAAGGCCTTATCGTCTGACTCTCTAAGAGGAAACGTCAGAATGATAAATTAAAAACTAAGAAAATCGAATGAGATATGAGGGGAATATATATATATATATATATATATATATATATTCCCCTCATATCTCATTCGATTTTCTTAGTTATATCATCCATGACTACAATGACTTTCTGCTCATTATTGTAACATTCTTTGGACTATTTTTGCTTTAAGCATAATTTAAAATAGTATTGTAAATTTTAAAATTAATACTTAGCAATGATTTGCAATTTATGGTTTTCATCTTTCTGAGGATAAGAGTAAATTTCGCATACAACAAAATCGTAGGATAAACTTCAAAGGAAACATTTTTTAAGCAATGAAATGGGCGGGTGGAAAAAAAAAATTGCTAAAATTTTCCTGAAGGCCTTATCGTCTGACCCTTTAAGAGGAAACGTCAGAATGATAAATTAAAAACTAAGAAAATCGAATGAGATATGAGGGGAATATATATATATATATATATATATATATATATATATCATATTTTACTCACATGCTAAGGAAGATTAACTTGTGGCATGATGTTCTACATATATACTGATTTTTCATAGACTTCTGACTTTTGAATCATTTCTGAATTTTATTGGTATCCATCATGCTCCATTATATAATACCATGTTCTAATTGGATTCTTTCAATAACTTCACTGATACATCCATGACTACAATGATTTTCTGCTCATTATTGTAACATTCTTTGGACTATTTTTGCTTTAAGCATAATTTAAAATGGTATTGTAAATTTTAAAATTTATACTTAGCAATGATTTGCAATTTATGGTTTTCATCTTTCTGAGGATAAGAGTAATTTTTTTGAAAATTCATGAATTAAAAGGTCATTTTATTATATTCCTTGTTTAAACACCTGATTATTATAATAAACTTGTAAAGTATGTAACTTTACATTTTCTTCATTATTTAAATATTTCCTATATATATATACATATATATATATATATATATATATATATATATATATATATATATTGTGACAGTGTCGGACAGCGCCAGTATGAGTTGACCGTGAGCCTTCGAAAGGCGATAGTGCAATTACTGCGCTAGTATGAATAGACAAAGAAAATTGTAAAAATCCCTGGACGGAACTGAACAGCTGGAAATGAGAAAAAGAAAACCGAATTATTTCATTTTATGGGCTTATCAAAAGATAGGATGAACACGAATTAACTTCTCAAAGTCGATATGAGAATGGCCACGGAGGAGGGGTTCTTGACCGCTAAACTGTGGGGGGGGGGGCTTATAGTGACGGTCGAGTGTTAAATGTCGAATCAGGTCAATTGGTTTTAAAAGGGTCGTCCGAGATAGACGCTGGTTAATTATGCTGCGGGGACAGTCCTGATATGTCTCAGCTGTTGTCGAAATCAGAAATAAACGGTCATAAACGAATTTGGCAACTGTGTCGAAATTACTTTTAGAAATTCTGGATAAACGCAATAAAATTTATTTCTCAGGATAAATCGGAGACCACCATGAATCCACCCCCCCAGGTAGAGGCGAAGTATGTCTTGATAAAAAGCAAGCGAGGACAGTTTAGTCACAGTCGGAGAGAGAGTGAGAGACCGTCGGCCACTGATGCCGTCAGTTGGTGACGAAAGAACTCGCTCTGTATTTTCCCCACCGAATACGACATATCAGTTTGTGTATGTTCTTTTCTCGTCCCAAACTGAGAACAGATTTTCGCTGACAACGATCAACATGCCCAGAATTATTAGCATCCATTGATCCGACTAACACATACAGTAAAACTTTGATATTATCGAGCGGCCTGGCTTTGTAAACAAACCAATGTACATTATTTTAAAAAAAAAATTATTCTTCTAAGAAAACCAAACAGACAAAGTCGTTACAGACTTAATTCTTTCCATTCAAATGTTCTGCATGAAATGACCCTTCCCTTCACAGCGAGACAAGGTTGCTGACCCAACCCCATTGATTGCTCACTGATCTAAACAAACAACGTGAGAGTGGGTAGTCGCTGGACCAGGCGTTTCAACATCGGCAACCTTCATCAGAACGGCAATTTTTCCCCGAGCTACTGCGACCAACCGAACCCGGAACGGCCGAACTGGTGACGTCGCAAGGTGGGGAGTTGGGTACAATATGATTACACTGACGAATGGTGAAGGATCATGGCTGAAAATTGTTCTCCTTAAAAAATTTTTTTTATATATGAGGGACAATTGATATATCTCTACACATAAAAATAGAAAATATATTAAAATATATATTTTTCACATTAACCTTTTTATACATACACACACACATGTATATATATATATATATATATATATATATATATTAATTTTATGAATAAATAAATATTAAATTATATTTACTTACAGACAACGTCGTTTCGAGCTTTTTAATCTCATCAGTGTAGGGAAGTTATAATTTCAGACGGTTATAAGGCGTGAACCCGGTTAACAGAGCCACCTTTCACTCTGCACGCTTTCACGTGATATGGTGACTTTAAGTTATATTTATGCCAATTACTGCGTAAACATCAAGACAGACGAGAACTCAACGAATTTACTAGGAGTCTTGCTTTGTAGCTAAGTGAATATCTATTTTAAATATATATATATATATATATAACAAGAAAAATTAACTCAGAATCGAAAAAGATCCATCCAAGACAGCAGATCTTCCACACAAAAGGTTCAATAGAGCTTTATAACAATAATAAATAACTGAAAGGGATTTATCTTAAACCTTTACTGCAATTTCACAGTATTTCTGATCGTCAGATATGTAATCTCATCCCATACGTCTGTATACAGATATGTGGGATAAATATACTTTTACTGATCTGAAATACCAGGAAATTGCAGTAAAGTTTTAATATAAGCTCCTTTTACTTAATTATTATTGTTTATGTTTGAAGGAACAGAATTTATGAATAATTTTATATATTACTAGACCACCTGTAACCCGTAGGTCAGTATTTGCTATATATATTATTAAATATTTGGAAATTCAAAAATGTTTTCATAATTTTTTGGAACTTCTATGTAATACCAACAGTCTTAGAACGTGTATGATGACATCTTAAGGGATTTGAGAACTTTTGACATCATCCTTTTTCAAGTAAATTATATATATATATATATATATGTAAAGGAGTAAGCTACCAACATTTGTAAAATGTTTTTTTCAACACTTATTTTTTTATTTTATCATTTTATGATTTTATATAATGTGTTTCAAGTGGTGGTCCACTTTCATCAGATATGTAAATCCATTTGAAGAAATGTCTTTCGATTTGGAAGAGTGTTGTTTCATTTATATATCTATATATACACATATATATACATATATATACATCTATATATACATATATATACATCTATATACACATATATATACATCTATATACACATATATATACATCTATATACACATATATATACATCTATATACACACATATATACACATATATACATCTATATACACACATATACACACATATATACATCTATGTACATCTATATACACACATATATACATCTATATACACACATATATACATCTATATACACACATATATACATCTATATACACACATATATATATATAGTACATGTATTGTATTAGTTTCTGTAGATGTAAATCCGTTGAAACTCAAGTATTTATAAAAAGTGCTCAATAACAAGTAGAGCTGTTTATAGGTATAACTTTTTATTTATACAAACATTATTGGTTACATATGTGCATACATGTTTCGGTTACACTCTTCGCAGAGAGTCAACCTCATCTTGGTCTGATGAGGTTGACTCTCTGCGAAGAGTGCAACCGAAACATGTATGCACATATGTAACCAATAATGTTTGTATAAATAAAAAGTTATACTTATATATATATATATATATTTCTTCATTATTCATGTTTGTCTGCCCCCCCCCCCATCTCTCTCATATTTTCTCCATCTCGGTATTAACTTCCTTCCCACTACAGGAAGACGTGGCACAAAACCGGAAGATAGGGAGAATAAGCCACCCCACCCCCGAATTAGGGCACTCTGGCCTCTTAAACATTTTCTGAGCAGCCTTGTCGCCATTCCCCGGTCAGGTTGTCTTCAACAGTTAGCGATAAACTAACTCTTTCCCAAAGAAGGAAAGCAAGGTTTGGGCGGGTGGACCTCTTAGAACTACCCAAAACTAATAGCACAGCCCGACAAGACTGATTATCTAGGACGGATCCTCGACTGATATATACTGTATCAAAAAGTAACATTTGCTACTTTCTCCATCGCTCCATCAGTGTGAACGGTGACAATATACAAGCATGCAAGATAAAAAGGAACATTCACAGTTTTAATATAATAGGCTGAATCTTGTTGCATAGATTTTTTGGTCCAACATCTTGGCAGGAGACAATTGTTGAAAAAATAAAATGTGCCAAAATCAAAGAGCGATATTGCTCTTTGATTCATCGCTGTTAATTTTTCCAGTGATTGTCTCCTGTTGGACGAAAGAGTTCCAAAAGACAGGTGTGTGTGTGTGTGTGAGGAAAATTGTCCGCCTTTGTCAGTTTTCCCATCCAATGCAGATGTAAAATCTATGCAAATCATAAATCACTCCGATGATAATTTATAGAAATAAATTGGGATTAACATACTCCCTCCCGCATCATAAGTGTAGAGGTTGATGTGGTGATGAGATGCTTGTTGTAGATAGCATCTCTATTCATACGACTGGCCTTGATTGAGATGAAGAAAAAAGGGTCACTAAGTTTTCAGTTAAAATGACATACATCTCTACAATTTATAACAATTTTTACAACAGTTTCATCAACACAGAATAGGGTCCAGAAAAAGTTAGGAACACCAGAATATAAGACAGGTTAGTTTGGCCGGCGGCATGTACTGCAGAAGAAGAATTCAGTCCAGGATTTTTATCTCGTCTAGCCAAGTCGTTGCCAGAGACGAGGCAAGGAATATGACGTCTGATCATGTTGGCATCTCGACTAGAACTATTATCTCACCTCCCGCCAAGTCATAGCGAAAAGCGATGAAGGAAATATAGAATCTTGTCAAGCACGGCGCTCGAAATCACACTGTTCTCAGCAACGTCTCTGAAAGGGCTGCTCATAAATGAGCGCAGAATAGTTTGGGCAGAAATGGAAAAAGGCATACATGCGCAAAGTGTTCTAACTGCCTGACGTATCACTACACAAGTCTGAACATGCCTGTGTAATCTCACCGAACCACATACTAATCCCCTCACAAGAGATTACATATAAGCGCAAAGGAAATACATCTTAATTATGTAACTGCTACAGTGGCATTAATCAATGTTCAATCTATACAGTGCCTTAAGGACTATTCATGAAGTAGAAAGGGATTGAGTTTTCAATTAAAACTGTATACAAGAAACATGAAAAAAATGTTTGTTTTTTAATACTGAATTTTTCATCTTGGAATTTGTAAATCTACTTTCCGGTTCAATTTAACGGTGAAAACGGTTGATGAAAAAAACAAAAACAACTTAATATAACAAACAATACACACCACCTGATAGACTTACTGCACCTACCCACCCCGAAACGAAAATACCTCCGACCCACCTGACAAGCTGCTAAACCTACCCCTTCACTGTAGAGTTCCTTCGATGTCAGAAGATGTTCTACTGTAATAGTTTCTTTCTTTGAACTGCTTGCTTTTGGAATTCCCTTTCTTCTCCCCGTTTCCCAGACAGTACTAAAATGCAAAAACTTAAATGTAATGTGAACAAAGACTTTGCTACCCAACTCCCCACCCAGGTTACCCTCCTATATATCTTGCCCCCTATCACAGTCAACACTTACGCTTCAGTGGCAATATGCTTCATTTGGAGTGAATAGAAGTAAACTAAAAAAATTAAGAATTATTTAGCCTAGAGATTTTTGAAACCCGCCGCAAATGACTGAAGTGTTTTCATAACCTGGTTTTAAAGTTCAAGAATATTCGAGTAAACTAATTGAGACAAGTACTTCAGCTAGTGTATTGCCCATATATTGAACACAGGCATAAAAAGCGAACGCAAGTCAATCTAGCAACACTGAAGAAGCTCACCAGTTACTGATTACGACCGCCTAACACATCTGACTGACAAAACAAACAATTACAGTCCCACACTTCAGAAGTTGATTTTCAATGTGAGTCAGACCCTCTAATCATACATAACTAACTACGCCACTCAACAACTGTATACAATATAATTAATGGGTTGCAATGAGTATTTATATAGAATAGAACTATGTATTGTTGTTCATGCTTTGAATTTCTCTCATGATTGTGCGAAACGGGCTGTATACATAATGGCTTGTAATGTACTGCACAATACATCCACTGAACAATAAAATAAATGAATAAAGAAAAAAAAATTGAAATGTGTGATGATGTAGGGAAGTGAAACCTGGCCAGTGCGAGTTGAGGACATGCATTGCATGGAGGGAAATGATATGATGAATGTGTAATGCAACTTTTAAAGATAGGCTTAGTTCTGATGACCTCAGAGGAAGATTAAATATGTACAATATAGGGAGATCTGTGCAAAAGAGTAGACTTTGATGGTATGGCTATGCTGAAAGAATGGATGAAACTTCTTGGTTTAGTAGATGTAGAACAGTTGAGGTAGCATGTTCAGTTCACAAGGGAAAGCCAAGGAAAACATGGGAGGAAGTGATAAGGATGGGCTTGAGGGAAAGAGATAAATAAAGACCTGGTCAGAGATAGGTTAGTTCGGAAGTCAATTTCTAAAAGCCGTCCAACACATTCCAACATATAAAATGGATGTTAAACCGAATATGCTGATGAATACTATTTTATTTTATTTAATTCTAGTGATTGCTTGTTGTGTTACATATGTAGAATAGTGATGTTGACATCTATACAGTACATATGTATTTTTATTTATCAAATTTACCTACGTACAGAACATTCAGGAATAAACTAAAAAATCAATTGGCAGCGCTGGTGTATTTGAGCAATACCAAATTTCTGCCCGAAAAAATCTCTCACACGCCTCTATTCCGAATTTGTGGCCATCAATAGACTACCTCTCCTGCACCAAATGGTCATAATTTAAAAAAAAAAAAAGAAAAAAAAAAAGAAAAAAAAAGAAGTCACATAAAATCTTTTTCAGGAAAAATTTGATTATTAAATATCATGGACACCTTTAGTTTCATTTTATCAAATTTGAACTTTGACATCAGCTTTTAATAACCTTTAGTATTGATTACATGTAAAAAGGTTTAATTGAAAAATGTTATAATTAGAATGTACATGCTGGAATAAAATTTTTAAGTGAAAATTAAAAATCAAGTAAAAATGAAATTTTTACTTGATTACTGAAAAACCTCAAATAATTTGAATAAAAAAAAAACACTTTTAAATTTAATTATTTTTAGTGTGCATATCGGTTTGAAACCGTCTAAATTACACTTAAAAAGTTGTTTATAACTGTTGGCCACGATTTCAGAATAGGAGTGTGTGAGCAAGATTTTCGAGGGTAGAAATTTGATACTGCTCAAATATACCAGCACCTAATTATTCTTACTGTATGCTAATGTAATCTATTACAACTATGTACTTTTGTTTTCAAACTTTAAATAATGTTATGATATGACAATGCCATTTTGTAAATGCGATGTAACGAGTTGTCATAACCCGAGGGACTTGCTGCATAACATTGTGGCCTTCATAAAGTAAAGGCCTGTCCACCGAGTCTCGTTTATCTGCTGACGTCACAGTGGTTGGTACTATTAAAATAAACAAGACTTTATAAAGTCCACGCTTCAAAGGGCAAGGTTACACGCTACATTTGGTTTGTTGGTGAACATATGATGGTGAACATTTCTGTCTGAAATTATTTAATCTTTGATCTAGTAATTGTATGTAAAAAAAAACATTCCAGTAATCTCGCCAAAGATGACATGTACTTGTGTCGTTCCAAACTGTCTTAGAAATTCATAATCATCATCATCACTGCATACTGGTTCAACAGATCTCCGGTCATTTATAACTTCGATAGTTTTGTACATGACGTTTTCAACTTGGAAGTCTGATAGTGATTTGAAGGGAAAGCTATAGCACTATTAAAAAAAACTCATTTAGACTAAAATTTAAAATGGATGACGAAATCTGTCTTGATAGGATGATCTAAAAAAAAATAAAAAATAAAACTATTTCCTTGTTTCCTTTAAAATATATATTTTTTTACATAAGAAAAAGTCTGCATAACATAAAACGTTCTAATCTATTTTTGAACCTATATAAAATTGAACTTTCGTGCCAACTTTTTACCAATAAAGGGTAGATGAATAAAGAAAGACCTTTTTGTTTTAAATGAATGCTTTGTTTATTCCTTTCCAAAAAGAAATAGTGGAGTGTGGCGCATATACCAAGAGTTCTGCCAAGTCGATTAATGTACAAAGATGACTAATCTATTGGGATGATCCTGGGGCCATTTCCACTGTTAGAATTGAAAACAGTTCCATCCCAAACTGATTAGTCTGCATTGTCCATATGTATGCAGCTCTGAATTATTTATATTTTCATAATTTTTTTGTCTCATGTACCCGGACACACGGGACATCGGCTCACTCTGAAGGACTCATTTGTAAGGCTCAAGTGTGGTTCAATACACTCGGATTTTGTATCAAATCCAAGTAGTAAAAACGTTGTTATTGGTAATTGAAAAAGTTTAATATCTTCGTATACAGATCAATACAATAGATGTAAAACCGTGAAATAATGAAACAGAACAAACATTTGCCAAAACTTAGATCGGTCTCTCTCAAAATGTATATAAATGCTTTTCACTTAGCGTAAGCCATGACACTCCATAACAAAGAATTAGGTTAATTTGATGGGAGTAAAAATTCACTAAAGAAGCCTTTTGAAAACACCTTGAAGTTATTATCAAGAAAAAATGCATGTTTTGAAAATGGGCAGAAACAATTATAGGAATAAAACTAAAAAACAAACAAATTTGGAGCATTTATTAAATTACTATATATATACATTTTTTTCAATTTTCTTATCTTTTTTCTTTTACTGGGGAAAAAGATGAGAAAATTAATATATATATATATATAGTAATTTAATAAATGTTCCGATTGTTTTAAAAATATATATTGAAGTGAATTCTGAAATCACTTAACTTATTTTACTTGAATTTTGGAACAGACATTCTATGCATAAAAGGGTTTTACAATACTATTCTGACGTCTTTGCTGTATATCTATGACATCAAAGACAACGTTTTTTTTTTAATTGAAAAAATAAACTATTTTGTTTGATTAAAAACAGTGATAAATCCTAATTAATCACCTGAATTACTTATAGGGTTCTTTTCAACTTCTTGTTTGCGAATTAATACTCTAATACTTATATATCAAATAAAAATTGCCTTAGTCTAGAAGGATTACTCTCAATGGCAAGATAGCAACAATTAACCATGACAAGAGTTGTATTACTCCACGTATTGCATTAATTGTTTCATCTGCTGTTTTACATTAACATTGTGGGGTCTGTGTTTGCGCTGGTCAGCCATAAGCACCAAATAATTCAAGAGTTCAAGATTTTGCAACGAATTTCTGCAGTTATTCGACTTTCCCGGGCAGCGCCGGGGCACAGGTCAGCTAGTTATTTAGAAAATAAGATTTTTTTAAAGTTTGTTTTAGTAATTTGCATTTTTGATCTATTAATAGTAAAAAATAGTAAGTCATGTAGAGGCGAGAAACACACAAGAAGAAGCAGAGATTAAACAATGAAAAATAAAATGGTAATATGGTATTCAGGGCCGTGACCAGGAGTGCATAGGGTCCACATTTATTACTGGGCAACGCCGGATGTGCCTATATAAGTTGGGTTCGAACCTATTTTTTTCTTTTAGTGAAAAGCGTTCAATTTAAAATAAACTATCTGAAAGGAGGCTTGTTTGAGTATCTGTGTGTGCAGGTGCAAGGATTTCAGTAATAAGTCTGTTACTGTCTGGCTAAGCGATAATTTCTGAGAGAATCGCAGATTGTTAGAATTCAAATCACTCGTTAGAAACAAAAATGTCGCTCAAAGTCATCTGGGTATCATTAGAGGGTCACAACAGGTCTGGAAAGTTGTCATCTTTAGTCAATCAAGATGATTGAGGGTGGGGGTGATTTATTTGTGACAGCTGCAGTTCGGACATCTAAGAGAGCAGAAAGAGGGAGGACAAAATGTGATTTAAACTCGCAGACAAGAAGCAAAACAGGGAATAGATGTAAGCAGTAGTTACATCATCACTAGAAGTTGGAAGTGTAGCCAGTGGTGGCGCTATGGGCTTATGCGACCCCCCCCCCCAAGCTTCTCTTTGTATATAAAGAAAGCGTTATTTTTTTTTTTTTTGTAATCACAAACAAAAATCATAAATTTATTCAATTTACATAAAATTTTCTACATTTATACAATAACTTAGATGTTACTAGCTGTGTCCACCCGACGTTCTGCGGGAGTCTTTACTTTTCTTTTTTTTTTTTTTTTTTGCTTTTTTCTTTTTAAATTGAATAAATACATTCGATTTTTTTTAAAGCTCTTAAATTCATAAACATCAAGAAACCAGAGATACGAAATCAATAAGGAGGGAGAATGCTGATTACGTTACAAGGAGTGGGAGAGAGGAAACTTGCTATGTCAGTGTGCGAATTAGAGAATGCCTTCTAACGAAGTTCAAAATATGATTTTTAATTTCTTTTTAGTTTACGCTATTGCTTTTTTGATTTCAATCAATATTTGATCAATAGTAAATAATCAATGGGTACTTTACGAAAGCTATGCTAATCGGAGAAACACACGCACATACGTGAAGTTGTCTCATCTCTATATTAATAAAATTGTGTGATCATTTCTCGTGTGTCTGTCTGTCTCTCTGTGTGTGTGTGTGTGTGTGTGTGTGTGTGTGTGTTTTCTATTCCTGATTAATCAACCAGCACAAGGTAAATACAGAGCCACTAGATGATCGGACACGCCATCATCATGCTATATGACAATTAGGATTAGTGATTAAACTGAATCAGAGGTCAGGTTTGACAATTTATTTATCTCCCCAGGTGGTTAGGCACAAGGCTAGTTTTATCTTACTTCCACAAGGTAAGAAATGACCCAAGGTCGGGTTGGGAAAGTGGGACTTAAAAAGCCAGCGCCCAAGAAGGTGAGCACTCTGGCCATTAAAAATTGCCTGGGCAGTCCCGTCGGCATTCCCCGGTAGGCAGTAAGCAATAAACTTATTCCTCCCCAAAGAGGGGAGGCAAAGCATGGGAGGGTGGACCTCCTAGAACTTCACAGGACAGACCCATAGACCGGGGTAAATCAAAACCTGAAGGCCAAGACGATACCAGTTTATGGGGTGTAGTATCCATCGGAACAGATACTACACTTTGATCCTGGCCAAAAGGCAGGTTTGACAAGCTGTGAACGGAAAAAGTGGAGGTAAGAATCTCATGAATCATGACGTCATCGTAGAATTTGGGAAGATTCTGGAAGTCAGAATTCTGGGTCGAGAATAGAGTATAAAATAGGGCTTAACCTTATTAGTTAAAATAAACTGTCTCCCTCCTCCACCGCGAAATGAAGATTTCTTCATATTCCAGCATTCAGAGACCTTTGACACTAGTGTCAAAACAGAGACACTGGACGATCAAACATTTTTTTTTATCACAGAACATGTACCATATTAATATACGGATCAAATTTTGTCAAACAGTTCATCTGATAGTTCCCAAAAGATTCTCTCTTACTTATTTTAATTCACATTATTTCTGAATTCATCAAATTCAATCATAAAATGTTCTGACCCATTTGTAGCTTATCTGTCTACCACAGCAGCAAAGGTTGACACAAGGTCAGTTGATAATGGGAATCCAGCTCCCCCAAAAAGAGGGGCACTCTTGACAGGTCCAAAATTAATCATAATCGGTCCCGTCGAGGAGGTATTGCCTGGAAGGTATTGTTTCCCGAGATCGACAAGAACAGATAATACACTTTGGTCCTGTTTGGCAATTCGGTCAAAAATATATATTACTTTAAATTTACATAACTCTCCAGGTTAAGGAGAAATAAAGAAAATTTATTTAAAAATTGCCACCATAGTTAGA
The DNA here is from genome assembly GCA_963556195.1 of Sepiola atlantica. Classification (NCBI taxonomy): domain Eukaryota; kingdom Metazoa; phylum Mollusca; class Cephalopoda; order Sepiida; family Sepiolidae; genus Sepiola; species Sepiola atlantica. The sequence continues at coordinate 26,356,041 of OY744516.1, read as the reverse complement.
AATTCCATTAATCAATTAGAATATTTTAATTAAAAATCATCTTTGAGTTTATTTACTTTTCGAATAATTATTTACTTATTTTTTCAGAGAATATCGGATTTCATCTTTTGCTGAATCTGGAGGAGGAGATGAGTGTTGGTATATTACTTTAATTTATGTGTGCTTCATTTCTTCATTTCTTTATTTCTTCATTAAGTCAATATTTTTTCCAATCATCGTCAAATGCTTACAAATAGAAAAGTAAACTGTCATTAGTCGGAAGGAGAGAGAATCCTTATCTGCAGATGAACAGTTTAGGAATAAAAAAAAATAACTCAAAACTAAACAAGCTAATGCGAAAAACAGAATTGTGTCCAGCCTCTCAGCAATTAAATGAGGCAAGGAGGAAAAAGAAAAAAAACAATTCGGAAATCATAGAAATTTGTTTTTCTCTCTCATATCTCAGAACTACTATATAATTCATTGATTCACCAAACATGTCCCACCAAATTCCATACTCCTAAAAGACATTCGTCAGATGTTACATTCGAGGTGGTTTAGTTTTTATTTAAATTATTATTTCATGTTAAAATAATGTTATTAAAATTATGTAGAATATAATTATTTATAGCAATCTTTTTTTGGTGTGGCTGTCACCTTTGTTATGTTAATTGAAGACAATCCAGATAATGGATATTGCCTGTATAGATAATACAAAAGTATAGTGGTCATCATCAACATCATAGTCCCAGTAAATGTCATATTCACTGCTATCAAAGACTTGTCATAAACGTTTGTCAACTAACAAATACAAAACAGATTTTATTGCTATGAAGAAAGATGAAGGGTGTCATTTTTTAAGAGTGTAGCTATAATCTTTTTCATCCAATGCAGGTAGGTACTTGAGGTAGTTATTTTCAAACGGTTGTAGCTGTGTCTGTTGGGAATTGTCTACAAATTGTTTACATTGTCAGTCTTGATAAGCGTTTGTTTGGCTTTAATCCTATAAAAAAATATCAAACACCCAAGAGATGAAGACATTATTTAGTTGTATTCTAATCCAGTAAGCAATAAATAGGTCATCACAGTGCTGACACTTAGACCGTGTCCCTCTCCTTTCAATCTCAGATAAGGAACCACAACTAAAAGGAAACTTTTTAAACAAATTAACGTTGTTTTATTCTTTTTAAATTCTTTTTAATCAGATAATTTAATTACAAAATTGTTTAGTTTTGATGAAATTCAGTATTCATTTAATCAATTATATTTTATAACGCATCAATCAATAAGTCCAGGGCCTAAATTTTAGGACAATTTGAGTTTATTCATCAACATAGTCTCCTTCTAGGGAAGCGAGAGAGCAAATAAGTCAGACAATCCACCTCTGACTCCACCACTTGAAATGAGTTATGAGAAAAAAGAAACAAGAGAAATAATTCTCAAAGTATAAACATTTCAAAAACCGGTTTTGATATATACATTTCAAAAACCGGTTTTGATATATACATTTCAAAAACCGGTTTTGATATATACATTTCAAAAACCGGTTTTGATATATACATTTCAAAAACCGGTTTTGATATATACATTTCAAAAACAGGTTTTGATATATACATTTCAAAAACCGGTTTTGATATATACATTTCAAAAACCGGTTTTGATATATACATTTCAAAAACCGGTTTTGATATATACATTTCAAAAACCGGTTTTGATATATACATTTCAAAAACCGGTTTTGATATATACATTTCAAAAACCGGTTTTGATATATACATTTCAAAAACCGGTTTTGATATATACATTTCAAAAACCGGTTTTGATATATACATTTCAAAAACCGGTTTTGATATATACATTTCAAAAACCGGTTTTGATATATACATTTCAAAAACCGGTTTTGATATATACATTTCAAAAACCGGTTTTGATATATACATTTCAAAAACCGGTTTTGATATATACATTTCAAAAACCGGTTTTGATATATACATTTTTATTGTCATTAAGGGGATGCGAGCACAACAGGGCTATGTATTTTACTGGTAGGAATTTTTCTTCAGCGCACCTCACACACTTCATCCACTCATGCATAGAGATTTATACTGTAGTGATGTGATAATGAAATGGTTTGGTTGATATGTAGTCATACCTTTAATTAATGACAATAAAAGTGTAAAAATTTGGGAATTTCCTTGCTTTTGTACATTTAGTGTATATGAATTTGCATCTTAACCCTATTAAGGGTATATGATTTCAGTATACTGGCATTTATCATGGAATATATATATATATATATATATATATATTGACTTGGGTTGCACATATCGGGATTTTGGAACTTTGATTGGACTTTCTGTATTATTTGATTTATTTATCATTAACATTGAATATTGACACACTTCGCGACTGGATAACTTTGCCGGCCCCTTCAATTTCACGTATATGGACTGCTGTTTATAACTTGGAGTAATGTCTTTCCTGATTATGCTTCTCAATTTGTATGACCTGGATGGACTGTATGGATTCAACAAAAAGTATGTTTTTGGGTTGATATGTTTGATGTTATGTATTTTGATGTATTTGTGTATATAATTTTATATATTTTCAAAGCGTAATTTTATTACCTGTAGTAGTATAACTGCGGTAATGGTCCTCTGAAGAGAAGAATTATCTTTGAAAACTCATGAGCTAAGGACTTAAGGATACTTTGCTTGAACTTTGAATTCTAATAAAATTTGATTGACACCTTATTTTATTACTTCATTTTATACTATAATTATATATATATATATATATATATATATAAGCTAGTTCCGCTAAAGCGTTTGTCTCATGATTGTAGCCTGAATCTACAAACTACGTTCGAGCCCATGCGAACGTCTGCAACCGGCACTCCTACACTGATGAGGATAAGAGAGCCCGGAACGTGAAAAGCACTTTAATATTTAAAAATATTTATAGTTAAAATCCCTTTTAAAAATGTAATAGTCTTAAAGGTAGAGCTCTGTTTGAAATTGAAAAGTTTGTCATTTCTGCGATAAGCTAGTTCCACTCAAGCGTTGAACACTGTAGACAACAATGGCACTTCCCCCGCCTCCTGGGTAAGTGTATCTTAATTTCAATTACTGTCTGTGTCGATTTCTCGTGACCGTGTGGTCTTGAGCTTTGTCTGTGATTCTAGCCTGAATCCACAAACTGCGTTCAAGCCCATGAAAAACGCTTTAATATAAAAAAATATACATTTATATTATATATATATATATATATATATATATACACATACATACATACACTCTTATGAACACATGCTTTTTTTACTGCTTATTTCTATGTATTTTTCAAATAACATTCCCCCAACTCTCTCACACACCCCTCTCCTAATATTTTTCGTTCAAAGTTATTTTAAAGGGAGATAATTCTAAGACAGACGCACGAACTCATATTTTAGTTTTTAATAAATTCTTATTTTTTAAATTTTTTTGTATTCATTCAATCCGTATTTATCCAATACAGATATATTTTAATATTTTTATGAAAAATAAATGTTATAAACGATATTTTAAGAACTTACACAAAATAAAAAAAAGATCTCCCAGTAGCGTACAGCTATGACTTAGTATTTTCTGTTATTCTTTTTTTTCCTTCCGCCATTTCGTCATTTAAAAAATGTTAATGTTTTTTTCAGGTATGTTTGTAATAGTCAAAAATAGACATGAAACGCTCTTAAGAATTACGACTTTGGAGACAAAGTTATAAAAACAAGCCAGCGTAATGCCTTATTAGAAGTTGTCTTTTAAACTCAGGATGTAAGGTTAATCTGCCATTTACTTCGCCAACACTGAAGGTGATATAAGCAATAAGAGCATATATTATATAGAAAAGCCGCGCTACTTATGGAAAAATGAGTTTAAAAAAACAAAAAACTCAGTCATCCGCAGTGCGCACACACACCCTTTACCTACCCTTCCGAGTTCTGTCCAGACATGCTTCGGTTAGGATTAGGGTCCAAGTTTTCATGTTGGAGATCGATAAAACAGTCATTTATCGTCATACAAATGGCTGGATAAACGCTACTGTGGAAAGCATCGCGAAATGATGAACAGTTATCTGTGTGAGTGTATGCAAAGGCAGAAACATCTGCATTGCAATGGGGCCGTATTTGTCAGAGATGACGATAGTTATCTCGTATCTTGTGTCGTGTGCTTGCAACCCTCTGAAACTAAACTTTTTGTTAGCCATAAAGTTCCTTTTATCTAAGTGTAGAGGCTCCTAGACTTGTAGTGATAGATCGTGCAGGAAGTTCTCTGATTGGTTAATGAACACTAGATAAATTTTATATTGTGAATTGATCATGTGACCTGATTTTGCGGACGTAGTTATAGACAACGGTTCTAAGTATCTCCCATTTCCATTTCCCTGTTAGCATTGCTTTTTAGAAACGGAAAGCGAAGAAAAAAAAGGAAAGTGTGAAACAAAACGAGAAAATAAGGAAAAGGAGTTGCTTAACATGTCTGTAATCTATCCTTTTTTTGCCTGGTCGAACATGCTACAGCACCATTTTTATCTGTATAAATAATATTGCACGGTAATAATATGAACTAATGACAGTTTTCAATAATATTTTATTGTAGATAATACCAGCAGTATCAATATTTAAAACTACTTTTTACATGATCTCTATATCTAATTATAATGGAGATTATGCATCTGTCTGTCTTTTTGAAGTCGAAACTATATTATTAGTTTTGATCGCTCTCTTTTTATATCTACTTGAAGCCCAAACTATATTATTAGTTTTGATCGCTCTCTTTTTATATCTACTTATCAGCTCCTATATACCCATTCCAAAACTTTCCCAAACATCACACATCTTTCAAATTTGCATAATTAATTTGTTTTAAAGCTTCTAATAAATTAATATTCGCAAATATACACTAGTGATTGTTTTTTCAGATTTCCAGATGTATTTAAAATATTTTCCTCGATAATAATCTTAATAACAATTATAAAATAGACTTAATTAAAGACATTGTTTTTTTATAAATCTATAAAATTGAGTTACGTAATTAAATTAGATTGTAATGGAATATAATGGAACAGCCGGTGGCCATTTCAACATTTGGTTATCCGCCCTCTGATTATTCGAACGCACAGAAAGTTCTATTTCAAGAAAGAGAGAGGGAAAGTGAAAGAAAGAGAGAGCAATTAAATAAAACAACTAGCAAAAATATGCGACCGCAGGGAGCATATATTCGCTAGTAATTAAAATTTTGTGACCAATTCTTGTGTGTCTGTGTTTTTCCAGTGTCTACGTGACTTACGCAGTATTTCATTTACTATTAATCGATTATTATTGAAATAAAAAATGCAATAGCGTAAAGTACTAAAACGAAATTTAAAAAATCATATTTAAAAAAATAATTCAATTATAAAGTTAACGCCAACACAATACATACTTCTGTTTCTTCTTAAACAAGTTAGCTATTTTAATTTTTTGTTAATAATTGAAAAAAAAAATTATTTCGTAACATTTCGAAATTTGAAAGGACGCATTTAGACTGCCGAATATTAAGTAATTTCTTAGTAAATCATCATGAAACAAAACTTGCATCCAATCATTTTATGAAAAGAGACAAAAACAACGTCATTTTAACGGCAATTAAGGTTAGGGTTATGACTATTTGTTTCAATTAATAATTTCATGGTCAAACAATACTGTAATAATTACATTGAACTTTTAAAATTCTTTTTAAATTAATGCGGTAAAAACCTACAAAAAAAATCATAGTTAATTGTTTTTTTTTTAAACAAAAACAAAAATTAAACTCAAAATTAAAGTTAAAAGACTCCTGGGCTACGCCAAGTAGGTACAGCTAGTTATTTAAAAGTAAACAAGGAGACGGGGGAGAAGAGTGTAAAAACAAGGAGGCGGAGGTGGGAAGAGGGGCGTAAAAACAAGGAGACGGAGGGGGGCGTAAAACAAGGAGACGGAGGAGGGGCGTAAAACAAGGAGACGGAGGGGGGAGAGGGGGGGAGAGGGGCGTAAAACAAGGAAACGGAGGGGGGAGAGAGGGGCGTAAAACAAGGAAACGGAAGGGGGAGAGAGGGGCGTAAAACAAGGAAACGGAAGGGGGAGAGAGGGGCGTAAAACAAGAAAACGGAGGGGGGAGAGAGGGGCGTAAAACAAGGAAACGGAGGGGGGAGAGAGGGGCGTAAAAACAAGGAGACGGAGGAGGGGCGTAAAACAAGGAGACGGAGGGGGGGAGAGGGGGGGAGAGGGGGGGAGAGGGGCGTAAAACAAGGAAACGGAGGGGGGAGAGAGGGGCGTAAAACAAGGAAACGGAAGGGGGAGAGAGGGGCGTAAAACAAGGAAACGGAAGGGGGAGAGAGGGGCGTAAAACAAGGAAACGGAGGGGGGAGAGAGGGGCGTAAAACAAGGAAACGGAGGGGGGAGAGAGGGGCGTAAAAACAAGGAGACGGAGGGGGGCGTAAAACAAGGAAACGGAGGTGGGAGAGAGGGGCGTAAAACAAGGAAACGGAAGGGGGAGAGAGGGGCGTAAAACAAGGAAACGGAGGGGGAGAGAGGGGCGTAAAACAAGGAAACGGAGGGAGGAGAAGGGGCGTAAAACAAGGAAACGGAGGAGGAGAGAGAGGCGTAAAAACAAGGAGACCGAGGGGGAGAGAGGGGCGTAAAAACAAGGAGACCGAGTGGGAGAGAGGGGCGTAAAAACAAGGAGACTGAGGGGGAGAGAGGGGCGTAAAAACAAGGAGACCGAGGGGGGGAGAGGGCGTAAAAACAAGGAGACCGAGGGGGGGAGACGGGCGTAAAAACAAGGAGACCGAGGGGGGGAGAGGGGCGTAAAAACAAGGAGACCGAGGGGGGAGAGGGGCGTAAAAACAAGGAGACCGAGGGGGGGGGGAGAGGGGCGTAAAAACAAGGAGACGGGGAGAGGGGAGTAAACAACGTTCTAAATGATAAATACATAATTTAACCATCTATACCATGCATGGGCAACCAAATCCAGTCCACGAAGGTTTTTCCTATGGTCTACTAAGACATTTAATAACGATGATCTTTTTTAGGAAAGTATTAATATGCCACAAAACAATCCAAGTTCGCTTCTTTTGCGTGGCCTCGGAACGAACTTGGAGCTCATGGAAGATAACACTATTTTCTCCACCAAATACTTTTCCGGAAATTACATATTTATTTCAATTTCGCTTTTGTTTCTCCGTAAAACAAACAAAATTCAGATGCCTCCCAGGCAATGCCGGGTAGATGAGTCTAGTACATATAACTAGTTTTAGTATTACTTTGATAAAAATATACAGGCCACACTGACATTTTGTATTCCTTATCGAGGTTTTTCTTTGGCCTTTTGGCTAGGAACAAAGTGTAGTATCTGTTCTGATGCTACACTTTGTCTATTCTGTCGTCGATTAATGAATAAGAAATCTTTCTCGATTCAAGCAATTTTTATTTTTGTTCTAATCTAATACCGCACATTAAAACCGACCTTGTGTCTAACTCTGCCCTCGTAGGTAAGCAAGTAAATAAGAACACCGGCTGTCCCTGGTAATATCTACCATTTCTCGTGTATAGTGAAATGCCACGGATCTTAAAATATCTTTTTGTGTAAAAAATCAATTTGATGCATAAACTTCAGTGAAAGAAGTTGTTAAATTGAAATATAAATTTAGATATTGAACGGAATCCGTGAATTTTTGTGTCAAGTTATTTTCGCATTGGCTCATCATCAACTTTTGCGTTTTGCTTCGTTAAAAAGGTGCGTTTATTTTTTGTAAGTGATTGGTTTATTGAGGTCAGAAACAGATTAAGTGTGTTGGAATTAAAGATTATTTTCGCCATGATTCGTGTTGGAATCAACGGTAAATAATGACGTGACAATGTTCAAATAAGAAAATAATGAAACACTATTCATCCATTAATTAACACGAAGTTAAGCTCGGCGAACAGGATTAAGCGGCTGGTCACCATGGAAACGATGTAAATCTACATAAGGTGTGGTAGGATTGTTTCATCGTTTTTTCTTGTTTGTTTTTTTACCCATAAATATACATACATAAATAAAAGTAAATGTGGTATTAAATGGGTGGTTACTTAAGAGAGAGCGAAAGGACTGAGCGAAAGAGATAGGGGAGGAGAGAAGCAAACAACGAAGAGAAACAAGCAGGGAGAGGAAGAGGGGGTATATAAGGAGGGAGAGGGGTATATAAGGAGGGGGAGAGAGAGGGGTATATAAGGAGGGGGAGAGAGAGAGGGGTATATAAGGAGGAGGAGGAGAGAGAGGGGGTATATAAGGAGAGAGAGAGAGGGGTATATAAAGAGAGAGAGAGAGAGGGGTATATAAGGAGGGGGAGAGAGAGAGGGGTATATAAGGAGGGGGAGAGAGAGAGGGGTATATAAGGAGGGGGAGAGAGAGGGGGGTCTATAAGGAGAGAGAGAGAGGGGTATATAAAGAGAGAGAGAGAGAGGGGTATATAAGGAGGAGGAGAGAGAGGGGGGTCTATAAGGAGAGAGAGAGAGGGGTATATAAAGAGAGAGAGAGAGAGTGGTATATAAGGAGGGGGAGAGAGAGAGGGGTATATAAGGAGGGGGAGAGAGAGAGGGGTATATAAGGAGGGGGAGAGAGAGGGGGGTATATAAGGAGGGGGAGAGAGAGGGGGTATATAAGGAGAGAGAGAGAGGGGGGTATATAAGGAGAGAGAGAGAGGGGTATATAAAGAGAGAGAGAGGGGTATATAAGGAGGGGGAGAGAGAGAGGGGTATATAAGGAGGGGGAGAGAGAGGGGGGTATATAAGGAGGAGGAGAGAGGGGTATATAAAGAGAGAGAATGGGAATAAACGAATGTTGTCTAAATGAGTTAACACACCAAACCGGTTACCAAGAGAAAACTTGGCTTGGCGAAGTTTTTATTTTTATTTTACCTACAAATCGTTTGACAATGAATCGTTTCGCTTAGTTGAAGTAAAATAACAAAATTGAATTAGTTGCCTGGAATAGGCGTGTTATGTTTTGTGGGATTCAAATTACAGGTTGTTTAGAGTCATGTTAGACAAATCACACGAGTAAACGCGTCCCCGCGGCGACTTCCCAGGGCAATTTTGTAGTCTAACCGATTTGATTCTACTTGCTATTTTAGCAGAAGATCGATATAAAAATCACCAAAGATGATCTGAACGGACTAAAATAGGAAAACGTAGAAAGAAACCTGTAATTTTAATCAGAAACTACCTAGGATACGCCCCATCACCCATCTCTCACAGACAATTGGTTTCACTAAAACCGCCCAATTCCGGTCAATTTGTGAATTTTCCACTTTGTAATTGAAAGTTTTCTAACAGAACTGCAGTGCAAGAGGATAGAGAGAGAGTTGGGAAAGATCAGCAGACAAAGTACTTACTTCAAATTGTATGTTTTGTGGGGAAAAAAGGGACGAAATTAGCTATATGAATGGGGCTGAGACAGTTGGGTGATTCGGGTGGAGTTGACGTTATTGCATTATCAAAATGAGACATATACCCCCCTAGAATTTATAGTGAAAGTTGTCCGAATGATTTGGCATTTCTAACATCATTATTTAAAACCTGCCATTTTTCGGACATTCTGGGTTCTTATGACACAATGGCTAGAGTGTTCTCTAATTGGATGAGAGAACAGGGTTCAATCCTTGGTCGAGTCATATCACAAACTCAAATAATCGTACTTGAGGCTTCCTTGCTAAATAATCAGCATTATAAGGTGAGGATCAAGAGTAAGTGGAGTAATCCTGGCAAAGGAATGGTGCCCTCTCCTACATCAAGGTGTAGTAGTCAATGGAATAGGAACCTTTGGAATCAACTCATATTCCATGTCCCCAATAGTCGGAGAGCTATATTTCCGACAGTTTCTTTACTGATCATTCACTACGACATGACAGTAGGCAATTATCAAGTACGAAAACAGCCGATCGTTTACAGAGCTGGTTCTAATATAGAAAGTAGCTGTTTGAATTACAGTTAGAGTCCATGAAAAAATTATTTCACTTTTTTTGCAGTCTGTTTTTGTTAGATAACGAGGGTCGTTGTTTGAATGGAAAATTTTGAGTGACATCTAAGGGTCAGAGGTGAACCCAGAAAGGAAGTCGACGAAACAACGTCACTTCCAGATGGAGATTTACTGTTTCTTTTCTGGCGAGACTTCAAACAGAGGAGACGTGTTCAAGGCGTCGTCCCCAATGGGTCCAGGTGTACACAATGTAGTGAGACAAGCTATTCGTATGGCTCTGTCTCTCTCTCCCACACAAGTAACCCGTCCTTCTGATTTTTTTCCTGTATCTGTTCTTATCTTTTTAATAAAGCTTTTTATAAATTAACATCGGCGTCCGAGTGATTTTGTCTACAGATGATCCAAAACCTGAGTTTTCACTGGAGGTATAATGGTTCATACACACATTAGTAAGTGAAAACGCAACATTTCATTGGATAGTTGGTTTTTGCATAAATCAGTACAATTCCTTCTTCTTCTAATTTTGACTATTCTTGAAGCAGCGTAGAGAAATTCATAACGAGAAACCGCGCCATAATTGAAAGCTAGTGGCTAATTTCGTTACTAGAAGCACAGCCATAAACGTTTGACTGTTTTTGTAATTCTCCCGAAGATACTGGAGTCACCTACATAAGTACAGATAGAGTAAAGAAACAGAATAAACAGATGAAACAGAAATTACCTCAAAGTTTTCTTGTCTTCATTTCATTGTAACGATCAATCAACGCTATGTAATTTAAAGAATACAGTTTATATTTAAAACAGCGGAATTACGAATTTTTTAAAAGACATTTCAAAATAGTTGATTTCCAATTATATTCGATTAATACTAATAATAATTATAATAGTAATTTTATTAATAACAAATCCTTGAATTTAAAGACAAAAAATCCTCTAATGCGGAAACCAACCCACATAACCCACATCTACTGCAATTGCTAACCAGTCAGATGGAAGTTGAAATATAAATTAAACAGAAACATAGACAGAACACCACCACATGAACCCAAGTGAACTGAAACTAAGAAATTTCATGAACTGCCCTCCTCCGTACCAAAAAAGGTGATTGCACCAGCCTTGGCTGATAGCACATAAAATAGTCATAAAGGGTCAAGAAAGATGGAAAGACTAAAAGGGAGAGCACTAACTAGCCCTCCACTGGAAATGTGAGGAGAGTACTGGGACTTTGGGAAGGCTTATTGCCACCTGAATCCCAGAGAAGACCAATGCAAAATCATGTGCAATGGTTATTGAAAGAGGTGGAGAATACTAGAAATCTGGGGAGACTTGGCACTCAGACTCCAGGAAATACCACCGGTTATTGTCAGTAAGTAATCACTGATGATGACTTACTTGTGTGAGAACTCTTAGTGAGTACATAATAATAAACACATGCAGAGTATACTTGAAATTTTTAAAAATAAATGTATGGTCATGTACAAAAGATCGGATGTTCACCCAACAACGTCCAAATAAAAATGCGTAAAACGGTGTTTTTCTTTTATATGGATGTGTGGAAAATATAATATATTAAAGTGGAGGCGATTTTATTAGTAAAAAAATACAACCGTTTTATATTTATTATTTCCACCGGATGTTCGGCGTCAATCCATATGCACATAAAATCATTTTATGCACTTTTCATTTGTCCGTCGCAGAGTGAACATCCGGTCCTTTGTACGTCAGCACATATTCTGTTGGGGTATCATCTTATTAGATAGAGACAGTTCCCCCCCCCCCCCCGTATCTTTGTGACTAATAGCTCTTTTTTAATACAAGGTATGTAATTAAATATATTTCGTCAGTCATAAAGCAAATATTGGTCTGTGGTGTAAAAAATAAAATTGTATTTTCGATCGATTTTAATATTTAATCCTGATTGATATTCTATTTTTGATCAGTCATAAATAGAGGAAGGAGGGGAGCTTTTACACCCACATTTAGAAATTCTACCACTGCTATCTATAATAAATTTAATTACATACAATTTTTTAGATATTCGGCAGCGAGTAGAGAGAGGTGGAGAGATAGAGGTGGAGAGAGAGAGAGGTAGAGGTGGAGAGAGAGAGGGGTAGAGGTAGAGAGAGAGAGAGAGGGGTAGAGGTAGAGAGAGAGAGAGAGGGGTAGAGGTAGAGAGAGAGAGGGAGAGGGGTAGAGGTAGAGGTGGAGAGAGAGAGAGGTAGAGGTAGAGGTGGAGAGAGAGAGAGGTAGAGGTAGAGGTGGAGAGAGAGAGAGAGGTAGAGGTGGAGAGAGAGAGAGAGGTAGACGTGGAGAGAGAGAGAGAGAGGTAGAGGTGGAGAGAGAGAGAGAGGTAGAGGTGGAGAGAGAGAGAGAGGTAGAGGTGGAGAGAGGGAGAGAGAGAGAGAGAGAGGTAGAGGTGGAGAGAGAGAGAGAGAGAGGTAGAGGTGGAGAGAGAGAGAGAGGTAGAGGTGGAGAGAGAGAGAGAGAGGTGGAGGTGGAGAGAGAGAGAGGTGGAGGTGGAGAGAGAGAGAGAGGTAGAGGTGGGGAGAGAGAGAGGTAGAGGTTGAGAGAGAGAGGTAGAGGTTGAGAGAGAGAGAGGTAGAGGTGGAGAGAGAGAGAGGTAGAGGTGGAGAGAGAGAGAGGTAGAGGTGGAGAGAGAGAGAGGTAGAGGTGAAGAGAGAGAGAGGTAGAGGTGGAGAGAGAGAGAGGTAGAGAGAGAGAGAGGTGGAGAGAGAGAGAGAGGTGGAGAGAGAGAGAGAGAGAGGTGGAGAGAGAGAGAGGTGGAGAGAGAGAGAGGTGGAGAGAGAGAGAGGTGGAGAGAGAGAGAGGTGGAGAGAGAGAGAGGTGGAGAGAGAGAGAGAGGTGGAGATGCTTGTTTTTTGCGGCATGTTGTTGTCGTTAATAGCATCGCCTTTTCCTAATTCAATCAGTTAGCACGTTACAGACAGGGAATGCGAGTTCAAACCTCACCCGGGTCATAAGTACTTTTCCTCTGAATTTGTCTCAAAACTGAACTTAAACATTTCAAATGACAAATTTAAGCAGATTGTTTAGTTTTACATTTTTTTCTGTAATCCAACTAATCCAGGCTGAGATAAAAATGTAGAATCTGTTCTGCCCGTTCTCAAGCGGACATCCTTTCAGACATTAGAGGAGGTATGTTTAGTGCCGATCGCCTGAGGTGTCCTACTGGACAATGCTAACGAGTCCGATATAAACTATTTTTGTAGGCAATTCGTTATCAACCATGAACGTTCTTGTGGTGTTAAGAAATGGCCACACCCCACATAAACCTTGTGTCACACCTGCCCCTCGTGAGGAGGCAAGTAAAATCAATCTGTGTTATTTATAAAGTTATTTAATGTGTCCTAAATTTTCAAAAGATTGTGAGAGCGTGGTACTTTATAGTTTAGAAACTTTTGATAAATTAGGTGCTCGACTGAGCTCCTTCTCTGCCCTGTGCCCCCATCCAATTCACAGCAAAGAACTCGTCCAGCTATAACAATAACTAAATAAATGTCCTTTCTCTTTGTACCAAAAACAAAACGGAACTTCTATGAATGATGTTTCTTTCCAAGAACATTCCATCTGTGGAACAAAATAGGATAAGGCTGCTTCCTAACCAACTACAACATGGTCATCTTCAAGACAACATGAACAAATACTTGTTGAGCCGCCCTCTTAGATAACCAATTCCGCTTAAGTAATCTTCTGCCCATTCCACTCATTGTTTCCATATCCTCTAGTGGTGGCGATCATCGTCAAACTGACAATCTATTTAACCCTTATCCTCGAGTGCCCCCCGGGACTTGATAAGCAGTGACACATCAGTAAGAAAAAAAAAATCTTCAAGAAACAAAATAGAAAATAATATTTTTATTTGGAAAATGGAGTAAAGACCCACACATCCAAGAACATTGTTGCCTGGATCAAGCAATACACACAACTCCATTGAAGCAAATGAATGTCGCTAAAAAAAAAAAAAAAAAGTCCCGATCTAAATGTAATGGATTTTACCGTTTGGAGTTGACCGTTGCATCAACTTTAATTACAGAGGAGAGAGGTCAGAGAGAGAAAAATCCTTTTATAACTCTATTGATGGAAGCTTGGAACAACATCCTGCTTCAAGTCTCCCAAAAGACATCTGGACGTTAGTTAAACGGTCTACGTCGTTGTGCAGCTGATTACAGCACATTGGGCAACTTGATTTAACACGTGTTTTTCTTCTGTTTTAACAATACTTCGTTTATAAACGACCGTTTTCTATTTCCAACAATTACATATGAACGTGTAAATTAAGTGCTCTTGTGGACACTCTGTAGTTCCTTGACCTTTTTGGATAGGAGCAAAGTGTAGTATCTGTTCTGATGCTACACTTCTGTCTTCGGTCAGTGAAGGAGAAATCCTTAAAAACTGGGGCAATTTTTATTTTTGTCCCAATCCAGAGTTTTTCTTTGTTTTTGGAGGCTTGTGTTTAACTTTGCCCTCGTGGGGAGCAAGTAAATAGGGACCTTAGTGGCAATATTACGATGTGTTTTTAGTTCCACAAACTGTCTTGAATTACGCAAATTAAGTTAGAATTTTTTTAATTTTATTTTAAAACTATAACCTCTCAAATGATTATTTTATGTGTATTTACTTTATATAACATATATATATATATATATATATATATATATATAGACTACCGATGAGTGCCTGAGATCCCATTCCTCAGTGTACGAAACCGCTGGTTCAATCGTCGTGGTAATTTCTGGTTTAATAAATATATATATATATATTTTTTTTAATGACTCAAAGCTTCTTTAGACTATATATATATATATATATATATATATATATATATGGGGGTAAAATGCACGATATATTATAAAATGAAACGCCATGAAAAATGTGTAAAAAAGACAACCGAAAAAAAAAAAAAAATTAAATACAGGAAAAAATCATGAAGAAACGAGATTTTACCAGTTTCGTTCAGATCAAAATCATTACTTTTTTGATCCGAACGTAACCGGTAAAATCTATCGTTTCTTGCTTTTTTTCCTGTATTAAAATTATTTTATTTTTGTTTGTCTTTTTCATATATATATATACACACACATACATACATACATATATATATATATATATATATATATATATATATATACACACACACGTAAAACTTGAGCACAAACTGCATAAAAACAATAAATTTTAATGTTTACATTATTTTAATGTATTCTTTATGTCTACTTAAACTTACCAATGAAATTTTTAATTTATTTCGTTAATTCTAATTTACAGATTCTTAAAGTAGTTTTGTATAGTTAAGGTAGCCTGCAACAAAAATGGCTATCATTGTTACTGTTTTGCATTCTAGAGCAAGCAGGGAAGAATGTTTAACGCATGAACGAGTTTCTTAATATAGATATTATAGACATTACTATAGTCAGTTGATCACCAACGCTTTTGGAATGTTGAACATTTTAGTGTTATGAAGGCCGTAGTCATTTAAGGCGGACGATCGAGCGGGTCTGGATAACCACCGAAACGTTTCGTTAAAATGGAGCTGTTCTCAGAAAGATGACACTCTCAAGTTTGAATCAAATTCACAAGATAAGCTCAATTATCGAAGACACACGTTTAACAAACATTGCGATCTTCTATTAATTAGATTGCGATTAATTAAGACTGATGACTCTACATCTCTATATAACGTTAGATATGTGTATATGTTTATATATTTGTATGTACAGGATTCACTCTTAAACTAATTAACCGATCATTATGAATTTTTTAACACAGCTGATAGATGTAATGGGTCGAAATGTGGGCTATATTTACTTTAATTTAGTTTTATGCAAAATGAGTAAAAGGACATGGAGCCCTTCGTGAAAATCCAGATACCACCGATTTTTGTGAAATTTTAACAATATATATTATACCTAAATTAATAAATATTACCACAATTTCAGTTTCTTTGGAGTATTTTACAGGATTTTAGGGGGAATTCTATAGGCACAACCTCTTATTTGAAAATTCAAACATATCAGATTTGCATTGAATTTGATCTATAGTCAAACAACAATTAAGTAAGATTCCCTGAATTTCAATTTCGTCTTAAGACACCATAAGCATTGAATTTTAGACGTTTTCTAGAATCAAAATCAGGTAATGGATTTTGATCAAAATTGAAATAAGGATTCTAAACATAAGGTTTAGTATTATTAGGGGGTGGACATGAAGTGATGCAAAACTATTCTGTTCAGGGAATTAATTTAGTTCTCTGTAAATTTAATAAGCCTTGCAGAAATGTCGGTCGCTCTCATAATTATATAAATATATATATATATATATATATATATATATATAATATATATATATATAATATATATATATATATATATATATATAAAGTTAAGTATGTGTATATGTATTTTCATTGCATAGGATAACCTTAACTAATAAACCGATTATTATGATTTTTTTAATATATATTCTCGCCAACACAGTGAGTAATATGGGCGCATTATTTTTTGTTTTGTTAACTTTACCATTTAGGTGGTGTGCCCATACTAACACACACCTTCCCTAAAAAACTTTTAATAAAAGTTAGATACAAAAAGTTTAATAGAGAAAAGAATTGCTCTACATCAAATTTTGAATTATATTAAATAATACATTTTTAAAGGATTGGTGAGCACACGTGAGCATCAGTATGTGCTTGGTAAAATCCTAAACTACTGAATTGATCATTATGAATTATGGAATATGTATTTTAGGTAACAGAGTGAGTAAGGTGGCTGCATTATAATTTTTTGGTAAACTTTACCATTTATATGGGGAAGGGGGTGCTACTGAAACTGTACCATACCACCAAAGAAAGAAAAAACATTAAAATTTAAAACTAATGTTATATTTCTCGCTTATACCTGCCATGGAAATAGTATTCTACTAATATATATATATATATATATATATATATATATATGAGAGAGAGATAAAATAGTTATCCATGGAAATGTGTTTCGTTGTTGCTGCAGCTAATCAGCATGGCTGACTATGACAAGATTCAAAACCTTGCCCACGGGGCTAAGCTACAAAGGTCCTGTCTGAAAAACAAGAAATAACTAATATGTGTGTGTGTATATATATGCAAAGGAGTAAGGCTACCAACATTTGTAAAATGTTTTTTTCAACATTTATTTATAATTTTATAAAACGCGTTTCAAGCGTGGTGCGCTCTCGTCAGATATGTAAATCCATTTGAAGAAATGTCTTTCGATTTGAAAGAGTGTTTCATTTCCTCAAATGAAACACTCGTGTGGCAGAATGTCTTTTATTTTGAAGAATATTTGCTATTTTTGCATAAATTCTTACATAATAAATCATTTATTTTTCATCAACTTAAAATTATATACTTTGTTTTATTCACTAGAAATTGTAATAAATTATAGTTCTTGGAGCCCCCTTTGGCTGTTTAGCCCCAGGGCCATTTGAACATTCACATTTATAGGTTAGTACTTCTATCTACAAAGCGTTGCTCTCAAGTTTTTTTACATGCGATTTGTTTTGTTTTTAAGTATGCCGTTATTTTTTTCAAAATATTTTTAGTTCCAAACTAAGGGAAGTCACTCTGTATATGACGAATACAGAGTTATATCACTTTTTTTAAGATACCAGATGTATGAAAATAAGTCAAAGTATTTTCTACATGGAATTAAGTCAAACTACATTTTATTGTTCTTAAGAACATGCTGCAACGATCAACAAAAAGAACTGACGAACCAGAATTAAATATTGATTTTGTAGGAAGAAAATTATTGATGACAAAAACCGAATTCGTCTCCAATTTTATGCTTATGCTGATTTCAAAGTAGATCACTGATCATGAAAAGAAATGTATGACACATTTCGAAATTAAGCAAACAAAAATTATTCCCTTCACATAGAACAGAGTAGGAAACAGTGAAAAAACTCATAAAAAGTTCAGAAACATTTTTATGATGCTATCAGTGATGTTTTCTGACGTCATCAGGCGCTTCAGTCATATTTCCGACCTTTTGACTAGCATCAAAATATAGTATCTATTTGGTCTTAGGGAAAAGGGTCATCATTTCAGGCATTATATCCTTATCCATGAAGACATGCCGACAGAACTATACAGGTATTTTTGTTCGAAATCCAGAGTGCTTCTTTTGGGGGAGCTGGATTCTCCACCTGAAAATAAACTAATCTTGTTTTTTATCAAACTTTTCTCTCGTAAAGGGGCAGGCGCAAAGGAAAGTTTCAGGCATAATATAGCTCTAATCCAAACGATTCAGTCATGGTTTTATATATAAAAAAAACAATAATGTGCACAAATCAAGAAGTTATATTTTTTTTTGTAGAATAATAAATTCGGGGGAAGAACCAAGTGAAAATTTCCAAACATCCCTACTGAAAGTGATGCAATGGAAACGATAGGATTCGAACACTGCATGCCAAGTCATCAGTCCATGCTGACATCCACTTCCCATTAGAAACGTGTGCTCTAGCAGCAATACACAGATTGACCGTCTTTAATTAGAGTAATCTTTACACTTTCTCAGCTGTGTGTAGAAATAGTATTCCTTTGCCAATCTCCTTTAGTGGTTCTCCCCCCCCCCCACACACTGCCTACAGAAATTCTGGTCTCTATAAAGGCCCAAACACTCATCGTCCTCACAACTTTTCTTGGAATTATTCTTAAATTTTATTAGAAGCATCAAACACTTTGTCAGTTGTATTAATGGCTGAGAAGTGACACAATAGTAGTGTCTTCGCTTTGCATGTTAAATGCTTCACGCCAGAATCTCCGTTTCTCTGCTTATCCCAGCACTGCTTCCTGTCGTCATAAATGTTTCCTGTCCACTGGACTTAAACAATGTCGAGTTAGAAGAAATGCGGTTGGTGAATGCGCAACACTTGCTCAACAGAAAAAAAAATTCATCATTCTGGAACCGATAAAAAACAATAAACAGAGACCATTGTGCAGGCCCGGCGACAAAACAGAGACCATTGTGCAGGCCCGGCGACAAAACAGAGACCATTGTGCAGACCCATTGAAAAACAAAAAGAAAAAAAAAACACGACTATAGTATAAACTTGCTACATATCTAATTTTTCTGGGTCGCCAAAAGTGCAATTTTAGTACATTGCAATCCACAGTTTATTACTCGTTTGAAAAGAAGTGATTTTCAATCATTGAAAATTACAGTTGGAAGTTTTCTACCAAGATGTGAAAGCTTTTATTTCAGGCAATTATAAGAGTATACAACCATGTAAGGTTTTGTTATTACAAATTTACTGGTAAGTTTAATTTTACCCCCAACGGCCATTACGAATGATGCGTTTCATAGGGGAAAGAAATATCTTAATTGTAAGACTCAACACGCTAATAAAAACACAGCGCTTCATTTAAAGTATGATCAAACCACCTCGTTATGCTTTGTTTTACGACTAAACCTGAATTGAGAATTGCTTTTTGGCACAACATACTAAAACCTTGCGTTGCCTTGATTGTAACAAAGACCAAGAAATAATTATTTGTTTTCTGTTGAAAACGGATTTTATTTATAGAATAGCAAAACTCGCTACCATTAAAAAAAAATACGGTGCAGTATTTCGCCGTATCGCCTCTTCAAAACAACCATATTCTGCGATCTATAATTTTAACGAACTGGTTAAATACTAACAATAATTTTAGGCTTACACAATAAATGTTTGCTTTAAACTTTGAATTGGACAGAAGCGCTATCCACTCATCAATAGCGAACTCTAATTTTAATTTTAGTGTCCTACGGTCAGACTACATGGGATTAAATGCAAGTAGATGCAACTTTGACTTAGAGTTTAAACAAATGACCTTTTATCTTCTGTTAAATAAAGGAAAGTCGCAATTCTGCCTGTGTGTCTTGCTAAAAGTAAGAAACTACACAAGATACATTTACTAAACTTACATCATCGGATTCAGTGTGATTTCGACCTGGTTATTAGATATGTATCAATGTGACCATTGATGTATGTTAGGGACAACCATTGTAATCTGTTGTAATAGGTCCATGTATGTATGAATAAATATGTGTCCTAATTGTATTTTTTCTTAGGAAGCCTGCTTCCATCATTTTAGGGATGATAAATAAAAGATGAAGAGACAACACCTGTCCTATGTCTTCATCCCGGAGAAGTTATCGTACATAGCTAGTTATGGTATAAAAAAAACAACAACAAAAACTGTAATATTGATTTGTTTGGGTCACCAGGGATCAAAATAATGCATCAGCTGGTGGGGTAAAAATACAAATAAGTTGTTTTCGATCTTACTGGTAGTCGTTTCAAACACACTGGGATTAGGTCAAACAGTCAGTCAGCTTTCTATTATATTGTACCAGTTGCCAAATTAAGATAGTTTAAGATGTTACATTTTATTTTTTAAACCCTTCATTTTTGTTACGCATGTTCCCGGGCAACGCCGAGTAGCGCTGCTAGCTTTATTAAAAGAAAACAAACAAACGTTTGTAGATTTTCTTTTATTCTCGAACCCAAAAAGTTTATAAAAAAGGGTTTAACATGCCTACTGCGTCAGTTTCTTTATCGGGGGAGCTTAAAAAACAAAAACCTTGGCTCGAATCAGGAGGCCGTCAATAATTGTTTTGGGTGTGGTCAGAAACTTAAAGTAAATACATACACGTATACGTACGTTTCACAATATTGCCCATTTTTGGACTCTAAAATCAACGTTTTTCAACGAGGTACGATATTTTCACTGGCCACATCGGCAAATTTTGAAAGGGAGGAGGGGGGTGCGAAGGCCCACATAAAATATAATAATAATTATTCAAAATTAAAATATTACAAATATAGTATTTACAGTGTCAGTTCTGGCTATTGACGGGGAATCCAAAGTCAGTCTCGGAAATGGCCGAAGCAGTTTACGATTTGAAAACCACATTATTTTCTATTTTTGATGGGCTAATTTTTTTTTTAACCCTAACATAATCCTTCACATGCTTAGTGTCGTCTGCCATTTTTTTTTTTACAGTATTTCGCAGCTTTCAAATCATAAACTGCTTCAGACATTTCCGGGACTGACTCGGGATTCTCTGTCAATACTCGAAACTGACTTCATAAGTACTGAAATCCTCTGAGTGACCATTCCTTACAAATACTAATTTTACTATCAAGTTGAAGCTCCTCTTCATAAACAACTACAAGAAACCTTTCCAACCACCGATTGTCATGGCCGATAGCACCCTGAGCTGGAATTAGTACACAGATGTTGTCAAGTCTTCTGCAAAGAAGGTAGTCTCCCTCTACTGGGCTAGAAAAACTCTTACATCTGTCAGTATTCTATATCTCTATAGTCACCATTCGCCCATGGATGGAATATTGTTTCCAGATCTGGGCTGGTTCACCTAACACTAGTCTATCTCTTGGACAAGGTGCAAAAAAGAATTTCTAACCTAATAGCTTCCGTACTGTCTACCAAGCTCTATACACTGTCGCATCGCTGCAGAGTTGCATCCTTGTGCCTGTTCTGATGAACTTACTGCCCTTTTACTCCCCCTCCCACGTAAATATTCCTGACTTACCCGACTAACAGCAAAATCCCCCCTTCACTGTAGAGGTCCCTAGATGCCGACAGATGCTCTACTCTGATAGCTTCTTTCCTGGAATTCCCTCCCTGCGACCTGTTTCCCCGGCCGTACAAACATGCAGAAATTTAAATGTAATGTGAACAAGCATCTTGCTGCCCAGCATCGCACCAAGGCTACCCCCCCCCCCCTCTGACTCTAATCACAGTAGCCTCTTACCCTTCAATGGCAATATGCCTTGTTTGGGGGTGAATTAAAGAAAGCAAAAATAAAATTTAAAACCCCATTTTGTTATTGTTATTTTGTTTTTCGTCTCATCGATATAAAATGGCTGCTTTTGGTTTGGAATTTCTGAACATTTTAAACGCCTTTCTTTAGGTAAATTTTCACCAACCTTTGAGATTAATTACAAGATCACTATGTTACTTGAAATAAATCAAGAACATTTAAAAAAAAAAAGATTTCAGTAAATGCGTAACGACATTAGTCAGTTCTTTTATATGACAGAGACCCGTGAAAATAGTTTTCCCTCGGTATTAGAGCACAAATGAGCCATGATACTTGATTTTTTTTAAAAACTTTAATTAAAGCTAGAAACTTCTTTCCCTTCAGCAGTTTACTTTCGAATTTCGAAGTGTCACGCTAATAAACAAGTCTGCCATTTTAATCAATTATTAATCTGGTCAGAAAGATCAGTGTAGTATCTGTTCCGATGAATGTTACACCCTGTAGATCCGTACCGTCTTGGCCTTCGGGCCTTGATTTTGCCGGTCTGAGGGATTGTCCTGTGCAGTTCTAGGAGGTTCACCCTCCCAGGCTTTGCCTTCTCACCCTTAGTTTATTGCTAATCGCCCGAGGTGCCCCTACTGTGGAATGCCGACGGGGCTACCCAGGAATTTTTTGTAGGCCGCAGTGCTCTTCCTCGAGGGCGCTGGATTTTCAATCCTACTTAGTGACCTTGTGTCGCATCTTACCACAGTGAGAGGGAAATGAATACAAAAAAAAATTAGCTACTATGTGTTTATTATGAATCTATGTTTTGCCTGGGGTAGAGTTTGATCAAGGAATATTTTGACTCAAATCTTTTCAGATTTTGACCCAACTATTTTGAAGAAAATTAGACTCAATATTTTTTTAACCCCCAGGGTTTGAGCCAGATATTTTTGTATGATATTTTAGGACAATAATTGGATATTTCCACAGTGAAAAAAATCTCCTGAGTCAAAACTTCCTTCTATTGTTCTGTATGTGACACTTCGAAATTTGAAAGAAACATGTGAAGCTTTAAACTGGCTTGCATCAAAGTTTTAAAAAAAGAGAAAAGGTCAAATATTAGGTTCATTTGTGCTCCAAAAACTAGAAAAGAGTATTTTCTCATGCGCCCCTGTTATATTAAAGAATAGAATTGATTGGGTAGACTGTACGTTTTAGCTGGACAAGTACCAGCAATTTGGAATATTGTATTATTATGCCAACGTATTACTAATGCTGCTTTGTACTTTAAGTTCTTAACTATCCACAGGAGATGACGGTGACTAAGTGGTTAATGACACAAACTGACAACCTGAGTGTACCAAGTTCGAATTCAGTTCGTTCCACTAAAACACTTTCACTTAGGATGTTGGCAACCTTAATGTCGTCCCTCTCGTAAGTACCCGATCTTTTTCTAGAAAGGATTCTAACCGGAAAGATATCGGGTGGGGGGGAATGTGAACAATAGACAGAATCATCTGATTCATATGAAATGAATGAATGAACTACCAACATTGCTATAAACTTTTTTTTTCTTCTTAAGAGTACCCAAAATGTCTATAATATTGTTGCGTGAACCGTTGTATGAATAAAACAGATGAGGGCTTTGAGACAGTGTGTACTCATGCTAACAAGTAAAATTTAAAAGCGGTTTGTGTGAAATGATACAAACAGGATTTGTGAAACAACACACACTAGCACACACACACACACATATATATATATATATATATATATATAGTCTCGGAAGTTTTTTTTAACCTTCAAAACTGGGGGGGGGGGGAAGCAAACTTTTTTCGTTGAAAGATTTTTGTCTAGTAAGTCAATCTACTGCAATCACTATATTAGTAAACTTCCAAGAATTTACTCTAATATAAATATATTTTTATATATGTTTTTTTTATATAAGGGATCGTCAGTTGTTTACCATGAACACTGTTTCGGGATTTTAAAAACAAAACAGTATTTCTTTATCATGGCATCCCAGCAGTGTTGATCAGACACCACCTCCCTATTTAATTAATATATATATATATATATATATATATATATATATATATAGCATATATGGGTAAAAATAATTTAATATTATTTATTTAAAATTAATATTATTATATGCCCCTTTAATAAGATTAAAGTTGAGCCCTGACACGTAGCTATAAGGCATATTCCGACAATGTTCGTAGAATCTTTAGTCAGTCTTTCTTGATATGCCGCCCTCTGCATAAATAGAACTTAAATTCCCTTCTTGAATGTGGTAATGTCACATGGCCTAATGATTAAAGCGCTTGCTTACATAGTCTAGGTTGATTTTGTGGCAGAGATTTGAACCGTGCGACCGTTCAAGATTATTATCCCTGCACTGATGAGAGCGAAAGCTCGAAACGCTAGCGTAAAAATAATTTAATATCATTTATTTAAAATTAATATTATTATATATAAAACTTAAATAAAGAGGCAAAAAACATGTTAGATGCAGATATTTTTATTAAAATCAAAATCAAAATTTTTTTTTCATCTTTACTTTTTTTTCTAATAATTGTGCTCGGTATCTCTCTCATATATAATTATATATATATATATATATATATATATATATATATATATATATACATACATACATACATACATACATACATACATACATACATACATACATACAAACTTATTATGTATAGAAGATTGTATGTGTGAATTGTTCATTTTGCATAGGTTCAGATCGTTTTTCTTTGTAGAATGTTTTGCTTATTTTGTCAGTGTATGGATGACATCGTGTGTATACTCGTTCCTCTCTTTCCTTTCTCCAGCTAAGAGTCGGGAGGTTAGGGTTAGGAGTAGCTAAGAGTTGGGGGGAAGTCTGAGTCAAAGGCATTGCATCCGCTCTTGACTGGCTTCTATATGGCAAGTTTCGTGGCTGTGTTGAATTCTTTTTATCTGAAAACAACCGAGTTCACGAAACGATTTTATTTGGAGTGGTCTACGGACGTAATTGTAGACAAGTCAAAGGACTTGTTATTTTTATAATTTCGTCTTTTTTTTCTGTTTGAAGTCTCTGTTCGTACAACATGTGATAGTTTTCTGTAATATAATTTTGAGATGCGTCTTATTTGTTTGTGCTCATGCTATTGGTTCATGAATATAGAATTTAAAGATATGTTAAACCTATAATGGCTTGACCTTTTAAGGGTGTCCATATCCCAACAAACAAATAGAAAAACATTAAAGTTTTCTTTTTATTAATTCATCCAGTTCGCCTTCATCATCGATCGTTTTGATTGTACTCTTACACAAAAATCACATCCGCTTACAAATATTGACTTTTTTTCCTCTTTCCCGCCTTTTCATTTTACCTGAGATTTATTTGATCTCCAGTCAAAAGTAGATTTTTAATTATATTATTTGGATTTATGTGGATATGTAAATAAATCTCCGTATTAGTTCATTCCAGTTTTTAGTCCTTTTTAAGAAACGCTACATTTATTGAATGGATTCGGATTTCGTTGATTCGAGTTTGACGTTCGTGATTTATTCTTTAAAAAGTCTGCTTCAATACATTCACGGGCTGGATTATAGTAGATAGTTATTTATCTCAGTCCCACCGCAGGAAAATGTGACACAAGGTCGGAAGGTGGGAATTGAAAAGCCAGCGTCCTAGAGAAAGAGTACTCCGGCCTCTCAATAATGCGGTAGGGGCACCTCAGGCTATTAGAAATAAACTAATCCTTCTTAAAGCGCGAGAAGGGAAAGCTTGCGAGGGTAGACCTCCTGGAACTGCACAGAACCCTACCTCAGTCCGACCGAGCAGGGCCAGAAGATGCCACAACGACCCATCCTCTGTCGGACTGATCGCTGAGGATGTATCATCTATTTACCTTGTACATAGTCCTATTTAAATACCTCTTGATTCACACGAGGGTAAAATGCCCTCCTAAAATACGGGGGGGGGGTCCCATCAGTAATCCTCTCACGAGTGAGGAAGTCTCAGGCAACAGGAAATACACCTCCTCCCAAAAGGTGTAAGTAATTTTGTTTACCTACCTCCCACTGTAGCAAAGATAGACACGGGGTTAGTGTACGGTGGGGAATACAGCTCCCCTAAAATTGGGATACTCTGGACTTGTGCACAATTTGCCATGATAGGCCTGGTAAGAGCGCCTCATGAGATTGACAATAAACTAAACCCTCTTTTCGAAAATTGGGGGTAATGCATGGGAGAATTGTCTCCTAAGACCAATCAGAACAGATACTTTGATCCGGTCAGAAGGCTCTGTAACAGATGGAATTCAGGCACTTTATTATATATCTTGTGTATAGTTCTACTTACTTACCCCCCCCCACCAGGAGGGAAAAGTATGACATAAGGTAAGTTTTTAATGTAGAGAGTGCCAGCCGCACGCCCCCACCCCTTCAACGACAAAAAGGGAAAGACTCTAGACAGAGTACAAAACTAATATGCACAGTCCCGTCGGCAATCCTTTCACGAGTGAGGCCGCCTCAGGCGATTAACAATAAACGAAACCCCTTCTAAATGAGCAGGCAATACCTGAGAGGTGGTCTCCTCAGACCGAACAGTTACTACAGTTGGATCGTTGTCAGCTGGTACAAATCCTTAAATGCATTTGTATTTCATAGAAATAAAAAAAAAAATAAATAAAACAAACACACTAGAAATGGCTATATTTGAAATTCAACAAATTTGTCTCGATACAATACCGATAGTCGGGGGATTGATTTTACAACGAATTTACATGATAAACAGAACCGTCCTCGCAGATATGAATTTTATTATATATTTTTTCTTTTCATGTAGTTTATTGTTTAATCGTTGGTAATCAAAAATATTATTTTTAATTCTAAAAAAATGTACATTTTAGGGGGAGGAAATGCCTTTGCATACTTTTGGAGACGTTTTTTGGGGTGGTTAAAAAATTGTGTATAGGCAATAAATATTGTTTTATACATAATTTAAATGTTTTTTATATATAAATATTTAATTTAACTACAACACTTTAGTTCGTTTCGTTAATACTTAGTATTGCTCCGATTTTTGTATACACCATTTCTTCAACTTTAATTTCTTCGACAACTCGATTGTTCCCTTCTCACGATCGTTGACACATTTCTGGCGTGTTTTTCTTAAGTTTACATGCGTCAAACTAATTAGATTTGGCGATTTAGTCGTTTCGCAGCCAAAATGGCGGACAATGAACCGTCTGCTAATTTCTTATTTTTTCCGACCTCACAAATGCGTAAGTAAACCCAAATAAATTGTTTGGGACTAATTTCCTTTAAAATAATTTAAGGTAAATTTGAAATTAGTCCCAAACAATTTATTTGGGTTTACTTACTCCTCTGTTAATTCGGAAATTAGCAGACGGTTCATTGTCCGTTATTTTGGCTGCAAAACGATTAAATCGCCTTAGATTTTAACTCGAAATTGTTCCAAATTGACTTATATTTAACAGAAACAACAGGAACCAATATTTATCGCCTATACACAATTTTTGTATCGCATTATGTTCCGAACTCTATACTACCTATTAACCATTTTTAGTTTTGAAACTTGTACTCAACTTAACACAGAAATCTACATAACGCGGTTACACCATGTATCCAAGTACAATACTACTATGGTTTCGTACAGCGAACGAGCGCCTCTCGGAACACATACAAGGTCACCTATTTCCTCGGCTGTAGTTGGTCACTTTTCAAATTAAAGTAAAAAAGTTCACCATCCAATTAACTAACCACCTCTCTCTCTCTCTCTCTCAAGAAAAAGCAAACGTTTTTTCAAAAGAGTCATTTAAACACCAGAAAAGAAATACAAGTTCAGTAACAACAGTTTTTTTTTTAAAGGTAGCAATAGTTTTGAGTTTTCTGTAACTATTTTTCTTATCCTTTCAAATTTATGTAAAGAATTGCAACAGCGTTTTCTCTTTATGAAGAATAAAAGGTGTTTGTGTTTTTTTAATTACTATATTTGTTTGGGATCTTTTAAGTAAGATCGTCAATTGAGTGAATGCGGTATTATTGTGAGAATGTGCGATAGCGATGGTCAAATGAATTGTTAGTATTGATGGGTCGACCAATGTAGCTAGTCTCTGAAGAAAATGTATCAACCGACCCCCATTTATTTCGATTAGGGTCGACCTCAGGGCAATGCAACTGAAGCAAGTGAACCAGGCCCCAAGCAGGACTAATAAACAGTGTATTAAAAACAAAAAACTGTCGGTTTTAAAAACGTCTAGTATATATATATATATATATATATATATATATATATATATATATAAGTTCAAATGTTAACTAAATGAACAAAAACAATATTTTTCAAAAGTGCTCAATATATATTAGAGCTTTTATATTAAAATATAAAAAAAAACCTTCAGACGAGATAAACTTTTTCTATAAGAATGTTTTTTTTTTTAATTGTAATTTGCCTGATTGTTTGTTTCTTTCTTTTTCTTTCTTTCTTAAGATTGTATAGAAGCGGATATCATTTTAATTCACCAGTAACTTCCCTGAGGAGGAGCTTGTTAGCTCTGAAACAATTGTCGGATACTCCAACTATGTTTATTGTAATATATATATATATATATATATATATATATATATATATATATAATTATTTATACAGACATGTACAAAATGCCTCTACACTGGCATGTCGATGTTATCGATCAATAGTTATTAAAACCTAAGATCTAATCAGGGGGAAAAACGTCTGATCCTTCACTCATATTTTCATATTGAGAAAGAATGAAAAGAAAGGAAAAAGAAAAAGTCAAATTCAAAATAGGGAGGTCACATTGAATTTGGCTTTTTCTTTTTCCTGTCTTTTCATTCTTTCCCAGTATGAAATTCTGAGTGAAGGATCAGACGTTTTTTCCATCTGATTGATCGATAACATCGACATGCCAATGTAGTGGCTTTTTGTACATGTCTGTATGAATAAGAATAACTATATAAATTGCTCTATTTACTATTGAACACTTTTTCATAAGCCCGGTTGAAATTCTGTGGATGTCTACTTTATCTGGATTACTATATATATATATACATATAATATATATATATATGAAATTGTAAAAAGAAATATTTGTTCTATTGATGTATGTTTTTTATATACCTGTACATTTAACAGTTTTCCTTCTTCCTGTTGTGTTCCTCAATATGTTCGGTTTTATTGCCTTGTATACTATTAGAAGTGTATTGTACTTATAATATCCCAACCATCCGTCATCTTATTGAATTGCTGTATAACTCCGAGTGAACTATAATCTAGTCTTAATGCTATGTTTAACTCCAAAGTTTGTATCTATACCCTGTGCTGATGAAAAGACTTCATATTAACAAACATCAATATCGTCTCAGAAACGATCGTACACGAAACTGTTTATGTTGACTTCTTGGAACGTATGTAATGAATATGTAGGACATTTGTTTACCTCAGATCTATAATGTGTGTATATAATATATATATATATATATATATATATATATATATATATAAGTAGAGACGATTTTTCTCCTGTACCTTCTCGGAGAATAGGAAAATAACCACATGCATCACAGGCTACTAAACTCACCACTACATTACACTTATTAACTCAAGCGTGTTTTAGTGCATTTGTTATTCTTTTTCCCCAGCTAACACTAAATATTACATTTGGCCCGCCATCCACGACTCTCCAAAAAACCAACTCCATATAGGTAGTAGCAAAAACTTTTCTCCCTAACAATTATGTACTGTCACTACACTCATCGACACCGGAAACTAATAAACACAGTTTAATTTTCACAAAACACCCATTCTTATTTATTATTTGCCTGGTATTAATTTACTACATAATAAAAAGCAATATGCAAAGACTTAATGACCGCTCCCCTTCACTCCGATGATTTTCCGCGAATATCAGATTACGTTCTTTCTAATTCTACCTATGAGTTGGCCTATTTTTTTGTATTTTTAAGTCGAAACTGTGGCGCAGTGGGTAAAAAGGCAGGTTTCATGATCGACTGTTTGAGCGTTCGATCCCATTCTACGCGGCCACTTTTTTCTTTTTAATTCAAAACATTCGCCAACACGGTAACTATAGGCCGTTTTTTTTTCATTCGACGTCATGCAACAGGTAGTACTTTCTCCCGTGCAACGCCGGGCGACGTGTTCCGCTAGTATATATATATACATAATAACTAGCTGTACCTACTCGGCGTTGCCCGGAATACAGTAGTCATTTCGCATATTTTAAGTCCTAGTACACCCTTCAATTAAAAATATGAGAGTACTTTGGAACTTTCTTGATTGGAGCAATTTCGTTTCAGTTAATTTTTTTTTTTTTTGTAGCCTATTACTACGATGTTACATTGAAAATCAAAACCAAGATGCATTTTGGTACATTTGTAGATAATTCCCCCCCCCCCCCAAAAAAAAATTGAGATTCTAATTTTTTTTTTGGCGATTATTTTGTTTCATTAATTTAGAATTTAAAATGGGAGGATCAGTTTCGTATATAAATTTAACGTAAAATGATCATCCATTTCCAGGTCATTGTAGCCTTTTAGGACAGTTAACTAAATATTTTTACCACTAACCTTAAATCCGAGTGGGTGCCAGTTACGGTTAGGTTAGGGTTAGAAGACCGTAACAAAGGTTTTGAAAAATAATTTATTAGAGAAAGAATATTTTGAACATTTAAACGTCAGAAAATTGAGCTTTGTGAAAAATGCCTCTTTCTTGCAAGAATTTGACAGCTCCTGGTTTGTCTATCACACGCTCATCCAATGCGAACATGCTAAAAATAAATAAATCGGAATAAATAAAATATCGGTTAAGAGTTTAAAGTATCTGGTACAGATGAATGCTTCGAAAGCGTTCAAAATACTGGGTACAAAAACGACTTAACGTCAGTAAGAGGAGACAATACAAAACGGAGATTAACCGAAACGAAATTGCCCCAGTCAAGAAAGATTAAAAGCATCAACATGAGTTATCATCCCTTGTGATTTTTATTTTTAAGTAATTATTTAAAACTGTTTCGCCTGAACGGTCTGAGTAATATTTTAAATAAATAGTAGCAAAGTATGCTATTATATTGCCAATAACATGGTACAACGCTAACAAATGAAAATTGGCAGTCGGAAGCAAAGTTTGATTTGTCAGTTTAAATTCAATGCTGATCGGGCCTGCTTCAAAGAAGAACAAAAGGTAACGTTTCAAATCGCAAATTATTTTGATTTATTTTTACGTGCCTCTTGGGCCCGTTCGTAAAATTATTTTAAAGATTTAAATCAGGCACCGCCTCCAGATTCCAATGGCCTCCATGGTTGATTTACAATTACGAACATAAGTACGAGAAACCAAATAACGGCGATTCAACGGCGGAAGGGGCATTGTGGTGGACGAGACGCGATTCCCAAAAAACAGATGGCTCGAATTGCTACCCTCTTTCTTTTCCTGCTTCCGTGGGATCCGCTCTCTTCTTCAATTCCAAAGGGCAAGGGAGATCGTGACAGAAACGTGTTAACTCAATACTTTCCAACCAATGAATATCGTCTCAAAGGCAAAAACCAACACGTCTATGTTAAATTGGTAAACCTACGTGAACACGATAACCCCCATAAAAGAACGAGAAAATAAGCAGAGTTCGGCAGACAGACTAAAGAGACGGACCTTGAAAGAACACACAAGAAGTACGCTCCACTCTACCCCGGGGCGACAAGAAGAACGGGACACTTCAAAAGTACGTACAAGCTTGCCTTGCCTAGTGCGCGCACACAGACTCACATTGCCAATTACGCACATACACGGTCTATAACTCACGCACTAACAAACATAGACATACTCATCTTTAGTCCTCGTGTCATGCTTATTCACTGAACAATTTCTAACAAAGAACACGAGTTGAATACACTTTACCAAAGAACATTTATTCACTAAAACTTCTATATTTTTGTAAAATTGTCATTCTATAAATGTTTTATTTGATTTTTCAGCCGGTGACCCTAATATTTCTCCTAATATATCCATATCTTTCCTTCGCCCATTTTATTGACCAAATCCCAGTGCATGTATAAGATTTCGCACCGGCCATAATTAATAGCACCTCGCTATAACATGCTCCCCTCCCTCGATCTCAGCTACTCCTTGTGCCCCCCCCCTTTATACTTTTGTAGGTGGAAGGATGTAGATACATTATCAAAGTGTAGTATCTGTTCCGATGGATACTGCACCCCATACTGGTGTTGTCTTGGCCTTCGGGTCTTGATTTACGCCGGTCAATGGGTCTGTCCTGTGCAGTTCTGGGAGGTCCACCTTCCCAGGCTTTGCCTCCCCTCTTTGGGGAGGAGTAAGTTTATTGCTTACTGTCTGAGACGCCTCTACCGGGGAATGCCGACGGGGCTGCCCAGGCAATTTTTAAACCCCACTTTCCCGACCTTGGGTCACATCTTACTTGTGGGAGTAAGATAAAAACTGGCCTTGTGCCTAACTCCTGGAGAGGAGTAAATCAATACAGTGAGCATTTCCGCGGGAACATGTGTTCCTTTGTAGCAGTTAGACCAAGGTTCTATACCTTGGCCTTCTGGCTACGAGCAAAGTGTAGTATCTGTAATGTTCTGATACTACATTTAATCTTTTCTGCACACAGTCAGTGAAGGAGAAATCCTTCTAGACTAAAGCAATTTTTATTTCTGTCACAATTTAGAGTTCCCCTTTTTGGGGAGGTGGATTTTAGTTGTTTACTTGGTAGCTAATTGCAGTAAAGTCAGACACGGTCAGTTTCCAATCTGAGTAGATGTAAAACTTGCTACGATCAGTCCCATTGGCATTATTCTGTAGGGGCGCGACCGACGCCCCCCCCCCCCCTCCCGAAAGTAGAGGTAATGCCTCTTAGGACCGAACAAAACGATACTTCATTCTGATATAAGACTGGGGCTTGTGTCAGGCATGCATTGTCGGATTTAGTAGTATTTTAGAAAACTATATATATTTTAGGTACTTCTGCAGTTTACAGACTGCTATTTTTATATAGGATTTTCAAGTTAAATTCAATTTTTACGGTATGTTTTGTTTATTAAATTGTTAGGTGAAAGTACAGAATAGTTAACAAAGACCCTCTTCCCATGTTAAGAATGGGTTTCTGAATAACATCATTATTTCAGCAAGGTCCGTAAACTGCAGAAGTACCATATTTTAAATCGTTCACGTGGACGGGTATAAAAAAGCATTTTTTTTAATCGTCGCATACATTCAGACATTCCAATCTCAGCCTTCAAGTGTGTCCTCCTACACCCACCCAATACGCTTTCTAGAAAATCCACTGACAATTCACCCGTCTCGCTTACAGGTCGGAGTGTCGTCTTTAAAAAGGACAAAAGAAACGGACTTTTTTTTTTTTTACATATAAAATGTTTGTAAGAGGTTTTGTACTTGTAAGGAATGGGCACCCAGAAGATGCCAGTTCCGAGTATTGACAATGAATCCTGAATCAGTCTCGGAAATTGCCGAAGCAGTTTACGATTTAAAAGCCATCTTCTTGTCTTTATTTTTAAGAAATTATTTTCAACTTATTTTTTTTTTTTTGAGAGACTCTAAATTTTGTTTTAAAGTCTAACCACACTAATGTAAACAGACATCTTGCTGCACAGCTCCCAATGTAGGTTGCACCCCCCCCCCCCTAAAAAAACTCACCCTTTTTCTCAGTAACCCCTTACGTCTACAGTGGCGGTTTACCCTTTTCGGGGTGAACTATGTTTAAAAAAAAAAAGAAAAAAAAACAACCCTAATGCTGGGTGTCGTCTGCCTTTTTACTTTTTTTTTTCGCGGCTTTCAAATCGTAAACTGCTACGGTCATTTCCGGGACTGACAGACAGAAATTTTTCTTGGTGCCCATGCGTTGCAAGTACTAAATGTTGCCCACCCCGCGTGAACTTGAATGAACCATGCAAAAGTTTATTTGCGGACCGCAGGGGGCGGGGGTCACAAGCTGAAAACTGAAAAATACACCTGACGCCATGAAAAATAAAATTTTGTAAAAATCATTTCAATGACAATATGAGTTTTTTAAAGTTTTTGTTTATAGTTTACCTGTAGGGTGTTGTCCTGATTGTATCCGAATAAGAGTTCCACGGTGTTGTTTGAGGGCTAACCATATTAGAATCACCATTAGTATAGTGATGAGAAAGATGACAGCCGCGATAGATAGCCGAAAAGAGCGCGACTTCCGAACGCGAACACAAGCGAGCTTCGCAAAGTTTTCCTGTCTTGGCCGAGCAAACTTCAGGTCGTCCACATTGTTAGTCATGTCATGGTATTCATATTCCACCTGTTTAGCCAGGTGAACTTCTTCAGGATGATACATGGTTGAGAACTTTGATGTTAAAAGAAAGACGAGAAGGCGTTTGTCTTTTTTTTCTTTGTCTTAAAATGACCCAAGAAAAGTTACTCCGTTTTTTTGTTGTTGTTGTTTTGTTCCACACTTGTGTTTTTTTTTGTCTTAAAGCTTAATTTCGTTGAATTTTTAAATTTGAATTTAAGACCAAGGGGTGTGGTTTGATACCGAGCCTGGTTTCCTTGTAATCCGTTAAAACGAACAACACTTTGTTGTGCTGCGGGTTAAATTAATCAAAACGCGGGCAGTGGTCGCCTTTCTTTAACTTGACAAGACAAACGGCTGACAGTGAGGACACCTAGCGGACAGGTAACAAAACAAAACTTCAGGTGTTTCAAGCAAAGAAAGAAAACTACTTTTCTTTCTTCCTTCCTTCCTTCCTTCTTGCAAATCAAATTAAACAAATCCTTTTGTGATACGTCGCAAAACAAAAAAGACTTTATTTTTGAAACTTTTTAGCAGTTTTTTTTTTAATCAACCAAACCAGTTTATTTATACGTTTAACTATTCTTTCTTAGCGTTAACAACTAATTTTATTTGAGTATTTCGTTTTCAGTGTACAACTTTACATATTTAGACAAATTAAAGATTGGTTTTAAATTAAAGAGTGTATCTATCCTGTGGTTGGAACAAACACAAATATCAACAGTCGATTTTTTAAAAATATTTTTTTTAACCCCCACCCAGAGGTTTAAATTTATTATTTTTCATTACTACGACGCATTTATTTTGATATTGAATAATAATTTAATTCGGAATTATGAATCATTATTACGATAGTTTTAATCTTGATCAGAAGATATTTATCTTTTCGTTCATTTAGGAGTCTGGCTATACTAAATCGGATTAAAATAAAATAAAACACGCCTTCGTTATTTTTATATTAATTATTGATAAAACATTTTAACCGGAGATAAAAATTGAAAAAAAAAAAAGAAGACAACAAAAAATTAACAAATAACAAAAATCAGATCTTGAAATTTAAGAATCGTGATTTGCAAAAAAACAAAAAAAAACACCTTTTATTAACTTTAAAAAAACCTTTATCTTGATACAGCCAACACTGAGTCCAAAGAAAAAAAAACAAAAAAAACTTTTGAATTGATTTTATTGAATAAATAAAATTGAAAAATAAAAACAAATAAGAAAATATTAAAATTACATCGTTACAAAATAAAATAGCTTTTGATTTTTAGTTGTATGCGTCATTGCAGAGAGAACAGACGGATAAAAAGTTATTTTTAAATATTAACCGAGAAAAATATGAAACTTTTAAAATAATGATTGATTTATTTTAAGTGTAAATTAAATAAAATGTTATTGAAATGACTTTTTATTATAAAGAAATTCGTTTTTATCTCACTTTTTTGTAGCGTCTTTGTTTTTTACCAATTATTTCAGTTTCATTCATTCATTGAATTGTTAAATCGAATTGTTTTCCATTTTAAAACGAGACACTTGTTTTCTATGAGTTCTTTTTTCTTTTTCTTTATCAATCTATTTTCTAATTGTAAAAGTTGTTGTTGTAGTAAGCTACGTTTGTAAATATTATAAAGAAAAGAATTACGTTAATGAATAACAAATTAATGAATGAAACGAATAACACACCATGTGAATGAAATGATGAATGAATTACAACCGAGAATCTGAATAACGTAATTACTACTAATATTTCAGATATTTGTTGTAAGAATTGAGTTTACTTTTCTGATTTTGTTTTTGTTTTTTTAGAGTAAATTATAGTCGGAAAGTCGCAGAAAAATGAAGCACATAAACAAAATTACACGTGAATTATTTTATTTATTTAAATTATAATATTAATTTATTTCTGATTTTGTACAATTTTAAAGATATAGCTGCAAAATAAGTTTTAAAATCACCCAAAAAGATAAGAAAAACTAAATAAATCGACAACTTGTGTCCTTTTTTATTGTTGTCTATCCATCCTTTCTTTTAAAAAAACGTTTTTATTATTTCTTAAAAATTTCAATTTCACAAATTAACTTTTCCCCAGATTTTGTTAAAAAAGATCCCGATGTTCTTTTTCATTCAAACATTTTTTGCTAATTTGTATTTCTTTGTCTTTATTCTTCTTTCAAAGCAATTAAAATCCTTCACTTTTTTATTTTTCAAATAAAATCCTTGAATGTAAACTCCTTTTGGTTATTTTTTTAATATTATTTCCCTGCTGATTGCAGGGTCCACCTGTTTTCCAAACTGAAATTGCGTTTAAAAAAGTATTAAAAACTTTTTTCCGTGTAATTTTCGTGTTTTGTTTGTTTGTTTCAATTTCTTTTAATCATTGTTTTTT
This sequence comes from Sepiola atlantica, assembly GCA_963556195.1. NCBI lineage: Eukaryota > Metazoa > Mollusca > Cephalopoda > Sepiida > Sepiolidae > Sepiola > Sepiola atlantica. The sequence continues at coordinate 26,319,497 of OY744516.1, read as the reverse complement.
TTTTATTCTTCCATTTTACGAATTTGCATTTGCTTTTAAAAAAAAAAAAAGTCGAGTATACTTTGTTTCCCAATATTTTTCCCCGTAATAATCTCACAAACGAAATATCCACGTCCAATTCCGCTGAACTACAGACCACCAAGTGAAATAAGATGAATGAAATCTCTCTCTCTCACTCTCTCCACTCTCTCTCTCTCTTCACCCCCTCTCTCTCTCTCTTGCAATATCACGCTTACCACTAAATAACGCTCCTACTAAGATTCGTCTGCTGTGTATGTGTGCTCGCGAATACAAGCAAGAGAACCAGTTGATTCTCTCTCTCTCTCCCTCTCTCTCTCTCTCTCTCTCTCTCTCTCTCTCTCTCTACTGTCCGTGTGTGGAATCTCCAAGACGAGCAGTTCCACTAGTGATACGATTTCTGCCGTGTCTTCCTTCTTTTGGACAATATTCTTTTTCTACTTTCATTCTTCAATTCTCTATGCACATCACCACAAACAAATAATTTCTCTAGTTGACAGTTTTGTTTTGTTTTTTAATTGAATGATGTCTTTATTCCAAACAACTTTCATTTCAAATATTAAGTAAAATCTAAGTTGCTAAATCAAAACCAGAGTTCCTTGCTGTCGGTATTATTGTAGATTAACACCCTCCGCTTAATCACCTCTTTCAAAAAATGAAATTCTACTTTTTTATAGGCGATTATGTGTGTACATCTGAAAAAAACTTGGTGGTAAGAAGAAAAAAAACAAATATTTTAGAATTTAAAGTTGGGGGGGGGGGGGGTCAGTTTCGCATATACATTTAACGTAAAATGATTTCCAATTTGAATTTCCAAGCCATACTATCGTTTTAAGGCATTAACCAATTTTATTTTATTTATTTATTTATTTATTTGCTATGGGGGATACATCCAGTGCGTTATTTTTGTAGGGGGTTGAGGTCTACTTTCTTAGGCGATTCGGTTTGGTTTTACGACATTGCCACTCGGACTTAGGGTTATTGGTAAAAAATTAGGTTAACTGCTCTAACACGCTAGAATGGACCAAATATGGGGGATCATTTTACGTTAATTTTATATGCGAAACTGATGCCCTGTCAAACTTTTAAAGCAATAGTTTTTTCAAAATTCTTTTTTTCCACTTAGTTTTTCAGACTGTTAACACGTAACCTTTTGGAGGGAAGAGGGTCGCTTTTCGTTTAGCAGTCATAAACATTGACATTTCATTCTTCTTGTGAAGCGCAGACCCAGTGAGGTGATTTGGTTATACGATGAGCAATCAGCCTCCAGGGCGTATTAATTTCGAACGAACTATTGAATGAGTATATGGCCGGGGATTAAGAACGAAGGATTGCCGAACAAATGGTTATGAGAGAATGAATCCCTCGAACAAAGGTTGTGGGAGAGATGTCTTTGTAGCGGCATGCCATCCCACTGTTTGGACGTGGTCCGACCACGTGTGGATTGGTCGAAGTGGCCGGACCACGTGTGGCTATAATTAAAGGATTAAACAAACAAAGGGAAATAAAGAAAACATTATTTAGAAAGAAAGTGAAGGAATAAGAAAGCTGACACAACATAAGAATGGTCTTTTGTAAAATCAATAATTAAGCGAAAACATTTATATTAAACAAAACAATTTATTTAACTAAAACATTTTGTAGAGTTCGTAAGTTCATGTTTGTAAAAGTGGTATATGCGAGCGTGTTTGCTGTATTTTCGTGTGGCAACTGAAATGATGTGTGTTTGAAGAAATAGTTCCTCATTCGAATTAAAAGAGATTACCTTTTGCCTCCCCCACCTCCTCAATCGAACCGGTGGGGGGGGGTCGACGATCTCCTATGTGTGCGTTCGCCCAGAACACGGAATGAAAAGAGAAAGAAAGGAGTGCGTGCCTTCTTTTATAGGGAGTCAAACCACGCGTGGTCAAGCTGACCTGTTGGTCCCTGATTAGCCAGAATCTTCGGGCAACGTGATTTCACGAGATCAGACCCTCTTCTCTACCTTAGAGACGAAGAAGGGCTGAGTCAACAAAGAAAGAAAGGTCGCACATATATCCCCTGACTGGTTGCGGCGTCGGCCACAAGTGCTTCCAGACCCTTTGGGATTTGCAGGTCAAACAGAGAAGCTTTATAGGATTGACATTTGTCCCAATCCTATAAAGTTGACTGACCGACTAGCCACCTCCCCAAATTCCAGCTAAAAAACAAAATCAGAATTTTGTTTCCAAAAAAGCATCTCCCAGCACCAACTTAACAATTTTATCAAAAATGGCTGTCACGTAGTGTGTCGTGAACTACGTCCGCACGACCACTGGTCGTGAAATATGAAAGCATCTCACGTTGACAAAATCTGTTTTCCCGTCGACGCATGACAAGAAGACAACGTTTAGCCTCCCCTCGCCCTCCTGGGCTTGGGAGGCTGGCGGCTACTATTCAACTCACACACACACATCAAGGCCTACACTCTCTACCATTTTTCAACTCACGCAAGCACGTGCACACACATACACATTCGTACAACTACGCACTTTGACAAAAAGTGACACGTACATTCATACACTTCCGCGTTCACATATCCATAAAGATTCACACATGGCTACACTTTCGCACACACTACTAAATTACAGGCAAAAACATTGTGTTACTTCTCTAACAGAACAATTTCAAATTGACAATAAACGTCTTTTATTTTGTAAATATATGAATATTGTGTTTCTTTAAATAATCTTTATTTTTCCCATTCTTCCTTCATTCAAATTTATGCATTTTTTAAATGCTTTTTTTCTATTTTAAACATTTCTTATAACAATTTTAATATAAGCGTGGATCTTAGTGTTGCAATATCCGCTCCTTCGGGGGACCCGGTAGCATCAAACAAAACACAACGATAGCGACAAGGACGTGCTCGAGAAACTCTGTTTCTTTATTCTTCACCACCAGCTGGTGTAAGTTGGGTATACACATATATATAATTAAATATTTCTTTGTTAGCAAAAGTCCTTTGGCATTATTGTTCTTTCTTTTGTCTTACGAAGAAACCTCTTTCTTTACCTTGAAGGCGGTTGATTTTCAACTCTACCCAACGTAGGTTATTTTCACGAAAACCAGGCAGAGTGGTTTACCTTGCAACCTAGAGGGAAACACGACAATACTTTCTGTAGCAGTCTGCTCCCAGAATTTAGGGACGGCTTGTGATCCCCACTCCAGTTGTTTACGGCAGTTCGGCCGTGGTGGGGGTACCTTTCTTCGGAGCTGACCCACGACAAGTTTTTTTCTCTATATCCTCCCAACTCGATCTCTGCTACGTAAGCGCTCCTTCTTCCTTCGCTTAAAACCGTTTTAATTTCTGACTTTGCAATCCAGATGCCTTCTTCTTCTGGCCTCGTGCACCTGACTCTTTTAAGGTCGTTGTTTTTTTTTACGACATTATACTCCGAAATGAACTCGTCGACCTCACACACCTGGGCTCGTTCAAAGGTCACCGATTCATTTCCGTTGGTCTTTTAGCCTAATTGCCAATCTATCTAGTCTTCGGTTTTTCTTCATTATTCCGGGGTCATGCCCTTAGTCTCTCCGTGGCGTCTTATGCGTTATTACTCAACATGTCTGCATCATTATTTTACATTAGTACATTCTCTACGATACGACATCTTAACAAGCTATGGTTCACGCTGCTACATAAATAGAACCACGCCCCTACATGAAAATGGTGACTCCGCTCCTTTGAAACACGCAAACTTTCTGACAAATATATCCAAACAAAAAAAATAAATAAAAAAGTTTACATGAATTCATTTCTTTTGTGCGTAACACGTGCGCGAAACAAAAACTAACTCACTAGCCGCCTTTTTTTTCTGTAAACATGTGGAATAAAATTCAAAATGAATATTCAAACAACCAAAAAAGAATATACGAATTTTTATTCTTCATTTCAACAACAAACAAATAAAAAAAATGCAACAAAAAAAAAGAATATACGAATTTCTATTCTTCATTTCAACAACAAATAAAAAAATGCCACATAAAAGAATATATGAATTTCTATTCGTTCATTTCAACAACGAAACGAAAACGCATAAGACTCTCACTTCAAACCAACAATTTCAAACCAAAGTATTATCGCCTATTTGAAATTCATTTTTTTAAAAATATATTGGATACGTTATTTTACGCGTTATTAAACTCCGACCTCCGACAACAACAATAACAACAGAATGAGAACATTTTTCTTCGCACACAAATAGAATCTTTTTCATTCAGCTAAAAAAGGCTATTTGTCTCACGAAGCAACAAAAACCTTAACTCTGATATCTTTCGTCAGCTAATAAAAAGATATACAGCTATGTGGAGGAAGCCTACCCCTGGAATCAACAAAACACAAGAATAGAAATAATACGTCAAAGCTTCACACTGGAATACAAATTAATTCTCCACCGGCTAATCATGGACTTCAACTCAAACAAACGTACAGACCCACTTGTACCTTGAAATCTATGGCCCAACTCACGAATCTCTTCGCAACCATCATGCACCGGAATTTGATAATTATTTCATCAGCAAAACAAAGCCATACCGTATATCACTTTCGGGGCAGACTCAATTGCATCCAAACTATTGCAGACTCACGTGCACTTCAAAACATTTCGACCCTAACAACCGCAAATGCATTCACACATTCAACCGCAGACTCACATGCGCCGAATCATTCAACAACGATTCGAATCATCAATCAAAAAACGTCGACCAGACGCTAATCTACAGAAACAAGTATCGTGCACACGACTTTTTCTTATTTTCAACAACAAAACAAATACACGCACAAAGAATACGTTTCTCATTACAACTTAACATACTGATAAATATTTTCAATATCTTTCAATCTGAGGGGGATATTATAGGTTTGGCATTCGTCCCAATCCTATAAAGTTAACTGACCGACGGCGTGGGCGAAAACGCAAGTCACACACACAAATTCCAGCTAAAAACGAAATCAGATTTTATTTAAAACACAAAAATGGCTGTCATGTAGTGTGTCGTCAACTACGTCCGCGCGACCACTGGTCGCAAAATATAAAAGCATCTCACGTCAACAATTTTTTTCCCTTCGACGCATGACAAGAAGACAATATTTCGCCTCCTGGATTTGGGAGACTGGCAGCTACTATTCAACTCACTCACTCACTCACATACACACACATATTAAGGCCTACACTCTCTGTATGCACGATGACACACATATACACATTCGTACAACTACGCACTTTGACAAAAGGCGACACGTACATTCATACACTTCCGCGTTCACACATCCGCAGATTCACACATGGCTACACTTTCGCACGCACTCTTAAATTACAGACACAAACATACTGTTACTTCCCTAACAGAACAATTTCAAATAAACAATTAATGTCTTGTCTTTTGTAAATATATAAATATTGTGTTTCTTTAAGTAACATTTCCTTTTTTTTCCATTCTTCCTTCATTCAACTTTCATGCATATTATTTGTATCTGTTTTTCTGTTTTAAACATTTCTTATAACAATTTTGATGTAAGCGTGGATCTTAGCACATTCTCCACGATACGACATCTTAACAAGTTAGGGTCCGCGCTGCTAAATAAATGGGACCATGTCCCTTCAGCTTCCTGGCACCAACTAAGAAAGACGTCCTTACTCCTGTCTCTGTCAACTGGATAGCCGAGCAAGACTATTCTCCACTGGAAGAAAAGCAAAAGGTGAACTTTATTTTATTTTATTACTTCTTCCACTGTGACACTGCTTTAACTTTCGGCAAACTACACCCAACGGTGTAGGTCATTCAAATATAGTATTTGTTATTTATAGACGCGCTTTGTTTTACTTTCATTTGACGATTCTTTTATTAGAAATTATTATATGGTTTGGTGTTACAGTTAATGCGAAGATAAGCTTCTATCAATCTACTAATTTACCTTTCTTTCTTCATTGTATTGTATTCCATCGGTGTTGTCCGGGAGTCTTTTTACTATAATTTTTATTTCGCTGACGTCCCACCCTCATTATATTTTTCTAAATTTCTTTCTTGTGAGAAAATATTTTAATTTTGGAATGTGCTATTGCATTGGAATGAAGGAATATATGTCATAAAAAATTGGTTTTGCAATAAAATCGACAGTACGCCTTACAAAATGTTGAAATTTAAATCCCATAAATATACTCGAGATTGATGATTTTTCATTTAACGATGCAATTACACGATACGAAATAATATATATATATATATATATATATATATATATATATATATATATATATATATATATATTTATAATGTGTGTGAAAAAGACAAACGGGAAAAAACAAATTTAAATACATGAATAAATTATCCAAAAACAGGACATTTTACCGGTTCCGTTCGGATCAAAGAGTCTTCAGAAAAAGTGAAGATTTTAAATTTATTCGCTAACGGCAAAAAACATAAGAAAAAAGAAGAACGCACAACGGGATGGTATTGGCACGTGTTAAACATTTTGAAAAAAGAAAGAATTATGAAACACGTGCGGCAGAGAACGTTAAAATTCGAAAAAAAGGGGAAAGAAAAAAGAAAAAGGAAAATGGAAACGGAAATATGGATGAAATGTAGTAAAAATAAAAAAAAGTTACTTTAACCGGGATCGCAGTTATTTAAGCAGTGGCGTGATATATTGCATTGTTTCAGTGCGGTTTTCGCCAGATGTTTGTTTAAGGAATAAGATCTGAGTCTAACGTTTACGTTAGATGGTGATGAGACAAGTATTCTAGCGCTCTTGGCAAAATATTATAAACAGTTTTATGGACATTCCAACTGTTCTGGAAATCTCCTTTAATGTGACAAGTGCATTCAGCAAATCAAACACTCGTTAACGTTTGCTTTCCTGATTACTCATATGAGTAAAAGTTTCTGAAAAGGTATGGATATAATAATGTTAGGTATGAGTATGACATCAATATATGCTAGGTTTCAAAACAATTGACTTAGTGCTTGCTGTGAAAAACAACTTAATATTCACCTATATATTTATTCATGCTTGTATTACTATATATATATATATATATATATATATATATATATATGTGTGTGTGTGTGTGTGTAAGGTTAGTGAGAGAGAATCCCATCAGAGTGTTCGATTATTAAGAAAAATAAAAAAATAAGAGCGTAATACTTATTTATTCATGCTTGTATTACAGAAGATCAGAACAACATCGGTACCGTCGGTTTCAAATCCTAACATAAATACCTCTTTATCGGACTCTCTCCATCCTCTGTTTATGGCTGTCCCCCCCCCCCCCCGAAAAATTGTTGTTCATGTGTTACTGTTCAGAAAATCAACATCTATGCTGCTGATACCACTCTCTATTCTGGTGTTGCTTCTCGCCCATCTCTCTCGGATCAGTCGCAATATGCAGTTGATCTAGAAGTTGACCTGGGTTCAGTTGTGGATTGGGGTACGAAATGGCTTGTTTTATTTAATCCAGTTAAGACTCAGCTCGTGTCTTTCAATCGTAGGTGTGTCCCTTTTCTTCCTTAGATTCTCATGGATTGCTCTGCTCTTGAGGAGAAATCGACTCTGAAACTTCTTGGTCTTTCTCTCTCATCAAATCTTTCTTGGAGTTCATACATTAGATCCATTGCTCTTTCTGCTTCTCATAGTCGGTTCTCTCTATCGCTCCAAACACTTTCTCATACCTGAGGCTATTCTCTATCTCTACAGATCTACAATCAGACCATGTATGGAGTACTGTTGTCATATTTAGGTTGGTGAATCTCTGTCCCATTTGAGGGTACTTGATAAAGTGCAGAAACGTAGCTGTATTTTAATTGGCCCAATCCTTTCATCTTCTCCTCTACACCCCTTCTTTCACAGACGTGATATTGCTAGTCTCAGTCTTTTCTATAAATACTATTATGGCATGTGTTCTTCAGAATTATGGTATATATTCCCGGCTTTTTTTGTTCCAGCTCGTTTGACTAGCTGATCTAGTGGTTTCCATCAATTCGCTGTTTTGATACTTCATTGTAATACAGCTTTCTTTCCAGTAGCTTCTTTCCAAGAACAGCACGCTTGTGGAGCTGTCTTTCTGCTGACTGTTTTCCTCCTACCTATAATATTGGTTTTTAAAGACTAAGGCTAATAGGTATCTCTTGTCTTTGTGATAATCATATTTGATTTTGTTAACACCTTACATCAAGTGGCTTCATGCCTTGTCTGGAGCGATTTCCATTAAAAAAAATATGTATGTATTAATTTTGTTATATTCTTATATTCATTGTTAGTATTTGTATATGTAACTCTGCTTTGTAGTGAAATGTTGCAGATATTATCTCAGTCCTGTCTAGGGTCTCTCTCTCTCTCTCTCTCTCTCTCTCTCTCTCTCTCTCTCTCTCTCTCTCTCTCTCTCTGTAAACCTGTCTTCCCAGTTAAGAGTGGCAGCGTGAGATCATCAGAACTAAGCCTGTATTTAAGACTCACATTACACATCCATCGTATCATTTTCATACCATTTCTCTCCATGCAATGTATGTCCTCAACCCTCACTGGCCCAGTTTCACTTCCATACACCATCACACTGCATACACATGTCTGACAGACTCTTCCCTTAGTCTACAGCGGTAGCACTCTGCTTGTTAGTGAAGGTAGAAATTCTCTGAACTTACTCAATCCACTTCTAACTTTTGCAATCACAGTAGCACCTGCTCCACCTTGTGCTCCAATAGTATCACCAAGGTAAACAAAATTTTTCGACAACCTCCATAGTTTCACCATCTAAATATACTTTGTCCACATCTGAATTCTTATCCATTACTATTGTCTTACACTACTTGCATATAAACTGGTTATGATCTCTCAACCTACAAGTAATTCCACTGCACTTTTTGTGTACCCAATGCTTACAAGTACCACAAAAGATTGAATTACACACGATTCCCTTTCCACAAACTGAGTAGGGAAAATTTTTTCTTTCTTTGGGTGCTTTCCAACACTACAACCACTGATCATCACTTTGGTATTGGTAACATTCACTCTCAGACTTTTACTTTCCATAGTATGCCTCAAAGTCTTAAACGTTACAATACATGTTCCATTGTTTCAGAGACAAGTACTAAATCATCAGCCTACATCATCTCTTCTAGAAAACTCTTCTAAGACACAAATAAAAAGCAATCGACTCAGTACAAAACCCTGATGTATTCCTACTTTTAAAGCGGTCACTAAATGTACTGTTAATTCTAAAACGACTTTGAGCATTTCTATACATTGCTTGAACAACCTTCACCAACTACGCATTTGCCCCTAGTTTACACAAATCCCAGTAGACAATCTCTCTTGGCTCTTTGTCAAAAGCTCTGGATGTGACAAAAATAAAAACTTCCCCAGTCAAGAATGACTTCACTCTGACTGAGAACAAATACTACACCTTGAGTTATTTATTAAAAAAAAAGGTTAACAAATTTTACAAATTAGGCACAAAACCAGAAAAAGTGGAAGATACTACAATACAACATTTACTCTTTGGACAACCCCACTTCAAATATCTTCAAATTGTTTAAAATAATTTATTTTTTTTACAAAAGATATTTTACAATTGCATTGGAAAAAGATGAGGAATGGGATAACAAAAACACCCCAAAACGAAGAAAAACAGAGAAACCAAAAGAAATCAGAGGTGGGTTAGTAAGACTCTCCAAATCCTTTCTAAAACTTGATCACCTACTGATTACCGGTTAGGTTATAACCGAAAACAAGCGGGCCCATCTCTAATTGGGAGGGGGAGTTAAATAAGAGAAACATAAATAGGGATAGAGTTAGGGAGTGGATAAATACAAATTAATTTGGGGAGGCCGAGGACAAAATAAAAGTGGGGAGTGGGGATCTTTTTACCGAAAAATACAAAGTAGATAGGACTCACTCACACAACTAAATAAGGTTACCCCAACCGTCGTGGATTCCAAAATGACCCAGAACCACATTAATAATGCTCAGATAGGGAACATGTACGCATACCTTACATCTTCATCCTAGTCGCAGAATGTTATTGTCTGTAGACTTTGTAAAAAAATCTCTGCCTTCCATTCAGATTCGGTATTAAGCCGATTAGACAAACTTGTTCAAATTGGGTTCTGCGGCTCTAGAGACCCTGTGCCAATGATTGAGTGTGTGTGTGTGTGTGAGGGGGGGGGGGTACTATGATGAAATAATTAGAGTCCAGTGTGAATAATTAAGCAATGTTTTCAATGGAAAATTACATTACAAAAACCATTGATGTTGAATTGCTTTAAAAAGATTTTTCGGATAAAAAAAAAAAAATTCAGAAATGCTCATTTTTAGAAGGCATATACACGAACAGTCTGACACTAATTATCTTGACTTGTAATGAAATAAGGAAACTTTCATATGGATTTTCAATTTTTAGTACATGATTGCGGACGATGGTGGCGCCTTAAACACTCAACGCTGGCTGAGAATGGCGGATTACGCTAAACATAAAGTATTGATCTTCTAGGGTAGATGTTGTACAAAGAGAGGAGCGAAGATTAGATTTTGTGGATGATGTCACTGCGAGAAGTTAGTGACAAAGGTTAGTCTCTTTTCCCAGCAGATAGTCCTGTGTGGAACTGTATCGAGGGTCTGTGGGGAACGCTCCCACAACCAAACCTGCAATTTTAGACTTGGTCTAAAAAAAACTCCTGCTCACGGTTAAATAATCATCTGAACTGCTTATTCTTGTCTTCCATCTACAAGCACGCTGAGTTGAAGCCATGAGGTGGCAAAATAAAAGATGGCGATGATAATGCATGGTAAGAGACTACAGTACAGGGCGACGTCACATCTCCCACTAAGAATTATCTAATTAGATCCCCGCTTTCTAGCACCAGTCATGATTTGAACATTTAGAAAAATCACCAAAAGTTCCTTAGAGAAAGTGCGATAATTTCTCTTGAACTGAATTCATTTTGATAAAAAAGAATGATTTGGTTTGGTTGTTTTATTTTACGGCACATCAACCCTTTTCGGGTTATTTCATGCCGAATCCAGTTTTTTGGTAAAAGTTTTATGATTCAAGTTCTTTATATCTTCAAATATTTATTCATGGTATTTGTTTTAGTTGTTTTGTTTTACGGCACATCAACCCTTTTCGGGTTATTTCATGCCGAATCCGGTCATTTTGGTAAGAAAATTTTTGCTTCAAGTTCTTCTATCTTCAAATATTTATTTATGGTATTTGGTTTAGTTGTTTTGTTTTATGGCATATCAACCCTTTTTGGATTATTTAATGCCGAATCCGGTCATTTTGGTAAAAGTTTTTATGCTTCAAGTTCTTCAAATATTTATTCATGGTGTTTGGTTTGGTTGTCTCGTAGAGGAAGTTTTTTGTTTTTTGTTTTGTTTTAGCTTCTGCAGAACATGATTGAGTTTTTTCAAAGGGAAAGAAAAAAAAACAATAACATCAATGTTTGGTGCATTTTAGGTCAGAAAGCCGGTATCTTCTGACAGCCTGATCTGGTAGCACCAGGGAGAAAGTAATGAGATGAGGCTTGATAATTTGTATTATTTGAATTATTCGGACTACTGGCTGTTATATTCAAAACATTTCGTCCGATATAACCTCCAGTCTTCACGTGAATCTTTTCGAACTGTGGAACATTCTAGTCAATCTCGAGGATTGGTATGTTAAACTTGTGAACCTGTACAGAATTTCGGACTGAATCATGTATTTAATCAACAGGGGTACACTGTTCTCATTATATCACCCATGACCAGATAAAAGCGTTTATTTATTTTGTTCTTAATTATTATTATCTCTACTAAGGATTGAACCTTCAACTTCCAAGAGAATGTCACATAGAACTAATTATAAAACAACTCTTTTAAGCATTAGGCCATGGGTCTACGTGGACAATTCTAGCATGTTTTTCTTTTTGTTTTTTGTTTTCTACTGATGGGTCACCGCTTATCAGGGCCTGGTGGCCACTCGAGGATAAGGATTAAATAGATTGACAATTGTACGATGATCGCTGCCACCACAAGAGGATTGGATGGGTGGAATGGGCAGAAGATTACTTAAGAGGACTTGATTATCCAAAAGGGCGGCTCAACAAGTATTTGTTTACATTAGAGTTGCAGACGACCATGTTGTAGTCTGCTGGGAAGCAGCCTCTTGGTATTTTGTTCCACAGATGGGATGTTTTAGCACAGACACTTTGTTCATGGAAGTTCCTTTGATTTTTTGATACAAAAAGAGAAAGGAAATTTCTTTGTTATTGTTTTAGCTAAGCAAGTTCTTGCTGTGAATGTTTTACAATTTAAGGATTGGAGCACCTGCCATAAACATAATGATACAGTAGAAAGAGTTTAGCAACATCTCTTTTGTGTGAAAGAAGTTGCAGAGTAGAAAAGAGATCATCCCCCCCATTGGATTGCAAAGTCGGTTTTGTACTCTGTCAAAGCAAAAACGCTCCGAGGGGCACTTGTTATTATTAACATAGCATCATCGTTACTTCTTTGATTAACTCGGCTTTTACTTCTGTAAGTTTACCAATCTTTCTATTTTAAGTACCATTTCAGGTAAAAGGTTTCATTATTCAACCGTTTTCACAAACATGGATCCGCTTAAGAACGTCTGCTAGTTTCTCCAAATACCCATCATCTGTCGCGGAGGCCAGCATGTAAGTTGCGCATGAAGTGCAATGACATAGCGTTTATGTAAGCCACAAACTAACGACTTTTTTATCACTATAAAATTATGGAGCAAGAGTATAATAAGGACCCCAGTTACCTCACACAACACGCGGAACATATTCCGAAAGTCACTGGCGGCTTCCGGTTGACCACGCAATACACGTGGTTGCTATTTACAAAACAACTTGTAAATAAACCTTTTATTTACTTTAATAAATGCAGTACATTCTATATTTCGGATTTTTTTCTTTTAACATGTTAATATTTATTTTAAGGCAAAGAGTCCATAAATAAAAAAATAAAATGTCACATGTTTTTGTGTCACTATTTACTTGCCTCCCCATGAGGGCTGAAATGGGAGGGGGTATGAAATATTTATCGCCGGACTTAAGTAATCTTCCGTTTTGTAGGGAAAAATCAAGCTTCCCAAAAAGGAGCACTCTGGATCTTACCTCAGTTTAGAAGGAGTTTTCCATACTGCACTTTGCTCCTAGCCCGAGGAGGCAAAACGGAAGATTATGCAAGTTATTTTAATAAATAAACGAAATATATACGCTTTTTTAAAAATCGACTGACTTGTAATCTTTCGTTTTGCAATAAACAAAACAATTTATCGTTTTTTTTTGTTTTACTTTTATTTACTAAAAAAAAAAAAATTTTAAACGCAGAACATTCTATATTTCGTGTTGTGTATTTTAAGAAAAAGTGGAGGGCTATATGAAAATAATTCTTTTTCTTTTTGTAGGGAGGCGAGTAAATAGCGAAGTTTTATTTATTTGTTTATTTGTTGCTTACAGAAAAAAAGGAAAAAACTTCATAGACTTTAAATTGCTTCCGTTTAGAAACTGATTTTTGAAGTCTAACGCCGCCCTCGTGGGGAGGCAAAACGAAAGATCACAAGTCAGCCGATTCTTGGTGGTTGTCTAGAGCCGCCGAACTCCAACCAACAGCGGACAAGAAGGATACTAAAACCTTCTATGAGGACTTAAGGAAAATTTATGATACAAGAGAAAGTGGGAACCCTCCCGTCCTCTTTGCTGATGGCAGAACACGCCAAACGGACAAAAGGGATATCTTATTGTGTTGGAGAGAACATTTTAAATCATTTCTTTATTCCAACACTGAAGTGGATGAGGATGTCATAGTTCAATTCATCAGCGACCGGAAATACTACAGCTTTCTTACCTTCCGACCTTTAAGGAGATCAAAGATGAAATCATACAAATCTTGTCAGCAAGGTCCCAGAAAGGGACGGAATTCCACCCGAGATCTATAAGTATGGTGGCACAAAACTGATAAAAAAGCTCTTGGATCTCTTTATTGTCATCTGGAAGCATGGGTATATACCAAAAGATTTCAAGGACGCTCTCATAAAACATTTTTTCTAAAAACGAGGGTAGTCAAAACGTCTGTGACCACTACCGGGGATCTGTCTGCTGTCAGTTGCAGGGAAGATTTTAGCTCGACTTATTCTTAACAGAATAATTCATCATCTTGTCGTGGAGATTTACTCGGAATTGCAATGTGGCTTTCGAGCTGGCCGTGGTGTTATCGATATGATTTTTTCCCTTCATCAGGTTGCCGAGAAATTAAGAGAAAAAAAATCAGGAATTGTACATAGTGTTTGTAGACTTAACCAAGGCCTTTGACACCATGAACAGAAAGACATTGTGGAAGATGCTCAAGAAACTCAGTATTTCTGACAACATGCTCAGTGTCATCGTGTCTTTTCACTTGGGTATGAGAGGTGCTGTGGTGTCTTACGGGGAAGTTTATTAACCGTTTGATGTTTCCAATGGTACAAAGCAGGGTTGTGACATGGCTCCGGTTTTCTTTGCTTTGTTTTTCTCGGTGATGCTCAATTATGCTTATGATGATTCGACTAGTAGTGTTCCGTTCCAATTTCACACAACTGGTCGCCATCAGCGTTTCAGAGTGAGAACTTGTGTGCACTCAAGTGTCCTACGTGATCTCCTGTTTGCGAACGATGCTGCTCTGGTAGCAACATCTCTTGGGGAGGCTCAGGAAATTGTGGATCGCTTCTCAGATGCTTGCAGGGCTTTTGGACTCACTATCAGAATAAGGAAGACTGAGATTGTGCATCAGTCTCTCTCTACTCCCAAACAGATCAGAGGTGTAAAGCAAAAACCACCAGTTCACAAATTCCCAAATATCCCAATAACAGTAGATGGCAAAAGCCTGAAGTATGTGAAATCTTTCACATATTTGAGAAGTACTGTGAACTCGCATGCATCGCTTGATGATGAAATTATCAACTGCATAACCAAAGCATCTAATGCTTTTGGTAAGCTTCGCCATCGCCTTTGATGCCAAAGAGGTGTAAAACTGGACACCAAGATTCAGGTCTATAAGGCTGTCATTCTTTCCGTCCTTTTGTATGGGTCTGAAACGTGGACTCCTTATCGATCGACAATTAATAAACTCGATATCTTGCACAAACACTGTATTTGCTCCATGTGTGGATACACACTTGAAGATGAAGTGCAAAATGTTGATCTCTTCGCGAGATGTGAGATTAGAGGTATTGAAACGTTCCTCATCCAGTCCCAGCAGAGATGGGCTGGTCATGTAGTAAGAATGAGTGATAAGCTAATACCAAATATCCTTATGAATGGTAAACTGAAGGATAGAAGGAGTACTAGTAGGTCTTGGCTTCGATACAAAGACAAGCTGAAGTCGAATGTTTCAGCTATTAAAATCCCTGTTGGAAGCTTTGAGAATTTGGCACAAGATAGGATCGAGTGGAGAGCCGCGATTCGGAGTGGAGTTTTGAAGTGGATCGCATTGAGAGGTTGTGGAGGGCAAGATTAAGGACAAAAATGCGCTCAACCCAATCACAATGTTGTTGTTGCTCCATTTGTTGTCTCGTCTGCAGATCGCTTGCTGGACTGAAATCGCACAATCGCCATAAGCACTAAAAAATAAATAAATAAATGAAAAAAAGTAAAATGAAAAAAAAAAATAATAATTAAAAAAACAAAAAGGAACTGATTTTATTTTTAGACACTCATACGTCGAAATCGACGGGAGAGTCCATCATATATATATATATATATATATATATATATATATATATATATATATATATATATATATATATATATATATATAAGTTTGGCATGTGTATATGGGTTTATGACACATGCGTATATGGGTTTATTTTGAAAATACTATTTATTTATAAATAATTATTCAAAGCTCTAGCAAGATAGAGCACTTTAAGTTTACTTGACAACAAGCCGTCATTCTGTGTAATACATATCTCTAAGCCCTGCCCATTAAGTTCTCTTGACTGCTTGCTGGATAGCCGCCGTGTTTGCTATTAAGATATTAATTTACTTCCCATTTCTAGACAATGTGTGTTGGAGCATTTATATGCGTCTCGGCTACTGAATCAAACATGACTTTCGTATCGGGGTTCAAACCGTGTGACCGGCAGGGATTGTCTCCTTCCATACTGACGATTGCAGGTTTGGCATGAAACACATGTGTATATGGGTTTATTTTGAAAATAATATTTATTTATTAATAATTATATATATATATATATATATATATATATATATATATAATCACGAAACTGTTGTTTATGTTGAATTCTGGAAACATATGTAAATGAATATGTCATAAATTTGTTTACCTAGGATCTATAATATATATATATATATATATATATATATATATATATATATATATATATATATATATATATTGTAGGATAAATTTCAGAGGAAACATTTTTTTAATCAATGAAACGGGTGGGTGGGGAAAAAAAGAAAATTGCTAAAATTTTCCTTAAGGCCTTATCGTCTGACCCTCTACAACGAAACGTCAGAATGATAAATTAAAAACTAAGAAAATCGAATGAGATATGAGGGAAAAATTCTAATAGCCGACGATACTATATGCAAAATTATTTTATTTGCAATATAAGACACAACAGCACAAATATACACAATAAATTTAAAAATTAACTAATATGTGCATAAGAAAATGTCAATTTTCCATGAGCGGATGCTTAACCTCATTATAAGTTCAAGATGGCCGTCATCACAATATGCAAATTAGTCAAATTTTACAATTTATTTTCATAGTCCTACTTATATGCTACAAATGTCATATATATTGTTTGGAATACAATGAAAGGTGAAGCTTACAGCGTCATTTTAAAAATAGGTGTAAAAATCATTGTTCTACAAGAAAAGAATTCAGTGCTCAGAGTGTTAAAAATCTATTTTTATCTATCCGTCCTTTTGGGCTAGGATCAAAGTGCAGTGACTATGAATCAATTTTCCTTGCCTAAGAGTTGCTCCTGTCTAATATCGTTGAATGCATGTAAACATCTCTTATTAAATCTGAATACATGACGGTCTGTTTCAATTTAATTTCTAGGTGACAACTGACTATATTTCGTTATGTAATAAATATCATCAGTTCATGATAGTATCTGTAATTATTTAGTTACGAAAAAAAGAGACATGGACGAAGTGTGGCACAATGAGTAATTAAGTTTAATTAATTAATGAAATAATTAATTTACAACCTCTTTAATTTGGCGCATAAAATATCGCCAAATATTGTTGTCCGAACCAATTAATGCTAATAGCGAGTGTCAGTCAAAAAACAAAAACTGTGCTGTTTTTAAAAGCCGTCAGACGGGAAATAGAATTTGAGTAATAATAAGCCTCCTCAGGATTCCAGTCTTTTCCGAGCCTTTACAGTGGAGGTATGGATGGTGCTCTTCGTACTCGGTCTTTCCTCCTCCCTTGACTCTTCACGGCATCTTTTTTGTGAGGCGGGCGGGATTGTGAGAATTTTTTTTCTTTTTTACGTATGTACACTATCAGTTTCAGTTTCCTTGGATTCGAATTTTCATTTTATTATCATTAATGGTGATAGTAGTAGTAGTCGTCGTCGTCGTCGTCGTCGTCGTCGTCGTAGTAGTAGTAGTAGTAGTAGTAGTAGTAGTAGTAATAAAAATACTACTACTGTTCTGTGTATGTCCCTTAATTACATCCGGTGGTGAAGCCCAAGTTGTAAGACCTTTGGAGATTGAGGAATCATCCTTTAATGTATCTAACTGGCCTAATCTGTTCCAGGTAGAAGTACTTGCCAGGGTTCAATTTATGTGTTACATGGAATATATTATTTACAGGCTATTTTTTTTACATAATATACACCTGCAAAACAAATTAATCTACAAACCATTCATATACAGAACATATATGTGTGACACTATGGCTGCCGCAAAGGTCGGGGCCCGGTCAGGAATAGGAAATGACTCATGAACGCACACAAAAGAAAAGACATGATAAGAAGTGACTAATCGATAGAGACAAAAGAAATTTGGGAGTGGTCAATTTCCATTGTTCAGGACATGTCACCAAGAAAAGAATACTGGACACTTTTAGGAGTGACAGTGTTTTACGACACCTGACTACAGTAAGGTAGGTTAGTTTTACGACAGTTGACGACAGTAAAGTTTATGGCAAAAGTTGACGAGTTTAGTTTTCGGAGAGAAGCCGAGGAGTTAGGATCTAACCTCCCGAGAGTTAGGATCGAGACTCCCGAGAGAGCAGATCGGACCGGGAAAACGATGAGATGAGCTGACAGCTTTAGCAACGACGATGGAGGTCTCGACAGTACGCGACAGTCACACACACTCATAGTTCAAACTAAATTATACACAACGTATATGTGTTTGTGTTCTTTATCGTGAGTGGCGTTTCTTTTATAATTAACTTGTGGACCAGTGCTGTGCCCTCGACGATTCGTCAGTGGATAGACGACTCGGCTGGACGATGAAGAAAAAGAAGAAGGCCACGGAAACACAACGTTGGGGTCGACGATCGTCGGTGGGGCAGCACGTGGTTTTACATATGCGGTTTCGGCATAAATTGACCTAAAAAGGGTTGATAGGCCGTAAAACCGAGCAACCAACTACGAATAATACGGCTGATGTTTCATCTAATAAAACCTCGGATGAGACTGGCATATGAAATTAAGTTACGGAGCTTCAGGGAAGCTACGGTTATTTTAAACTTATTGCAGGCAACAGCTCGTTCTGTAACTATGTTTCCGCTTGTCTGTTTAAATCCGTGTTCTTGTCTGGCGTGTAGATATTTTGATAAGCATAAATAATTGGCTATTTATTTAGAGAGCGTGAATGAATGCATAATAAATCTCTATTAAGTTGAATGCTATGCTTCAATTCACCGTCGTATGAAAAACGCGCAACTGTTACATTACTGAAATTATAGGCGGTGCCTTTTTCATTTTATGTCTGTGGTTTATCATATTTATATCCGTGGTCTATGATAACCGTGTACTTTATGCAGAACGACAGTCAAATTAGAATTGTTTGTTTCACATATGAATACACTAATACTAGCTGATATACTCGACATTGTCCCGTTAAACTGGCCTTGTGCCTAACTCCTGGAGAGGAGTAAATAAATACTCGACATTGTCCGGTTTTCAAGTATCGCAAGACATTTATTTCAGATCGATGTTTTGTTGAAGATAGGACATTATCAAATGAATGAATGGCAAAGTCTATCCAGAGAAAATAAGTAATTTTTATTAACAACTTGTTAAGACAAAGAAAGATAAAAAGTTCGTGCAGAATGAGAATTCAAAGTGTCCGAGAACGTTCTAGTTGAAAGAAGGTGTTTTATCTGTGAGGAGACATTTAGTCATTTAGTACACATGTTAATTTTGGATGCCGCCTTGTGTAAATGGTATAGGCATTGTAGACGTGTGTGTATATTAACGTTAGTGAGAGAGTGTATTATGAACTTGTATGTGGGAGAGTTTGGTTAGCAGTGTGTATATGCTGCCGTTATGTTAAGTAGTCTGTGTGTCATGTGTGTGCTACTTGCAGAGGGCCTTTCCGGTTCCAATGGGCATAGGCAGAATTGTCATACGCACGGGTTTTGTATGTGAAAGAAAAAACAGGAAAGAGAGGAAACAAAATGTTGTTTTGGGATTGTTATACTACATGCGTGACGTGAAAGTAAATATATCTTGTGCTGCAATTGATTGAAATAAACTGTTGATTTGAGATCTCGTCCAATCAAGAGCCGATGCATAAAAACAATATTCACTGCCGCAGCTGCTTCCAACGGTTTATTTTCATTTTTTATTTTTATGTACTAACAAATCACCGCTTATCAAGGCCTGTAGGCCACTCGAGGATAAGGGTTAATGAGTTTGTCAGGAGGACAGCGAAACAACAACGTAAGGATTGGCAACAATGGTTGAGATTGGTCAGAATTAGATTATTTAATAGGACGGCTTAACAAGAATTTGTTAACGTTGGACTTGAAGACAACCACGCTATAGTCAGTTGGGAAGCAGCCCTGTGGTAATGTGTTACACATATAGATAGTTCTTGGAAAGAAACTTTGCTCATGGAATTTCCATTTAGTTTTAGGTAAATTATTGACAGCGGTTGTAGCGAGACGAGATGGAGCTCACTCGAGCACCTACCATGAAAATAACAATAGAGTAGAGAACGACTAGCAACTTCTCTTCTGTGAGAAAGAGGCTGTAGGGAAGAGAAGAGAATATCCCCACTAGATTTTAGTTGATTTTGCACTCTGTCAAAGCAGGAAAGCGCGCTTGGAGTAGCACCTCCCCAGATGTGGCAACAATACTCTATTTTAGGATGTATTTGACTCTTATACAAGTAGAGGATTGCTTCAGGAGTAAGATACTTTCTGGAACAGCAGAAGCATCCAACCATTTTCTCAGCGACCTTAGAAACAGATTTGCTGTGAGTCTTCCATTTGACATCCGGACTAAAGGTCAGTTGTAGAAGTTTATCAAAGCAAGAGGCTTCCTCAAGGAGAGAGAGCCATTCATTCCAATTGGGGCAAACCGAGGATCAGAGCGTTAGTGGTGAAAGAGAGAAGCTTGGTTTTAGATGTATTATTTCACTACGTTCTCCAGGTCAGAAGAGCGAGAAACAGAGAGATCTTGATCATTAATGCTCTTCAAAGTGTTGCCATAGATAGTTGTGTCGTCTGCATAAATGTCAACGAATGATCTTAGAATGTGATTTGGGAGATCATTGATGTAGATCAGGAAGAGGGTTGGGCCCATAATAGATCCCTGCGATATGCCGGCATTGATAAGATGTGCTTTAGACTTCTGCTCATCAACGACTACTTTCATAAACTTATCAGAGAGAAAGAATTCTATGGTTGAGAAGACATTTCCAGATATTCCATAGCTAGATAGCTTGTGAAGCAAACATTTTGTGCCAAATGCTATCAAAGGTCTTCGATATGTCAAGAGCTATTTCTCTAGATACGCAGTTTCCATCATTATCGCATTGCAGCACTACCAAATGAATCAAATTCCTTTAAATCTCTGCCGATTGGATATTCTTTAAAATATAAATTTTCATAAACTTTAGAATATAATCTTTAAAAGTGTTTTAAAACAATTCAGATTTTCAAGTATTCGAGGAGATTATGGTTTACATGAACATAGTCTAGTATAGTTGTGGCTTCAGACAGACAGGCAGATACCAAATCTCCATTAGTAATAGATAACATTGAAGTTTATTAAGTGAAAGGAATTATTTCACTTATTCAATTCTTATTATTCTTAGGAACTACTTCCCACTTTTATCGCGATATAAAAAGGTTTAGTGTTTTTAAAAAAATTGGGTTTCCGTATCGAGACGAGCTCTGGACCTGTGGTGATTGCACAAAAGGGGTTGGGAGTTAGACAAATGTGTGAAGTGATTCGGAGGCACATATCGTGCCTCAGTAGAATTTCGAATCGTTAAGTCTGAAGAAGTAAGGTAGTAAAATATTAGCCCTGTTTTCGTAGTTTGATACGAACTGATGTGGGTATTGGAGACGACCATCTCATATTCGCCATAGGCCATGCGGGAAGGGTCAGTGTTGAAATAATTAGAGCTCCTTGGAAGAATGGTAGTAAAAGGCACGTGTGGCCAGCCCCAGATTAATGGGAGCTCCTTGGAAAAAAGTGCATGTTAGGCCGGCTCCAGATATAAATTGATTGAACCATTTGAGTTGGGAGTTTGGAGGGTCGTTTCTGGGGTCTATATTGAAAAGCGGACGAGTGTTGAAACGTCCTGTAGGCATGGTAGTATGCAGTAGATTTATCTTACAGAAAATGAGATGGCTGACCGAAAAGAAACATATAGTAAATGTTAAATGGAGGTTTCTAAATTTAGCCCGGTTCACAGATATAGAATTAAACGATGGATGAAGAAAAGGAAAAAATTGAACAGAAGAATGCCTTCCATGAAGATATTTTGAAGGAAGGTGTGCTACATAACGAAAATCGCTGTTTGAATGGAAAAGTTTCAGTGACACCTAAGGGTCAGAGGTGAGCCCAGAACAAAAGTCGATGAAACCTCGTGATTGTCGGATGGAGATTTTTCTGTCTCTTTTCAGGTAACGCTTCAAGCAGAGAGGACGTGTCCAGAGCATCAATCGCCGTGGGGGGGGGGGGGAACGGCGCTCAACATAGCTAGGTGTAGCAAGACGAGCTATCTCTATCTGTCTGTTTTTGTCTCCCGCGCGCGCACAAATAGCCTGTCCTTCGGATGTTTTTTTCTGTGTCTGTTCTTATCTTTTTAATAAACCTTTTTTTTGAATTAACATCGGCGTCCGAGTGGTTTTGTCAGCAGACGATCCAAAATCTGGGTTCCCGATAGATGTGTAATGGTTTATACACGCATCGGTAAGTGAAAACATAACACCATTACTATACTGTTGTTTAGATGTTTACTTCTTATTAAGAATTAATTCGTTCACTTCGCTTAATGAATGCAGAAGTATAAACTGCATTCAGGTTCGATATTATAATTACACTTACAAAAGCATTCACCAACTTTAATAAATAAATAAATAAATAAATAGTTGCTTGTTGCTAATCATTTGTCGTAGCTTCTATTTTTACAAAAAAACCATCCTGCCGCTATTCGTTTTGGCGCCGACTACGACCAGCAAAATATGCCTTTTATTTCTCTACCGCAAACGCCCACCTCTGATACTTTTAACTATCCTTTTTCCACTAAATCAACACGCGATATTTTGCTGACACACGATAGATGATACTATCAACTAAAACTTTATTCAATTTAAATCTTATTATTCGAAACTAAGATTTAATGATACCGATGTTGATACCTAGTGAGACTAGCTGTCAACTTTCATGCTCTAAATATTAACAGACTACTTTTTGCCAAAATGACAGCTTGCCCTGGGGGTCAGGAGACCCCCTTGCGTCTGACTGTGACCCGCTTTCTCTCCAGTCGTCCAGTACAGTGACAGCAGTCGTACTCGTCCGTCTAATGACTTAGAGCAATACAAATACAAACGACTTAATGCGTACCAACTTCCCTTTTCATGACAGCCTTTAAGCAACCATTACTCGTATTCCGGCCTTCATAGGATCTCTCGCTGTTCTGGATTTTGGTGACGTCCCCCTGCCGCTCTAGTCTCTGACAACGTACTCCTGACCAGACTTACCGGACTGCCGATCCAGCCCTTGGTGATGTCCTCAATACCCAACTTGAAGAGCTACTGTTCCATACCTGCCGGGGCTGCTACCGCCTCCTGTGACGTCTACATCGATCTATCCGAGGCACTTCCCTAACCTCAGGAACATCCACGTCGATCAGCGCAGCACGAAGCATCTTTTCAGACTCAGAGATGACCATGGCAACCAGGCCTACCTGATGCATCTCTTCCACCTCCGAACCGTCTTTTCACTAGTAGAGACGCCCCCCCCCCCACCACCACACCGACCAGGCAGACATTCCTCCTCGAAAACGGAAAGAACAACCAATTCCTGACAACTCATTGTCCCCCTACCTGCGACGCAGGCAGCCGAAACAAATACCTCAAGTATTCTAAGATTCTTGTACCGTATGGTGGAATAAGCACAAACCATTTCTTTTACATTATTCTCATGTATTTATCATTCTTTATTTGCTATTGCCGTATTTTGGTCTTGTGTCTTAACGGTAGTTGTAAGAACGATCATCAGCATCAGACCCTGCATCACATTAAAGACAAATGTCCCTTTACTATTGGTAATTAATACTTATAAAAAAGCTTTCAATCGGTAGATGGTTATTTTTACACAAACAATTATGTTGACGAATTATTATTATTATTATTATTATTATTATTATTATTATTATTAACAATAATAATAATAATAAAAATAATAACAAGCCACTTGCACTAGGTCCATCAAATATTACATTGGCAAACCTGCAGAATCACCGATGTGCCGATTGTATAATGAAAGGGAAGAAACCTTAGCGCATATTGTATCTGAAGGCCCAATGCTAGCGCAACATCAATATAAAAAATGGAGACACGACAAAGTCGCTGAAATACTACATTGAGATATATGCAAACTTTATGAATTTGACCAAAATGAGAAGTGGTATGAGCATAAGCCAGAAGTGGAACAGGAGAACGACAATGTCAAACTTTTTTGGGATATACGCATACAAACTGATAAGGTTCTTGAACATTCCAAACCCGTCTAAATCGTTCTAAACAAAACCAAGAGAACTTGCTTAATCATTGACATAGCCTGTCCCTTCGATACCAGAGTGCAGGGAAATAACACGAACAAATAAATAAATATCAAGATATAAAATGGGAATTAGTTAGACTATGGAAATGTAAAGAAGTAAAGGTAATTCCCGTTGTAATTGGAACGCTTGGAACCATAACGAAAAGCCACCATAAATGGCTTAAACAGATTGACGAGACAATTTATTTTCCAATTCTACAAAAGACTTGCCCGTTAGGAATAGCGAAAGTGTTAAGGTACAGCTTGAATATCTAAGGTCAATGGAATTGACTTGATGTTCAAAAAGAAAAATCCAACTCAAACATCCAAAAGATGAGACTACAATGACTGAAATGATGATGATTATGATGATGATGATGATGATGATGATGATGATGATGATGATGACGATAATATTTATTACGTAAAATGAACTAACTACGCCTTAATTAGAAAACACAGTTTCATTAATAACTGTGTTTTATGAATATATAGTTGTTAAGAGTTTTTTTTGCGTAATATTAATCGACTATTTTAATGGATTACTTCGTGACGGGTCAACATTTGAAAGGAATTTGGACGCCTTTGAACTGTCGAATAAAAAAGTCAGTTCTTACTGATTATTTATATCCAATATTTTTATATATAGACATCAAAACAACATTACCTTAATTCCCGGTCAACGCGGGGTAGGTACAGATACTAATAATAATTAAAAAATAATGTGTAAGTCACGTCGAGGCAAAAAAACACGTACATATTCGTAGACACGGGTAGTGGCCACATACTTTTATAAATATAGGGGATTACACTTCCGGGGCCGGTTCTGCAACTATATACCCGAGTAGACTCGAGACCAAATCGATTAGAGTATGTTTGTGATAGCAGAGATATTTTAAGAGTCTTCTGGCACGGCCACCCAACACACAAACACACACCCATCAATTGCTTGTGGAGCTTCTATCACGGATGATAAGCTACTGATTACTAAGAATTGGTTGGACTCACTTTTATGTTCACTACCAGTCGTGTAGCCCGAGTTTGTTCAACTCTCGGCGACGCTTAAATTTGTCCCAACCACTTTTCCCAATTCCCATATGCGCATACGCAAATAATCTAACTTTTTCAAATGTTAGCCTATTATGATTATTGCCTATGTGGACTAAACATCAATCTACTATATAAACTATAGTCAGTTTTCCCTTACATTAATGCTCAATAGCTTGCTTACTACAAGCTACATACACAACTCTACTTTGTTAGTGTTTTAAGGCACATATTGACCCGTGGTTTTACAACGAAATATTTCATTTTCGATAGATTTCAACGATTTTTATATTTAACCCTTAATATTACATTATCTTTTAGTTACAAATACAGAAAGTGGGGGATTCTTCTCTCCCTATTTCCCATGTGTTACACTATCATGGCTGGGGGATGTATCCACATGTCGAAACTTGGTTTGAGGCACAATTGGGACTCTATTACGACGATACATCTTCCCGCGGTGGGTTGGGGTTACGAGTTTCGCATTCGCTCTGACCAGTTTCTTTAGCAATAGGTTTATTGATGTCACTGGCTAAAACGGGGAAAATTTGATTTGTTTACTTCACTGCTGTGTCAGCGAATACGTTGTCTTTACTTGAGGGGCGAAAGTAGTTGAGTCTGCAAGCTGAAAGAAAATAGCTGAATAAGGATGGACATGACACCTT
Organism: Sepiola atlantica; assembly: GCA_963556195.1. Lineage (NCBI taxonomy): Eukaryota > Metazoa > Mollusca > Cephalopoda > Sepiida > Sepiolidae > Sepiola > Sepiola atlantica. Next base: position 26,293,484 of record OY744516.1, on the reverse strand, counting down.
GTTGTTTTATTTAAATATATATTTTTTCTATTTTCCAAGCCAAGCGCTGTTGTATGAATCACATTCCGCTTCTGCGAAGTTATCAATTCGATACACGCGTCGAGATACACGTCTATCTTTCGTTGTGGCGAGTTTCAAACTGAATAATCCGCCCTCACTAAAGAAAGAAACAAACAAAAGCTCTCATCTAAAAGACATTCCTTTCTGCTACTGGAAAAAGGTTGCAAACGCGTCACCCACGAGTGTTCACCAGGTTTGGCTTCCTGTACTTAATAACCACTCGATTATTTCAACACAGAACGGGGTGGATTGACTTACAGTTACAGTAGTTTAACCTTTAATGGATTCCGAGAATAATATTTTGACGATATTTGGTATCGAAAAAAGAAGGTTTCAATTTCAATTATCAAAAAATCCGCCTAATATAATGTACATTTGAAGCTCATTGTGCCCCACATGTACCGTTACATTCCCCTCTGACACCGGTACAGTTTCCGATAAACATTGTTTCATTATTACATGGCCGCCAGCTTGATTTTTTTCCTGGCTAAAGACAGTCATAAAACGAGAGAGAGAGAGAGAGAGAGAGAGAGAGAAAGAGAGAGAAAGAGAGAGAGAGAGAGAGAGAGAAAGAGAGAGAGAGAGAGAGAGAAAGAGAGAGAGTGGGAGAAGCAAAGAGTTTGACAATGACACGTTTTGATTGGATAAAAGCATTCACTGCAGATTACATTCTTTTTACTTAATTTTGTTTGTTATTTCAGTTATTTACTCCTCTTTAAAATTCACCTGAAAGTAATGTTTTACTTAAAACATTACACATTTCTGGTGTTTTTCGATATTCAACGTCGGCTGTAAAGACAGAGAAAGAAAGAAACATAGAGAGACGGGGCGAGAGAGAGAGAGAGAGACGTATATCTTCTACATATTAATCTGCATATTAAACATTACAGTCTAAATACAAAAATAAGCATAATCTGTTACTTATTTTAAATTGTCTATCGTATAAAAATACGATAAAAATATTGTATCTCGTTCTGGCAACCTAGGGTAGAAAAAGGGAAATTGAAAAGGAGACGACTAGAAGAGATGGCGTGCGAAGGGGCGATTTATTTTATGTTAATTCTATTTTAATAATACACAGAAATACACATATATACGCCTGCACAGACGCCTACATACACACATATGCACATATATAACTGGAATCTTAGGAAAATGTCCATCATACCAGTAATTATAGACGCAACAGGACTAATGAAAAATAATTTCAAAAGCAATCTGGCGAGTATACCCGGTGAACCGAGTGCAATAGAAATACAAACAATTCCACTTAAAGGGACGGTTAGAATCTTAAAAATATCTCTAGGCTGGAGTGTCTGAAATAGCCGGTGAATTTCTGGCATCCGGTAGGATGCCCCATCTCCAGCAAAAACGGAAAGATAAGATAAAAAAGCACATAAGAATAAACACACACACGAACGCACACACACATTATATATATATATATATATATATATATATATATATATATATATATATATATATATATATATATATATTACTTTTGTGTGTAAAATGAGAGACGTAAAAACTCATCGAAGTACAGAAATAAAGAAGTTGTTAAAACCAATAAAAATATGGATTTGGATTAATTCATCATGGTCAATGGAATTCAAATTTAAGATATATATGCTCTAAATCCTGTAATACAGGTTTACTGAGCTTACACTTAGAAACATTTAAGATATTATAAGGACTATATTTTTTTAAAAATATATATTATTTGTAAAAACATATGTATATATATGGGAGTTTGAATTACCTACTACACACCATCCTTGAATGTTTCGGTAATTTCTGTACAAGGGTTTGTCAGGACAACCCGACATGAGGATACTTCCACCTACAAGTAAACCCTGATTAAATATTCAAAATAATATAGTATTCGAAGCACATATAAGATCCCCTCGACACGGCTATACATTGGCTCATACGAGGAATGGTGCACCTTCTCCAAGTAATGTTACCTCAGGTAACAGCACTAAACTGAATACTTCACCAGACCTGATGAATTCTTGTCCTGGAATCCGGTAAAACCAAAAGACCACAGGAAAAATATACTATAAATTAATCAACTGGTCAATTGGGGAGAGGACAATTAATGTTCTTAAGTTCTTTACTAACTTTTAGAGGTAAAGAGCACTTTAGTCGAACACTCGGGTATCTATGTATCTCATATAGAGATCTAGTGTTAGCCCCAGGTAAAGGCCTCTTGATTTCTGAGATCGTCGACTGAAGTAAAATGAAACAAGAGAAAAATATATTTATTAATTAATTTTACGTAAATTCATGGACACGAGAATCCCTGGTAACGTGTTTCTGGCTATTAGCAGTCATCAACATAGATAACCTGGACAAGGATCGAACCCTCTATATTATTGTCTGCAGTCTGACGTTTTACCACCAGACCATAACACCTCGCCGAAATATGTATGATTTTGTTATCGCCATAATGTTAAGTTACTTTTTGTTATTGGTTTTACTGGCGATAGAAACAATGTTGTTTTCTAGTATTTTCTACTTCATAAGCAGTAAAGAATATATATATATATATATATATATATATATATATATATATATATATATATATATATATATATATATATTTTAATTTTCTTTTAATATTTTGATATGTTGACATTTTAACGTTGATGTTTTGTCTTTTAAGGGAAGTGGGGTCTGATCAACTCTGTTGGGAAGCCATGAAATTAAATACTGTCTTGGGTTTAAATTCTCGAAACAGTTTTTCATGGTAAACAACTGATGATCCCTTAAATAATGTTAGAAGCAAACTAATATTATAACTGTAAAAAATAAATTGACTTACATGAGTGATTTTCCACTGAACGACTTGGGACTAAAAGTTTTTATTAAAAAATTTTTTTTATATAGTTTTAATGGTTGAGAAACTTCCAAGACTATATATATATATATATATATATATATATATATATATATATATATATATATATATATAAAGGTAAAGAATGCAATTTATCATCGTTTTGTGGCTGCCACTTTTTTCCAAGAAATTATTCTCACATATACTCAAATATATGACGCAGCAGAGGTCATTTTTACAAGAAAGATAAAGACAGTGAGTGACAGATTTTCCCAACCCATTTTAAACCGAGACACTCAAGCTAACCAAATGACGTTCTTAAAAATCAATAAAGTTTTGTTTTTTGCATTTTCCAAAACAACAGATCTTACTGGGACACAGGTACAGTGGATAAACAAATCGGGAACACGTTATACAGGATCATGCGACCTAAGTTCATCCATAAAAGATACCCTAACCAAAGAAGGAAACGGTATTCGGATGTCGTAGAAATCAATCCTCCAGAGGAAGACCTCACGGATGTTACTTTTGACACGTTTCAGGTTCCGATACGACAAACAGCTTAAGAACATAGAATATCAAAAAGAAACCGAAAAATCATGGACTTAATGTCGATAAAACCCAAAAGAAAAAAAGACTCCATACGGAGCAAGACTAAAAAGGGGAAGGGGTTATGGTGATCGGCCTTATTACGTCACTACATGGACTCTTTCCGACGCTATGGATAGTGATAATGATGGTAACAGAGAAAGAGAGAGAGCGCGAGAGAGAGAGAGAGAGAGAGACGCCATGACCAATTCAGATGTAGTCTCTGGTAACCCATTACTTCTGTAATTTCTGTAACTACATACGCTTGTTATCTACCTCCTTGCCGTCTTTTTTATTATTATTTTAGTCCCTTTAAGGCTACAGCAATTTTGAATTGTCAAACCGAGATGTACACAATTTAACGTATTCTGCAGTGCTCATATTTATTTATTTTTGTAGCCATTCTCCTACCTGTAATGAAAACAAGAAAATATTGCTATCGAATAATGACGGATGAATAATTTCATGAAAAATGTTTTGATTTTTATCTTTCATTTTTATTTTTCAAGATTTCCTATTTGTAATAAAATGAAATCGTGCTTTCGAATAGAAAAGCTACAAAATGAATAAAAACCATCTCTTAAAAATTAAACATTTTCAATGAAATTCATCTGTTATTCTGACGTAACAAAGTTTTTATTACAAGTGTAGTAATGTTACATCCCCATTTACCGTTGGGTATATAAACCGTTATACGTCAAGTTGACCGCACGCTGTCGCCATCATCGTCGCTGTAAGCCCGGCTGTTGACAAACCACGAGGACGCCTATGTTGGGTTATTTTAACAATTTTATTTCAACAGACAAGACAGAAAACTGAACGCGGGTGTAGTCAGTAGGAGAGAGAGAGAAAGAGAGAGAGAGAGAAAGAGAGAGAGAGAGAAAGAGAGAGAGAGAGAGAGAGATATTACTGGGAAGGATTTACTTGATTCATTATGCGCCCGATGCGCCTCTCCCCTCGGCCTGCCTTGCTGGCAGCAGCGGTCGTTTTTACATCTGTGTCGGCCGAGAGTCTGGAACGAAAGAGATCGAGTCGGGCTCGAACGGAAATGACATAGCTCCCGTCTTCCGTTTTCTCCCCCCCCCCCATCCCCCACCCGCACCATTTCGGGCGTCTCGTCGATCTGACACCTTTCAATATCTAACAGTAATATTTAGATGCTGGTGCGAGAAAGACGGTATTTTCAACATAAGGTTACAGTGATTAAAAATTCCATTCGAAGTTAAAAGTTTAGAATTAGAACTACGTGTGAGTATATTGCGTCAAACAGACGCAGGAAACATTTAGCGTATAAGCTAAGATCTTCCTCTTTTTACTGAACTGCGAAAGAGAGCAGTCGTGCTTTAGGGGGAGTCACTCCTTCCCTTTATAGGGGATGGGTTAAGGGGTATTATGTTTATATACTGGAAAAGAAAAAAGAACCACCGAAAGTATTTTTAACCCCCAAATGATTGTGTGCATCTCGACAGAACAACAACAAAGAAGAAGAAGAAAAAGAAGAAAAAGAAGAAAAAGAAGAAGTGTCTACGTGATGGGCCGCCATCTGAATCATCTTCTGGGATCAAGGAATTGGTCTCCCTTGTGCTACACAAGTAGAATAGCTACAGAAACAAAAATAAACAACAGAAAGTTAGAGACTGGTTTTTTGTCTACTTTTCACATCAAAGACTGGGATTTTGTGTATTGGGATTTTGTCCTGTTACCCACATATCTTCTTTTTTATTTTGATCACCCCAAACAAGGTATATTGCCACTGAAACGTAAATTAAATGCGACATATTCACTCTAACATCAAAGTGTAGAATCTGTTGTGTCCTTGCACAAAGAAGGAGAACTTCTTGGCTGAAGTAATTTTTCTTTTTGTCCAAATCTCGAGCTGTATACCCCGCCTCCCCTAAAAAACTGACAGTGTCTAACTTTGCCTTCGTTGGAGGCAAGTAAATATATATATATATATATATATATATATATATATATATATATATATATGTATATAATATACTATATTCGTAGTGTCTCAATTTATTTATCTCCACAAGGTTAGTATTCCAGATAAACCTTTGTTACAGGTGGTGTTTGTTAAAGTTTACATATTTTACTTGGATGTGTGGACAGCATGTACGCATTTTATTAGGTTCGCCTTTTTCATAGTGCGTAGATCGTTTTTTAATGTGGAGAAAATTCAGCTCCCCCCTCAAAAGGTATGGAAACAAAAGTACGTGTACAGTCTCGTCGGCACTCCCTTGCGAAATAGAGCGTCTACAGCCAATTGTTGGGAGTAGATAAATGCTGGCCCCCTTAAGACCAAACAGATACTACATTTCGATCCTCGCTTGAAGGGGGTGGTGGTGTACTATCTATGATGTAGAAAACTATATAACAGAACCTTTGACGAGTAACATGTTAGGAGTAATTTTGTATTGGTTGGTTTGTACAATAATAATGTAGGGACTGCGTTCGCACGAAACATCCATAGACAGCGAATCTGAAGTTTTACTTTATTTTATTATTATTTGGAACTTCAATATTAAAAAGAGACTTACAACGATAATATGGTGGGAACAGGAGTATCGAGAGTTCTCAGTCATTCCCGGACAATGTCGCGTGTGCTTGCTAGTTTTAAAATAAGAAGACGATACTGTCTTATATTCGTTTACAAGATTATTGTATTTTAAAAAGATTTATTCATCAAATTTGTTCTGTCGTTTCACTCGATGAATTCGACGTTGGCTTTGATGACAGCGTTAAGGCGACATTGGAACAAAAAGCGCTGATGATCCTAGTGTTATAATATAGAAAGCGTATGGTGACAAGCATATAATAATAGACAACTCAGGATTAAAATTGGAACTCAAAGCTTTATTTTTCAAACAAATGGCAAGGAATTTTCCGTGAATAATATCGGAGAGATCAAATTGTTTATATCACGTATTTCGTCTTAATAATGACAGCGGTAGTAGCAGTAAGAGTAAGTCTGACGTTGGTGAGGAAGGACGGCGCGGCCGTAGCAGTAGTACAAATCGTTAACGTTGTTGAATACTGGTGTTGGTGAAGAAGGACAGCGCGGCCGTAGCAGTAGTACACATAGTTGTTGCTGAAAGTTCGACGTAAGTGAGTAAGACGACGCGGCCGTAGCAGCAGTACAAATAGTTGTTGTTGAAAGTTTGCCGTTAGTGAGTAAGACGACGCGGCCGTAGCAGTAGTACAAATAGTTGTTGTTGAAAGTTGACGTTAGTAAGACGACGCGGTCGTAGCAGTAGTGCAAATAGTTGTTGTTGAATGTTTGGCGTTGGTAGCAGTAGTATGAATAGTTTCTGTTGTTGAATTGGTTGCCGTAGCAGACGATATGTTGTCGCTGAAGAACTGAACTGCTATTATTGTAATCAGTGTTGAAATGTTCTTGATTGGTGTTGTTTTTGTTGAAGGATTAAGTCTGCTTCGTTTTGTTATTGTTCCTGGAGAAGAACCGAGCGTCACTGTTAAAGTTCTTGGATGATTCGAGATTATTTTCTCCCCCCCTCCCTCTTTCTATATCTCTCCTGTAAAAAGAAAAACACCTTCTTGTTCACTGGGCCCAGCTGTTTTTATGTGAAAGTGGCGGACGTAGTAGTAAGCTCTTGGCTCCCAGGGGAGAAGACCAATAATGGCCGTTGACTCCAGAAAACTGTGTTTGTTTGTGGTACTATTTTTGGCCACAGTGATCATAGCACATGAACAACCAACACGTGACTTTGTGGTAGCAAGCGTGATCATGTGCCCCAACCCTTGTGCCACCATAGCGATCACAGAACAAGTCCCAATGCAGCCGATTCCACTTTTAAGCGGTCGGGAATCATGTAAACAAGGCCGACTTGGGTGGCGGTCGACATGGTAACACATGCCAGACAGTATGACGGCGTCTTCAGATCAAAACGAGATCTAAAATCATAACACTAGCCTGTAACAAATCTTCCTTTTTAGCAGACACAAAATCGCCAGTCTTAACCACAGATAACAACTAGCTCCTCTTTCGATTCTATTGCCTTGGTGATGTACAATTATTGCAACACGTTATTTAAACGAGTTGTTATCTGTAATTAAAACCATAGCTGAATATATTGCTCAGTGATTCGGGGGACGGGGAGCACTGGAATTGTAAATATACAATCACTAAAACTCGAAATATATTTCTTATAGTGGGTTAACGCATCTACCATATAATAAATCAATATTTAATTAATAAAACAATTATCAAATTATCAGTTATACTTAAACATGTGTTTATTTTTGTCGCCAGGAGTTTGACCCAGGAAATTTTGACCCCAAATCTTTCTCCCGGGGAGTTTGAACCAACTTTCAGTGGAAGAAAATTTTACCCGATCTTTTTTTTAAGCCTGTTAGAATGGGGGGGGGGGTGTTCCCGACTATAAGCGAGATCATAAAATCAAGCAATTGTTGCATGCAAAAACAGAGTAGGTAGTTCAAATAAGGTTTATTGAACGTGTGTGTATGACGTGTGTGCTGTATGTATGTGTGTCGGTAGAAAACAGTTCTTGAAAAGAGTATGTGAAGAAATGAGTCCGGCGTGGGAAAGTCTTTGAAAACCGTATACAAAGAAAATGAGTTGAGAACTCTTACCGTTGTTGAGCACGTGTTGACGGAGCGCTGGTGTCGTAGCGTCGTTCAGCGAGGCCAGTTGAATAGAGAAGAGAGTGATTTTCCGTTTACACCGGTTTTTATAATCAGATGGGCAGATAACACTGGTGTCGCCTTTCAGCGCCACCTATCGGTGAAAAGGCGACACCTAACGGCCAATCGCTGTTTGAAAGGAGGGGGTAACTGCTACAAGCCCCAGGATTTGGGTCAGATCTTTTTGTACAACATTTTAGAACATTAAAATCTGAATAAGTTTATTTATTGACAATCTATTGATATTTTCCAGCTATCTCATGGAAAATCATTTTTTATTGAATCTTTAATTAAAAACATCATTATTATTTATTTTGGTACACATGACATAGAATACCAAAGACCACTCGGAGCGGTGGTGCGTGGCATCGTTTACAGAATAAAAAGGCACTTCAAATTAATTACTGTTTAGATCCTATTTAAAGAAACAAACATTCATTCTTAAATTAATTTAATTACTATTTTTAAATGCGGGGAAGCAATATACAATAAAAATTTAGTTTTTAAAATTTGAAAATCGATTATAATGTTTTGATTTAAAGTTATATTTAAAAAGAAAGAAAATAGTTCCAGCAAATACAAATCAGTAGAGATGACAGAGACGAGTTGTCGTTTTTCTGTTTACTGTTTGTTTAACGAACTTCATTTTTTCTGTTCACGGTCAGTGAAGGAGAAATCCTTTTAGATTGAGGCTATTTGGGAGCTGGATTATCCCACTGTTGTGATGGGATACCGGACACCCCTCAGTCACTAATAAGTGAACTCGTCTGTAGAATATATATATATACTACGAACAGTAGTATTTATACTCGACTGTATTCTAGTGTATTATGTTAACCATATTGGATTACCGGTTGTGCTATTGTTTTGTACAAGATATACGTTGTAATACACCATCCTCTTTTAAAGACCTTACCCTCTGGTTATTTTGTTATTATAACTTCTGACCAAGTTATATCACCCACATTAAAAACCGATCGTGTCTTATTCTAACCTCGTGGGGAGACAAGTAAATAGGAACATACGTAATTACATCTTACTTACTTCTACCATTTTTCGGCTTGCGCGTTTCAGGTTGAGCCGGCCCTTTGATTCGCACCGTCACGGATGAATCTTGCCTATTGCGCCCGGTTGAGCGTCAGGTCCACAGATAAGCTGGACCACTCCTTCTTCCATCAACGTACACTGTAGGCTTGAGGACCAATGGGGGAAGTGAGATCGGCATTGACTGTGCTTCACCGAGTCTTTAGCTACCCACTATGGCCGCGGCGCCAATATTGAAGCAGTTGGAGAGTGAGACATCCCTGAGCATAGTTGCGTCAGGGTGTGTCAAACACCCATTCGGCGAATATCCTCCGAATCAGTGCTTGATACATCGTAACCAACAAAAATTTTCTACACAACAAATAGGTTGATATTGTAACTTTAAAAAGTATAATCGGCATTGCTTGCCTTTGCATATTTTTAGTTTAATAACTTCTGTAAATCAAATGATTTTCAGATTGTTCACAATCAAAATAATAAACGACTTTAAAATACGTGAAACAACGTGATGTTTATTTACGGCAACGCAGCAACACAACTATTCGTTTTGAATTATTTTCTTAATCGATATTGAATAAAGTTCAGTTGCAGTATAAATAGGATCGTGTTCCGTTCTTTTTCTCTTTTTAATGCATTTTTAAAAGTTTTCTAACATTAAAAAAGCTATCATTTATTACAGACATCCTGACTTTTCGGTATGTCTCGCTTGCACCAAAGTGTATGACGTCATGTTCGATGACAATGGCTTTTTCTTCACTTAAATTACATACTTCCCCTACGTAATATTATTTCCATTTGAGTTAATTGAGTATAACAATGATTAATGCACATTCTAATATCTTCCCAGAAAAACAGGTGATAGCAATGAGACAGTAACGTCGTCATAGAGTCTAGTGTACCCCTCCCACACAAGAAACGCGTTTGCAACTTTGCAGAAATGTTTTGTGTTAAAATAATTACAAAAAGTTAATCTGAAGTGAAAAAAAAAAACAGAAAGAAAATATTACGAGTACTAATTTGTTTTTTTAAATTGAAAACTGATGATAGTTTAGGTTTCTTCAAATTTGAATATATCACTATGTACGCGTATTTCAAAGATAATTATTCAAGAAAATTTTAAATAAACTGCATTTATAAAATTAATAACTATTATTTGGAAATTACATTTTTATCTTAAAAGATACATATTTTCCCACCGACAACGATTTAAATGTGTTGTATACCGAAAAAGATCATAGCTTATTACTAGTTATTATAAGGTCAATATTTTAGAGATCCGACCTGCTTCGCTTCTAAACAAAATATACCGATTAAAAGAGTTGCAGAATGCCAGTCGGTTACATGTTTCTTTCGCTTCCGGTTAGTGTCAACGCTTCCAATGCCTGTCACTTTTGAAATGTTGATCTCTTATCATTTTACTTCCGTTTTCCGTCGTCAGAAATGGGCAGTTTGTTTCATCTAATTTATCTACCCCCACAAGGTCAGATGTGACACAAGGTCGGGAAAGTGGGATTAGAAAAGCCAGCGCCCGAGAGGTGAGCACTCTGGCCATTTAAAAAAATTGCTTGGGCAGCCCCGTCGGCATTCCCCGGTAGGGGCGCCTCAGACAGTAAGCAATAAACTTACTCCTTCCCAAAGAGGGGAGGCAAAGCCTGGGAGGATGGAACTCTTAGAACTGCACAGGACTGTCCCATAGACCAGCGTAAATCAAGCCCCGAAGGCCAAGACAATACCAGTCTATGGGGTGCAGTATCCATCGGAACAGATACTACACTTTCATCTTAGCCAAAAAAGGCAGTTTATTTCATATCAATAGCAGAATACAACAAATTGCTACCCTATTTTTATCATTTTTTTACCACTTTTAAATACTGTGAATTATCATGATAAAGTCCGTGAATTGTAACGATGCAAAATTTGTTCGTTTTTATTTGAATTTATCTTTACTTAATTTTGTAAAACTTTTTCAATTTTCATATTGTGGGGAGATTTAAACAGTGTAATCTATTGATAGGTAGGACTGATGCAAAGAGATTTTGGGTGACTGTGACGTCACCTGTGAGAAATGAGACAAGTTCTCTATCACTCTTTCAGCTTTGTTTTAAGCTCGACCAGACCTACTGTCAAGTCACCACAACCAACACCGGCCCGGGTGTTGAACAGTTCGAATGCAAAACGCGATAAACGTCATTAAAAAATTACGAAACTAGCACTATAAACAGTGTTACATTTCAACACTCAACCAGACACTAACATTATGTTTTACATAATATGATACCGGAATAATTAATGTTTGCTTTCAATTAAAATAAGCTTATACTCGAAGCTTATATTTAACATATTCCTTCTTTTATTGATTAAGGTCTCAATTTTAACAAATTGGATTTATCGCGTTTTGCATTCGAACTGTACAGTTTGAGTACATTAAAAAATGACAATTAATACCACAGTCTATGTGCTATGTTTTCTGGACTAGGAGAAGGAGGAGGAGGAGGAGGAATAATAATAATAATAATAATAATAATAATAATAATAATAATAATAATAATAATAATAATAATAATAATAATAATAATCGGACATTTATACTGACTACCATCCAACGGAACAAAGGATAGAAGATCAAGCAAGACAGATCCCTAAGAGAGGGTGGTTCCCGGAGATAGAATTAACAGAAATCACACAAAAGATACACCACTTAATGAAAAAACCCACAAAGAAAACGGGTAAAAACATAAACACTGAAACCGAAGAAAGCGAAGACTACAAAACTACAGAAGTCACAGATGAAGAAGCAAGAGAAGTTGAAAACATCAAACGGTTTATGTCCGAGAACAAAACAAACCTCCCATCCCTATGGAACGAAGTTTGGAAAAAATTAAAATTAGAAACAGAGAATGTAAACATCTCAACAAACACTATCACACCTAAACAACTTGATATAAACAGGAGAAAATCAGTAAGTATGAAACTAAAAGGAGAAAAAAAGACTGGTCAAAGAATGGAACGACAGAACCTGCATGGGAAATCAGACTGGAAACCCAGATCACCAAACTTCAAAAAGAAGCTAAAACCGTAAACAGGATGAAAGAGAATAGTAAAGGATGGAATAGCAGACACCTGAATCACATGGAAAAACTAAATAATAAACTTGAAGAACTAAAACAGATAGCAGCAATAGAAAGAATACTGAGACGATACATATACAAATCGAAAGAGCACAAACAGAACAAGAACTTTGAAAACAATGCAAGCCAGTTTTGCAAAAACGTAAACGGAGAACAAAAGATAACATAACAACCGGACCAGACAGGGGCAACACACTTCTGGAGAAAGATATGGGAAAAAACTAAAGAAACACAACAAAAAATGCCAAGTGGCTGAAAAACATGAACTATAGGAAATTGAAGAAAGAACAGAAACAGAAATTAATGAAGAAACGTCTAAGGAAAATGGCAAACCGGAAAACACCAGACCACGATGGAATACATGCATACTGGCTTTAAAAATTCACGAGCCTGCATGAAAGGCTAGCGCATAAACTGAGAGGATGTATCAACAAAACAGACGTACCAGAGTGTATGATTACACGAAGGACAACGCTAATACAAAAAGATGCAAAAAAAGAAACGATCCCAACTAACTACAGACGATATCAACGCTTTTGAAAATCATAAAGGCACAACTGAGAGAACAAATCTACCAATTCCTGAACAATTGTGGACTGCTCCCCGAGGAACAAAAAGGATGTTGAAAAGAAAAAAGAGGGGCACAGGATCTTCTATACATCGATCAAAAGATCGTGAGAGAAGTAAAAAGCAGAAAAACGAACATATCCATGGCATGGATTGACTGCAAGATAGCTTATGATAGAATCCAACAAGCATTGATAATTGAATGCTTAAAAATATACCAGATATCCGACTGAATTATTAATCTAATTAAGAATGCAATAGAAACATGGAGACTAGAACTGACAGCTGAGATAAAAATACAGAGAAGCATTTTACAAGGAGACGCTCTATCACCACAACTGTTTATAATAGCCATGATGCCACTCAACTACATACTCAGAAAATGTGATGCCGGATACAAGTTTACAGACACAGAACAAAGAATAAACAACCTCATGTACATGGACGACCTGGAACTATTTGAAAAAAGAAAAAAGGAACAAGAAAAGCTGATAAATATGACCAGAATGGAATTCGGAATCGAGAAGTGTGCACTGCTAGGGATAAAACGAGGAAAACTGGAGACGACAGAGAGCATGGAACTATCCAACCAAGAGTAAATAAGGGCGCTAGGCGAACAGGAGAGCTACACATATTTGGGAGTTTGGGAAACAGACATCATCAAATCTACAGAAATGAAAGAGAAGATTGGAAAATAATATTTGCGAAGAACAAGAAAACTCTTAGAAACGAAATTATATAACAAAAATCTAATAAAAAATAAACATCTGGGCAGTATCACTAATAAGATAGTTTGGACCATTTGTAGGCTGGACTAAAGAAGAACTCAGGTACTTTGACCAGAGTATTAGAAAATTAATGACCATGCACAACGCACTACACCCAAAAGACGATACGAACAGACTCTACATGAAAAGAAACGAAGGGGGAAGAGGACTGGTAAGTATATAATACTGTGTAGAAGACACAAAAAAGAGCTGGAAGCATACATAACTCAGAACACGGAAAGGTTAATCACTGCATCAAGAAACACTGTCCCAACGAGCAACTCAGGAAACACAGAAACCAAAAACAAAAAGACAAGGAAAGAAAAGTGGGAAGAAAAACAACTACACGGACGCTTCATAAGACTGACAAGAGAAGAAACCAACGAAAATAGCTGGGCATGGCGGAGAAAAGGAAACTTGAACAGAGAAACGGAATTTTTACTGACGGCTGCACACAACAATGTAATTAGGACAAAAACATGAAACCTAAAATAGATAAAACCCAGGTAAACAGTAAATGCAGACTGTGTTGGACAAAGAGACGAAACAGTAAATCATATAATAAGTGAATGCATCAAACAAGCCCTAAAATAATACAAGAACAGACAAGACTGCATGGGGAAAGCAGTACACTGGGAACTGTGCAAACGATTGAATTTCGAACACGCAGACAAATGGTACAAACATAAAGAAGAGACAGTTGTGAAAACGAAAAACACAAAGTCCTCTGAGATATAGATGTACAAACAGATGAACTCATACAAGCAAGGAGACCGGATGTGATAATAATCGACAAGAAGGAAAAATCCTGCCAAATCGTAGACTTCGCTGTTCCAGCAGACCAGAGAGTGAAGATCAAGGAGACAGAAAAAAAGAAGCAAATACACGAAACTTACCAAAGAACTCAAAGGAATATGGAGCATGAAGAAAGTAAATATAATACTAATAATCGTAGGAGCACTAAGAACAGTCTCCAAAAGACTAGAGAAAAGATTGGAAAAAATTGGAATCAAATAGATCACTAAGACCATACAAAGGACAGAAATGATCAAAACTGCTGTAATCTTACGAAAAATCCTCGAATGCGGAAACCAACCCGAGTAAGCTACGAATGTTATGTAACAGCCATCACGTGGGTCCAGAGGAAAAGAAAGTGAGGGTTGCATTATGCAAATCATGTGCGGCAAAAAAGGCTAAATGACAGGCGGTGTCTTTTGGGGTTGCATTATGCAAATCAGGTGCGGCATGAACGCTAAATAAAAGGCGGTGTTTTTTGGGTTGACGGGAGTGGTAGAGAGAACGTCTCGAAGTTCACATGCGGTTGGATAATACGGTTAAAAAGAAGGAAAAACGTGTTGCCCGGAAGAAAAAGGAACACAAGTCATTGTTTCATGTTAACCTGTCAGATGCAAATTACAACAGGAAAGAAACCAAAACCACAGAAAGAACATCACGTCACGGGCCAAGGAACAGAAACTACAAAGAAACATCATAAGCTACCCCCCCCCCCACAAAAAATGGCCTCGGCTGACACCACACAAAATAGTCGTAGAGGGTTAAGGGGGATGGGAAGACCGAGGGGGGACAGCACTAGCCAGACCTCCATTGAAAGAGTGCATAGATTGCTGGAACGTTGAGGAGGATTATTGTAGCCCAAATCTCAGAGGAGACCAATGGCCGTTACCAGGAATCAATAGTAGGCGACTACTGCGATACCGCAGTGTCATTTGCGATGATAATCGAAAAGAGGTAGAGAATACTGGAACTCTGGGGAGGCTTGTTGTCACTCAGACTCCAGGGAACACCATTGGTTGTTGTCAATGAGCAATCACTTACAATAACTTGTGTGAGAACTAGTTGTGAGTACAAATAATAATAATAATAATAATAATAATAAAATGATTTTGTTTTTGTGGTTGTTTTAACTCAACCAGACGGCAACATGCGAAACAGAGAATGCCAGTCTCTATTAACTTGGATTCTCCACGAGGGCAAAGTTACATACGAGGTCGTTTTTTATGTTGGTAATACCCAGCTCCCCATAAAGAGGCACCCTGGATGGGACAAAAGATTTCCTCAGCCAAGAAAGATATCTCCTTCCCCGACTGAAGACAGAAAATGTACTACACTTCGATCCTAACCCAAAGGAGTGGGTTTTCTTAAAGATAGCCAGTCTTTTCGTAAGCAAAAACGAGTATCCAATAACAGGAATGTGTTACTGTAACGTGACAAAGACACGTTGTGGGGAGTTTACAAAATCAAACGTTTTATTAAGAAAAGTCTTTTTGTCAGCTGAGATAATAAAGATTAAACTCAAAATAATTAACTGAGAATATATCAAGTGAGTTAAAAAAATGTTACATATGTCAAAGATTTGTGAAAAGAATGAACCATTTGCAACATTGCGTATGCAACATGTGACGAACCATAATCCCGTCACCAACTTATCATAAAAAATACAGATGTAACTTATTTGTTCACAAAACCACCCTAATCCCGACATTCTTTGTTTAAGCAAGGTAATTACACTAGCAGGAAAGTTTACACCCTGTATCTCTTGTCACCATCTATCTATTCTTAGAAATAGTGACATTCTACGTCCAACTGTTGACTATATATATATATATATATATATATATATATATATATATATATATATATATATATATAATAATTAATAATTATAGCTGATGATGAAGGATCAGAAATACAAATAGATAAAAGGATAGGATACATATATGTTATCACATGGATATAACGAGACCATAATTCCATGTGAGGAATATATATATATATATATATATATATATATGTTTATAATGAGTACTAATTGTAATTTAGACTTTGATCGCTTAGTTTTCATGTTTTTTTGGCGTATTTGCTTTGTTTAGCACTGAAAATAGCAGCACCAAAATAAATGCACAGGAGCAGTTTACAAATATATTAGTGTTTGCCAAAACAATTGTATGCTGAATAAAAAATAAGTTTTATGAAATTATGTGAATCTTTTCTTTTATAACATTGATATAGTATAAAATTACATAAAAAATATTGAATATAGCATAGCTCTGGCCTTACACTATTGAGCTATTATAATTACTTTATGTTATAAAATTTATATTTGAATATATATATATAAAAAATTCTAAATATAAATAAAAAAAATACACACACACACACACATATATATATATATATATATATATATATATATATATATATATATATATATTGCTAGTTTCTATCTACTGTATCGTTATGCTCATGGCAGGTGCTCGACTGTGTGCTAATGCATGGTCCTTCCCTGTAAAACATTCACAACAAGAACTCGTTCGGCTACAACCACAGCAAAGAACTTACCTTTCTTTATCTCTGTACCAAAAACGAAACGGAACTTCCATGAACAAAGTTTCTTTCCTAGAACATTCCATCTGTGGAACAAAATATCGCGAGGCATATGTTTTGTGTTATTTTATCATCAAATTATTAAGTGAACCAAATTGTAAAAAAACACTATATCTAAATCTGTTTCAAGAAAGAATCGAGTAATAGTAAATTTAAAACAGTAATCTATAAATCACCTAAGAATGGTCAGAAAATGTTATCATTAAACATATATTTTGAAAATCTTGCTCAATAATCGGTAATGTTTTGGTCATCATCAGAAGAGAATCTGCCTCTCAACTTATTCTACAGAGAGAAATCGTAATCAACATCAATACGGAAAGCGAAATTAACACACAAACATGTTTTCGTTATCAAAGCGAAAAATGCATCAGTTTGAATGTTTTGCTCGCCATCTAAAGCAAATCATTTCGTCGATTATTCTAAAATGAAGAATCAGAAATGGAACGAAAAACGAAACTAGCACACAAACATGTTTTCGTTTTCAAAGCGAAAAATACATGAGTTTGAATGTGTTGGTCGCCATCTAAAGAAAATCATCTCGTCGATTATTCTAAAATGAAGAATCAGAAATGGAACGAAAAACGAAACTAACACACAAGCCAATACATGTTTTAATTGTATTTTATCGTTGTTGAATGAATCAAACAAAAAAGTCATATGCTAGAAGATTTTGGTTGCCATCACAATTGAATTGATTCCTGGACTTATTCAAAAAATCGTAAAAGATACGAAAATCTAAATTAACACACAAACCAATGCATGTTGTCTTGGAAAAAAACAAACGAGAAATCCATGCTACAATTTTTTGATCGCCATCGCAAGGAAATCTAGACTTATTCTAAAAAGGAATCAGAAATGGAACGGAAAATGAAATTAACAGCCAAATCAATAGCTTAATTTACGCCGCATTAAAACACGAACTTCTGAAATGTTTTCTGTTATTTTGTCAAATTTTGACCAGGATGATGACGTGTTATTGGATAAAGAAAAATATAATCTCATTTGTATTTGGGGACAAAAGGTAAAACTTTTCTGAAATCTCGAATTTCTCTGAAAAGAAGTGGAAACGATGTTGTACGATGGAACTGTTAAATGTTTGATGTAATTAGTTGTTATAACATGGTTTAAGTAAAATATTTTTTTTTGTCTGTACAGGTTATTAAGTTTTAATCTGTAATGTAACAAAATAAATTAATTAATAACTTGTCTCCCGTGCGTCTCGTTGCGGCCCTAATGCGTATATGGGCAGCGTTACAATTATAAATAATACTTACTGTAGAATATAGTTAATGATGAATAATTATTTGAATATAATGTTAATTTATTTAAAAATAAAATAAACTAATATATTATTTGTTACTGAATGTAAAAAGGAAAACTTATTTTGATATTATTATGTTACTGTGGACTATACGGTGCAACAAAAATATGTCCTTTAGTAAATATTAGAACACGGTGTTTTGGGTTACAAGAAGAGAACATGTGACTTAGGGAGTGATTTCTTCCCCCTTCCTCTCAATCTCATTAAAATAATACAAATATTGAGGAGGATTAAATACAAAAAATAAAGAAACTAGTGTTGTTAGTAGAATAGATAATCCTGGAAATAATTCCAAATAATAGGGTTGGGACCAGAATTATCCTCGTTAGGGATAATTGGTTGCGGAGTTAGAGAGCGCTACAGTCGCGTGATTTTGTATAAAGATTTTGTATAAAGATAAACCCTTGTCTCTTATTGGTGCGGTTTTCTAATCTTTTGCGCGTGTTCAGAATCGCTCTCTTTCATAGCATGATTTATAAACACTAATGCACTTTGTTAGGATTACTTTTCTAACTGACCTTCGAGCGTGGGCAAGACCCAAACGAACTTTGTTCGTAAATTATTCACTGTGAGGCATATCTAAACCCTAGGTAAGTACATTTCCATTTCCGTTTATTCACAAACTTTTATCTGTCTGTTTAACAACTCGCGCATGTTGCATTGTTATGGAACATTGTATTTTTATTTAGAATTCATTTTTCTAAAATATGTTCTTTGTGTGTATTTCCATGTATTCTCCCGTTGTCATTAACTTGCCTTTGTTGTCTAGTCGGCGTTACTAATATAATGTCGACAGACTACTAATAAACTTCAACGTATTTGTTAATCAACTGTTAGCATTTTAGCTATTACTCGATATACTGCTGATATACTTGACTGGAATGTAGATGAATTAAAACGGCAAATTAATATATTTTTAAAATAAAAAACTATAATAACGTAAAATAAAACGATAATTTTAAAATCTTATTTACAAAAAAATTAATTTCGTAAAATTCACCAGAATGCATTTCGGTTCGTCATCTATTTAATAAAAATTAAAAATAGTCCCCTCTCCTACGCTTACACATCAGACGGACATACGTAGCCAGTCCCCCGCATTCGTCACGTAAAATCTCCACTCACCCTTTTTGCGAGCCTTCAAACAATCTTTCAAAATTATACTTTTAAAACAATTTGCTTCAATAAATCATTTAATGGCGTAAAGGTTACCGTAATAATTTAATGTAACTTACAAAATCCTATTAAAAAAATTGGTAAAAATGATACGGCACAGTTTTAAAAATCGAAAGTATTTATGGGATTTGATGACGCCAGATCGATTTTATTTCATGAAATATAATATTATATTTAATTATCTTTCCTATAGTTGATTATTTTTCTTAAAATGTTAGTATTTTCTTACAAGACATTAATTAAGAGAAAATACAAAATGTGGTGGTGATTCGAACGAACGCCCAAAAAAGCAAATGTCTTGAATAGCTACCCTCTTTCTTTCTTTGCTTCGTTTAGATACGTTCTCCTCTTCACTTAAAAAAGCAAGTGGGCTTTGACAGGAACGTGTGAACTCAATATTTTCCAACCAATGAATCGTTTCAAAACAAAAATCTAACAAGTCTATGTCAAATTAATAAGCCGATGCGAACTGAGAAACCCTTATAAGAGACAGTGAAATAAACAGTTCCACACAGATCTAACTCGGCGTGCCTCGAAATAACCCACAAGAACGTACGTTCCCCCACTGGGCTTTTCGCTGGAGGGGAAGAAAAGAAAAGAACACTTCAAAACTCATGTATAAGCTTTCCTCATCTCGCGCACATCTACATACGTACTGACAAGAAGTCAGGCGAACAGATACAAATTGCTACTCACCCAATCACACACATTAACAGAACAAGATAAACCAACGCATACTTACACAGTGCCACATTGTCTATTACTCACATACGCATATTCACACTAACAAATATATAGACATACACACCCTTAGCCCTCATGTCTGCTTATTCACTGACCCTTTTCCTACCCAAAACACGAATTGTATAAACTTTATTAAATGAACATTTAATAACTAAAAATGACTTTTATATTCATGTAAAATTATAGATTCATAAATGTTTTGTTAATTAATAATTTTTACCTTGATTTTTCATTTACAACCCTATGTTTATGTTAAGTTAGCACTTGTTAGCTGGTGATCCTAATATTCTTTCTATCTTCATTCATTTCCATTTATATTCAATATGCATGCACGCCCGTATATATCCTTGATCTTCCTTCCTTCGCTATGGGAAAAAACAAAAATTAGCGAAACAAAAATAAAAGTCCAGCGACTTCTGGGCAACATCGAGTAAAGACATCCATTACAAGATCACACGACGGGTTTCAGCTATCTTTGTCTCTGCAATAAACCACAGCAGAACAAAAGCGGCTACTATTTTGACATCCGTGTGTTTATTGAACTTAATTTTCTCAATTTTTTTTTTTTATAAACTTTCAATTATTTTATGTAATTTCCAAAATTCCATGATTTATTAAAACAGAAATAAATAGTTTAACATTTCTCATTAATTTTAGAACAAAATCAAATGAGAAAAGTTTACCAAATTATGTTTGTTGTCAAGTGCTC
This sequence comes from Sepiola atlantica, assembly GCA_963556195.1. Taxonomy (NCBI): domain Eukaryota; kingdom Metazoa; phylum Mollusca; class Cephalopoda; order Sepiida; family Sepiolidae; genus Sepiola; species Sepiola atlantica. The sequence goes on along the minus strand of OY744516.1, from coordinate 26,272,462 downwards.
GAATGATCTCTCCAAATGGGGGTACTCTGGACGGATGCAAAAATAGCTGTGAGTGAACCCTTCCACACGGGTTGGTGAGAACACTTCAAGTGATCAGTCATAGACACCCCCGCCCTCATAAAGGAGGGGAACGATGGAGGTGGAAAGAACTCCAACGCTGCTTCCAAAGGATGGCCCCCTGGGACTGACCAGATAGATAATTACTTTTAGGCCAGGTCAAATGGCCAATGTGTTGTGAAAACTTTCGGTCTCACGATCCGTATTCTCGTCAGTGGTCCATGTTTGCTTCGAATTTTGTTTTAGTTCGAGTCGGAAACAAAAGTTGGACAGAAATAAAAGAAACAATATCCATGCCGTAAAGTAACAGTCGATCAGTGTGTGTACGGGACACTTTTTATGAAACAGTAAATTTTCCCGCGGATACTGTGTGTATGCACTTAAAATTCTGCTAAGTTCTTCCGTTGGAGTTGACATTGAAAGTTCTACTTTTGTTGGGGTTTCAGCTTTCGACATGGCTAGCCAAGCATGGAGCCTATTCCCAAAGAGGCTCTCTGAGCGGCGTGAATTCCAGTGAACGTAAGAATTAATCCGGGTATGTATGGTAAGGACCACCAAAGCAAACCATAAAATCCTAATACGTCATCACTTTATGCGTTCCTTAAAAAATGCGGACATCCGATTTAAATTGTTTTCATTTATTGAGTTATTTCTTATATAGGAAGATAGATGTTTCAAAGACAACTAGTTTTTTTTAGATTAAATTATCGAACTGGGGAAAAATACTCATCTTTATCTTGAGAAATAAATAAAGGAAATCCGTTTTTGTTTCCAGCAAGGGTCTATTTATACACCAAACTGAGCATTATTATGTGATGTTATAAATGTCTACGGATGGCCAAAGTAGAAAGAAAAGAGTTTTCTTGCTGATTATAACAAAAAGAAAAGTTTTCTTAGTAACTAATTAGTTCTAGTTCTTCAATCAAACCTGTCTAAAATTACTGTTGTTTTATACATTCTGAAAGCAATTAGTCGTTACAACATCAGTATCAATAATACTGGAATAATTTCCAATCAAGTTAATTTTCTTGGAAATACTTTCCGACGTGAAAAGTACATTTTAACAATTTTGCTTGCAAAAAGTTCCTTCATACAAAATAAATAATTGTATTATTGAAAATTCCATACTACAAAAATGATAATAATCTAACTTAGGGGCGGGCAACCTCCGGCCCGTGGGCCACATCCGGCCCGCAAAGGCTTAGCGTCCGGTCCGCCACCCTGCTATGCTTTATCATTGCAATCCGGCCCGCGGACCTACCAGTAAAACTCATATCATTTTGTGACATAGACGTAAAAGTAGGTTTCAATTAAGATTTACAGTGGGATGAAAATGTATAAATATCAGCGAGCGATGATGAATGTATATTTCATTTTCTTTAACTATTAATTTCAAATCCTTGGCCTGAGATAAAAAAAATAGAAAAAGAGAAAGAGGAAACGAGAAGCGAGGAAAGGGCGAGGAAAGGGCATTAAACAGAGAACCTATGTGAGGTGTGTCAAAACGAATGCTGGATCAACTTGCTACTTCCCCCGTCATTATTTTTTATGATTCAAAAATGGCTCTTCGTCGGCGCCTTTTATAACATTACATACAATAGTCTTCTGAGAAAAATATCAGATTTATAGAGTGTTCAATGCAATTCTTTTACAATTTATTCATGTAAACAAAATATAGTAATTCTGAGATTTCGTTGTTTCACTCCGGCCCGCGATCTCCTTCCAAAAGTCTCATCTGGCCCTCACTCTGAAAAGATTGCCCGCCCCTGATCTAACTAAACACTTTTAAGAAAGAAAAAAGTTTTGAATTCCATCAAATTAAATATAAAATCTAGTTTAAAATGACTAATGGCTGTGACGTTGCCTTAAATCTTATCTATAATAAAAATCGAACCAAAAAAGAACATTGAGAAAGCCTTGTGAATTAGCAATATTTTAAAATAGTATTTATCAATCAAAATTAAATAAAAAAACATGTTAAAGTTAAAAAAAGTTTTGGGTCGCCGGTCGAATTTTCGCCGGATCAAATTAAAATTCAAAAGAAAATTTTGAATGAATAAACATTTAAATTTGAAAAAACAAAAAATGATAAAAATAATATAATACTGTTTTTGTACAAAGTTATTTTTTATCATAAACAACATAAGAACCCCCCCCCCCTAAAAAAAAAAAACAAGAAACAGTAACACGTGCGTTTGTTTGCAGAAGCGACTTGTTTCTCTTTAAGATGTGAATAATGTAAATAGATGTTACGGCCTTCCATACATTCGTCAATGTCAAAAGAATTTAAAAATCTAAAAATTATATTTAAAATCACAAATTATTAAATCACGATCGAGGTCGCTCTTTTCCGATTGGCAAGAGTCATGGTTATATTATATTAAAATATTTTTTATTAAAATTGAGAATCCTGATTTCAAAAATTAATTATTTCTAAGAATTATTTTTATTGCAATTGAACAGATTATAGTATATATTAATAAGAAAAAGAAATTAAAAAATTCGAAGCATAATAATATTGTATTTATTTCCATTTTTTATTTACGAATTCACGTAAACTTTAAAAAAAAATGGTACCATAAAATAAAATAAAAAATCTTATATATTTTTTCAGACTTTTTCGCTTCTATATGAAGCGAAAAAGTCTGAAAAAAAAATATATGTTACAATTTCGATCGAATATAATATATTTTGTCTAAATTTCATAAAATTAAATATGGAAGTGATTACGTACAAAACAATATTTTCCCCTCATATATCTAACGAAAACCTCATTTTAAAAAGAAATTTATCCAATAGTGAATAAGTATCGAACATTTTGTGAAAATCTGACTATTAGTTGGGTTTTACGAGATTTATTAAACACACGTATGCTAGAGCGTAAAAAATGGCCAATACATAGTAACGTTATTTTAAGGCGTCTTATCGATGTAAACACGATTTTACTTTCTCATTTCATTATTTTTGTATGGTGAAAAATTAAAATAAACATTAGCAGTTTATTGTATGTTTCTTCTTTTGAATAGCACACAAGTTATGCTGGTCATATTAACCCATATTAAAGTTATATCGTTTTAAATATCGTAGTAATAAATTCTATGATTAGCTTGGATGTCCCTAATGTACGGAACATTTTCTTTTCAAATAATACACTTTCTCTGGATACTTTGCATTTAAAATTCTACTAAGTTCTTCCGTTCGAGTTGACACTGAAGGTTATACAAAGTTCTTCTGTCAGCCTTTTAGCTTTCGACCTGGCAAGCCAGACAGGAAGTTCAACCCTAAGGAACGACGTGTATCCCAGTGGCACTAAAATATTTACGGCCAAAATTGTAGGGAGGGTCGACAATGAAAGGAACTAGTCAATCTTCCACTCTGAGAAAATTGCTAACTGACCGATTAGTCAATTACTTTTTTACTGTTAGTTTCTTCGTATCTAGGATTTTTACTCAAATGGACACAACTTAACCCCCATCCCCATTCGATTCTAATTGGTCAACCCTTTCTCCATCAGTTCAATTTCGGATACGGTCAATACGAAAAAGTAATGTTTTAAAGGGTCACCTTTAAAACATTACTTTTTCATCTTAATGTTTTAGTTATCATGACCTTATTTCTCATTCCAAATTTTGGCTAGTGGACACATTTTATTCGACAATCAAGTCTCTTTTATCAACAGTCCTGGAGACAGATGACCACTTTAGAATTTAATTTCATCATTCCAAATTACAACTTTCTATGGTCCTGACGTGGCTTTCCCAAAACAACCCAGACCAATAATTCCGAGTTTTGGAGACAATTTAATATCTAATTTGTTATTTTTATTACTGGTCCGAACTAACCAAACGTCATAAAATGGCTTTTTCGAAAAATGTAATCTTTTATATTCAGAATCTCGCGGAAGAGCACGGCTGTTTTGAAGTATATCTTTATCAGAGTAAGGAAACGAAATCGGTTATCAGGCTTTTCTCTTCGCCTCAATAAAATTTGGCTGTTCACGTCTTGAGTTGACTCACCCCTAAGTCTCTCCAATCCTCCATTTATTAAAAAAATATTATTTTCTTTTACTTATATTTCGGCTATCATTTCATCTTTCTTTTGAATTTAGAGTGTATTGTATCACACAGTGTTATACATGATCAACTGGTATTTATCTGATTTCTTCATACCAGTCACTAAATGAGTAGGCATGCATTACTCTTTGTGAAGACGCAATGTCTGATTAGTTTATTGGTGAACCTGAATAACAAACAGAAAGATGAGATTACAAATGAGAAACACCAGGTAACATTCTAATACATAACACTCTACTAAACTAGTCCTATAGTCACAATTTTAATTTAATATGGAAAATGAAGCTTCCCTATATGAGGGCCACTTCCGACTCTGTAAAGAGTTAGCCGTTTTCGGACCCTTTGCCATGATCAGATGAGATTGGCACAGGCGACCGACCATATCCCAATCACTCCACCCCCGAAAGAGGAGACAAAGGGGATAACCTCTTGACCCCAACCGAGGGAGTAAGTAATGAGTAGGAAGATGGAATCCTAACACCACGCAAGCAGATAATTACTCAGCCCATTCAGAAAGCCAGAATGTGAGGAATTCGCATTTATCTGACTTTCCATATAAAAGTCCGAATGTAATACAAGATCAATTTAACGAGGGAATTCCAGCTCTCCACGAAAGGGACACTGGGCGGATACAAAATAGCCATAAACGAAACTGTTGGTATTCCTTGGTTAGAGTGCTGCATACGAACGGAAATACACTAACCATTGCTTATAAAAGAGTATTGATTTACTCCTCTCCAGGAGTTAGGCACAAGGACAGTTTTTATCTTACTCCCACAAGTAAGATGTGACCTAAGGTCGGGTCGGGAAAGTGGGGTTTAAAAATTGCCTGGGGAGCCCCGTCGGCATTCCCCGGTAGGGGCGCCTCAGGCAGTAAGCAATAAACGTACTCCTCCCCAAAGAGGGGAGGCAAAGCCTGGGAAGGTGGACCTCCCAGAACTGCACAGGACAGACCCATAGACCGGCGTAAATCAAGACCCGAAGGCCAAGACAACACCAGCATGGGGTGCAGTATCCATCGGAACAGATACTACACTTTGATCTTAGCCAAAAGGTCGAGTTAGGAGTAGACGAAAAGTTTAACCTACGTCTTCGTCGCCTCCGGAGGAGGTAGTAATGCCTGGGAGAATGGTTTCCTGACCAAGCAGGCAGTTAATCACCCAAAACTAAAACCGGAAGGCAAGGTTTGTTTACCTGTTTCGCACAGCGGCAAGATCACACAAAAGGTCAGTTTATAGTGGGAATTCAGCTCCCTAAAAGGGATATTCTGGTCCGCTTGTATGAACATCCTTGCCCATCTCATAGATGTAGAACTTCCTTGACGGAAAAGGGAGTGTCACACGACAGGGTATAAACCCATCCACTTATCGAAAGTAGGATATGACATAAATAAACTCTCCATCGAGATAATGTCTTATCAATGGGGTAATGGCTGGGAGTATAGCCTCATGAGACAAAACAGATACTACACTTTTATCCTATCCCGAATGCCTGGTTGTGAAGTACTTAGAAAGGTCCCTTGTTTAGACTTCCTTATATGCGTTTTATTTGCATGGGTGCCACGTTTGGCACGTAGCTGGTTTAGTATGTTTTATGGCCGAGTTTTTCATGTGGCTCTTACGGGCGTTGTACCCTCACTTTTCTTTTAAAATATTACGTAATTTCTAAAATTAGAGAAGGCCTGAAATTAGATTCACTGAGCACCCACACGTCAAAATAGTAACCGTTTTTGTATACTGCTGTAAGTTACAGAAAAAGAAGAAGAAAAAGAATAGGTAGGATGAGAAGTTAAATCAGACATTTCAAGACTGCATCCGTTTCAGTAAGCCTTGACCTCATCAAATCTCGACAGACCTACAAAACAATTAGGTTTCGACCAATAGAATCACAAAATAAATAATTTCTGCAAAATCAAAAACGCCAATTTTCCGTGATTCAGGTTGAACGATGTTTAGAAATAATAGTTACCAGAAGGAAAGTCGGTGACTATAAAAACATTCACCAATTTACGACGTTTCAAAACACGTAATATCTCTGCGGAAATGACCGACTCAGAACTGTAACTACTTCATTATCTCTCCGCACACATATTTATATATATATATATATATATATATATATATATATATATATATATATATACACGTATATATACACATATATAAACACACATATATAAACACACACACACACATATAAACACACACACACACATATAAACACACACACACACATATAAACACACACACACACACACATAAACACACACACACACACACACATATATATATATATATATATATATATATATATATATATATATATATATGCAAACATTGTTACAAATAACAGAATTCGTCTGTTTAATTATAACTTATTTTATTTTTTCAATTTTTATTATAGTCTTTTTTTTGTATTAAAATTTGTATTAAAATTTTAAAAAGACGGTGGAGAAACGCGCATAGAACGTTTTCCGCATTTTTCCAGGAAGTCGTTGACGATTTTAAATTCAGCAACGCTGGATGGCATAACAGATCAACATCGCATTACGTTAAGCATTTTAAAATGTTACCACTGGTTTCATATGTGATGTTGTTAATTTTAGCTTGTTGTGTTTTTATGTAGATAGCTTCGAGTATTTTTTATTTTTTTAAAATTGGTTTCAGAATATATTATTTTAGTGTTATTAACTTGAATTGGTCTTAAATCAGAGGGAGGACAGTTATGTTTTTGTAGATGTTGCTAAATTAAGCTAGAGTTTACAAGATGCGGAAAACGTCCTATGCGAGTTTCTTCACCGTCTTTTTAAAATTCTCTTCTTTCTCCAGCTTTTTTGTTCATTTGTTCATTTGCTTTTAACATCTTACGAAGGATTCAATGCGGAATCGAAAACGTTTGTGAAACCTGTGAAACCTATAGAAAAGTTTATTAAATTTTTCGATTTTAATACAAA